>JAQHUG010000010.1:6382329-6830048 GCA_028555095.1 Dicrostonyx torquatus
CACCCACACACATACACCACATACCACACACACACATCCACACACAATCCACCACACACCACACACACACACACACTACACACACACGCACATACATCACACACCACACACACACACATACCACACCCCCACACACCACCCCCCCACACACACACCACCCCCACACACACACATACATCACACACATACACACATTCAGTCATTCGGAATGAAGTCGGAAGTCTCGTATACCTCTCCTCTCTTGGGAAGCCTCAGACATTCTTGTCCTGGGATACTCCAAGTGAGAAAGGAAGACAGAGCTTTAGGGCTCACACCAGTGAGACCAACAGAATCCCTCTGGCAAATCCGGGAAAATCCAGAATTCCAGAGAGCCACGGGGAGTCTCACTGTAGACTCCTGGACTCTGTCAGCTTCCTCCACTGAGGGGTAACATTCTTGTGGTGGCAACTAGGACCCAGTTCACGCTCCTTAAAGTTGCCCAGAAGCTAGTGTTTGTGGCGTGAGTTCACACAGAGACCTGGGGACTAAAATGACAGCTACACATCTAACAATTTATTGCATTGGAGGTGGGGGAGAATGAGAGAATTCCCCTTCCGGGATCTCTGCTTCCCCCACACCCCCAACGTCTGCTCGGTGTTGTCCCCCTCCCTCCACTTACAGTATGGAAACCATTTAGTGAAGACAGATGATTTTCTAGGCCTGGTACTGAGATTACCTGGAGTAAATCACCTCCTCCAAGACTCCTGGGGGAATCCGTCTCTGGCGCTGGTCATAATTCAAACATTCTGCCGCCACTGAGCTGAGACACGGGGATTAAGGATGGAGTGTGCCTGGGCCCATGGGATCGAGCCCCAAGAATTATGAGCAGAGAACAGACAGGATGAAGAGGTACCTGCAGTGACATAATCCTCATCTCCAACAAGCTTGTCCCTGGGGCTCAGAGAGAGTATATTCTCACTTCTCTAAACCTAAAGAATGATCTAAAACACAAATATAAAAATATCAAAAATAGTGCTCTATTTCTGAGACTTCTGTTCACATGTAACTTTCTGGGAGTCTATCTCCTGAGAGTCACTTCCCTACGGAGAGAGATTATCCCTTAGTTATTTTGTAACGAAGACTGGGATACGTCATGAAACAAAGACTGGGATATGTTGTTCAGATACATCCAAGAGTACAAACAGCCTCCCTTGGGAGTCAGCAAACTTGAAAAGAATTAAAGATTTTTTTAAAAGTTATGTAGGCAGGCCCTGGTCACCCATGCCTTTAATCCCAGCAACTCGGGAGGCAGATCTCTCTGTGAGTTCAAGACCAGCCTGGTCTACAGAACAAGTTCCAGGATAGGCTCCAAAGTTACACAGAAGCACTCACTTGAAAAACAAAACAAAAACAAAGACAAAAAAGTTGTGTGTCTGCATGAATTTATGTATACCACATGTATGCAGGTGCCTACAGAAGCTGGTGTAGTCAGGGGAGGACTCAGAGTCCCTGAGCTGGAGTTACAGGTGGTTGTGGGTTGCAGTCAGGTGCTGAGAACCGAACTCGGATCCTCTGAGACAGCAGCGTTCATTCTTAACCACTGAATCGTCTCTCTAGCCCACAGCCAACTTTACCTTTAGAACACCAGGTAGTAAATAGTCTTGGCTTTGTGAGTACCAAGGTGTCTGTCTTGAGTGCTCACAGCTCTGTCTGCAGAACCTGAGAGCAGCTAGAGCATTTGATGAAAATGAAGGCATTGCCAGGAAACTTGTTTTCCCTTTTTAAAAAAAATTTTTGGCTTTCTTATCTTTATATACCAATCCCATGTCCCCCCTCTCTCCTCTCCTCCTGCTCCCTCCCTCTTCCTAAAACTTTACTTTTAAATGCTGAAACTAAAAGTTAGCATAATTTTATGCTTCATAAATGATTATGGGGGGGGGTGAGACAGGGTTTATCTGTGTAACAGTATTGACTGTCCTGAAACTCACTTTGTAGACCAGACTTGCCTCAAACTCATTAAGATCCAACTGCCTCTGCCTCCCAAGTGCTGGGATTAAAGGCGTGTACCACTACCGCCTGGCATAATTATTATTATTCTTACTATGTACACAGTTGCCCCCCCCAACACGTGCACACATATATAGGCTGGAGGAAGACAATTGGTGTCTTTCTCTATGCTCCTTCTTAGTGCCTAGAGACAGGGTCTCACTCAAACAGGAAGCTGACATTTCAGCTAGACTAGCTGTCCAACAAACTCCCAGGATCCACCCATCTCTCTGTCCTACAATGCTAGGGTTACAGGTACATGCCGCCATGCCTAGCCTTTTTTACACAGGAGCTCTGAACTCAAACTCAGGTCCTAGCCGGGTGTAGGTAGTACATGCCTTTAATCCCAGTGCTCAGGAGGCAGATCTCTGTGAATTCAAGGCCAGCCTGGTCTACAGAGCAAGTTCCAGGACAGCCAGAGATACACAGAGAAACTCTGTTTTGAAAAAAACCAAATCAAACCAAACCAAACCTTAGGTCCTCCCCCACGCAGGCACAGCAAGCGCTCGTACCCATGGGACCATCTCTCCACCCCATGAACTATTATTCTCATTTGAGTCAAGCTTCTCAGGCCCCCTCACTTTCCCACCCCCACAGCCTTTTAAACATTTCAAAGCCATTCTTTGCTCTTAGATTGTTCAAAAATAGGTGGCAGGCTGAATTATCCACAGTCTATCAAGCTTTGGTTTAGATGGCTCCCTGAGGAAAGACTACAAAAAGGTAAAATTTAGTTTCTTATGAGTATACCCTTTCCCTGGTAACACTGGTATATTAATAAGACAAGTGGGTAAGACAAATGAAAGCCAAAGGAATAAATTATTAATAAAATTACCTCAAAATTAAGGGGGAGCTAGTAAAAGATAGTTCAGTGGACAAAGGTACCTGAGAGCCCTCTCCAGGACCAGTTTCAGCAAATTGTCCTCCAACCTTTATATATATACATATTGGGCACATGCACACATGCACACACAGGAAAGAGAGAGAGAGAGAGAGAGAGAGAGAGAGAGAGAGAGAGAGAGAGAGAGAGAGAGAGAGAGAGAGAGAGAGAGAGAGAGAGAGAGAGAGAGAGAGAGATGGGGGGTGAGAGAATCAAATAAATATAATTTTAAAACTTTGTAAAAAGGAAAGAGACTGGTTCGTGGTGGCGCACACCTTTAATCCCAGGACTTGGGAAGTAGAGGGAGGCAGATCTCAGTGAGTTCAAGGCCAACCTGGTCTACAAAGAGAGTTCCAGAACAGCCAGGACTGTTAAACAGGGAGACACTGTCTTAGAAAAAAAAAAGACTAAGGGAAAACTATATTTCTTCCTTTCTTTCCTTTCTCTTTCTCTCTCTTTCTTTTCTTTTTTCTTTTTTTCCAAGACAGAGTTTCTCTGCATACTTCTGGCTGTCCTGGAACTTGCTCTGTAGACCAGGCTGGGCTCAAACTCACAGAGATCCACCTGCCTCTGCTTCCTAAGTGCTGGGATAAAGGTGTGCACACCGCTGCCCAGCTATTATTTGGTACGTCATAAACTATCACTAACTTCTCCTCTAGGTGGGGACAATCCATCTGTAACAAACTGAACAGACTTCCACTGGTTCTGATCACACTTCAGGGACACACGAGTGCACAGATAACAAAACACCAGCTCCGCCCTCAGAGAGGGGCAACTGTTATAATGAAACCGACCTGCGGTGGCCAGCTTCCTTTTGCTATATGACAAAGAGATGAAGATAACCACGTAAGTTATAAATAGCAAAGGTTCATCTGGGCTCAAAATTTTAGACATGTTCTGTCCTTGACTGGTTATTCTTGTTCCTCTCAGGTCTGGGGTAAGGTAGTAACACCATGGTGGAAGCAGATGGCAGAATAAAATCTTAGCATCAGGGAGCAAAAGAAGGAATGAGAAGGAGCCTGGGTCTCAATGAGGGCATGCTCCAAAGATCCAAAGACCTCTCGCTAGGCTCCATCCCCTAAACAGTCTACTATCTCCCAATAGTGCCACTCCAAGGAGCACATCTGTAACATGGGCCTTTGGAGGACACACAAGGTCCAAATAGTAACTGGCCCTTTTCATGCAATAGTGAGATTCTTCAGTTACTGAACAAGCCATTCTGAAGGATGTACCAGGCACTGAGTTAGACGGTGTGCATTCTAAAGTCATTGAATTCTAAACTTGCTGAGGTAACTGGAGTCTAAATAGGCTTAAAGTCAGGTTAGCAAGCTTCTTCTATCACTTTGCTCTGATCTTATTTGCTAACACGAAGACAGACAGTATGGGTGAATGACCCAGATGACCAAAGCGTGGCTACAATCAGAGGAGGAAGCAAAAAGTCCCCCAGTACTGACTGATATTATGTGTGCATATCACCATGCCTAGCTTCATCTGTTTATTTTTTTACGTGGGTTCTGGAGATCAAACTCAGGACCTCATGCTTGAATGGAAAGCACTTTTCTGAGTCATCCTCCTATCTCACCATCTGTTTTTTTTTTCCTCATTGCTTGAGAGATATTCTTTTCTGCCAATATACTCACTACAAAGCCATATCAAATAATTCAGCTGCGGGGTGGAATTGATCTCTTGTTCCCTTTCATGTCCGCTGAGCCTGAGGTCTGATCCCCTGGCTCTCTGGAAACAGCAACATCCTGGTTTGTTCCTGCGACAGAACACTGACCCAGGGCAGCTTGCGTACGAAATCGTTTATATTGGCCTCCATCAAGAGAATCCAGGGCAGGTGCTCAAGGAACAGAAGCAGGAACCATGGAGGAAGACTGCTTCCTGGCTCACTTCCCACTGTGGCTCAGTTTGCTTTCATGTACAACCCATGGCCACTTGACCAGGGGTGGTATTGTGCACAGTGGACTGGGCCCTCCCACAGCAACCAGAAAGCCAGCAAATTCCCCACAGGTACGCCCTCAGGGCAAGCTGATGGAGGCCATTCCTCAAGTGAGGCTCTCCCTTCCCAGGTGACTTTATCAAATTGTCAGAAACAAATTAACCAGCACAGGCAGCGACCCTCCATGTAGGCAGCCAAGCATCATCGTTAGAACAGGCGGGAGGCTGCACACTTATGTTATTGTCTTAAGGTTTCTAAAGCGCCTGCTCTCTGTGCTTGGGCGCTCAGTCAAGAATGTAATTGAAGACCTAGGACAATAGAGTGTGAAAGGAAAGATGTCCCTGGTGTCGAATTGCCTGGCCAGACAGACCAAAAAGGACAATGCAAACACTTGGCTTTAATTAAGCCTTGTGCTAGCCGGAGGGGGTTGCGGGGTGGGGGCATAGCCTGCCTTATACCAGAAATATTTTACAGGCAAAGAAAGCCACAGCTAGCTACAAAGCTCAAGGTCCTGCCTGAATACAACCTGCTCAGACTGAGAACAGCCTGTTTCCTCCTCTTAACAGCACTGTTTACAGGCTAAGAAGTAGAGGTGGAAGCTGTAGCCAGACACAGAACCATCAGGCAGCTCAGGCAACCGAGGGGTTCGGCAAAGGGGCACAGGGTAGCATTATCTCCAGTAAGCGTTCTAGTGCCTCAGGTAAACTCCTAGTATCTGGTAAGGAGAGCTGGGTTTTCCGAGTGTCATTACAAAGTTGCAAGGAAACCTAACTCTGAAGGCAAACCCCCATCATGTCCTGGAAGAGACACTGGAGCTAGGCACTGTCTTTTGGATGCTGCTGGGGGAGGTGGCTCTTTGGAAAGTTGCTGACAGTCCAGTCACTTGTGGGAGTCACTCAAGCTCCTCTCCCTCCTGTAGTGGGGCTGTCTGTGCTGTTCACTAACACTGGCCTTCAGCAGGGGTAGGGAAGCCCTTGTTTCCTCGTGAGTTTAGGGGGAAGATAAAAACTGGCTACAGGGCTGACAGGTCCCTGATGGATGGCCCCGAAGAAATGAGCATCAGTGGCAGCTGTGCAGGTGAGTAGGGATGAGGTGAGGAGCAGCATTTTCTCTGAGGCCCCGGGAGGATTTTTTTTTTTTTGGAGGATGATTTTAATGATTGCCGTGATGCAAAACATGATTATGTGTCTGTTACAGCCCAGAAAGCTGTCCGTCATTGAGCTGGTTGTGTTTGGCATTTATTTAACCATGTCCAGAATTTTATCCTACAGGTATTATTATATTATTATTATTTCACCCACTTTGCAGGTGGGGAGATAACTAGGGAAGTCGCTTACTGAAGGTCCCACAGTGAGTGGCAGAGGCGACTCAAATTCTGGTCTTACCTCAAGGTCTGGTTTTTCCGCTTACAGTCTGTGATGTCTTTTTGGGAGCATGGTTTGCATTCCCTTGTGGCTCCTTCCTCCCTCTGTCTCTATTTATTCTCTAGTAATAAGGGTCCTCTCTGCCCCTCAAAAGGCTCTTGTCTGAGCCCAGTATGGTTTTCTATCAACTTTGGGTTGATAGAAACTTTGGGTTTTGTTGGGCATGGAGCAGAGGAGACACGGAGAAATGGAAAGAATATACATGGGCGGCTATAGATCTTTTTAAAGATTTTGGTCATTTTTTTATAAAATTGTTTTCTTTCTCATTCCGCATTGAAAGTTCATGTATAATGGATATAAACCTTCCTTCCTTCTTTCCTTCCTTTCTTTTCTTTTCTTTTCTTTCTTTCTTTCTTTCTTTCTTTCTTTCTTTCTTTCTTTCTTTCTTTCTTTCTTTCTTTCTGTTTTTTCAGTACTGGGCTCCAAATTCAGGGCCTTGGACAAGCTAGGCAAAAGCTCTATCCACATTTCCAGTCTGCAGAACTACGCTTCTCCGAGGCCTCTATCCCAACAAGTTTGTCAAAAGTGCTTTGTTTCTTTTGTAAGACCCAAAGCTTGGAAATTAAAATTGTGTTGCTCAGTCTAGATTGGAGCAGGAATTATTATATAGTCAACAAAATTGCTTAATGCCATGTTTTGGCTGTGCCCACACTTAAAAGTATAGTTTCTCTTTCCGTTGTGTGTAAGTGCGCTTGAATGAGTGCCTGCATGAGTACTTGCAGCATGTGTGTACATCGATTCAGTACAGAGGCCCGTGTTATTAGTTTCCGTGTGTGTACACCGATTCAGTACAGAGGTCCCCCATATGGCCTGTGTCGTTAGCTTTGGCCATGTTCCTTATTCCTTTCTTCAGGTTTGGGTTTCGGAATCTGAATTTGGATCCTCATAACTGTGTGGCAAAGTCTCTAATAGTGGAGCCATCTTCCCAGCCTTACTTTTTCTTCTTCTTTTTTTTTCAAATGTATATTTTCACTTTTCACAAGTTAGCTAATATTCACATTACAAAGAATCTCAGATCAGTCCTAGTTGAGAGCAAAATACAAGAAGCAAGCACAAGGAGGTAGAAGCAGGAGGGTGAAGAGTTCACACTCGTCTGTGGCTACAGAATTGAGTCCGAAGGGTGGCTTATGCTAGGAAGAGGCACAGGCAGACCTTCAAGTCCAGTGCCTGGGAGGCGAGGCAGGTAGGTCCCTGTGGTCTATATAGAGAGTTCCAGGTCAGGCAGGGCTACATGGTGAGATGCAACCCCCCCTTACACACACATACACATGCATGCACACATGCACATGGCACATACACACAGGTTGAGATTATTGATAGACTTTTCTTCCTGTATAGATTTTTCTATTGATTTATAATGCTTTGTAATGAAAATAAAAAGAACAAGAGAAAAAGAAAGAAAATCAGAGAACTATAATGGTGGCTTTTACCTTGAGTGCACATTTGGTTTATTTACCTGACAACCCTGTATCTGTGCCAAACAACTTTATATTTGCACTAGCAAATTGCTGTCTAAGATTTGCATATTCCCTTACATATGCAACACACATCTATTGCTGTTATACAAATTGGAATTAATTCTTCAGGTTGAGGTCTTTTCTATCCAACATCGATTATCCATGTACATCAGTAATCCTTTTTTTTTTTTTTTTTTTTTTTTTTTTTTTTTTATTGGGCAAGAATCGAAACTAAAAAAAGCAAAGGACAAACTCTTGCCCCAGCCCAGTGGCTCACACTAACACAGGAACAAAGTGCAAGTCTCTCTTGCACACTGACCTACTTCTCATCTCTTGGGGAAGGGTGGAAAGTGGATGATCTGGAGACCCCAAAGCTGCTAACCTGTCAGGGAGGTTCTGGGCTTGGATTCTCTCCTATGAGACTCATTGGTGGGCAGGGTGGTGAACCATTGGCAGCTTCCCCAGGACACACAAATGCTAATGGCCAGTCTCAACCATTCACCTTTCCAAGGTTCCTTCCATAACTTCCTACATGTCAGAATCCTGACCTCATAGTCCCAAGGATTCCAGGGTCTTATGTGTCCTAGGCTGGTCTCGAACTCCCTATACTGTAGATGGATTTTTCTTTGGGCCAAGAGTTCACAAATACCAACATGGAGACTTAATAATTATGAAAGCTTAGCCTTAGCTTAAGTTTGTTCCTAACTATTTCTTATAACTTAAATTAACTGATATCGATATTTTAAAATCTACATTCCTTGGTGTGGCTCAATAACTCATCTCTCTGTACTGCCCATCCTGCTTCCCCTGTGCTGGCTGGTGACTCTGCATTTCTTTTTCCCAGAGACTTTTCTCTCTGCCCAGAATTCCCGCACATACTCACCTGCCTAGTTTTGGCCATTCAGCTTTTTATTACACCAATCACAGCAACACATCTTCACACAGTGTACAAATATCTCTCAACACTGCACAATTTTTAAAATTTTTTTATTTTTTGGTTTTTCGAGACAGGGTTTCTCTGTAGCTATGGAGCCTGTTCTGGAACTAGCTCTTGTAGACCAGGCTGGCCTTGAACTCATAGAGATTCACCTGCCTCTGCCTCCTGAGTGCTGGGATTAAAGGTGTGCGCCACCACCATCCAGCAGTTTTGCTGGGTCTTGAAGAAGGTTGTTTCCTAATTTTCTGAGAAATTGCCACACTGTACAATTGAGGATGCTCTTGAGCTCAGGATCGTCCTGTCTCTACCTCCAGGTGCTGTGATCATGGGAGGGTGCCTCCCTGTCTAGTTTATATGATGCTGACGCTCAAACCCATGGCTTTGCACATGCTAGCCTAACACTCTCCGAACTGATTCACATCCCCAGCCTCAAGTTTATGTAACTATTATTTTTAACTTTCTTCTTACTCTTATTTGCTTGCATGTGTGTTTGTGTATGTGCTTGCAGTGTGGTCATGTGGATGTCATGGTGCACAGGTGGAGTTGAGAGGACAACTTTCAGGAGTTGGTTCTCTTCCACTGCTTGGGTCCAGGGATTAAACTCGAGTCCTTAGGCTTGGCAGCAAGTGCCTTTACCTCCTGAGCCGTCTCACCTGGCCCCAAGTTTGCTTGTTTGTTATTTATGCTCGACTCTTTCCTTTAATAAGAGAGTAAGAGAACTCTTAAAATAAAATAAAGGTGTGGTAAGATCACAAGTTAGAAAACGGTCAATGTCACAAAGCAAGTAATGCGAGGTAGTTGAGAGGAAACTTTTAAGTGAGTCTGGCAGGGGAAAAGGTCACAAAAATGACAAAGCAGCAACAATAAAAGCCCTGTGGACAGTGCAAATAGTAAAACTGCATTTATGAGCCAGAAAATCTCTTGCTTCTAAGGTTTGGGAAGCAGGGGTGAGTCTTGACCTGCCCATGGCCTGAGTACCTTTGAGAAAATTATACAGCATGATCAAGAAAGCCCTTTTTTACTGCTTTTAGGTGGCAAACTCTTCCTGGAAGGGGGCATGCCTGCCTTTGATGTATGCCTATATCATTCACTCTCAATTGCTGTGTAATCAGATCTCTCCGGGTGTGCATCATCAGTGGCTTCCTTTGTATTACTTAGGCTCCCGGAGGGAAGAAGTCCATCTTAGACTTTTTCTGCATCGTCTGCATCATCTATTTTGTGGGGTGGGGTTTGAGACAGGGTTTCTCTGTGTAGCCCTGGCGGTTTTGGAACTTGCTCTGTAGATCAGGCTGACCTAAAACTCACAGAGATCCACCCGAGTGGATCCTCCTGAGTGCTGGGATTAAAGTGTGCACCATTATCGCTGAGTTTATTTCTGCATCATCTTATAACTTCTAGCCTAACATGATGCATGCCATTCTTTAAACAGGAACGAGACTGGATTCTTAGCCATTTATGTCAAATTATGAAGCTTAATTCCAATAAATACTCACTGTCTAAAGCAGACAACATTGAAGCCCTTTCTATGCCTATGTGAGCAGAACAAGAGATTAGAGTAACAAAGGTGTGTGTGTGTGTGTGTGTGTGTGTGTGTGTGTGTGTGTGTGTGTGTGCGTGTGCACACATGGATGCCCTTCTCTCACTCTCCATTTTTACTTTTATGAGACAGGCTCTGCCACTGAACTTGGAGCTCACTGATTTAGCTAGACTGGCTGGCTAGTGAGCTCCGTGGATCCTCCTGCATTCACCTCCCTCGTGCTGGGAGTACAGGCACACACTCACCTTGCTCTTTACCTGGGTGCTGAGGACCCAGACTCAGGGTCCTCAGGCTTGTGTGGCGAGCACTTCATTCACTGGCCATCTCCCCTGAAGATTATATTCCTGTTTCTGGTCAGCCTATCCTTGGTTCCTTTTGAATTTCATGTGAAGGGGCTTGGCTTGGCTTACAGCAGTGGGGTGTTCTGGAAAGAAATGTCTGTGTAACTCTCAGGAAAAGAACACAATGGTGGGCTTCATGCCGATCGTGCCAGCCATTAGTTAGATGTGGCTGACTTGGGGTTCCCAGGATGCAGGCCTTTTAGCTCCCAGTGGAGCCAGCATGCTTCTCAGAACAAAACTCCTGCCTTCTGGGTACTGATTTCTGATTTCTACAACTGTGAAGGTCACCGAACTTTCAGCAACAGGCTGAAATGATTCAGCCAGTATTGAGCTCACTTTGGATAATGATGTCCTTAGTAGCTCCTTGGGGGTTATTTTACTGTGAACTATAGTTTTCATAGAAGAAGTAAGCTTGGAATGAAGCTGGTGCGGGATGTGGTCAGCACATCAAAGCAAGGCTCCATGGGAGGTGGAAGGGCTCTATTACTCTATTGTAGGCACAGGGGACTTTAACGCTTGATCTAAGACTCTAAACAAGAATTCTACTGGGAGGGTAGCATCCCAAATCAATACTGAGTCGAAAATAAAGTAGAAGCCATCACCATGGGCTGCTCTTCTGCCAAAAAAAGCAGTGGCGCAGGAGAGGCAGGATGTTTCTTACTTGGCATCAGCTTTCATCTGGATCTAGCGGACCAGTGGATTCCACACCCATCTTGCTTTACAGCTCCTGTAGGGTCAGTGAGGGCTGAACTGCTCCCGTGGATACCCACTGCTGGGCCTACAGTGTCTTAGTTTGTTTTCCTGTTGCTGTGATAAACACTGACCAAAAGCAACCTGGGTCTTCTCAGTTTGACTTCAGCTTACACACTTGAGCCACAGTCCATCACTGAGAAAAGCCCAGGCAGGACCTCAAGGCTGAAACGTGTAGTTGAAACAGAAGCAGAGACCAAGGAGCTTCCAGGCTCACCATTCGGCTACTTATGTGGCCCAGACATGCCGGCAACACCCACATGTGGCTGGGCTGTCCTACAATCAAGTGCCCCCAGCAGATGGGATTGTTCACTGGCCTCATACTTGCCAAATAGGTGAGGCTGGTTGACTGGCCAGCAGTTTTCAGGGCTCTGCCAGGCCTAGGCTGGTTGACCGGCCAGCAGTTTTCAGGGCTCTGCCAGGCCTAGGCTTGTTGACCGGCCAGCAGTTTCCAGGGATCTGCCAGGCTTTACCTCTCCAGTGCTGTGTTTCCAAGTGTGTACCACTGTGCCCAGCTTATTATTTTAATATGTAGGAGTGCTTTGTTTGCATGTATGTCTGTGCACCACTTGTGTGTGTAGTACCCACAGAGGCCAGAAGATGGCACCGAATCTCATGGAACTGGAGTTCTAGATGGTTGTGAGCTGTCACATGGGTGCTGAGAATGAATCAGAGACATCTCTCCTACTTCCTGTCCCCTATTTAAAGTGGGTTCTGGAGATGCTCCTCAAACCCTGTGCTGACTACTTCCTCAGCTGCGGACTTCTATTTAAGAAGAGTGGCCTTAGCATTTCTATTAGGACTCCATACAGGTGCGGGCCGAGGAACAGCCAAGAGACTAAGAGGGTGGCACTATATACTCACTACGTCATTGTGCACTGAGGAAGCTCACGGCACAGAAAGAGGTGAAACCTCTTCCTCAAAGGATGAAGACATATAATGGTTACATTAACCAGGTCTCACTGTGATGTGAGGAGTAGGAGCAGCCAGGTCCTTGGCTGGGCGGAAGTAAACTGGCCAAGTGGCCTTGAATGAGGACCAAGCCTCAGAGGAGGCCGTTCCCAGTCTGAGCATCTGTGTACTGGGGACCAGCCTTGGCAGGCTCTGATAAGGCCCTGACTTGACTCTTTGTTCTCCCAGGCTTGGCAGCAGATGGGAAGTGAATGCTCACAGGCAGCAAGGACCAGCCTTATCCTTTGGGTCAGCGCCCATCTGTCAGACATTTGACAAAGTCATGTTCTTACTAGGAAATGCTCAATACAGCCCCATTCATTGTGTGACACAGAAAACTGATGTCATGTCTTGGGGGAGCATAGCTCTGAAAACCCTCAATGTCAGAAGCATACGTGACAGTAGGGGATACTTCGTGTGTTGCCTGGCGTCAAACATTACTTTCCAAACCCATCCATAACTCTGGAAAGGACGGCTCCCCAAATCTACCGGTGTTTTCTCTTTTGGTTGGAGAATTTATATGTTTTTCCTCTATGTACATTTGACTGTAGCAGAAAGTACATCTAATAAAGTGTTGAGGCAGAAACAATACACTCAACTATTGGTTCAAGTAGAAAATATTTTCGTGGAGAAAAGTGAAACAAAACCAGGCTCCACGAAGACAACACACCAGCATTCACGGCAGCACACTGGCGTTCATGGCGGGCAGATCCCCAGGAGCGGTCAGGGGAGGCAGTGTTCTATTCATGGCCAGCTTTTAAGTTCAGAGTGGACCTACAATGTGCTTTTCTTCTTCCCCCTTTCGCCCTGAGGACGCTGGATCTCATGTGAGTTTGTCTTGAAGATGTTTATATTCTTGCCCATCTTCTTCCTCTGAGGTGTTCACAGTTAACTCTGAACTACCGCAGCCCTCCTGCTCGCGGTCTCAGCAATGGCATTCACATCGTGAATCTTCAATCCTCTCCTCACCATCTCTGTCGGCTTCCAGCCTGGCTTTGCCCTGTCACCGTCCTAATCTCTTCACCCTGACTGCACAGGGCATCCTGCCCAGAGGCTATCACATGGGGTCAGACCAAAGGCATATGTGCCATGGGGAGACATGGCTGTTCTGCTAATCTGAAAGATGTGGAAATTATTAAATTGGCATGATGTTTCATGGAGAATTGATCTCAGGACCCAGGAGAGGTCTGATGTTAAGCCACACCCTCATGGTTATGCCTGCTGCTAACTGGTAGGCCACAGCTACATCTTCCAGGGCTCCTCTCCTGCAACTCTCCCCAATTTTCTGTTGCTGTGACAGGTTTGCAAGAGTATAAGAATCCAAATTGAATTTTGGTGTCTGTCTCCAAGCCAAAGCATGAGGTCTTGGCCATCACGTGTGAGCTGTGGAGCTATGCATACCTGACCTGCTCTTTTACTATTTGTAAGGTGAACATAGACTATAGCACATAAAAAAAAATTGCTATCCAAGGACAGTAACAGTTACCCTTATCCAGGGCAAGGGGAGGGTTCTCTTAGCTTCACAGGGGTGGTCTTCTGGACATGTGACAGACTGAGGACAGCAGCAGTGGTATAGAGCATGCTTAGGTGTCTAGCCTGGGTTCCAGTCAGGTCACCACAGCGGAACTATGCTCACCTCATGTGTGTGACACCTCAGGCTGAGGCCCTCCACGGCAACTCCTAATGGGAAGCCAGATCTGAAGGGACAGCCCTGTGCATTGGGGAAGACTTCCATGATTATACTGAAGGAGCTGGGGGTGGTGGGCAGGGGAAGACGGAGACTCCCAGCACTTATTTACCTAGGGTAAGGGAACAGTTTTCTACATAGATAGGACAGCCAGGTCTCCAGGATCCTGCTTAGAATCTTTGCCATACAACCAGAACTGTTAATGCTTGTGAACCAAAATGTTATTTGTGCATGAAGGGAGCTTTCGCTTTATACCCCACTGTTTGCCTTTGGTGAGAACTGCCCCCAGCCCCTTTAAATGTTGCTGTAGTAAGACCAAAGCCAATGGACACTGTTTATAGTCTGTTTGTTTAGTGTCTTTAAGAGCTGGGAAACAACAGTCTCAGTTTCTAGCTCTGAGAAATATAAGATGGAGTGGAGAACACGTGTGAACTTGAAAGCGAATAATCACAAAGCTCCACCAGAGATGGTACTTCAACCCACCACTGGCTGAACTGAAATGTGGGCACACCACTGTTTAAGACTTAGCTACAATTTGAGGGAAACATCCGGAGCAGTAAGCTCACTGCTAAGGGTCTCTTAGTCCACGGAGCTAGGCCAGGAACATGGAAAATGACTTTTAAGAAGGGCTTTCCCTGACCGTTGCCACCTCAACACACTTAAATCACGGCTGAGAGGGTAACCAGGGGATCTAGCTTGGAACATCACTGTAAGCAACCAGGCTTGTCAACCAGTCTAAAATTCACAAAGTTAAAAAACAAAAACAAAAAACGACAGGACCACCAGATTTATAAAATGTCCTACATTGTGCATTTTATTCCATATCATTACACAATGTTTACATATAGTTATAACTCTTCAGAAAATGCTGTTTCTTTACCAATTATGTATGTAGTGCCTAGATATTTCACCCTGACATGGAGAACTGCAAAGAGGGGCAATCCCCATGGAATGCTCTCCCTGCTGAGCTGGAAGGGGCTGCAGGTGTGTCCGTTGGGAAGGGAAGGGACTCTTAAAAGACCAGTGTGGCTTCCAGACCCTTGACTTTAATGAAGACAGGCATAAAAAACCCATAGTCTTGTCTTGCAGTAAAACTGAAAATAAATTAGTGTTGGACGGAGGTCTAAATTGTATAATATTGAACAAAAGACCCTCAGGGGTCCTTTTGCTTAAAGTAGCACCAATCCGCACCCGATTGTCTCCAACATCAGTCTTGGTGACTCTCTCTTGGCACTCTGGCTGGAAATCTTTCTGGTTCTGTGAGGCTTCCTACCCTGGCTAAGCAAACCGCATGCCTAAACGCTAAGAAGTGTGGCAGCATCATCCTGGGAAATGGCACGTTTAAGTGATAAGGGTCCCAACTTGGGCTTGCCTTTCTGTGTGTCCTTCCCCACCCCCTGCCCTAGCTGGCTCTTTGCAGACGTTTCGGTGACAGTGGTTAAAAGTATATAAAAATGCGTCGAAGGAGTTTCCTGGTAAGCAGGTGTTTGAAAAATGAAAGAAAACAATGACAGGGGAATGAAGGGGTGTGGCCGCGGCTAAGGAGGCTCTCACATGTTGTTTAGCTCCAATAAGGTCTGGTCCAGCATCTGGTGCATACTAAGGTTCTCTTCTTTGGCATGAGCCACTTTCTCTGTGATGGGATTAGAAAATTAAGTCATGAATAGCTGCGCGCCAGACTTGGTAGCGGTTTGCACACTTAGTAAGCAAACATCAGTCGCACACACAGAAGAGGAGCAGCACTCTCCATGCTTATAGGACATCACTCATTTCCACACAAGGCCCGGGTGCACCTCCACCATCGATCCACCCTGACGGCAAGAGCAGGGTGTGTTTGGTGAAGGCTCACCCACAGCGTGCTGTGGGAACAAGGGAGGGGTAAAAACCAAATACAGGTAGAGCATTGTTACACAAACTAAAGTTAATACCAGCACAGGATTCTGGGTTGCAGGCAGTTAAAGATCTGGTAGCTGTGTGAGCAACCTCACAGAAACAAAGATGACATAAATAGGTTTCTAACCACTTTTTAAACGGTTTATTTCTACTGCTCACAAATGGTTATTGACACAGCTCATGCACACTTCATCAGGACAGTCTCTTAGTATTTTTATAGTATTCTATTTATTAGAATGACACCCACCAGAATCCAACACCGTTAAGCTAAACGAAGCATACCTTTCAACCAGGGACTTCTGATATGAGCTCCTGATTTCAAAAGCTAGTTTGCCCAAGCATAGGTACATTGAATCACAGTTCAAACACTATACATGTTATGAAGATGTTAGGAACACACATTTGTAATAGATATTTAAAGCATGACTCGCAGCTGTTTAAGAGGAAATAGAAACTTTTTTTTGTGTGTGGGGAGGTCCTCATTATCAGTCAGTTCAAAGTGGACCTGTTGATGTGGGAATGGCTGAATTGATTGGTATAAGTATTTTCACATATACGTAATATATCATAAAAACTTTGGGGTGGTTAATGCGGATTTAACTGGGATGTACAGAGGAAAACAAGACAAGACTGGTCTTCCAACCAATGCCTTTCCTTCCCATTTCTGCAGAAAGCAATTGTTTCCAATCCCATGAGTTATAGATTTCCTGAACATGGGCTCCATTCCTAGAACTTGGCCCAAGTTTCTCCACAAGTTTTTAATCCTCATTCAGGGCCAGCTTTAGTTCGTTAGTTAGGCGGCGGTTTTGCTCGAGTTGATGGTAGAGTTGGTCTGGACAGGTCAGCAAGGGTTAGCAGAAAAGAGGAGACAGAAGGAAGAAGAGGTTAGCTCGAGTCAGTGAGAGGCAGTTAACAGACTGGAAAATACGAATACACAGGATAGCAATGGTGTACCCTGTACCCTGTGCCCTGCGAGGGTGCATGGCAAGGCCTGGGAGAATGGAGAAAGGGCTGGAATCTTGATGGAGATGTAGAGCAGAAGTAAGGAGGTGCAGGATGCGGGAAGGAACCAATGTTCCTTTTGCACCTCATTAAAACCATCCTGTGACCTGAGCTATGTGCAGTTTGGGACACAGATTTGGGGACCAAGGCCAGGCTGGAGGCCAGGCCCTGTCACTCATGCCTTGCTAGAGCTCTGCAGAGATTCTAGGTGAGCCCCTGACCAGCCCACTTCTGTCTACTCTTCTTGAACCCCATCCTCACTGCTCCGGTGCAGGGTGGTGCTGAGCTAGTACTACCATTTCTGCCACAAGGATATGTTTTGAAAAACTCCCATTCTCCCCTCTAGACACAGTGGCACATACAAAGTCTGAACTCTCCTCTGACCTCAGTGGTGTGTTACCCACAGCAAACAAGTATTTATCTCCACTCTATACTGATTCAGAACTTATCTGTGTGCTTCAAGAGGATGATATTCATGCTGAGTGTTGACGGCATGCATAAAATAAATAAAACTGGGCCAGGGAGAAGACTCAGTGGGTAAAGGTGCTTGCCGCAGAGCCTGATGACAGTTTGATCCCCCAGGTTCTACACAGTGGAAGGGAAAAAACCGACTCCTAAGAGCTGCCCCTTGACTTCCGGAGTACACTGTGGTATATGCCCCCCCCCCCGCTAAAATAAACCTTCTCAAACGTCTACACTTGCCCAGTGTGATATAAGCTTTATGTACTGCCTTGTAATTCACTCAGGTGCAAAGCAGTCCACCACAGAACTCAGCCTCTGTCTGATGATCCAGGGGACACCTGGTGACAAAGAAATTAACACATACTAAGGAAACGTGGGGTGTGTGTGTGTTTGCTTTGAATGACGGTGACTCTGTGAACCTGGACGTTCTATTTGATGACCTTGGAGAGCTAATAACCCTACTGCCTAGTGAGCAGCCACGGCTCTCACTGCTGGGAACGGGGCGATTCTGTCAACTTTCTCCCATAAATGGTGGGAGGTGGGGGAAGTTGCTACACTCCTGATGTCTGTTGCGGAAGAACATGAAGAACTATGTTCAACCCAAGCCTTTTCCTCTTATCTAAATTTTCTGAATATCCAAAACTCCAGTCAGCTGTCACCTCCTCCAGGTAGCACCCAGTGAGACTTTCTGTTCTGTTGGCTCCAAACACATAACGTCTGCCAGTGTAGACTCAGCCATTCCTCTCTTCCAACATGGCCAGCTTATAAGAGCACACCCAGGTCAGCTCTTCTATCCTGCTGCCTTTCAGTGTCTCCCACACTTGGGAGTTGCAAACCAGAAACCCTGTTACTACCATTACTAAATCTGCAGTAACATGGGGAACCAGCACCTTGAGCAGCAGCAGGACTGTCCCATTTGCTGAGCCCACATGTTTGGCCATCTAGAAGAGCAGAGCACTGGGGAAACCCTAGGGAATCCAGAGGCAGTGCTCCTCATCTCAACCCACTTTGGGCCTTGCTCCTTCGAGCTACAAGGGAGCTGGAGACTGAGACGACCTCAAGGCGGGGATCAGACACATTCGTAAGGGCTCTCTCTCCTGTTCTGCACAGATTCTAGTCGTCTTGAGGCCTCTGGTCTCAGAGCTGGCAATGCTGTTGGTTTGGTTCAACTGAAGCTCTTGAAAGAGTTGGCGACACAGCCTGGCCCTTGCTCAACTAGAAGGCCACTAAACAGATTCTTGATAAACTCGGTTTGCTGTCTATGCTCCTGACGTACACACCTTAAGCTACCCGGGATCAGCCTTCATGGACCATTTGTTCCTATTTCCCTCATAGCAAACGCTCATAGGAGTGAGAAATCTTGGGGAAAGTCAAGAAATTTGTATCCCAAGATGCATTAATGTCTGCTTGGCAGAACTCCAAGAGTCTCGTTTCCTCTGTGACAGAACGCTCCGAGAAAGGGCATTACTATTATTCTGAACTTTAAAGAGAACAAGGTTCCAAAATCCTTGAGAAGCGGGCCCAAGGAGCCTCAGGGAAAGAAAAAACAAACACAAAACAAAACAACACCCCCCCCCAAAAAAACCCCAGAAAACTGCAGAAGCCTTTGCACCCTTCGGTAAAGAGACACTGCCTGGATCCTAAAATTAGAGTCTACCATGTCATTAATTAAAATATTTTAATGCAGACCCTTTGTTTAAAAAAAAAAATCACTCTGCTCTGAAGAGTTCAGAGTAGTTGGCTATTTTCAGAGTTTGCCCAAATTTACTTGAGGAGAGTGGTATGCCAGTCTTATTAGGCTAACAAAACCCACACATGAGCCAGAGGAGGGTTACTCATGCTTAAGACACAGGAACAGAGCCAGGCTGATGTTAAAACGCTAGAGGTCACATTGTTTTAAAGTCTTAATTCTCAAATAAAGGTTACTTAGCAGCTTGTGAGTGATATCAAGCACTGCTTCTTGGGCTGGGTGGGTCGTGAATCAGCTGCCATAAGTGAGGGGTTAAACTCACTTATACAAGCACATCTTCTGTAGAATATATGCTAATGCTTCAGATCACAGAGATAAACTGCGGCTCAAATGTAGCTAATATTTAGAAATCCTCTAATGTAATTTTTGTGTTCAAAATGAACATATCTGGGTAATGGATGTATTTTTTGTTTTTTGTTTTTTTTGTTTTTCGAGACAGGCTTTCTCTGTGGCTTTGGAGCCTGTCCTGGAACTAGCTCTTGTAGACCAGGCTGGCCTCATCAGACTCACAGAGATCCACCTGTCTCTGCCTCCCGAGTGCTGGGATTAAAGGTGTGCGCCACCACCGCCTGGCTAATGGATTAAAGACAAATGCTTAGACTCATCTTTGTGTAACAGGACAATAAATAATAACCATGACTTACAATGCTAGACTCCTAGTTCTTCACAATATGCAAACTCCCTAGCTACAGAGTACAGGATAGCTACACAGACTTCTATTACTGAGCCAGATGGAGCCATCTCCGTATTAGCACAGAGAGGGTGCCACACCCCAAACTAAACTTTTGGCAGGGAAGGCATTGCTCAAGCCAGAATTTGATTCCCACTATCTACCGTGTGGAGGTTCTGACCCCAAATTGTCAGAACCATCACAGTTCCTAAAACCATAGATAGCTGGGCCCTTACTCCAGTATCTCAAAACCAGGCATTATTGTAAAAGTTGTACAAGGAACTACTACTTAAAAACTCCTGATGTTAGCATACAGTGTTCAGAAGAAAAATGTACCCTGAGATGCATGAAGCCGAAATGCAGCTTTATTCAGTGTTGAGACAAAAGTGTCAATAAATAAGGAGTAGAAGAATAGCAAACGGGAATAGCTTACAGTGTTTATTTTACACTGGGTGGATAGCTCCTGTACAACAGACGGCACAGTGTGTGCCTGGCCCGAAGGTGGGCGCTAAAAGGAAACCTGGGTCAGCTGGAGAACAGACAGATGCAGAGCTCAGAGAGGTGGGCCGTCCAGCTTGACGAAGGAGTCTTGGAAGGAGTGAAGCAAAGAAACTTATCTGTGTGAAACAAAAGGTGAGAGAGAGAGAAACAGTGGTGCAATGGAAAAGGGAAAAGAAAGAAGGAAAACCACACGGATGAAAGCAGTATGTGAAATGCAAGCGAGTATTAAGGTGTGTAAAACCCACTGCCAGCTGCGCCTGGGGGAGGCCATCCGTGGCAACTAGTGCCTGGACCCAGGCTGTCATGGGCCAACCTCGAGGAAGATCTTAAAAACTTTAAAAACAGAACTTAAAAACAAACCTTAAACCAAACCCTCCTTTTGGGACTTTCATCACACTCAAGAGTTTCCCCCACAGAGCACCACATCTGAGCACTGGGGAGGACGGGGCTACAGATGACCTGGTCTGCTCTTCACTGTCAAATGGTGGGGGAAGAGGCATGCCCTTGTTTCTGCAGTGACAGCCAGGTCTCTAAAGGATATTCCGGAACCTCCAAGGCAGCAGGCGCATGGCATGCCCCTGAGGCTACATTTCTGAACGGTTAGTGAAACACCATTCCCAGCTTTGATGGAACCCAGCAGTATTAGAACGAAGAGCCCTTGGTGAAACACTCCAGGGGTTAGAATCCCAAGGGGCACAAGTGTGGTTAATAATACGTAAATTAGCTGTGTATGTCTGAGGGTCCTCAAACAAGGCCAACTATTACTCACATGAGTAAAATATGAACATTAACTTCCAAACATTGTATAAATGTTTTATTTCTTGTTTTTCTGATGTCAGTTGTGGCAAGCATTTACTGTGGGTATTTTAATTCCATTCAATATAATAAACACAGCAAATAAAAGACTGGTTCCATAGGAAACCATTCAATTTTGCTCTAGAATTCTCTTTCTCTCTTTAAAGACAGGGTCTCACTATATAGCCCTGACTTGTTATAGATCAGGCTGGCCTCAGACTCAGAGATATACCTGCCTCTTTCTCCCATGTACTGAGATAAAAGCCAGGTACTACCATGCCTGGTCATATTCTGGAATTTGTTACAGGAAGCTGAGATATGTACTTGGTCATGCCCATTTCCTTTTCCTCAGATTTTTAATAATCTGATACGTAAAACTTAACAGTGTTAAGTGAAAATGACCACATTGTACTTCACAGAATCCCAGGAAACAACCTGGTATTTCTTCCTCGCTTCCTGCATCACTGCAACATGGCCTTCTAATTTTATTTGAGTCTGGTTTAAGGTTTTAAAAGGATGGTACTCAGGGCCATTCAGAGTCCAGTTCATCTCTTAATGGAAAGAAGCCAGATTTGCATTTATGAACTAAAAGGACTCTGGAATGTTTTGCATGGACTGAATCCATTTGGTCTTTGTTAGCACAATGTGAAAAAGACCGCGGCTACGCTAGGCTATGCAAGAGAGCCAACAAAAGGTGCAAAAATGGAGAGCAGAGATTGAGAAGGGAGCCATGGTGAGTTCGTCACACAAGCATGAGGGTGAGGGTGCGAGCAGGCAGCGTGCATGAGCATTTACATGGAGGTCATATCGTTGAGAGCGTGGTCCAGCTCCTCGCTGATGGCTTTGTACTTCAGTTTCTGAGCGTACAGCTCATCTACGAGCAGGAAGTGGAAGGCAGAGGTGCAAGGACATGGAGAATGGTCAAGAGATGGAGGGTGAGCAAGAATGGCATGGGCGCCATCCCGACACGTCAGCAAGGAAAGGGCAATGCATGAAGGGGTTGGTGCCGCAGCAGATGGCCAATGCAGGAGGCGTGCGATTTGTTTTTAAAGGAATTGAAAGAAAAACAAAGAGAACAAAAACCCATTAGAAAATAAAATGAGAAAGACCCAATATGAAAAACACAACAGCAAGGGTAGGTAATACCAATGAACTGTTAAATCCTAAAGACACCCACAGAAGACTGTCTCCCCTGGTGGGCAATGGAACATCTTTCTTTTCACAGAGCTGTCTGCTTACACTGGAGTAGTCAGCAACCTGCAGCTATAAGCTGTGGGGCGGGGGGGATATTCAAAGGAAGCAAGTTCAATTTTCAACGACAATCTGCAATGCTACCTTCAAACCACTCACTTCCTGCCTAAGCCAGACCATGGGATTTTGATTTTTTGGCGGTACTTAAATTATTCCCGTGGTTCTCTCTCTTGAGGTGCCTGCTGCTAGTACCAGAAGTTTGAAAAGAAAAGGAAGCCACAGTTTGGGGCTTGTCTGCAGTTTAATTTTTGTAATGGTGGTAAGTTTGTACCTTGCCACACACTGGCAGGCTTGTACCCACATCCCATCCTCTCTTCTTTTTTTGTTTTGTTAGTTTATTTGTTTTTCTATTTCTTTTTCAGACAGGTTTCAATAGATAGGCTGAGACTTGCTGTATAGCCCAGAGTGGCCTCAAACTTAGAAATCCACCTGCCTTTGCCGCCTGCCTGAGTGTTGGGATCAAAAGTGAGTGCTACCATGCCTGGCTGCTGTCTTGGTAATTAACAGCACCCCCCTTCAAGCTGTCCTTCAACCCCTTCTGCCTGTGATGTATGGTTGGTTTTTATTTTTGTTTTTTGTTTTTAAGAATGCTTGAGTGAGACCTGCTGCCCTATTGATATTCTGTCCTTTCAGGAAATATATATATATATATTTAATATATATATATTTAATATTTCAGGAAATATATATATATATATATATATATATATAGACTATTTTGCTAATGAATAGCTTAAAAACAAAAACAAAAACAAGGCCTTCTTCTGGGCACACATTTGGAAGATGGGTGTGTCTAAAACACATCCACACTATTCTGACAATTAGGAAATATCACTAGAGACACAGAATAAAGCAGAGTCACATCCGTCTATAATTACTTCACTCAGTGAAAACCAGCCCAGACCCACTTCTGAAGTCCAAGAAATTAGAGTAAGCTGTCTGGTGACTGACAAACCACCCCAAAGGGTCCAAGAGTTTCAGTGTCACAGGTGAGAACCCCAGAGGAGAGCCAGACAGGAAGTGAGAGAGCAAGACGGAGAGTCAGGGTGGAAGCCCTGGGATCCGATGACTGCTTTATCAAGACAGATATTCAACAACAAGGTCTGACTTTAAAATGTTAAAGACCTTACCTTCTAAGTCATCGATGCTCTTCTCCAATTTAGTTACTGATCTCTCGGCAAACTCAGCCCGGGTCTCAGCCTGCAATGATTTAATTCATTTGAGTCAAGGTCACGGAGATTCTGACCAGTAGCTTCAGATAGAGGGAAAACCAGAGGACAGATCTCAGGTGTTTATCACCCAGGAGAGTCAGGTTCAGTCGCTACTGTGAGCGACGGCAGCTAGCTAACACAGTACACAGAAAACCTCTCAACATGGCTGACTTGGACCATTTGACTTGAAAGGACGGAGCTTGACCCACTCCACAGAACCTTGATAACCATCGTCCAGACAGCCTCTGCCAGGCTCTCCTCGCATTACCTCCTTCAGCTTGTCGGAAAGGACCTTGATCTCCTCCTCGTACTTGTCTTCCTTCTGCGAGTACTGTAATTAGAAAGACAGTTCCAGATGTCAGGCTGCGGCTCTCACACTCGCGCCTTCTCACACAAGGAACGTGCCAGCCCAACCAACAGATGTTGGGGATCCCCTAGCAGGTAACAGGACCTCAGGTATCACATGGCACACTACAATACATTCTCTGCTTTCTTGCCTATTACTTTACATGGGATGAGAGATAACTTATCCACTTGGCGTTTTGTTTAAATTGAATTGATGATCTGCCCAACATAAGATACATTCTCTGTTAATCTTTTTTTTTTTTTAAAGAAACTAAACAAACAAAAACCATCCTATCATCCAATAACCATTAGGAAATTGTCTCAAAATGCTGCCCCTTGCTAAAATGCCTCCTGCGCCATTATTTTCACCAGCAGGGCTTCTTTGGAGCAGCTCTTTAAAAAGGTGTCTTTCCCCAAACCCTGCTCCTGGCCTACCTTCTCAGCCTGAGCCTCCAGTGACTTCAAGTTGTTCGTCACCGTTTTCAACTCTTCTTCAAGCTCGGCACATTTGCTAATGTTTTCGATCAGAAGCAGAAAGGGTGGGAGACAAGCCCAAGGAGCGAGGAGAGAAAAAAGGAGAGGGATGGGAAAAAATGAAAACTGAGTCCTAGAGATGGGGGTGGGGGCTGCCTTAAGTAGCCAAACCATGAGGCACGAAGCTTGGTTTTGCCATGGGCTCTGCCTTCCATTGCAACAGTGGAGGGACAGAGGGACAAAATCCAGCATCTCCAAGGTGTGATAGTTTGGCTTCTTATTGGCCACCCCTCAGAGTATTTACGAAGGGAAAAACAAAGAGCATAAAGGACCAAGAGAAAGCACTTGAAGCAAGATATAAACAGCAGAGGGTGTAGTGAAGGTACAGTCATTACAGCAAACCAACCAGTAGGCATTGGAAGCTCAAAGCTGTCTGGGATGCAGTTAAACCTAAAAACCACACGTGAGCCATCAGTACCTTATCCTCTGCAGCCATTAATGCTTTCAAGGTCTGATCCATTATTCTTAATTGTTCTTCCAGCTGTCGAACTTGGCTGTTAGTGGACACAGGAAATGCACAAGGCCATTCACAAAATCAGTGCAGGTAAGGCATGCAGTGCCACACGCATTCACAGACACCCCACACGGTTCCTCCATGTTCCACGCTCATGGCTCATCCACATCACATTGAGCACACAAGGAGCCTGGAGCCGAGGTGGGCGAAGGTGCAGCTGCTAGAAGGTCATGCTGTTTTTAGTCACTGCTCTGCAGCATCCCCACATGTGGTGGCAATGGGCCCGCTTACCCTTCTGAGAGCTCAGCCCGCTCCTCTGCACGTTCCAGGTCACTTTCAATGATGACCAGCTTACGGGCCACCTGCAGCAGGGCAAACAGCAGACACACTGAGGTCTTGTGTACTTGGTGTAAGGGGTGGTTATAGGATAGCGATCACATCCGCGGGCCCTAGGGATTCTAGTCAACTACAAATGGACTGCTCTTCTTTCTGCAGACTAGAGACAGGCAATGCGCCCTCAGTAGAGACTGGGGGCCCTTCTCAGAGACCCGAGTGGTTAGCTCCAGGTGGAGTCTAGATAATTACACAGCACCCAGAGCAATTCTCGGAATGAGAGGAATATGAAATCTGCAGTCTTAAAAATAGCAGGACGATGAGACATGAGGAGGAATTTTAGACTGAAAAGGAAGGGGGCTGTCGAGAGAGCACCAAAAATAAACCCAAGGACTACACTACGCGGAGATCTTCACAGAAGGCTGTAAGGTCAAACTTGCAGCCAGAAACACCAGCCCAGAGGAAAGGTTCCTCCGAGGCAGCTCCAAACTCTGGGCAGTTTCAGACAATCATGATGAAATGCAGAAAGAAAAACTGGAATCTAAGTGACTCTGGCGGTCACCATCACACGTCATTTCATAGGGGATCAATTCACTGCAGATAGAGCCCGTGCTAACGAAGCATTTCTTTTTGTTTTTGTAACCATCCTAGCTTTCCTGGAAGTCACTCTGTAGACCAGGCTGGCCTCGAACTCACAGAGATCCACCTGCCTCTGTCTCCCAAGTGCTGGGATTAAAAGCATACGCTACCACCGCTGGGCTAACAAAGGATTTTTACCACCCAGGAGAAGCCTCTATGAAGTCTCTCAAGGAGCTCTGGGGTCCAAGTTCTCTACAGTATCTGAACTGAAACATCATGACTGCAGGCCAGCTTCCTTTCCTAAGGGCCCAGCTCTCCCTCTTCCTGGCTTAAGATGTTTTTGTCCCAGCCTTTAGGGTATGGGGAGGTATTGGTCTCTCCTCCCAGTGCAGATGACTGGCTGGCTTCATCATCTGCTTTCCAGAACCACCCACTTCTATGAGGGAAGCCCCAGACAGTATCTCCTTCCCGATCACAGCTGTGAGTCTGTAAGGCTCTGAGTCCCGGAAACTGACCTCTTCATATTTGCGGTCAGCATCTTCAGCAATGTGCTTGGCCTCTTTCAGCTGGATCTCCTGAATTTCCATCTTTTCTTCATCCTTTTGGGCTCGGCTTTCAATGACCTTCATGCCTCTGGAAAGACAAACAAGCAGGAAGACCAGAGATGGAGGGATGACCACTGCCACTGTGGGATAGGGGGCTCCATACATAAGGCCGACCAAAACTGAACAGAGAGCCATTTATTTTCCAAAGCACAGAGCAAAACTTTGCAGAAAAGACACACATTTCTCTCTGCTCACTGTGAATGCTATCTTTGGGTGCACTCTGTGAAAGATTCATGGCGGTGGGACACAGACACGCCATGGAGAGAGTTTGGGTAGAGTTTATTTAATGTGTAAGGGGATTATAGAGTGAAGAGATAAAGAGAAAGGGGGAGGGGAGAGGCAGCAAATCTTCAGAAGAGGGACAAACAGAGAGGATGGAGAGAAGGTTCTAAATCAGTTTGCCTCAGCAAGAAGGGGAGGGCACGATTTGGGGTTGGGTGGAGCTTGTCTCTTAAAGGGACAGGGTAGGTAAGCAAAATGATATAACATTTTGGGTACTGGTGAAATTTCTAAATCACCTATTCTTAAGTGGGAAGGTGCTATGTCAGGATCTGAATCTGGGAAACATGGGAACAAGGAAAGTTACCATGCTTTATTTGTTAAATGTAGCGATCATGCCCCGACTCCCTTTTCCTGAGGAAAGCCTCAGATTGAAGATGGATGAATAGACAGGTGTGGTGGCAAACACCTTTAATTCCTGCCCTCAGGAGGCAGAGGCAGGTGGATCTCTAAGTTAGAGGCTGCCCTCGTCTACATAGAGAGTTCCAGGACAGCCAGGGCTACACAGAGAAACCATATCCAGGGGGTGAGAGAGAGAAAAATGGATGACTAGGTGTTGGGAGGCAAGACTTTGACACTGGATATTGTAGCATGGTGTTACAGTTCAGAAAATGTTAGCTGATCTAGATTTTCACAGATTTATGGCATAAGCAAACCATAAATGGATTTCACTTAGCAAAACTTAAATAAGCAGTTTTAGTAAAGCATTATTCTTTAAAAGGCATTGATTTTTATTTCCTGTCTGTGTTTGCATATGCGTTTGCATACGCACCATGTGTGTGCAATGCCCTCAGACGCCAGAAGAGATCATCAAAATCAACGAGCTCCACAGCTCTACATCCCCTCTCCTCCAGTCTCGTTCTGCCAGACTGCCTTCAAAGTGCACTACTGGGAGGGAGTTATGCGCAAGACTACTCTTGACTAGCAAAGAAAACTAAGCCATAGTAAAGAGCAAGAAGCAAACTTTAGCTAAAAGCTCCCTTAGCCCCAAAGTCTGCAGGGACTCTGTATCTAGTGCCACGTCAAAGCAGTCGTGGAGAAATGGACCTTCACCTGCCCAGTTTCCCACAGGGGTAAGGCATACCTGCACTGTTCTGAGCTCACACTGCTATGCCCACCCCTCCACCAATAGAATGCCAATAGCCTCATGAAGTATTCTCATACTTTGTGGCTTGTACAGCAAAGTACAGATTTAAAAAGCCTTTCAGAATGCATGAGGTTAGTGTGTGGTGGGATGGTTAAAATGGACTGTTAACTTGGCAGGCTCTAGAATCACCTGGTTAACAAACCTCTGGGCACACCCAGACACAACAAACCATAGATGGGGCTTGTAAGGGTGGGAAGACCCATTCTAAATTTGGGCAGCACCATTCCACAGGCAAGAGTCCCTGACTACATAAAAAAAGGAGAAAGCTAGCCAAGCACCAGCATTCATTGCTATCTACTTCCAGACTGTGGACTCAGTGTGTGACCAGCTGCCTCATGTTCCTGTCACCATAACTTGCCCACCAGGACGGGCTGTGTCCCTTCAAACCATGAGCCAAAATAAATCCTTCCTTTCTTAAGTTGCTTCTTGGCAGGTGTTCATCACACTATTAAGAAAAAAATTAATAAAGCTGGCCTGCAAGAACCATGGTTCCCTTTACTATGACAAGGCTGGGCCTTTAAATTCAGGTTACAGTAGGAGTAGGTACAAAACACAGAAGCCCCTAATTGAGTCTCTGTGTACACATGTATTAAATCCAGAACACTTCATTTCTGCAGAGCCTACAGGTTGGATCTGCTTTACCTATGTTTTCTCTTCTACTTGTTTGGTTACCATAGCTCCTTTCCCTAGGTCTGAGACTTCTTGGGATATATTATTTAACTTTTTTATGTCTCTGGGTATTTTGCTCGCAGGTATGTCTGTGCATCATACGCTGCCTGCAGAGGCCAGAAGGGAGCATCAGATGCCCTAGGCTAGAGTTACAGACATTTGTGAACTGCCATGTGGGTGCTGGGACTCAGACCACGGTCCTCAAGAGAGCAGTCAGTGCTCCTAAGTGCTAAGCTTTCTCTCCCTCTCAGTGTGTGTGTGTGTGTGTTGGGCAGTGTGCATACACACTCAGGAGCTGGATGGTGTAGTCTCACCTCTCACTCTCATCTGCGGCCTTCTCAGCCTCCTCCAGCTTCTGCAGAGCTGTGGCCAGACGCTCCTGAGCACGATCCAACTCCTCCTCAACCAGCTGGATGCGTCTATTCAGAGAAGCTACATCAGCTTCAGCCTAGGCGGAAAGTGAGACACTTCAGAGCGGGAGAAAGCCAGGGTGCTACCTTCAGAAACTGGCCAGGACTAAGGAGGTGCTGGTTCCAGACAGGAAGTCTGGTGTAAGCTCTCTTACAGTGTATTTAAAGTCCTGACCAGCTGAAGTCCTCACACATGAGCATCGCACTTGGAAATACACAAACCTAGAAACAACTCTCAGCAGAGAGTGGGCCATCAGCAACACACACACGCTCACATGTTCAGCTCGCTCACATGCTCACACACGCTCACATGTTCAGCACGCTCACATACGTACACACGCTCACACATGCTCACATGTTCAGCTTGCTCACATGCTCACACACACTCACATGTTCAGCATGCTCACATACGTACACACGCTCACATGCTCACATGTTCAGCACGCTCACACAGCTCTGTTCTGCTCTAGTCTCCATGCCTTGTCTTTCACCTGCTGCTTGAAGGGAAGCTTCCTCACAGCTCCCTGCAGGCCCTATCCAGGCCTGGCTACAGAGTCCCCAGCAGTATGATCAGAAGTCGGAATGCCACGTTTCATCCAACTATCCTTTCTCTAAGCGACTTCTCAAAGGAGCCTTATAATGAGACTGAATATTTTAAAATCCAGTGGTTTTAAAAACACATACCAGGGAAATTAAAAAAACAAAAAACCCGAAACCAAAACAACAAACCATACCATATGGAGATCTAAAACCATCTAGAAACTTCCCCCTTGCCCCACCTTTTTGGTAACCTCTTTAGAATAACTGACCTCCCTGGAACAAGGCCAAGATAAATTGTCCCAAGGATTTTTTTTCCCCTTAAGCTTATTGGAGTTTCTTAAAAGTCAAGGTTGCTACAAGAAGTTTCACAAGTCTAAGGAGAAAAGCAACATAGATACTGTTTTTATTTTAATCTTTTAATTAAAAAAGCTTTGAATTCTTGGGCAAGCAATCCGAGCCCTGCGCCTAGACTGCCTGGAAGGGAAGATGGGACTTGCTAATTAGGTAGAATTATTTATCCTCATCCATTTCCAACCAGTGTTCACCAAAGGCTGATGAGCCCTTAGGATATTTAGGAGCCATCTTTCTTGCCACCGCAATCCTTGCTTCAGAGCTCCTGCTACAGCTTTCTGCCCGTGTACCTAAGTTCAAGGCCGCTCTCCACAGAGGCTTGGGCTTCATAAATGAACTGAGCAAGTGAAAGCACCTTAATTTAAACAACAGCAGTTTCCAAAGCTCCCAAGGGAACTTGAAAAGCGTGTGCAGTTAGAGAGAGGTCGCAATCATGGCTTTGAGTCACAGGAAATAAGACCCTGCAGTTCTGTGCTCACCTAGATCTGTGTAGGTTTTATCTGAGCAACGGCAGTGAACAGGGAATCTCCATGAATGGCTGCAAGTCGTTTTAATATATATAAAATATAAACATTCTAGACACACTTATCTCAAAGAAAAAAGCTACTATGTAGTAACTGGCTGCCAGAGGCAGGAAACAGGGCCAGTGAGGAATGAATGGGAGGAGCAGTTACAACTGAACCATCCCACAAGGTCAATCATTATCGGAGAACAGCTTGGAACTGGGCCAAGCTGGAAAGTCCTGAATAACTGAGTTTTTCCTCGAAGAGTGGAGGGATTGGAATAACCAATTTCTTAACTACAGATAACTGCCTTTGAACAACCATTCCTTTATCTTCTTATTTTATGTGTACCAGTATTTTCCCTACATGTGTGCATTTGTACCACACGTATGTTTGCAGTCAGTTCCAGGTGCTCTGGAACTGGAGCCAGGAGTTACAGATGGTTGTGAGCTGCCATGAGGGTACTGGGAACAGAACCCAGGTTCTCTACAAGAGCAGCAAGTGCTTTTAATATCTGGGCCATCTCCCTCAGTCTCTTTAGTTGGAAATATATACATATTAAGGTCATAGCTTTGGGTCAGGTTAAATCACTTCCTCTTAGATATCTTCCATTTCTAGAAAAAAAAAATCTATTCCTTTTACAAACAAGAAGGTGGGGTGGAGACAGAAAACAGAAACAGAAAGTTGATTGCGATTGGTGGTTTCAAGACCCCTGGGCTACCTCCAAACACCCAGTGCCTCAAGTAGTCTAACCTATATGGATAGATCCTGACCAGCATTAATTACTACAAGAATATCAGCCATTAGATAAGTCATGTAAATCACTTTTTAAAAGGCCAAGAAGGGCTCATATGGATTCTCTAGAGTGCCTAGGTCATGTTCATAATAAAATCATTATTATTTAAGATAAAAGCAAGTGCCCTCACTATACCTGCTGCTGGTGAATCAGATAAACATGGGCAGGATTTTAAAAACACTTCTGCACATCAAATCCTACGTTCCCTACACTGGAACCAAACCTCAAGGACCCAACTGGCTCACAGGATGACTGCTGATGTGTAGAGGTGGGAATGAATGGGGGTGCACAGAGCACCAGAAGCCATGGCAGCCCATCTTCACACAAGGGCCCACCACATTCGATCTGCACTTCCTTCTCTTTGCCCCCATCCCGCTCCACACACTTCCTTTGGCTCTCCATGCAGCTCAATTGAGTACTATTTTGTAAATATTCCCATTTCCCCCCCAGCACGGCTTTTACAACTCTAAACTCCCTGATACTCAGGTTATCTAATGACCTCCAACAAGACCAGCCAAGGGTGTCTACACAGTGGCCAGACTTAGGACTGGTTCCTTTGGGCCAGTTTTGGCAGAGCATACAGCCAAGCTATAGAGACTGTATCTGGGGGAGACACTCCTAAGTGTACGTAATAAAGTCTCATTGTTTGAACTGGATTAGAACCTGAACATCACACAGGGACCACCACTAGCTGGACTTACGACCCCATTGGGAGACGTGTAATAGAAACAGAGACTCCCGGTTCCCAGGCCTAGAGATTAGGACTTGAGAGGTCGGTGCAAAGGGGCAGGACCCACAATTAAATGGCAAGCCCTTCTCTTCCATCACCACCCAAGGAAGTCGGGAAGTATTGCAGGAGCTGCCCAGCAAGCTCTCTACTAAGACCAAGGGAAGGACCTCTGACCCAGAGGGCTAAGGCAAGCTCGGGAGAGCTCCATCAGGGCAATGTGACGCAGGACTGAAACCCAAGCCCTTTGGCTTCTCAAATATGAGTTTATGGATGCTTTGGGATTGGTGGTTCTCACCCCTGGAGTCTTTCTCTCCTAGACACCAGAGTACCTCAAGTAAGTTAGGAGACTGTCTGGATAGATCCTGGCTAACACCAGCAAAGCAGTTACTGCAAGAAAATCAGCAAGTCATTGCGATTCTTTTTTAAAAGACAGAATGTCCTAGTGAGTGGCCAGCTCACACAAGGACACTGCCCTCTAACCCTCAAGAATGAGAGCTTGAGATTGGTACTTGGGTTCACTAACAAACCACCTTCTGCATTCTGGCTCCAAGGACTCTCTTATGCTGGTCTAACAGTTTTGAAGATCTCCTCAGACTCCAAGACAAGTTTAATTTCCTAATAAAAGTCCCGTCTCTTAGTCTCCTACCCTCATTTTGAGACTCTGATGTCTAGGCTGGCTGGTGATGCTTCTGCCTCGGCCATCTCAAGTGCAGAGATTACAAGCATGAGTTACCCGGATTTATTATGTTCTGTGCTCCATAGGCCCATACCTGTCACCTTCACCAGTTTATTTCCGGTTTGGTTTGTTCCTCAGGGCTGAAGCTTTTCTAGCTATTTCCTGAGGGTCTCGGCATCACAGCAATCAGGTCGTCTTAAGTATTTGTTGCTGCTGTCTGTCAGAACGAACCTACTGCCTTTTGCCTATCCATCAAAAGCAGATAGAAATAAGGCATTTGTGGAGGGTCAAGATCCCAGATGCAAACTATTCCTGGGCATGTAGATCACTCTTAGTGCACTGAGTTAGGTTTCTTCTAACAGTGGCCCCGTATGTCAACACTGCCAGCGAAGCCTTTCCAGTTGGGTTGCTGGTTTCTTTTATTTCAAAACTGCTCCTGGAACCCAACATGTAGTGAGTTACTCAGAAGGAGACTGTTATATCGGGGAGACTATGAGCCCCGGCTAACCCCCACCCAGTGCTCACACGTGTGAGAATCTCAGTGCTGTACACATTTCCTGCCCCTGTAAGTACTAACTCCCACCAAGGAAGTCCTGCCAGCTCACCATTCCTACCCTTTGCCCTGCCCCCAAACAAGGAAGTGGCTACCTTCAGAAAAAACAGGCACAGGCTGTATTGCCCTACCCAATGAGGGACAATGTGTGTAGAAAGCAGTGTTTCCACTTCAGCACTGCAAAATGCTATTCCAAACCAGACTGGAATAAAACCTAAGACTGACATGAAAGTCCCATGTGTGAGCCAATACAGACAGAAGAAAACCCTGTACTCTGAAAGCCAGTGCTCTGGAATATATTCGCAAAGTCCTGACTGAATCTGAGTGGAGCCTGAAACGATCAAAGGTCAGGTCTTTTATTTCATGTAAGCTGTAGTTACACAGAGAGGGTTTCACCCAGCCTGCTGTGCAAGACCAAAGTGACTAGAGCCAAGGGAAACTTCTGCCCTTATATGGTCAAGAAAGGGAAAACACACACACACACACACACACACACACACGGATGGACAGACGACATTAGGGGCACTCCCATGGAGAGCAGATAAACACAACCTCCTCTATCTGGGCCAAAGCCTGTAATTTGGGAGGCATGCTTGTGTAGTAACAGGGAAGAGAGTGAGGTCCTGAGGGGCCTTGCTGTGACTGCATGGGAAAGTGGGAGCCTAGAGGCCCCTCAGTCACAGCCACCCTGGAAGTGGCAGGCAAGCACAGAGCACATTGTTTCCTGGTTCCAGAAGAAGCTGCCAATGCTCAAGAGTCGGGAAAGGGCTGGGGAGTTTTGGAAATCAGTTATTTCCCATGATTAATAAAGTTATCCATCAAGACTTCTAAGTCTCCTCATCTGCCAGGTTCTACCCAGAAAGCTGGAGAGAGAAATGGCTTTTTTCTACTTTAAACACACGTCTCACCACCCTACAAAACCCTTAGGACACAAGACCTAGAGTCAAGCAGTACATCAAGGAAAGTAACTTCATTCCAAGATTTTGAAGGGCCCACACACCTTGGGAAAACAAACAAGGAGGAAGTAAGTGATACCTGCTTTTTCCAAGGTACATACCAGTTTAAGAGGGCCCCTTAGGTCTGCCTGAACCTCAGAGTACCTGAACTGGAGCCAACTCTACACTGAAATAGTTTCTGCAGTGGCTCATGGCTTTGTCACCAAACCTTAATCTTTGCTGCAAGAGAAACTGCTAGCTTAACTCACAGCCTAAGCTCCGCCTAATAACTACTTAAATTAGCTCCATCCATATGTAAGTTCCAGCTTAAGAGTCAGGAGTAACCGGCAATTTGCATTTGTCTCACCAACTGGTCATGCTCAGTCTCTATTATGAATCCTGACCAATCACCCTGCTAGAGGATTCCTGAAAAATGATCTTAAATTTTCTTTAAAAAGGGTTTAAACTGCTCTAAATAAAGACATAAAGTTTTGAAAAGAATGAAAGCTCCGTCCTTAGCAAACTAGCCTGGGAATGCTGTTACCAAAAACAAAACAAAAACAAAAACAAACAAACCAGAACAATGTACAAGACAGCAGGTGTGTCTTCTGTGTGTGTGCCACCAATCACAAGGCCAGGGGTCCGGTGAGGGTCCATCACTAATGCCTTTTCAACCCACACAGTCCTTCCAGCCTGCCCAATTCCCCTCCTAAAGTTGAGAAAAATAATTGTTGACTAAAATCATTAAATGGGGAAATTTTATGGGTAATGAAGTGAGTAGGGCCATTTTTAGGAGCCATTGCCAAGCCATTACTGTAAAGAATGCTGTGCAGGGCAGTGTTGGACATTGCTAAGAAAGGGCAGTGTAAGTAGCACTACCTCTGTCTGCTAAGCCCCGCTGTGATCTCTTTACATACTAGCCACATTCGACTCAGAGAAAACCAAAGCACTAACAATTGTCCCCAGCCAGAGAGGAGATGGGCCAGGATTCAAATACTGCCAAACTGGGCCCAGGACTCTGCATCCTGCTTTTGAACTCACTGATTCACAGTGGTTAGCCAGGCATGGATCAGCATTAATGTATTTTCAGCCACCCTGAGCCCTCTACAGTGGGACTTTTGCTAACTAGTGCTCTCAAGCTAATACTGCTATCTTTTATTTATTGATTTTTTTTTAAAATCTTTATCTGTATTTTTATCTTAAACTTCCTCTAGTTGGGCCTTCCTCTTAGGAAGAGTCCCTTGGTTCTCTGTATTTTATACAAAACATGTTGTGAAGTTTCTGCAAGACGCCATGCGACCATTACAAACACTTAGGCAGGAGGAATGACTCAATTCAGAATAGTCCTGTGTATATTAAGCACAGTTGGACACCATATTATTGTTTGTCATAAAATCCCCAAGGTGTTTGAATACCTTGATTTAAGACACAGGCATGTGCAAGCACTCATTCGCGCACATAAGTGCACACACACACATCTGATAAATTTTAATACCTAAACTCCCTTTGAAACCTTGTTTCTGTTTGCTAGATACATTTGCTTTACGAAGAAAGGAAGCCAAGTTACTATATTAGACAAAGAGGAGGGGTAGCTGGCAAGAGGTATAACCAGTAACCATTGACATCCGGCCAACTTTTTCCAAAACTCGCAACAAAAGGATATCTATTGTAGAAGAATATCTATTTGGGAGATGGGAAAGCTGAGAAACCTAACGCTATAAGGGATGCAAACTCTGAAAGCTCTAGTTCTTCCCTCAGAACCTGGTACTGTCAATGTCTTTAACCTCCATTGAGAAATAGCTTTTAGGAACCCAAGATCAACACAGACAAAAGTCCAGCATCTGAAGTCCCCCCGAAGTTCCATAGTGCTTCTCCCCAGAGACTGATCTTTAGAAGGAGGGACTCCACCTTCCAACCCCAGTTTGAGTAAATAAATGCCAGTAGCGCAAAGTGCTCATCCCTGGGACACAATTCATAATCGCCCCCAAAATGCAGTCCTCTTAGGGGAAAAAGACCGCTCCCTGAACCTTCTCAACAGCACTCTTGCTACCCCAGGAGGTTTTTTTGACTTTAGACTAGAGATACAAAGGCATGACTGAACAGCAGGGTTCCAGTTGGCCTAGGTGCGCCAGGTGCGGCACGGGGCCTCGGGGTGATGGGTGGGTCCCTTACGGTTTCCCGCAGCTTCCGCTCCTGGTCCAGCTCCCGCTGCAGGCTGCCCGCACGCTCCTCCGCGGCGTCCGCCTGCTCTTGCAGGCTCCGGATCTTTCTCCGCACCGCCTCCAGCGAGCTGCTACCCGCCATGGCCAGGCGGTGGCTGAGGCTGCGCTCTGTCTCAGCGCTCTGTAGCTGCTACTGCTGCTTCTGCTGCTTCTGCTGCTGCAGCTACCGAGCCCAAGTCCGGCGCGTTCCGCCCAGACCGACTTTGCAATGCCGGCGCCCCCTGCGGCCCAGAAGCCCGGAAGTCACGGCCTCGGGGCCGCACCAGAGAGCCGCGGGCGGGTGCGCGAGAGCAGAGGACGGGCGCGGCTGGCAGGCGGGCGGGGCACCGCGGACCCCGGGAACAGGCAGCCGGTGGAACCACTGCGCGTGCGCGCGGGGACGGCTGGCTCTGGGCTGCTTCGCCTGGAGCGAGGCCACCGCAGGAGAGCGTTTGCTTCCACTCCGCCGCCCCGCCTGGGTGGCCCCGAGTAGAGAACCTGGATGCTAAAGCCTATGGCGACTCCTGCTGGCCGCTTGGAGCGCTCGGGAATCCCGATTACTCAAGCTGAGCCAGGGTAGGAGCCTTCCAAAACCTGAATGCTCCCTAAAGGAACTGTTCTGGTCATAAAGATCGCCGTCATTTCGAATGCTAAAGGCCATGGCGACTCCTGTTGGCAGTCCGGAGCGCTCTGTAATCCGACTTCCCAGAATCCGAACAAGGAACTTGGAGCCTATGGTATGAATACCTTAGGGGAACCGGTTCTTGTAAAGAATCCCAGAACACAAGCTCCTGACTACAAGAACCCCAACACCTGAGTTATCTCGCCAAGTGTAAATTCCCATCTGACAATGCGGAGTGGTTATACTGTTCTAAATACAGCATTTCTAGATTTGATCTGGCTTTAGGTCTCCGCTGGTTGTGTAGCTTTGGACAAATGACTTCTCAGGGCTTCATCTCTTAAAAACGAGTCTAATAGCACAGGGCTCTTCACGGGGCTGTTGAGAATTATCAGATACTATAAAACGCTGAACAATGCCTTACATACAGTTAAGACTCAAACGATATAATTAAACAATCACAGGCACTGCCTTTAGAGTTTGGCTGGTTCCCTATCCAGTTGTGCAATCTCAGACAAGGCAAGCATCCTAACTTTCCTAGTTTTAATTCAGTCTGATACCTGGAATCTGATGAACCCCAGCTACAAGACTACAGGAACCTGTGACAGAGCCTCTGGTTACCAGCTGCAAAGTCACACAGACACAATCTGTAAGAAGCCATCTCGGCCACTCCCTCCTGTGCTGTTTTTAAAAGACTTGTCGAGTCTCTGGGCTTTATATCCTCCTGCACCTTGGTCGAAGAGAGCTGTTAAAGTCAGTCCTGGACTTGTTTAAGTGTGTGTGTGTGTGTGTGTGTGTGTGTGTGTGTGTGTGTGTGTGTTATAAACAAAGGTAGAAAAAGAAAACACTTCTGCCAAAGTTGTCTTCCAAAACCAGAACACCTTTGGAATTCCTAGTCCCCTCCGGTCTCTGCTGCAGAAAGCAAGCCTACAAACTCCAGCTAGGGCCCTCAATCAAGTCCTGTAGGTGGAGACTCTTGCTTGGTTTCCAAGCTGTTGGTTTGCTGAGCAGCAGTGGGTACAGCTCCTCCCCAAAGCTCCCAGACCATTTGCCTCCAACCTTGAGGATACCCAGACAGGGCATCTGCACCCTCCAAAGGCAGCCAGGGAAAATGCTGGCCACTTGCCAGTGCAGTAAGCAGCCACCCTAGTGATTTAATGTCTTGCTTTTCAAACACTAGGAAGTCAGTTTCAGGAGTTTATTTTCAGGCTGATGTCACTACTGAAGAGCTATGGGCAGTTAGTTGTTAGGTTTAGCTACGGGATGGAATCCTTTGGTTATTTAAGAAATACTGTGGCTGGGTCCCATCCCAAGAGATCCTAGGGGAAAATCTGAGTTTATTTAAGCCTGAGTCACTATATCAGGAAGAAGACCTAGAGGGATAAAGACTCATATCCTGCAAATATTAGCTCCATCAGTTATTGGGGGAAAAGAGCCAAGATAATGGAGTCTTAACAGGACTCAGCCTCCTGTAGGTGGAAAAACCAGTAAAAATCCAAAACAGATTACTAGGGATGCTAGCTCCTGCGTGACAGCCTTTTAAACTGGGAAAAACCTGTTTCTGGAAGACTATAGCTTGTAAAGTAGCTTGGTAAAATGGGAAAATGATTTTAGTAATAATAATAATCAAAAATGTACTTTTTAACACTGGAGAGTAAAATGTCCTCACTGCAATTCTTCTGAAGGATGACTTCACTTCCACCTCTTCCCTCTAGCGACACCTGTCTTTTCCTCTTCAAGTCTTATTAAGCTATTTTAAGTGAGTCAAGATTGCTCTAAATATAACGTCACAAACTCCCTTCAACATTCCTAGTCTCCAAAGAGCCAACGGTGTTTTACAGAGGTAGATGATAAACACACTAACCAAAAGAAACAGAGAAGTGCACACTCTCACCATATTTAGAGACAGTTTTCCAGCACATAGAGAAAACCAAAACTGGTGTTAAGAACCTCCCTCTTCTCTTGGCCCCACCCCACAGCTGACTTTAAATAGCCTCTTTTCTGCTTCTGCCCCACCCCATTCCAGTACCCCCTCCACGATTTCTCACTGAAGACAAGATTACCACTCCATAGTTACAACAATTATTATCCCCCCCTTAAGAATTATAGTAACTTTTTTTCCTCCTGCTTTCTTTCACACTGGGCTATTTGCAAATTCTCTGAATTCCTTTCCTTATAAGGAATATCTCCCCGAGATCTATCAGCGGCTCTTTTGAAAAATCTAAATAAATGTCCTGCAGGAGGATTTGGGGGAGATGGGCATCCTCCATTTAGCACAGACAAAGCAGACATCTGATCCACATTATACAAACTGGCTCAGAGAGGCTGAGGCTGGTTTTTTTTTGTTTGTTTGTTTGTTATTTTTCTAAAGTCAGGTAGGTTTTAGCATGAATTTTCACTAAACCGTGCTTCCCCAAGCCTCCTTTCCAAGGAACTCAAATGTCACTGAAAGTTTTCTTTTTGTCCGATCCCAGTTGTTGGCTGTCTAGACCACTCAGTTACCAAGAACACTAAATAAACCTCAAGCCTTAAGTGATACAAAAGGCCCTTGCCAGTTTCAAAACCTTTGGATAATCTGCATTACACATTATCCAAAAACACAAAACCAAAAATGTACAAACTACTGTCAGACTTGGGGGTTCAACTTTCGGGTGTAGCTTTGTCTGCTACTCACACATTCTTGGAATTGTTATCAGCTTCCCAAGGAATTCTTTTCTAATTGGGCCTCTAGGCTTAACTGGCTTCTCCAGGGGAATGTAGGGGTGAAAAGGAGTCAGTCCGTTGGAAAACTGACCCTCAGCTTGACTTTCTAGACAGAAGAGGCTAGCTCTGTAGTTAAGATTCCAAAGGGCAGTGGAGAGGGTGCTTAGCTGAGCTGGAGCTGTATCTATCACCTCCTGGAGTATGTGGTGGTTGTCAGAGGGCTGACAGGTGGGGGTGGGGCGGGCGGGGGGCAGCCAGCTCTCTATGCCATATAAAGCACTGAGCTATATATAACTCCCTGCGTACTTTCTGGATCTAGTGCCTCAGGACTGCAGACCCAAGCGAGTATCATCTTCCCTGGGCAGGTCTTAAGGTTTGCCTAGTGAGAAAGAGCGCCTCAAAGTGTCCCCTGTAGCCTGCAAGGTTAGCCTTTGAAGTAAGCGTGTGAGTACATTTTAAGACCAGGCTCTCTGTATCCAGCTAGGCTCGTCAATGGAGGCCAGTGAGGGTGGCAAACAAGAAAACTCTGTCTTGCACAAACCTTGGTGATGACACACATTTCAGAGGTTTTATACCAGCAGGAGGCGAAGTTCCCCTCCACAAGTCCCCAAATTGGAGGCTGTGTTCTCCCAGCTTCTCACCCACCCACCTCCGACCAAAGGGGAGGAGGTAAAGAAGAGGAAAAAGAGAAAAAGGAATGGATGGAATATAAACGAATGTGAGCAGCGGCAGTCAGAGGCGGCATCCAGTGCTCTGGGCCACAGCCAGGCTGTGTGCAGGTGTCCCAGCAGGAGGAGGTTTACCCCCCTTCCTTTGCTCTGCAGTCCCTGTGGTGACCCCCAGAATGGTCACGCGAACAGGAGGTGAGGGAGGCAGTGTGAGCGTGCACTTACATCTGTGGCCTTTTTCTCCGCCAGTTCCAGCTTCTCCTGGGCATCTTTGAGAGCCTCAGAGTATTTGTCCAGTTCATCTTCAGTGCCCTTGAGTTTCTTTTGCAGTGACACCAGCTCATCTTCCAGCTGGGAGTTGGCGGTGGAGTACGGGGGAGAGGGGAGGGTGTGGGGTGCGGCAGGCAGCGTGATCCCGCAAGGTGCGGGGTGAGGGTGCACAGACCGTAAAGGACAGGGACAGCGGGAGAGAGAGAGAGACAGGGAAAGACAGGGAGGGAGAGAGAAAGAGAAAGTTAGCCATTCGTGCGCCGTGCCACGCCGCGCGCCCGGGTACCTTGGCGGCGGTCTCGTCTGCAGCCAGAAGGCTGTCCTCCGCCTTGTGCAGCTCCTCTAGCACCCGGTCCCGCTCGTCCTCCGACGCCCGCAGCAGTTTCTCTTTTGCTGCGATGTCCTCCTCGAGCTGGGGGCAGCGGCAAGCGGGCGCGGGGGGCCGGCATGGACCGGGTGTGAGACACACAACAAACGGGTGCCAGGTTCTCTGGGGCCCTGGGGCTGAGGGATCGCTGCTTTGGGGCTTAAGGGACCCTAGCTAATCTTTCTCCCAGAGCTGGAACCGCTCAGTGACTCATCTCGCACCCCCCCCCCCGGGACCACACACTCCTGCGGAGATCTTAGAGAGCTCAGGTCCCCGACTTGAAGGGTTACAGAAACACGCCCCTGTTTGGCTAGCTTTCCATTTGTGTCTTCTACTCTGTCCCATCTTTGTTCTTAGGAAATAATTAAGTGAGTCCCCCTCTTCCTTCCAAAGTCTCCATCTCATGTTCAGGGGCTCTTTCTTCCCAACCAAAAAGTTCAAAGAACTTCGGACACTTTAGGACTTGAGCCTTGCCGAACTCCACCCCCCCCCCTCCAGTCACATCGGGAATATCCTTTCTCCCTTCCCTTTTCAAAACCGGTTCTCAATCCCGAGGGTCAAGAGCCTCTCTAGGGAGTTTATGGACCTCGTGAACTCTGAAAGGGCCACAAGCATCTTCGGCGGACAAGACAGAAAAGTTAGAATCGGCCAATCAGCCTAACTCCTTCCTTCTTTCCTTCCTTCCTTCTTTCCTTCCTTCTTTCCTTCCTTCCTTCCTTCTTTCCTTTCTTCCTTCCTTCCTATTTTTTTTTAAGATGCGCGCCCCTGGACACCCTGGGCTTGGGATGGGATGGGGGAAAGGGTGCCCGCTGGGGTCCCGGGGGCTGAGTCGGGGCGGTGGGGGGCGGGGTAGACGCAGACCTGCTTGCTCCGGTCTTCCGCCGCCTTCTTGTCAGCCTCCGCCTGCTCGGCTCGATCCAAGGCGTTCTCTTTGTCGAGCTTCAGCATCTGCATCTTCTTCTTGATGGCGTCCATGGTGGCAGTGGCGAGGGGCCCTTAGGCAGCGTCGGGAGCAAAGACAAGAGCGCGGTGGAGTGGCTGAGACGGAGTGCGAGCGCTGGGCTGCCTGCTGCTCTCTGATATGTACTTTCCCAGGGGGGCGACCGCATTCCTCAGGACAGCCAATACTTTTTTGGAAAAGCTTGTTCCTCCTGCCCCCTTTCCCAGTCTCCTGCCTCCGCCCCGTGCCCCCTCCTCGCTCCTCCCGCGGGGCCCGCACGCCCATTCGCTGCCTCCTGCCGGCCTCCCAGTTGACGGTGGATTTGACTATATATGGGGACCCGAGCCTCCGAGGCGGCGGCCAGGCAAAGCCGTCCTATTTCTAAACCTGTGCGCCTGGGAAAGAGCGCCCGGACCTCGCTGGAGTGGAGCCCGGCGCTGAGAGAGTCTCTAGCCACCTTCCAGAGCCATTGCCTGGCCATCAAGATCCCCAGGAGAGCCCACCCGGAACCACCCGGGATCCTGGGAACAGGGCAGGTGGCGCGTGTGCACTGGTCTCACTTGGCATCTAGATTCTGGGGTGCCCAGCCTAAAACCTGGGGGCCGCCTGTCAAAGTTTCTGAACCTTGCATCTGGACCTGGGAGCTCTCAGTACCCAGCTGCGCTCTTCTGGCAGCTTGCGGCCTACCAAGTGTAGACCAGGGCTCTTACGTTCTGGAAAGTTCAACCCGAGCAGAGAAATGGAGCTGGAGGAAGGTGTGAGGATAATTCCTGAGGTCTCTTGAGTCTTTTCACCAAAATGGGGTGGGTAATAAAATACTTTAGGGACTTAGGGCCCAGCTGACAGAGTTATGCGCCTGTGTGGTGCTTTGGGAAGGGAGTGTGTTAGTGTGTAGAAGTCTGGGTGGTTTTTTTCCTGTGGGAGTTGTGTGCCCCGTGCGCGGGGGGGTGGAGGTGTTGAGTTTAGACTAGGGCATCTTGGCATCTGATCTTTAGCCATCATCTACTGTGTAACCGTGATTAGTAACAGCCTCAATTCTGTAGCTCCCTCTATTTATTTATTTGAATATTTGATTATTTTCATTTACTCATGGTGGAGGGGGATCACAGAGGCGCACTGGTGGACTGTGACAGTCAGAGGACAGTTTAGGAGTCAGTTATTTTTCCACCCTGTGGGTCTTGGGATCCAATACAGGTCTTCGTGTTTGACAGCCCACTCCTTTACCTGCTGTGCCATCTTGCTGGTCGGGTTTCCTCAGAGGGTAGAAGATCCCAAAAGTCCCTTCAGATCTCACTTTTCATCTTTTCCTCGGCTGATCCACACGGAGAGTCCATCTCTCTGTTAATCTCTTGTTTGCCAGGGTGCTGAAAACATGGTACAAATGAGTCTAATTAACGGGGCTCTGTCCACAGCCTGATGCAGAGGCAAGGGGCCAGCTCTGCTCTGTGGGTGAGGCTAGAAGGCAGGAGGGTTTTCCCCTCTGTTTAAATGTACCTCATTTCATCCCCCAAGGAGGAGAAGCCTGATCTTTTCAGTTTCATTGAATCTTCAAGAGAGGGGGGGTCTGTCCCCAAATTTTACTGATGACCAGCTGAGACAGGGTTGCGAGGGTCTTGTGAACAGTCCCTACAGAATAATTTACACTCTGTACTACATGGTTATCAAATATTCCCCAGACGGTGTCCAAGCAGATTAGGCAGGCCAAATGACTTGTTAAGTCCTCCAAGAGAGAATGATCAAATTCCTCTTTAGGATTTTCTCAGGTTTCTGACTGCCCAGGAGGGAAAGCATACCCCATTGTAAAGACCAAAATACCAGGGTGGGATGTACCGGAGCAGGATGCACAGGGACTTTGTGGCACAGTGAATTCACCAGAGCCTTCTTTGACACGTGCCAAATGGCTCAGAGCATTGACACATTGGGCTTAGACCCTGGGCAGTATTCAGATGTGTGGACTCTCCAGCCTGGGGCTTAACAGAGGGGGAAGAATAGGTACTTGGGAGTTAGAAGTTGAGCTCCAAAGTGGACGTGGCCACTTCTTTTTAATATAGCCTTAGCCATGGTAAAACTTCCTCCATTCATTCTTATATTAATGGGGTGCTGAAGTGGATACTGACTTTCTCAATGTGCTAGGCAGCGCTGAAAAACTCACTAAAGCCTTTTGAAATGAACTAAAGCTACAGTTCAGTAAAGAGCACAACTGGATGCCTGCTACACACACTACAGGCAGTACTAGACTCTGAACTCAAACTTGGGGGACATTCATCTTTCTCACCTGGATGTTGAGAACGAGCAAGGGTGCGAGACCTCAGAAAGGAAGACGCAGGAAGAACCAGGTCAGAGCAGGCGGAAGAGCCTGCTTTGGAAAACTTTTAAGCAGATTTTCGAGGAGAGTAGCAGAGGGAGCCGGAAGTCATTGACAGTGGATGGGCAGTAGGTTTTATTGGATGTTAGGCTGGAAAGTCAAGGTGACGTGGGATTCTAGGTTGCCCTTGAACTCCTGTCCTCTTTCCGATGTCCCATGAGTCCTGGGGTTACATGGTCCATGGCTCTTGTGTGGATAGAAGCTGCATGTTTCTTTCTACCTCTCCTTAGCCCTGGAGTTCTCACCTACAAAGCGTAGAAAAGGAGCTCAGGGGCTGGAGAGATGGCTCAGAGGTTAAGAGCACTGACTGCTCTTCCAGAGGTCCTGAGTTCAATTCTCAGCAACCACATGGTGGCTCACAACCATCTGTAATGAGATCTGGTGCCCTCTTCTGGCCTGCAGACATAACAGACAGAATATTGTATACATAATAAATAAATAAATCTTTTTTAAAAAAAAAAAAAAGAAAAAGAAATTGAGCTCAAGCGTAGAAATGGAGTTACAATGAGCTAAATGTATGTGTGTATGCATGCGTGTGTACGTGTGTGTGTGTGGTCAACTTTGGGTCCTGCTCCTCAGGATACCATCTACTTTGTTGGTTTCTTTTCTTTTCTTTCTTTCTTTCTTTCTTTTTTTTTTTTTTTTTTTTTGGTTTTTCGAGACAGGGTTTCTCTGTGGCTTTGGAGTCTGTCCTGAAACTAGCTCTTGTAGACCAGGCTGGCCTCAAACTCATAGAGATCCATCCGCCTGCCTCTGCCTTCCGAGTGCTGGGATTAAAGGCGTGCGCCACCACCGCCCGGCTCTACTTTGGTTTTAAGACAAGGCCTCTCAATGGCCTGGAGCTTGCCATGTAGGCTAGGCTTGTTGGGTGGAGATCCCCAGGGATCCTCTGCTCTAGCTTCTCTCCCACTGTAACTCACACTAGGGAACACGGAAAACAGGAATTATTAACCAATGAAATGAAAAGGGTTTGGAGCTTGAACTGGATAGGCCATGTGCAAAAGTGATTTCCGGGCGCTTGGGCTCCCTCTCGCCAGCCAGTGCCTCGACAGGATTATATATCCTCACCGAAGTACATTAGGTGCTTGCTTTAGTCAAGGCAGTGCAAGCATATGTGACCTGTGGTGGACACTTTAAGAGCTAGCCTATGCCTCACAGAATTTATCTTTGAAGATTGCCATTTCTTTGCCATTCTGGGTTCCCACATGACCTGCTCCCCTTCCCATGACCAACTCTTGGTGGACATGTAACAAGACCAAGACATAAACCTTTGGGTTTATATTTTGTGATTTTAGGTCCCTGAAGTCTGGGGCTTGTTTGTTACCGAAACAGAGCTAGTTGTACATGACGAATCCACCACTCTAGACCGTTTCAGTAGTGAGAAGCAGAGAACTCTGACCATAGGGTAGAAGGATGCGGCAGCCGTGTTGAAATGAACAGAAATACAGTTCAGAGAGAGACCGAAGACCTAGGTTTCTCATTTCCCAAGGACATGTGAGAAGGCCTGTGCTTCTTGACCATAAAACAAAGAAACAAAAAATCTGTTTTTTTTTTTTTTTAATTAAAAAACAACCGGGTGTGCTGGTGGCATACACCTTTAATCCCAGCACTCGGGAGGCAGAGACAGGCGGATCTCTGTGAGTTCAAGGCCAGCCTGGTCTACAAAAGCTTGTTCCAGGACAGGCCCCAAAGCTACACAGTGAAACCTTGTCTTAGCAACCCCTGACCAAAAAAAAAAAAAAAAAAGAAAAGAAAAGAAAAAGAAAAAAAGTAAAAAGTCACTAAGCAATGGTGGTGTGGGAACACAAACAACACCCTTGGCTCAGAGGTTCTGTGTGAACACTGAATGTCCACACTTCATCCGGACCTGGCATTCAGACATTTTCCCACAAGTATTTGTTGAATAGCTTTTTAATTGCAGACATGGAGAACTAGTATCTGGGGAGACATATTAGTGACTTTTTCCAAGGCTGTGACTAGACACCTGACAAGGAGCACCCTTGAGGAAGGGAACTTTATTTTGGCTCACAGTGTGAGGGGATCTGGTCCATCGTGGAGGAAAAGGTATGGCAGTAGGAATTTGAGGCGCTGGTCTGTTTGTGCAGTCTAGCTCCCAAGTTCATGGAACGGTGCCCCCTACACTCGGGGTGAGCCTTCACACCTCACTTAACCTTATCTAGATATTGCTTCATTTGTAGGCCCGGAGATTTTTTTTTACCATGGCGATTATACATGCCAGCTAGTTGGCAGTCAACGTAAACAGTGAGGCATCGAAACAGCCTCCAAGCTGGGCGGTGGTGGCACACGCCTTTAACTTGGGAGGCAGAGGCAGGCGGATCATTGTGAGTTCGAGACCAGCCTGGTCTACAAGAGCTAGTTCCAGGACAAGCTCCAAAGCCACAGAGAAACCCTGACTTGAAAAACCAAAAAAAAAAAAAAGAAAAGAAACAGCCTTCAGAAGATCACATTTCCACCCAAGATAGGAACTTCTATTTTTTTTAACTTTATTTTTGTTTATTCTTTGTGTCTTTCACATTATGTTTCCCGATCCCACCTATCTCTCCCTCAACCCTCAAAGAAAACAAAATAAAATTTAAGAGAAGAAAGGAAGAAAAAAAATCGTTCTGAAAGCTGCATCTCCACACGTTTTTACACGCAGGCATTCACTGCAAAGAATCACTGGTCTGGTTCGAGGCCCCTAGTCTCTGCTACACCATTAATGCTGGGCCCTCACTGGGACTCTTCCTGGACATGCTGTCGCGGCCTGTGTTGTGGGACTTCTGTTTTCAGAAGGAATACAAGAGGTCTACTAAGGCCTCACACCTGTGTCAGGAACATTAGACACCTTAAAAATAAGATCAGTAGTGAGAATCAGGCTTTGGACCTTGTACGTGCTAGGTGAGTGTGCTACCACTGGGTTATGCCCCTGCCCCCTTTAGTTTTGAGATAAAGTTTCATTCTGTAGTCCAGGCTGGACTCAAACTCAGGGCAGTCCACCTACCTCAGCATCCTAGGTGCTGAGATTGCAAGCATGAGCCACCAGGTCTATCTTTGGATACTTTAATGTGCAAAATATTTAGGGCTTTTGGCACCGAGGGACATGGCAAGGAGATAGGCTAGTTAGTTTCCATCACTGGCCCAAAATGCCAGAGACAGTCAACTATACACAAGGAGCAAAGACTAATTTCGGGAGGCGTTAGTTCGTGGTTACTTGGCCTGTTGCTTTGGGCCTGTAATTGGTTAGCAAGCCTCACTGGGGAAGTGAGCTAGAGGAGGGCTGGTCTCCATGCAGCTGGAAAGCGAAGCGGAGGGAAGGAGCCAAGGTCCCGATAGCACCTTCAAGGGTGTGCTCTAATGGTGCACCTTCCTTCCACTAGGCCTCACCAACTGAAGGTTCCTCAATTTCCAAATGGCCACCAAGTCTTCAACGCATGGTTTTAGGGGACATCCAAAGTTCATGCTTTGTGGGTATTTTCCTCTAGGAAAAATACCTCTCCCTTTGATACATTTATTTCTAGTTATGTTACCATTGCTCCAGCTGACTGAGATCTCTTCCAGCTCAGAGAATAACACAGGTAGGCCAGCTTTCCCCTTTCTTCTCTTCTCGCTTCCCTTCCTTCTCTTCCCCCTCCTTTTTCTCCCACCCTGTCCTCCTTTCCTTCCTTCCTCTCTTCACTTCTATCCCACCTTTCTGAACCAGGGGCTTGCTAAATTGTCTAAGCTAAACTTGGGCCCTAAACTTGATATGTAGCCTATATAGAACCATCCCCCTGTCTCAGCCTCCCCAAATACAGAGATTTGCAGGCATGTTCCATTACACCTGGCTAGTTCAGTTTTCCTAAGAGAGTTTGACTATTAAACACACTGCCCCTTTCCCTCTGGGAAAGCATCTGTACTTACCATACTGCATTCCCCAATATTTAATTACAAGAGAAAGCCAACATGAGCAGAGCTTCCTAACTGACACCCTCAACAGGAATGCTTGCTTGAATGTGTACATGAGGCACTGCTTGTTTCAAAAAACAACAAAACAAAACTCTCGTTCCCCGCGAGTCACACCGTGTTTAACAGCAAGAGCTACCTGTGCACTGTGACTCACACAGTGAAGAGAAAGTGAAGAATCTGTAATTAAATCCAGAAACAATGCGCCTTCCACAAGGTTTTGGAATGCAGCATGTTATACTCATGGCTCCCTGTCCTCCGGGACAAGATACAGCACGTTCTCATTGGACACTGGAGCCTGTTGTTTCCCAAGGGTAATCGCGGGCCACGAAAACAGCCTCTGCTGGGAGCAGGGGTGAGGGTGGAACACTGAGAACACGTTGGAGTCTTTGGGCCATCATGGCTGCCTGTCTTCATTGGTTAGTGACCACAGCTGGTCTTGACTCTGCTGAGACCCCAGAGTGTTCTTACCCTCTGGAAAGAGCTCATGGGCAAAACCATTTTCTCAATACATTGAAGAAGAAGGAGGAGAGAAGGAGAAGAAGAAAGAGAAAAAGAAGAAGAAGGAAAGCACAATGATTTTTCTGCATTATGTTTTCTCTTCTGCCTCTCGACAGAAGTATCAATGTGTGGGTCTAGTCGGGTTAACCAAGTCCCAATTAGTGATAAAATTTAGCCATCTCAAGTACGATTGCTTTCAAAAACTTACTTTATTTTACGTATGTGTATGTGTGCATGTGTGTACAGTGAGTTTCTGCAGAAGCCGGAAGGGAGCATTGATTCCCTGAAGCTGGAGTTACAGGTAGTTGAGAGATGCCACGCCACTGCGGGTGCTGGGTCTTCACCTGGGTCCTCTGGGAGAGCAGCGAGTGCTCTTACCGGCAGCACTATCTGTCCAGCCCTCCCTTTTTGATGTAAAGTGTTAGAAAGCACTCTCAAGTTCATTACCTCCTCACAGCCTCTTCTGACAACTTTAGGGTGAGTGGTGTCACCGCCGCTGCACTGCAGAAAAGCAAAGGCAGTGAGCTGTCTTCGTCCACCTCCCTGGGAGGTGACAGTTAGGGAAAAGAAGACAAGTCTCTGCTCCCAACAGAAAAGCTTCACTGTGTTCGTTCCTAAGCCTATTTTAGTCTTCATATTTCATTTCATGTTTTAAAACACTGTAAGGTAAAGATCAAAGAGAAGGAGCCACCAGAGAGGTTTTTTTTTTGTTGTTGTTTTGCTTTTCTTCTTTCCACTGTAATCAAACATTTGACCGAAGCCCCTTGGAGGATGAGAGGCTTGTTTGGGTTCACAGTTTCAGAGGATTCAGTCCATCATGGCTAGGAAGGTGCAGTGGAGTGGAGCAGCTCCAGTCATGGCAGCTAGGAAGCAAAGGGAGAGGAAACACCGGCACTATCTTCTGGCTTTTGCATGGCCCCAGCCCCAGCTCTTGGGATGCCACTGCTTCCATTCAGGATCACCTTCTGCTATCAGTTAATCCTCCTGGAAAGACCTTCCCAGGAACACCCAGAAGTGAGCTTCACCACCTCCTAATGGGTTCTAAGTCAGTCACATTGTCTTTGAAGATGAAGCATCCAAGTAATGTGTGTGGGGAGGGGAATGAAAAACCTACAGCGAGGGACAGCATTCAGGACTTCTTCAAGAGAGACCCATTAGGACTAGACCTTGTAGAGCAGAGACTCCAGCCAGCTGCAGGGCTCACTTCTGAGCTTGGAGATGGTTTTAATCATTACTTCCCAGTGAGCTCAGCATTCTTTTCATATTGAAAGCCACCTGTTCATTCATATATTTCTATACTTGGTTCTCAAATTTCCACTGATGTACTTAACAGTAACACATGTGGAAGTGACCTCTGCAGAGCTCAAATCTTACACCTCAGAGTATAAAAACCCAGGGCAAAATGACCTTGGATGGCAGGAAACGTGGCTCACCTAGCAGGAAGGAAGCCCCAGGTTGAGTCCCCAGCACAGCATAAACTGGGTGTGTCCACAGGCTTGGAATCCCAGTGCTCAGGAGGTAGAAGCAGAAAAATTAGAAGTTCATGATGATACTTGGCTACACAGTAAATTCAAGGCCAGCTTGGCATATTTGAAACCCTGTCTCAAACAGGGGGAGAAGAAGATGGGAAGATGGTTCCATTGGTAAAGTGCTTGCCTTGTAAAAATGAGGACCTGGGTTCAATTCTCGGAACCCATGTTTTAAAAGGCTGGTGTGGTGACATATGCTTATAATCCCAGTGCTGGGGAAATATAGACGGGTAGATTCCTGCAGCTTGCCTGCCAGCCCACCCAGAAGAAAGGTCCAGGCCTGTAGGAGATCCCCCCACTTTTATTCTGAGACAGAGTTTCACTTTGTAGACCAGGCTGGCCTCAAACTTATAGAGATCTACCTGTCTTTGCCTTCCAAGTGCTGAGAATAAAGGTGTGTGTTCCTTCCCAATCCTGGCTTAATAAAACTATTTGATGAACAACTCTCAGTATTGACTTAGAGCCTCCACACATGTGTGTGAGCGCGCGCGCGTGCACACACACACACACACACACACACACACTAATTTCAGGGTGGCTGTCTCACACACTGTACTAGTCATCCAACTACAGCTCATATAGATAGATGAGGGTACAGCAGGTACTTATTGAGGGACTGTATGATAGCTACCCCCCGCCCACCACTGAGGCTCAAGGAGGTCCTCCATGTTAAGGAAGCTTGAGGCAGACAAGCTCAGAGAGCAGTTGAGAAACATGGGACTCTATCTGTCTGGGTTATGCACACACTCCTGCTTCTAATATTACACTTGGTAGTTTGTCTGCATGGACTGTGCAGCCCTGTCTGAACCATACACCGGATAACCTTGGACCCCCACCTGCGTGAGCTACACATATGCCTCTTTCCAAAAAGTAAAATAGTTTTCTCTTCCTCAAACAACAATCAAACTTAACAGTTTCTGCTCAAACCTGATCAATACCCAGGTATGAAGAATGGGGAGGGTAATTCAAGCTGAACTGGCTTCAGACGCATGTGCGCTGAAGCAAACTCTGTTCTTCCAGTCAATTTTTTGGGAGAATCCCCTATTTACCATCATTTGTTTTAATTTTTAAAATTTTAATATTTTACGTGTATGAGCTTTTTTGTCTGAATGTATGTTTGTGAGCCATATGTGTGCCTGGCGCCCATGAAGGCCAAAAGAGGGCATCAGATTCCCTAGGACTGGTGTTGCAGGTAGTTTGTGAGCCACTGCGTGGGTATTGGGAATCAAACCTGGTTTCTCTGCAAGAGCAGCAAGTATTCTCAATGGCTGCGTCAATTCTCCAGCCCCACTATTTACCATCTTATGCCTATGTATAATTGAGTGTGCACACAAGTAAAATCAAACGCATTATGGAAAGGGACATGTTCAGTAGAAAAAATGATTTTATGACCTGATCTGTCAGTCAGGATAGAGAACCACCCAAACCACATCCCTTACTAAAGCACATCTTCCTTTCTTTGAACCTCATAAAAAGAGGTCCCATGTAGTAACCTAATCTCCACTCTGCTCGCTCCTGAAGTGTGTTTACTCTAGTGTGTATTCTGTTCTGTTGCTTTGTTTTAAATACACTTTCCTTGCACTTTTGCAAATCTACATGGACTTTTATTTTAGTTTCCAAGAATCTAGAAGCTCCCAATCTTGACCTGGACCAAGTATCAAGTTCAAATTCAGATGTCTGGCATCCTGCTTCTGGGTCTCTGTCAGACCCAGGACCAACAGGTTATTTTTTCAGCAGCGGTGGTTTGGTTGGGAGCGTGTGGTTGGAACTGGATACGGAAAGTGAGTAGTGCCTTGATTTTTGCTTTAGTAAAGATTTCTTTCTGGTGATAGGGAAGACCTTTTCCCTAAGACTTTCACTGGGCTCCTGTGTTGTCCTTATGAGTGCCTGTTGGTTTGTTTGTTTGTTACTTTCATGGGCCTTGCTATTCCCCCAGAGAAATGCCTCCATCAGAGTTTTCTCCTAAGAACTTGTTCCACCTTGGCAACTCCAGCAAGGGAGGGGGTCAGACCTTTCTGAGGGCTTGAGGCAGAGGAGACTGACTGTTCCTTTTCTGGGGTCCCGTAGCTGGAGGAGGGAACTTCCCTCTCTGGGCTGTTGGTAGGCAGAGTTCCAGAAGAGGCTGGTATTTTTAGCATGGCCTTCTTCTCTTCCCAGCACCTGCCATGCTGTGTAACCCAAGGGGCTGCTTAAATGCCAGGGAGATGACTGAGGACAAGGCAGCCTGAGCTAATGTCCTAAAATACCACCCAGGAGACAACTTTCTAACAGGAGCCATTTTGGGTTTATTTCTTCCTGTCGTTCACAGGGCGATCACAGCTCCTGGTTGGGAATAACAGCTAGATATGCCACCATTTGCTTCTAACTTCAATTTCCTCCTCCAGTGTTTGCGTCAACATAGAGTATCTGTATATTTCCCTAAAGCAAAGTACTTTCTGATAGCCCTGAAAATGAGACAAAGCTCAACGGCAAAGGCCACAAACCTCCTTCCCACGACAGGTTTAATTCGTTGCCTTCTAAAGATGGTACAAGCTGGGATTGGGAACGTGTCCTCATGAAGCCCACATTTGTGGAGGACAGATGTGTCGCGGGTCATGCAGGATAATGAGTGTCTTGGCATAGCTCTAATCTTGGCGGTGACATCAGCCCATACCATCCACAGCATTCCTTGGTGTCACAGTCAGTGCAACGTGAGATGATGAATTCTCGGGCTGACCCAGTGTGGACCTATGTAGACCAGACTAGTCTCAACTCACTATGTGGCTAGGGATGGTTTTTAACTTCTGATGTTCTCCTGCTCCCACCTCCAAAATTCTAGGATTACAAGGTATTATGCCATCACCACACCCAATTTAACTTGATGCTAGCAATTAAAGCCATGCTTCAGACATCCTATGCAAGCACTCCCCCAACTGAACTGCAGCCATACAGCTCTTCTCTGGCTCTTTTCAGCGCTTCCAAATGCTATTATATAAAATGCCACTAGAATTAAGTCGAAAACTTGTTTTTGTTGTTATTTCCCCCAAGACAGGTTTTCTCTGCCTAGTCCTGGTTGCCCTGGAACTTGCACTGTAAACCAGGCTGGCTTCTAACTCAGAGATTCTCCTGCCTCTGCCTCTGGGATGCTAGAATTAGAAATGTGTGCCACAGTGCCCAGATTTTTTTTCTTTCTTTCTTTCTTTCTTTCTTTCTTTCTTTCTTTCTTTCTTTCTTTCTTTCTTTCTTTCTTTCTTTCTTTCTTTCTTTAAAAGAAGTGAACCAGAACTGAAATACTGACTGAAATGGGCTCATCCCCTTTCAAGTTGTCAGCTCCATTTTGGTACATGAAAAATGTAATCAACAAATCATATACACATTGGTAAAATTTAGTCTAAAATAGTGTACATAATAGACATGCAATGTGCTTCACACGTATGCATGATTCTATGCCCACACAGAATAAAAACATGTTTGGAAGTTTGCAGAAGAATATGGTAACTAAATTCACTTCTCGTGGGAAGGAAGAAGGTGGGGGGCATGTGATGAGAATCAGGTATGAAATCAGTGATCAAAAGGGTATGAAACAATATCATTAAGGTTTAAATGTTTCGGGCTTTTGTTGTTTTTTTTAATTTTTTATTGTTTTTATTGAGCTATATATTTTCTCCTTTCCTCTCTCTCTCTCTCTCTCTCTCTCTCTCTCTCTCTCTCTCTCTCTCTCTCTCTCTCTCTCTTTTTTTTTGACAGGGTTTCACTATGTAGCGGCCTCTCTGTCCTGGTCCTGGGTTCCTCCATCTGGGAGCTCCTGGTGGGTTTTCTCTATGGTATGATGGTTGCTTGCTAAACTGCTGGATTTTACTACCTTGCAAGGACCAGTGACAAGGAGAAGAGACATCAAGAGCCATGTCCCTGGGCACACCTGACTTAGTGCTGGACCAACTTATACTAAAGCTCTTCCAGGTCAACCTGTCTGCCATTGAGGACAGTTCAGGGGTTTATTTGGGGACATAGATGACATTCTTGGGCATAGATGACATTTGAAGTCACCTAGGCAAGAGTCTGATGAGGGATTTCAAATGTTTCAACCTCAGTATCTCCTGAATCTACAGATAAGAATACATTTTGTATAAAATTGTGTGCTGTATTAAGTATTGTCTAGAACCCACACCTGTAGTTTCCCCTCCATTGTTCATACGTGGGAAAGAGGTCAGCAGACTGACTATTTACTCTTTTAAGTAAACAGGCTCACTTGTCTTGACACAATGTTTCTGTAGCTAAAACCACATGTTAACAAAACCAAACATTTCCTACTTTACCCTTCACACAGAGAACTCAAGGGCAAACACCTCTGTACCTTTGTGGAGTGTTAGATTTGACTACTTATTAGTTGTGCGACATTGGTCGAGCCACTAAGTCTCTCAGAGCATCAGCTTCCTCACCCGAGAAATGGAGATATGCTAACATCCACACCATTATGCTGTATCTTCAGATTCCTGGTTTTCCTTGTTTGCTGATTTATTGATTGTTCTGGGGCTTGAACCTGGGATCTTGTGGATCTCAGACAAGCATTCTAGTAATGAACTATATCCCCAGGACAATTTTGGTCATTTATTTGAATCAGATATTATCTGTGTGCAGAAGTTAGGGAAGTAGAATAGATAATTTCTTCTAGGACCACGTCAGGTGGTTTCTGAACACCTGATTTACTGGTTTACTTTTGAACCTTAAGAATGTTTTTGTTGTTTTTTGTTTGTTTGTCTATTTATTTATTTTTTAAACCAGGCATGGTCCCACACACTTCTTATCCCAGCACTCGAGAGGCAGAAGCAGGAAGAACTCTGTGAGTTAGAGGCCAGTCTTGTCTACAGAGTGAGTTCTAGGATAGCCAGTGCTGCACAGAGAAACTCTCTGGAAAAACAAGAAAACAACAAAAAAGAAACAAGAGTTTTAATATTGTGTGTGTGTGTGTGTGTGTGTGCGCGCGCGCGTGTATGTGCATAGGGATGTGCACGTGAGTCAGGTACCTGTGAAGGTCAGAGGAGGGTGTCTGATCACTTGGAGCTAGAGTCATAGGCAGTTTTGAACCACCTGACGTGGATGCTGAGATCAGAACTCAGGTACTCTGCAGGAAATGCTCTCCAGCCTCATGCTTTCAAACCCTTTGTGAACATAAAGCATACACAAGAAACGTGTCAAATACATGTAGATCATTGAATATCTAGACTCAATTTGCTAGACTCAACAGATTAAGTAAAATCAGCTCCCGGATCAAGAACCAGAACATTCCAGAAGCTCTCCTTTTCATTCTATCTCTGCTAGAAGTGACCATTACTCCAAACAGCTGTCTCCTGTGTTTGAACTGAACGAAATCTTACGCTTGGTTTTGAGTGGTTAAACAGCTATGCATTTCTCTCTAAAATGCACCTTTGGTTAAGTCTCTGTCTGTCCTGGACAACTAGTTTAAGTGTCAAGAAACTCACTCATGCCAGGCACCATGCAAGTTACCTAAGGCAATGAGACAAAAGAAAGTCGGTGTCTTTGATGGGATGGTTTCTGTTTGTGTTTTTTTTCCCCCATGTGTCCCCTTGACCTGTGTCTCTGTGAAACAAGGTGGAAATTTCCAGACTTCTCTCTTTTCTGTCTAGGATTCCACCCTATCTCTGAAAGTGGGACTTCCTGGGTAAAGATCACAACAGAGGCCAGTGTTTCCTATGTCAAGTTCCAGAACTCCAGGAGAGAGTTCACAGGCCTGGCTTACTTCATTCTTCGGCACTGTCTGTGACTCAAGGGTTTGTACGTGTGATGTGGAAAGGCCTGGAGCCCTACCCCTGGAATGATGCAGCTTAAAGATTCACATGAGGAACTTGGGTCTGTGTGGGTTCCTTCCTTGGGTGGTTTATGGTGTCTTAGTCTGGTGTCTTAGTCGTTTCAATTGCAGATTCCCGAGCCAACATCTCAGCCCACACAGGATCAAAACCAGAGCGTTTGATCCAGAACAATCAGATAACAGGGGTCCTGGAGGCCTAGGGCTGCTGCACCCCATGCTGCCTTTGTGGCCACCTTGGGGTCTGTAGCAACAGCAGCTGTGGCTTCTGGGGATTAGCTGCGATTTTTTTTTAAGTCACGTGCTCTGCAGTCTCTCTCCCACTGCTCAGCCACAGCACAGACCTGGGCCCTGAAAACCAATTTCCTGGATGCAGAGACTCCAACTGCTTATGATGATGATGATGATTGCAGAGCAAGGGGACTTCTGCCCAGGTTCCAGAAGCCGCACCCGTGGAGGACAGTTTGCAGCCACATCTAAAGCCTGTGCAAGGCCACAGCCAGTGAAAAGACTAGACCACTCATCCAGTCCAGGCTCTGTTTATTTTTGTCTTTGTTTCTGAAACAGAGACTGAAGTAGCCCAGGGTAGCCTTAAACTTGCTATGAACTCCAAGATGCCCGTAGACTTCTGATCGTCCCGCCTCCACCTCTAAACTGCTGGGATTATAGTCATGCCCCACTGCGACAGGTTTATGTGGTGCTAGGGACGAAACCCAGGGCTAGCAGAGTACTTTACCAACTGAGCCACACCTCCAGCCCCAGACTCTGTGTATGTGTGGGGCCAGAGATGGGCGACGGAGGGTGTTTAGTGGTGTGTGCACACGAGCCCACTTAATCTCCACGGCTAATCCAAGGGGAAGAACTCACAGCCTCACTATGTGGTCATTTTATGAGCACCATATATGGTGTTGAAGTGAGGCAGAGAGAGGGCCAGCGTAGCATAAATCAAGCTTGCTCTTTCCTCTCTGTTATCTCATTCCACCCTCATGAAACTGTTTTCACAGATGATTTTTTTTGTGCCTTGCTTTCCCAGTTTTTCTAGAGATGAAACACGGACTCAGCTTTCTGACTCCAAACTTCTAAGGCCCAATTGCAAACAACACATAGAAGCAAAGAATGGTAAACACTGTTACACGAACAGACGAGATTCTGTGGCGTTCCAGAGAAAGTGGAGATCGTACACTCAGGAGAAAAACGGAGAAAGGCATGAAGGAGTAATCAGACAAATAAGGAAGAACACTCCAGGTGGAAGAACAACATGGCCCCTAAGCTGGGAGACAGTGAATCTTGGGGAACTAGTCAAAGGTCATTTGATACCCTGAAGAGACTCACAGACAGAACGGAAGATGAGTTTGAAAAGACCTTGGACATCTCCACAGGCTACGGCAACTTCCTTCTACGCCGTTGGGGCAGATGAATGATTGGTTAACAACCCACGGTAGAGAGGCCTGTGACTGGAGAAGAAGGGGTACCTACAGTCATGAAAGGTGGGGCATGTGTGTGTGTCCGTCTGTCCATCCACATGTACTATGGTTTTGCAGGTCAGGAAGAGTAGAAATGAGTCAACCAGCAGGTGACAGTTGAGCAAGAATACCTCTGACCCCAGGTTGTTTTCTCACTTCCAGAGGCAAGGCTTGTCAGAGACTAGCATCCTTTTGCTGGGGCCTCAGTTTCCTCATTTACCAAATGGGAGATCATAAGATCTACCACCCCAGAATTTTTTAAGTGTGCACCCCACACATTGGGACATCAGAACACAATAACTGTAGGTCTTGTCATCATTCTCTATGGACCACAAAGGCTTTGACAGCTGGACACACACACACACACACACACACACACACAAACATATACCATGGACTTCTTGCTGAGCCAGGTGAATAAGGAATTTGCAGCCTGGTTTGGTTTAATTCGCAAATGTTCACAATGCTAACTATGCTTATAGCTCAGGTGAAATGGGAAAATTCTCACCAGTGCCGTAGAAATGCTATGCTAGGGCTAGGTTTTGGATAGTTTGAGTGGTTTAAGAGGATTATTGGGACCGAGGACCTTATTAAAAGAGTTATTAATACCACAGATAGAGAAACAGAGGGACGACAGTATGGCAGAGGCCCTGGAGGAGAATTCAGAACCTAACAGCAGAGATAGACAGCATGGCAGCATCTCTGAAGGGCCTCTGTAGCAGGAGATGTAGATTTTTCTTACACATTTGAGGACGGGACATGTCCACAGCAAGAGACTCCAGCCAGGCAGGAAGTAGAGATCAGGATGTGATGTCCCATTGATGCAAACTCACTTCCCAGATGAGAGATGTCATGGCATCAGCTGGTCTGATGGCTTGGGAGTCACAGACATAATGACCTAGTTGGGTGCCTGTCAGTATCTGTGGGAGGAGGATCGAGGGTCTAACATTACATTCTTATGCCTAGTACCTGAACAGTGGTGAGACTCAGAAGGTGGTGGAGGTAGTTGGGGAGAGATCAGGGCCAGTCTGCATGATCTTTAGTTGATTGACTTTTTCTTGGAGAATTTACATTTGGAATGAATGTCTGGAAAATTGAGGTCTTTGATTTATTTTAAAAATCAGATAATACAGGGGCTGAAGAGATGGTTCAATAGTTAAGAACACTAGTTGCTCTTCCAGAGGACCTGGATTTAATTGCCAGCACCTACATTGGGTGCCTTTGGTAACTGTAGTTCCAGGGTATCCAACTTAGCCTTTGTGAGCACTACATGCATATGACACACATATACACATGTAGACAAAACACCCATAAACACACACACACACACACACACACACGTAGTTAGTACAAGCCTACAGGTAGTCTGTCCTGTTAGGAAGGAGCTTGTTTCTTCCTGTGAGAGTATCTAGCTTTTGCAGAAGGCCAGCGTGTGTCCCATCCCGCCTCTTTTATGATCATTTGATTATCCCTAGAGCCTCTATGTTAAGACTATCTTAGTCCAATGCTGGAATGGTGCCTCACACACAGCAGTTTAATAAATATTTATAATTGAGTGAACAATATACTTTCAAAAAGTGTTGTTTTCTGTTTGTTTGTTTTGCTTTAGTTTTTTGTTATTGTTCTTTTTTTTTTTTTTTGAGACAGGGTTTCTCTTGTGTAACAGCCCCTGGCTGTCCTAGAACTTTCTTTGTAGAACAGACTAGCCTTAAACAGAGATCCGACTGCCTCTGCCTTCCAAGTGCTGAGATTAAAGGCGTAAAGGCGTGTGCCACCACCACCCAGCCTCAAGAAATGTTTTATGCTTCTGTAAGGTTTCTGCCTTACAGAAAATCAACACCTACTTAAAGCACTCTTTTATTTTTTTATGTCATTTATTTATTTGTTAACTTATTTTGAAGACAGGGTCCACTATGTAGCTCCAGCTGGTCTGGAACTCATCCTGTAGACCAAGCTGGCCTCGAACTTACAGAGATTCACCTGCCTCTGCCTCCAGAGGGCTGGGACTTAAGTGCTTACTTCCACTCCCAGTCCAACTCAATTCAGAGTATTCCTTAAATAGCATGGACACACGCCTTCAGCAAAGCCTGGCTCATGGTCACACAACCCACCCCTGACATCTTTACTTTGGGCATTATTTATCACGTGATTATGCCAGGGCCTGGGTTCACAGGCTGTAGTCTACGTTCATTAGCGGAGCATCGGCTATCTGGAAGGGATGCTAGGGAGGCTGAGCCAACCCTCTAGCACAGTTTTCAGGCCAGACTTATTATGAACCCCCAGGCCTTCCAGAGAAATTCCTATTATTTATTTATTGATTAATCGACAAGTTCTCACATAGCCCAGAATAGCCACAATTCATTATGTAATAGAGAATGCCTATAGTCTCAGAACTACCTCCCCAGTTCTGAGACTATAGGCCTGTGTCACCATACAGTGCTGGGGTTTGAACTCAAAGACTCATCATCCTAGGTGAGTACTCTATCAACCAAACTACATCTACAGCCCAATTCCTAACTTTTTTTGCCAGGTGAAACCACCTGTTTGTGGCTTCATCCATCTGAGAGAATCAAGTTCTAGAACCATAAACTTCTGGCTAGCACCCACAGCTGCTTAGGATGGTGCAGTTGCAGGCATCCCTTCAAGAAAGCACAGGCTCTAGAAAGGCGTGCCCTGGACATGCGCTGGTTCCCTTCAGCGCAAAGAAGAAAAATGTTGTGATAACTAAGGATACTTTCAGGTTACTTTGTTTTTTCTTTTTAAGTTTGCCTCATGGGTGAATATTATAAATATTATTACTAAGGTAGTGAAAATTTTTAATTACATTTATTTGTGTGTATGGTGTGTGTGTGTATGTGTGTGTACGGGGTGTGCGTGTGTGTATGGTGTGTGTGTGTGTGTGTGTGTGTGTGTGTGGTGCGTGTGTATGGTGTGTGTCTGTTTGTGTGGGGTGTGGGTGTGTGGGTATATGTGTGTGTGTGTATGGGGTGTGTGTGTATGGTATGTGTGTGTGTCTGTGTGTATGTGGTGTGTGTATGGTATGTATGTGTGTGGGTGTGTGAGTATGGTGTGTGTTTCTGTATGGGGTGTGTGTATATATGGGGTGTGTGTATGGGGTGTATGGGATCTGTGTATATATGATATGTGTGTGTGTCTGTGTGTATGGGATGTGTGTGTATGGGGTGTGTGTATGGTGTGTGTGTCTGTTTGTGTGGGGTGTGTGTGTGGGTATATGTGTGTGTGGGGGGTGTGTGTGTGTATGGTATGTGTGTGTGTCTGTGTGAGTATGGTGTGTGTTTGTGTATGGGGTGTGTATATGAGGTGTATGGGATGTGTGTATATATGGTATGTGTGTGTGTCTGTGTGTGTATGGGATGTGTGTATGGTGTGTGTGTGTCTGTGTGCGTGTATGGGGTGTGTGTATGATGTGCGTGTGTGTGTGTGTAGGTCAGAGGATCATTTTCAGGAGTCAGTTCTCTCCTTTTATCAGGTTATCAGGCTTGAACTCTCTCTCTGGCTCTAATCTGAAATTTTTTTAGCTCCAGAACTAAGTGAAAATTCAGACAAAAAGTTCATACATTATGAATGGATGAAATCTGAAATCTACAAATTATTATTATTATTATTATTATTATTATTATTATTATTATTATTTGAAACAGTCTATGAAGCCCTGGCTGGCCTCTAACTCATAGGAGTCCTTCCACCTCTGCCTTTCAAGTACTGAAATTAAAACCATGTACCACCATGCCTAGCTAACAAATTATTTTGAAATCAAGAAACAGTTGTAACAGAAGAAATGTCAGTGCCAGGAAGCGTCCATTCATTAAGACAAAGGTGCATTTCGAAGATAAGAAAGAGGGTCAGTCTGCCACTGACTTCATCACTAGGAGAAGTATCTCTCTTAGACAAGGCTTCCACTAGAAGACAAATGTCCCCTCAGAACAGGGCCTGTGGTGCAGGGCTCTCAGCAGCTTAGCAGAGCAGAGAGGGGACCCAGGGGGCTGGAACTGTTCCTGCAGGCTCAAGGCCACCCAGCCCCACCCCCATCCAGGTAGGAGTTCTTAGGCAAGAGCAAATAGAATGAGACCCAGAAGAGACATTCAGTGTTTATTTAAAAATTAGCGGCTGTTCTCCCGCCCGCCCACCCACCCTTCTATCTGTCTTCTGCTTCAGAAAAGCCTTTGTCTTTGGATTAGCCCAGCTGAAGTTATTTTTCTTACCATCTGTATGGGGGAATTTCTCCCACTTTTTCAACAAGAAAATAGCTCTTGGGCCAAAGGAACCATGAAAATGTTTAGTCTCCCGAAAGGCATGCAGACGCGGGCAGCGGCAGCCCTGTGGCTCAACTTTACATAGGAAACATTCTCTCTTGCTTTTCTCTGTCACACCAGCACTCGGTGTGTGACCCCGTAATTCATGACAAATGTTCTTTGAGACATTTACTGGGATGGGACGCTGCAGCGAATGCCATGTAGGTATCCCACTGGGTGATGTGGAACCCGAGGCCGGCAGCTTGATTCACTGCTCTTGCCGGCTGATGCAGGTCACTCATTTGCTTTCTTCTGTCTTTCATTTGCCTCCATTTCCCTAGTTGTCAAAAGAATGTATCGAACTCGATAATCTCCTTTCTACATTAAAAATTATTTTCAATCGCTTCCTACCTGTTTATTTTGTATGCATATATGTATTACGTGTGTATAGGTACACATGCCATGGTGTGTGTGGAGATCAGAGGAAAACTTGCAGGACTTGGTTCTTCTTACCACACGGCTTCCAGGGATTTAACTCAGATGTTCAGGCTTGTTAGCAAAAACCTTTATCTGCTGACCCAAGCAGCTGAACCTAAACTTGTTTGCCCCTCCTTTCTAGTTTAATGATTTACATGCTACCCTGAAATGAAGGGCGAGCTTATCGCATTAACTAACTTTTCTTTTTTTTTCTTCCTTCCTTCCTTCCTCCTTCCCTCTCTCCTTCCTTCCCCCTCTCTCTCTCCTTTCTTTCTTTCTTTCTTTCTTTCTTTCTTTCTTTCTTTCTTTCTTTCTTTCTTTCTTTCTTTCTTTCTTTCTTTCTTTTTGAGACAGAGTTTCTCTGTGTGGCCCTGGACTGTCCTGGAACTCACTCTGTAGACTAGGCTGGCCTCTAAGTCACAGAGATCTTCTTGCTTCTGCCTCCCAAGTGCTGGGATTAAAGCAGTGGTTCTCAACCTTCCTAATGCTGTGACCCTTTAGTTCATACAACTCATCATGTTGTGGTGACCCCCAACCAAAAAAGTATTTTTGTTGCCATGTCATAGCTATAATTTTGCTACTGTTGTGAATTGTAAACACCTGATTTGCGACCCTAGGGGTCTCGACCCCCAGGTTGAGAACCTCTGTATTAAAGGCATGTGCCTCCACTGCCAGCCTTGTTAACACTTCTTTTGACTGACAGGTTGGGTTGTACTCACTCCATGGTTGGGAAGACATGGCAGCATGGGAGTGGGGGCAGGGCTGAACCCAAAGCAGTAAGTAGTCTGTGTTAAGGAAGGAGAGAGAGAGAGAGAGAATGATTTCTCTTTTATGTACTTGGGGGTTCCAGCCCAGTGTGGTTTTGTCACCCACAATTAGAGTGGGTCTCCCCAACTTGTTTAACTCTGTTTAGAAATTCCTTCATAGATATGGTCAAAAGTCTGTTCCTAAATTATTCTAGATCCTATCGAGTTGATGATCACGATTAGTCATTACATGCATAATAAAACTATTATGATATATATTATATTATAAAATATGCAATGAGTGAGGAAGGCCAGTCTGTGTTTTTGGGGGGAGGTAGGGCAAAGGGTTGATTTTAGTGGATGCCGAGGATTGAATTCTGGTTTTGTGCAATGCCATTCACACTCTTTAACACTGAGCTACTACTCCAGTCAAGCCTTGGTCTTTGAAGAACATTCATATTAGGGAATCAAGACAACCAGGCCAATGGCTATCATGAGATGTTTGGTGGAAAGTTAGCAGTGATTACCTAAGAAGGGTGGCAGTGACCTTACCCAAGAGGACAGTGATTGATGCCATCAGTCAAGGCAGACCAGGAACAAAATAGTTAGACACTAGTAAAAAGGCCAAGGTCAAAATAACACACAGTATATGTAGCATGATTAAAGGCGTACACCTCTACTGCCTGATTTCTATGGCAAACTAGTGTGGCTACTGGGATTAAAGGTGTGTGTCACCACTGCCTGATCTGTAAGGCTGACCAGTGGGGCTGTTTTACTCTCTGATCTTTAGGCAAGCTTTATTTATTAAAATATAAATGAAATATTACTACATTTCCCCTTTTTTCTAAAATAAAAAAGAAGGATATAACTAAGAAAACTATATACAATAAGTACAATGACTATAAGTATATATAGACAATAAATACATCAACAATGTCTAGTCTATTTGTATTTGACAAATTCAGAGAAAATACTCCAAATCTATCCTATCTTGGGAGTTCAAAGTCTTGTACCTAATCTACTTTCTATCATAATTTGCTTTTTGCATCAGGTAAACAAGGATAACTATCTAGTCTTTGACTCCCTCAGAGACCCAAGAAGGCAATAATATTGTCCGAATAAGCAGGAAATGTGAGCAAGTGACTTCCAAAAAAATGTGAGAAATGACAGAAACAGTTGGCTGCCTGGACAGTCACCCAAAGTTCCTCTCAATGTTGGGGCATCTTTTTTCAGCCTACAGGCCTAGCATATCCAATAGACTTTTTTGTGAAGCAGGATATTTTAAAGGGTTATCCTTCCTTGTCCTGACAATGTGTGGCAGTTACTTTCTTTTGTGTCCTGCTTGTCTAATTAAGACAGCATACTGTCAGCAGTTGAGGCAAGAGCATTTTCTTGCCCACTGGTTTACTTTTGCCATGAAGAAAGTAAACTCCATGTGAAGTTTCTTTGATGCCCATTATCTTCTCTGAAGTAGATTGGTGTTGCCAGTAGCAGGCATGTCTCATTGCCATAAAAAAGAGTCTATGTCATTAAAATATCTTAAATGCCATATTCTGTAGCTCTCTGAAGTGTTTGAAGATAACCTGTGTATCTAAAATATATCTTTGTTTGACCTTGAAAGCATACCTAATGTGACTATAAGTTCTATTATAATAGGTGACTAATTACTAACCTGCATTTTCTTATTATCCTAAATAGTTGGTAATAATAACTTTCAAAAACTAGAAATTTGCATTACATTGTTATTAAATGAACTGTATAGGTACAATACCTTGAACAAGATTAGAAACATATGTACAGTATGTTTTAATGTAGCACAATTAATAAAAACCCAGATATTGGAGTTCAACCTGAAGGTCAGAAAACCAAAACAGCCAGCCACTTGCCCTTACCTCTACCTCAATTCAAAAATGGTGATCCTGCCTCCAGCAGTCCTCAGAACGAGACCTGTCTGAAGCTGTATTCACCCATTTTATATTCTTCTCTAGGACTGGGATTAAAGGCCACCACTGCCACCTGGTTTCTATGGCAAACTAGTGTGGATTAAAGGTGTGTGTCACCATTGCTTGGTTTGTAAGGCTATTTTACTCTGATCTTCATGCACGCTTTATTTATTAAAAGTAAAATTTAATGAAATATCACTACGAGTGAGGGACTGAGCAGAACACACACGGCAACTAAAAGAGCAGCTCATCTTCTCTCACCCTAGCCAGGAGGGGATGACTTCTTGCTGAGTGAGGTGCTGAAGATAAGGCTCCATATCCCAACATCCTACTGTTTGTTGGCCCAGGAAGAATCCTAGAGAAGTGAGTGAATGGAACAGGAATAAGAGTAAATCTGCCTTAATCTTAGGTTGGTGGCTTCAGCAAAGTCCTGCAGACTCATGGCTTAAAAACATTAGAAGTTTGTTCTCACAAGTCTGGAACCTGAAGTCTGAGATCAGGGTACCTCCATACAAGGGTTCATCAGGGTGCCTCATACAAGGGTCCATCAGGGTGCCTCCTACAAGGGTTTGTCAGGGTGCCTCTTGCAAGGGTTTTTCAGGGTGCTCTCATGCAAAGGTTTGTCAGGGTGCCTCATACAAGTGTTTATGCAGGTTGCAGACTACTGACTTTTGATTGTACCTTCTGATGGCAGAAAGAGTAGGGCATGACAGGTTCTGCCTTTGATTCCAGACTCAGGAGGCTGCGGCAAGAGGACTGTAGAAAATTTGAGGTTCGCCTAGGTTACATAGTTCATTCTAGGTTAGCCTGAGTCATAGTACAAGAGACCCTGTCTCAAAAAAACATTTTTTTTAAACAAAGAGAGAAGTGCTTAACAAAATCTAGCTAATTCTGCTACTTTCTTATAGGGCACCAGCCCCGTTCACAAGGGCTCTACTTTCCTCCTATAGTTGCTTCTGGGAAGACCGTATTCTGATACCATTGTACTAGAGTGTCCACATCTGAATTTTGGCCAATCACAAACATTTAAGTTATTGCATCAGCTAATGTTTTCCTGATACAATATTTGACTAAAATGTACAGAACAATCTGCTGAAATTAAAGGTAAAATATGAATTCTATTAAAGCCATATCAATTTGTTTTTTATTATATATTAATTGGACAAAATAATTGGTCTCCTAATAAGATTTAATACATAAATATAATGTCCTTTGGTTATCTTTGCCCTTCAGCTCATTGTTCTCATGTTTTCATATGGCAATATTTATGACTAGATATGTAAAACAATCTATTGAAACTTAAAGATCTAATGTGAATTATAATATATCAAATTTTGAAAATTAACTTAGATAAAAAACTACTTAAGTTTTTTAAAAATATAATTAAATATTTAAACTAGTATTAAGAGATTAAACACTAGCTTTGAACAGCAGCCTACAGAATGGGAAAAGATCTTCACCAACCCCACATTGGACAGAGGGCTGATTTCTAAAATATATAAAGAACTCAAGAAATTGGTCATCAAACGAACAAATAATTCAATAAAAAAATGGGGTACAGACCTAAACAGAGACCTCTCAACAGAGGAATCTAAAATGGCTGAAAGACACTTAAGGAAATGCTCAACATCCTCAGCAATCAGAGAAACACAAACCAAAACAACTCTGAGATTCCATCTTACACCTGTAAGAATGGCCAAGATCAAAAATAATGATGACAACTTATGCTGAAGAGGATGTGGGTAAGAGAACACTCCTGCATTGCTGGTGGGAATGCAAACTGGTACAGCTGCTTTGAAAATCAGTATGGTGATTTCTCTGAAAATTAGAAAACAACCTGCCTCAAGACCCAGTAATACCACTTTTGGGTGTATATCCAGAGGATGCTCAGTCATGCCACAAGGACATGTGCTCAACTATGCTCACAGCAGCATTGTTTGTCATAACCAGAACCTGGAAACAACCTAAATGCCCCTCGACCGAAGAATGGATAAGGAAAATGTGGTACATGTATTCAATGGAGTACTACACAGCAGAAAAAAATGACATCTTGAAATTTGCGGGGAAATGGATGAATCTGGAAAACATCACATTGAGTGAGGTAACCTAGACCCAGAAAGACAAATATCATATGTACTCACTCATCAGTGGCTTTTAGACATAAAGCAAAGAAAAACCAGCCTACAATTCACAATCCCAGAGAACCCAGACAACAATGAGAACCCTAAGAGAGACATACATGGATTTAAACTACATGGGAAGTAGAAAAAGACAAGATCTTCTGAGTAAATTGGGAGCATGGGGGCCATGGGAGAGGGTAGAAGGGAAGAGGAGAAGAAGAGAGGAGAGCAGAGAAAAGTATATAGCTCCATAAAACAATAAAAAAATAAAATCAAAACAAAACAAAACCCTAGCTTTGGGGTCTGCTATGGCCAATATAAAGAATTAGTATTTGGACTAGAGAGATAGCTCAGAGGTTAAGAACACTTGTTGCCCCTACAGAAGACCTGGGTTCTATTCTCGGCCCCACGTGGTAACTCACAACCATCCCCAACTTCAGTTTGAGGGAATCCAATGCTCGCTTCTGACCTCTGAAGGCTCCAGGCTTGCACATGGTGTACATACTTACACGTAAGCAAAACACACATAAAGTAAAATGAATAAATCTAGGAAAAATATAAAATATAAAAAATAATTAGTAAAATTTACCCCATGTGTCATGAATTGACCTATGAATAAAAACCCTATAAATATTACGACTATTTTTTCAAGACAGGGTTTCTCTACGTAGCCCTGGCTATCCTAGAACTTGCTTTGTGGATTGGGCTAGCCTCAAACTCACAGAGATCACCTAGCTTATGGCTTATTTTATATTGCAGGATATTAATTAGCTTTCATTCTTATTTAAGTATATCCTTTCCTTGCTCAAATTCTTTCTAAAAATTTACTTTTAATGTTTAGTTATGTATGTGGGGTTTGTGGGAGGTGAGTGCAGCTATGCATGGAGACCAGAAGGGGCTGCCCTTCTGGAGCTGGAGTGACAGATGACTGTCAGTCACCCACTGTGGATGCTGGAAACTGAACCCCAGCCCTCTGGAAGTACGGTTTGAGCTCTTAACTGTTGAGCCATCTCTTCAGGACCTCTCTACTCAGATATTATTCAACTTGTAAAGGGGAGTCCATCTTTAATATGGCAACATTGCAAACCACAAACTTCTGGGACGTTTGGACACATTTCCTTTTGGTTCATAAGCACAAGACTAGAGATGTGGAGAAGGGTTTCCCTGAGCCCTGACTGTGGCTACTCACAAGGGTGGGTGTTTAACATGACCAGATGCACAGCACTAGTGCCGGTTCTCATCCTGAGGGCCAGGAGTACTCTCCTGATCTTTAGCTCCTTTGTTTATTTTGTGTCTGTAATGTATGGATCTGTAAAAGCACAGACTCAGAGAAAGGGCCCCTTTGCCAGAGCTCGACCAGACAATGGGTGACTCATTCAAGAGCTGCTAAAGATTGCACACTCAAAATAGAAAAGGAGTTGAGTCACAGATAAAGTTCCAATTGTTGAATGTTTCTCTGTGCAGCTGTCTATAATCCTTCCTCCTCCTTTATTGACAGAATTAATTATCATTCTCTGGTCCACCCCTACACATACACACATACCCACATACAGGTGCATGTGCACACACGCACACCCATATTTTAATTTTATTTGTATGCATGTTTGTGTGTTTGTTTGTCTATAACTGCATCATATGGGTGCAGGTATCTGGAGCCTGTGACCTCTTATCCCCCGAATAAGAGTTACAGGCAGTTACTGAGTCACTCACCATAGGTACTGGGAATCAAACCTAGGTTCTCTGCAAGAGCAGCAAGCACTCCTCAGCTCTGAGCTGTCTCTCCAGGACCTATCTATTTTTTGTTTTGTTTTGTTTTCCGAGACAGGGTTTCTCTGTGGCTTTGGAGCCTGTCCTGGAACTAGCTCTGTAGACCAAGCTGGTCTCGAACTCACAGAGATCTGCCTGCCTCTGCCTCCCAAGTGCTGGGATTAAAGGCGTGGGTCTGGGGAGGTGGCTCAGTGGTTAAAGAGCCCTTGTTTTTGTAGAAGGACCTAGACTTGGTTCCTAACACCCAACGGTGGCTCACGACCATCTCCAACTCCATTTCCAGGAGATCTGATGCCCTCTTCTGACCTCTGAGGGTACCAGGAATGCAGGCTGTATACATAAATATATGCAGACAAAGCACTCATATACATGAAAATAAATAAAGTTAATATTAAAAATAGTCTCTATATTAAAATGTGCTAATCTAATTCTTTCGGTTAGACTCTGGTGAGTGGTGTCTTTGTCATCCTTTTGCCTCCAGTGTGTAGTTCCACAGCTGGTAGCCCATAGATGTTAGGTAAATGGGTAGAATCAAGTATGTGAATGGTGTTAAGGGAAGGGTTCCTTTTTATTCTATTCTTTGTACTCTATCATTTACTTTTGTCTGTGTGTGGAGGTCAGAGGATAACTTGGGGAAGTCTTAGATTCTCTTTTTCTACCATGTGGGTCCTGGGGATGGAACTCAGGTCATTAGGTTTGGCAATAGGCATTTTTACCCACTGAGAGCCATCTTGCTGGCTCCATTTGTGAATTTTTATAGTTTTGGGAATTGAACCCAGGTTCTCTTGTAGGCTAGTCAAGCTTTTCCCACCGAACATAGCTTAGACATTTCTTTTCTTTTTAATTTTTTGAGGCAGGGTCTTACTGTGCTGTTCAGCCAACTTCCGGCTCCTAGGACGACAGGCATACCCTACAACACGTGTGACTTGGGAAGTTTTTAAATACTTTTTAAGAGGTCTTTTTAATTTCTTAGTATTGTGTGCATGTGTGCTGTGTGGGTATGTGCGTGAGTGAGCCACACAGCGCACATGTGAGAGTGAAGGACTTTTAGGGGGTGGTTTCTCTCCTTCCACTGTCACCAGACTTGTGTGGTGAGCACTATTATCTGAACCTTCTGGCCCCAGCACATTTTTATACCTTTAAGACTCCATTTACTCACCCGGAAATGCAGAGATCTCTCCCTTTCCTGTGGTTTGCTTGCAAATTGTTAAGCCCAGCATGGCTGGTGTCGTTCTATCACTAAGTACTCTGTAGATATCTAAACCCAGCCTTTCCTGTCCTGCCTCACAGTGTTGACACTCGGATAAGCCAGGCAGTAGATACCGGAGCACTTGCAAGGACATTGCAAGGAGGCACTATTGTTAGGTCAATGGCTAAACTTGAAAGGAACACTGGATGTGTGTGGAAGGTTTGCAGGCTTCTGAGCCCTGTGAGGAAGGGAGGGAGGGAGGATTAAGGAACCCTGTGAAGCTAAAAGAGTCTTGGAACAAATGAAACAGAGACCTTGGTCCTCCTGGAAGGTGACGCTCTCTGGCAAGTATTTCCCACACTAATGGGGTGGCAGGGTAACTACTGTGCACTGAAGCAGCTCCTCCCATCAGACACTGAGGAGAGAAGCCCTGTAACCTGAGACCTGGCTCTAGGGGCCTGAAATGTCTGTGGAGACAGTACCACAGGCAAGCTGGGACTGTGCTTAGTGTCTTATGCCTGGGTTCTGCCTCTCTGACCTAGGAAAGACACTTGGGCTGTTGCAGGTTGGTATGTTCCTATCTGTCAGTTGCCTTCCTTAATCGCTTGCCCTAGTCCTGAGAGGTAGCCCAGCTTTTCACTCGCCACCCCCCTCCCCCGCAAGACCATCATCTTTGGCATTCTGGGTGTTGGTAGCCAGGGTGTGCAGCAGTGCCCTGTGCTATCAATATAACAGGTATTTGCAAACTCTGATTCATTCCCAAGCATCCTGCTAGGTGCAGAAGACAGAAAAAGCACAAAAAGGCTCTTGGCTAAAGCCAGCATGCACTCCAGCTGGGAGAGATTTGAGCCCCTATTCAGCTGCAGGTAGAAGTTAGGGCTGGTGAGATGGCTTGATGGTAAAGGTGCTTGCTGTGCAAACCTTGGACCTCTGGAACCCAGGTAAAGTCTCGTGCGTCCCTATCTATATGTCAACCCCTGCCCCCAGAATCCACGTAAAGGTGGAAGGGGAAAACAACCCACAAAGTTGCGTTCTGACTTCCATGTATGCACCGTGACACATGTGCAGCTCTGCTGAGCGCCTGTAATCCCAGCACTCGGGAGGCAGAGGCAGGCAGATCTCTGGGAGTTTGAGGTCAGTCTGGTCTACATATAAAAAAGAAAAACACTATATAGGTTTAGCTTCCTGTCTGGGGTAAGGAAAAAAAGAAAAAGAAAGAAATGAAGGGAGGAAGGAAGGAAGGAAGGAAGGAAGAAGGTAAGAAAAAGAAAAAAGACAAGAAATGTGGATTTACAGACAGGAAACAAACAAATAAACAAACAAACAAAAAAAACCATAAGTCATGGAGACCCTAAGGCAGAGCACCAACTGATTCCATAGTTTATTTATTATTTATACTACTGTTTGATTTGGGTCCCATGTGAGATTCTGCCTCAAAACAAACAAAAGAAGAAAGAAAGAAAGAAAGAAAGAAAGAAAGAAAGAAAGAAAGAAAGAAAGAAATGTGGTAAGTATCATATTAATGTTTTGCTTGGTTTTGTTTTTGGACAAGCTCTCAGAGAATGCAGGCAGGCTTTGAACTGGCTAAGTAGCTGAGGATGACCTTGAACTTTTCATTTGTTTGTAGACAGGATCTCACTGTGCGGCTTTGTCTGGCCTGGAACTCCTAGAACTCACAGAGACCCACCTGTTACTTTCTCTCAAGTGCTGGGACTACAGGCTGTGACAACCTTCCTGGCTGACCCTGAACTCTGATTTTTCTGCCCCTCCTGAGATGACAGGAGTGCATCACCACGTCTGCTTTTATTTAGTGCTGGAGACTGAACTCAGGGCTTCCTGCGCGCTGGGTAAGCACTCTACTGACTGAACTATATCCCAGATCCCCACAGTAGTGCTTTGGAAAGAGACGGAGGAGCCGGAGGAGCCGTGGGGTCGCCTGGGTTGATCCCTGCTGATGCTATTCTTTCCTTGCGTCCCTCCCATACTGAATCAGGGCTGAGGCACACGGACAAGAGGTGCAGTGAACAAGGTACTGTGTTTTAGCGTAATACTGTGACTGCCAAAGCTGGGCCTAGAGGCGTTGCAGCTTCTTCTTTGGTCTCCTGGATAAGCAGTTGGGAAAACTAGTTGCCACGCTTTTCCATGCCGCGAGGACCCCGCAGACTGCCTCCTGGAGACAAGCCTGCTTGCCAACCAGGCCAGCAAGCCAGTGAACTGTGGGAATGACTGTGACACAATGGCAGCCGGAGACGAGGAAGAAAGGAGGTGTTCTGTGAGAAGGCCACAATTACTGGAGCAGCGCCTAGCCGCACAGTGAGATCCTGTCTACAAACAAACGAAGAGTTCAAGGTCATCCTCCTCGGGGCTGACAGGGGTCGTCTAGTAGGTGTGGACAGTCCCCTGGAACAGCCCTGATGGGCACCTGGATTCCACAAATCTGGCGCTCCCATACCTTGTCTTTGGATATGGTTGCTGCTGGCAGGAAAGGCTGAATAGCTTGGCATTCTGAGTCAAGGACAAGGCAAGGCCAAGGGGAGTGGAGCTACAGGTAAGGCGGTGGTAGAGTTAGAAGTTATTACCGCAGGGGAGTCATGGTGTTGGCAGCTTGAGAGGGCTGGCTGGTTACATTACATCCACAGTTAGGAGGCAGAGAAGAATGCCGGTGTTCAGCTTACTCCTCCTTTATTTAGTTCAGGACAGCAGCCTAGGGAATGGTGCTGCCTACATGTGTGATAGGTCTTTCCACCTCAGTTTACCCAATCAAGATAGTCTCTCATAGGCACACCCAGAGACTAACCTAGTCTAGATAGTCCTTTACAGAGGTGCCTGGACACTTGTCTCCCATGTAAGTCTACGTCCTGGGACGCTGACAATCAACATAATCATCAAAGCCACCATCCTTCCTTCCACGTTCTGTTGGAGCAGTTGGCTGAAGAGCCACCACCTAAGCACACAAGGCTTTTTAAAAGCATTCCTTAGGTGCCTTCTGGCTAACGTAAGCCATACAGCGCATCACACTCGCCTGCCCAAACCTGTGCCGTGGCCGAGATGTTATGGGAAGCTTCAGTTCCAGTTCTCACCAAGGGCTAGAGATTAAGGCAGTGGAATTGTCCCTCTCTTCTATCTCAGGCAGGATCTCAGACCTCTTTTCAGGCTCTAACCCTATGCTGCCAGGTTCTCCTCGGCTGCTATGGTTCTCAAACCCCTTTCCTTGACCTTACCTCCACTCCAGGTACATTCTCTTTATCCTTTGAAAACCCTATTCTCTTTGCCCTCAGATAAGGGCTGCTTATTTGCTTATGTCCCTCTCAGGGTCAGAGGTCAGTGTGAAATCCTGACTCGCTAGGCTACTCCCAAACACCCCTTCATCTTGTGAAAGACCCTAGTCCCTTAAACTCTCACCCTTAGTTCCTTGCCAACCCTGGTTCCCTCCTGGACCATCTGGTAGACCCCTTAGTCACTCTCTATCATGCCTCCTGGGTTCCTAGGGTTCCCCTTCATTATACCTTGGCCCTTGTCATCTGTGTGAATATATCTTCCAGATCACAGCTTCCTTCTACATCCATTTGTAAACCTCAACATGATCTCAGCTTACCTAGACCCAGTTCATCTCTCTCTATCACCATCTGTCTCCTCCTGGTACAGTGCCACCCTTTCCTGCCATAGACTCCCTGGTCCTTCATCACCTTCTAAGCATCTCCAGCTTCCTCTCTTCCCCACAACTCTGCTCTCCAGTTTACTTGAAATAATGCTTGGCTTGGTATAGGACTCTTTGGTTGGTAGACTGTTTTATTTATTTTACTTTTTGCCACCCTTCCACCCTCTCCTTCTCCTGCTGGATCTCATGTAGTCCAGGCCTGCCTCATAGGCAACAAATAATTGATTCCCCCGTTTCCACCCTCCAAGTGCTGGGATTATAGGTCTATACCGCTGTGCCCGCCCAGGCTATGCAGTGCTGAGGACTGAGCACAGAACTTTGCATAACAACTGGGGTATAGTCTCGGGCCCCTTTAAAGCTTTTGTTGAATGCATAATTTAATTTTGTTTTGGTGATCACCTCTGACGGAGGCTATGGAGCAGGGCAGGTATCCATATTTCATCTAGCAGGTGAGGTCCAGTCATAAGACTCACAGAGGTCAACTGTCTTTTCCAGATTCATCCAAAGCTGAGGTTAGAACTCATACCCACTGGCCTTAACTCCATCTTGCCCTTCTAGAATAGATTGAGATTTGGATACTTGTTCTAAAGGTGTGAATGGGGTGGAGCACACCAGTGGAAGGCCCAGGATTGTTAAGCAACATGAGGCCAGGAAAGGGGGCAATCAGAGGGAGAGGAACCTGATGATCTTCACAGACCCGCTAGAGGCAGAAAAATCCTATTCAGGATGCCAGCCCTGGCCATGACATGCAAAACCAGATGCTGTGGGTAAGGCATGCCGTCTGAAACAGAATGCTTCAAGCTCCCCAGCCTTCTGCAGATTCAATTTTCTTTCCTCACTAGACTCAGGGGCCTGGGGGCCCTGCATCACTCAGCACATCAAAGGAGTCCCCAGGTTTCCCTGTACCACTCTCAGAGGCTTTTAACTAGCCTTTGACAATAAAATCGCTTTTAAATAAAAACCGAGACTCAATATTGGACAGAAAGGGATTAACAGGATCAGCCGGGGATGACATCATGCTATTTTTGTTGGCATTTTCCCAGCACCAGTGTGAGGAACCTGGGAGTGGAAGAGGATACATATTTCTTTTCTCTATAACTGACCTGGTGTTCTAAATCTAGGTCTGGAAAAGCCAAGGAGCTGGAGGAGGCAGGCAGTGTTGGGAGGCTCTTTTAGCAAGGTGCAGACATGTGCCCCCTGAGAGGTGAGGGTGTTGGGCATTCGAGGAGCGCCGGACTGAAGCGACTCTGATCTTTGACCTCTCTGACAGAGGCAAGGGAAAGGCCCTTTGGGTGATCAGGCCCTGAGCTTGTGGAAAGCTGCCCTCCCCAAAGTTCTGATTCCATCAGCAGAGGCAGGGCGACCCAGAGAAGCTGGTCTTAGTGCACGCCTCTATATACTGGCCACTAGGCCATGCCAGGTGAATGCTGATTTTCCTGGTGGTTTCCAAACTGAGGGCTTTTTAAGCTGGGGAACTCGTGCTTTAATTAAGATTCCAAACACTAGGACTGGGGAGATGACTCCAGTCATTATAAAGTGTTTGTCATGAGGACTTGAGTTCCATTCCTAGAAAACACAGCAAAAAGCCAGGCACCATGGCGTACTCCAGTACCCCAAGCAGTGGAGAGGTGGAGAGAGGTGGACCTCTGGGCCTCACTGACCAGCCAGCCCAGTGGATTTGGCAAGCTCCAGGTGAGACCCTGTCTCGAGAAACAAAGTGGATGGTGCTTGAGGTTGACTCCTGGCCTCCATATGCATGCCTTCCCTGAGCCCCCTGAGCCCTTCCCCAAGATGGAAACCTAACACAAACTGGAAGAAGTAGCACTAGGAGCCTGAGGCTCTTCTGGCTGGGCTTCTCCTGTGCTTGCTTATTGCCCATTCAGGCATTTGCTCAGCCACCCTCTCCCCATCCATCCCTGACAGGATCACTGGAATCCTGGGATCCATGAGGAACGATAAAATAGGGAGATAGTCCAAGTCTCACAAGTCAAAGTCAGTGGTACCCGTGGGTCTTCCTTGTTGGATCTCTGCTGCATGTGTGCTGCCTCCATGATCTAATAGTACTAGAAAATCATGACTATAGGAACATTCTCCCCAAACAGCAGTTAATGTTAGTAGAGACTATCTCACTCATCCATCCGTCCGTCCATCCATCCATCTGTCTGTCCGTCTGTCCGTCCCTCTGTCCATCCGTCCATTTGTTTGTTTATTTGTTTATAATAGGGTCTCATGTATCCCAGGCTGGCTGTACCAATCCTTGAACTTCAATCCTCCTGCCTCCACTTCCAAAGTAGATCACAGGCATCACTATGCCTGGTTTGTGCAGTGCTGGAACAAAACCCAGATTTTATGCATGTTAAGCAAACACTCTGCTGGCTGGTGCCCCTACACACTACCCCATCTGAATATCATCTTTTCTTAGTAATTTTTTTTTTGAGATTTCATAGCCGTGGGATTTGGGTTCACATGGTTGCCAGGACTGGGTAGCATGCTTTTTCTCTTAAGTCTAATTTTCTTCTTTCTCAATGGTTCCTAAAATACTCCTACCTGTCGGGACGCAGTCCAAGAATGGAGTCGTGTGAGAATTCTGAGGGCTTGTGAGAGAACTCTAAAGGCAAGAGGCTGTGATCGATCTCAGTTTCTTCAAAACACTGAATTGTTCCTGAAACATGTCTTCACATTCCTCTCCCAGACGCAGCTGACAGGCATGAGCTTACTTCAGCTGTTACTTCCAAAAAACATGTTTTGGCACATGTGGCTTGTCTTCGGGATTAAACACTACTCAGGGACTCTTCTTAGCCCTCAAAATTGTTTGATGCTCTGAATAAAGTTGGCTGTTGCATGAGACTTCAGTGGATCTCATTTTTCTGCCTCACCCTCCCAGGTTCATGCCGTCTCTATAGCAGTAAACAATTGTTACTATGGAAGCTACCAGCATACAGCAAGGCAGCTTGAGGGAGATGGAACTTCTGTTTGCCCTTCTGTGTCCTGTGGGGAAGGAAGAGGTTGGGTCTGGCTTCCCCTCTGCTGGTCTCCTGGATACATTGCCTTCTACACGCAACTTCCTCGTCTCCCAGTTCAAATACCGCTATCCCAGGGTGGTAATGTCTATCTACCCTGGGGTTTGCACTTGCTTGCTTGGTTTCGTTATTCTTCCCTTGCCTTTGAGAATCACCCTTTCTTTTATTCCACTCATGCAGCTTGAGTGTTTAACTTGCTCCCGACTAGAACCTGCCTGACAGGCTTAATATAATGCCTGGCCTGTGGTTGGTGCTCAGTAAATGGAAACAGCTGTTACAGAGAAGGAATCTCTGCCATGGTCAATAAATACCTGGGCATATTATTCAACAGGACTCACAGAGTCAAAAGATACAGAGTTCAGTTTATTAAGCCAACAGAAAAATTGTATTATTCACATATATTTATTTTTAGTTTTGACATTGTACCTTCTGTGTGACAGCAAGATAAGATCTCTTAGGATTAAGGGCTGGAAATATGGCTCAGCGCTTTAGACACTTGTTGCTCTTGCAGAGGACCTGAGTTCAATTCCCAGCACCCACATGGTGGCTCACAACCATCCCTAACTCTAGTTCCAGGGGATCGAAAACCCTTTTCTGACCCCTCCCCTCCACTTTTGACCTCCTCGGGCACCAGACACACACATGGAGTATATACATGTATGCAGGCAAAACATCCAAACATATAGAATAAATAAACCTTAAACTTTTAAAAAAGATTTTTGAGAATTAACCTGCTGAGGATTGCCTGCTGGCTTCCTCGAAGGCATTTCCTGTCTCATGTCCACTAACAAGCAAACACACTTGCCACAGGAGGACTGGCCAGTGAGAGCTCTCTCCTGGAACTGAGCCAGAAGTCAGGACCAGAAAAAAGAGTCCTACATGCTCCCCAAGCAATGCTTTCTGGGAAGACCCAGAGTTAGTGGTACTATCGAGATGGGTCCTTTGTCTGGCTCTGAGATGGACGTGAAGCCATAGTCATAGATATGAGGCTGCCTCTCTGGGACTCGGTGCTTCTATCTGAACTGAAATGGTCAATGCCTTTGTTTCCTAGACCTGGGGAGAGGCCAGGCTTCCTTCACTCACAGGAGGCCAGGAGGCCACAGTCTAGCAGAAACCCCCCCACCCCCAACTCCGAGCCAGCCTTCTTGGCTGGGTTAGCTTTTCTCTGATGGCTGCCTCCACCTTCTTTGGCTTTCTTTGCTGTCTGACTCTGAATTGCCTTTGCTGGTCTTTTCCTCTCTCCCTATACCCGAAACCTCCACAGTGGGTCTAACTCCCTAAAGTCCCCTCCAGACACCTCCCTTCCTTACAAACCTCACTCCTGTAACCTGCTTGTCAGGAGCCAAGATGTTCTTTAAGAGATACTGTGTCCCTCCCATTGGTTATTAGACTATTGAAATAATAGTCCTTAGGGATATGGAGCTTCCCCCAAAATCTCACACTGGAAGAAGAAAAGTCTAACCCCGTGCCAGTCAAAGGAAGAATCTGTCTCTTGAAGATGTCACACGGTCCTGATGTGACACAACTTCTTAGACCATCATGTAGGAGAGACTGGAGCCAAGACAGTGATGGGTCATTAGGAATTCCACCACACCTTGGCCAGGACTGCTTACTTTTTATCTTCTATTTGAACCTAGATCTCACATTAAAACCCCAAAGATGGGCCAGTGAGATGGCTCAGCCCATCCAAGCAACCAGCTCATCCCAAGCCTGATGACCTGAGTTTGATCCCTGAGCCCCACATGGTGGAAGGAGAGAACCAGTTCACATGTGCTGTCTTCTGACACCACACGTGTGCCATGGTGCACCCTCTCCCTGAATGAATGAATGAATAAATAAATAAATGTAATTTTAAAAAAAGCACCCCAAAGATGGACTTGGGAAGGCTGTCACTAGACTTGTCTTTTCTTTCCAGTGTGGCTACATTGAGTAATATTTCCCCCTGCTTTTCACTATTGTGTTTTTAATTGGCTTATTGAGGACAGGTGGCCAATCCTGGTTTATTAGGGCTGTCAAGCCCCAGGCTATGACCCTAATTCTGGGAACAGATCCAATCTAGGATGGGTGCTATGGGAAGATTATACTTATAATTCTAAGAAGATAATTCCTGAGATAATGACTTGAAGACAGAAAAGGTTTTCTTGCTTTCCTAATACCATTTACAACAGCAGACATTTTGGCAGCAATCTAGGATTCCAGTTGGCTTCATAAGTATTGGTGTCTCTTGCCTTAGGAAATGTGATACAGCTGTTAAGAAGATGATGACTTTGGGGCTGGAGAGATGGCTCAGTGGTTAAGAGCACTGACTGCTCTTCCAAAGGACCCGGTTCAATTTCCAGCACCCACATAGCAGCTCACAGCTGTCTGAAGATCCAGTTGCAGGGGATCTGACATCTTCACACCAATGCACATAAAATACAGTTAAATAAACCACAAAAAGATGATGTCCACCTCTCCGTGAAGTTAGGGCACCCATAAATGAATATCAGGTATAGAGGATAATCAATATTACTGAAATGAAATATGCACAGGGACTTTTCAGATGGCTGAGGCTGTGACTCAGTCGGCAGACTGCTTGCTCAGCATGGTGATGCCCTGCGTTTGACCCCCAGAACTACATAAACTGAGTGTGTTGGTTACCTGCAATGCCAGAATTGAAGAGGTGGAGACTGGCAGATTGGGTCCAAGGGCAGCTTTTATTTATTTATTTATTTATTTATTTATTTATTTATTTATTTATTTAATTTTTTGGAGACAGAGTTTCTCTGTAGCTTTGGAGCCTGTCCTGGAGCTAGTTCTTGTAGACCAGGAACTCACAGACCTTAAACTCACAGAGATCTGCCTGCCTATGCTTCCTGAGTGCTGAGATTAAAGGTGTGTGCCACCACCGCCCGTCTCCCAAAGTTAGCTTTTGTGTGGATGTGGTGAGTTTGAGGCCAGCATGAGCCAAGAGACTTTGTCTTAAAACCAATAAACTTCCAAGTGCTATTGCTTATTGTGGGATATTTGTATTCTGTGTGAAGATGTAATGCTGTGATTTCTGTAATAAAGAGATGAATGGCCAATAGCTAGGCAGGAGAGGATAGGTGGGATTTCAGGGAGAGAGAAGAGGAGGAATTGAGGCAGGAGGATTACTCCAGTGAGACACTGAAGAGGGCAGACATACAGTACAGAGTAGAGGTAACCGAGCCACATGGAAAAATGTACATTAACAAAAGCAGGTTAACTGAAGTTATAAGAGCTAGTGGGACAAGCCTAAATGGACAAGATTCCATAATTAATAATAAATTTCTGGGACATTATTTGCAGGCTGGCGTACTCCAACGAGAAAGTACTATTATAATGGTTAGTGAAGGGTCTGGGGGATGGAACTATGAATGGCTTTCTCCCTTTAATTTCTATCTCCTCCTTCTTTTAAAGTTTTAAATGTAAGCTTGGGGCTCCAGAGATGGCTCAGCAGTTAACAGCACTTGCAGAGGACCCAGGATTGATTCCTGTCATCCACAGGGTAGGTCATGCCATTCATAACTCCAGTTCCAGAGGATAAAAAGCTCTCTTTTAACCTCTGAGAACACCAGGCATGCACACGGTACACATCCATACATGCAGGCAGAACACTCATACACATAAAATAAAATAAATCTAAAAATGTTTTTAAAAATGTAAACATAAGGATTAGGGGATGAAGCCATGGACAAGATACTCATGTTCTTATAATTCACTTTCTGAGTGAGAGTTTGCAAGGATGGCCCCAGTTAACTGAATTGAAATCAAAGTCTTAAAATAAAGTGTGTGCGTGTGCGTGTATGTATGTGCATGTATGTGCAAGTAAGAGATAGTGTCTACTGAGCAGCAAGGAAGAGAGGCAGAGTCCCTAGCAAAGAGAGACTCAGGTTCTGGGCACAGCCTGCCTGCAGGCTTCTACCTTAGGACAGCTTGAGGACACATTGTCCTCTAAGAGAAATGCCCCAGCTGATTTCTCAAGTTACTACCCAGAGCCTGGGGAGAGAGTAGAGACATCCCGAGGGTGGAGAGCCTCCTCCTGGCTGCCTATAGCTCTTGGGGTGACATGAGCTAATGAGAATAGAATTCCCATAACAACAGAGAAGCTGGCTATTTACTGAGTCTACAATGCCCTTCTGCAAACTAGGATTTGTTTGGTGAACTTTATCTTACTTAATGCTCACACTTTCCCTAGGGGAAAGGGCGCTAGTCTCCATTCTGCAGAGGAGAGAGTAGATCCAGAGAGGTTTTATACCTGGCAAGGCCACGTAGTTGGGTTTCACACTCAGGTTTGACTGACTCCAACTCCAGCCCTCCATGTCAATGAATCTGTATCAGCCCTCCACAGAGGACTACCACGCTGATTGCTCCTCCTCTACTTTGCCTGTTCTGTTAAAGCACTGGGCCCTTGGGAGGGTGTGTGTGTGTGTGTGTGTGTGTGTGTGTGTGTGTGTGTGTGTGAATTTACAAAAAAAATCCACAACTTCTGCTTATACTGTTTGAAGTCAAGTTTACCTTGGTCTTCTTTGGGCTGACACGCATGCCCAGTCAGGGAGACATTCAGGATCACAGAGCCTCTGAACTGCTGGTTGTACACGTGACCACAGGGAACAGGCAGTGTTGTAATCTTGGGGTCTGTGTGTGTCAGTGTGCTCACCGCTGGTTGAGGGCACATGTAGAGGCTAGAGGGTGATGTCAAGTGTTTTCCTCTATCACCCTCTATTTTTAGAGACAGGGTCTCTCACTGAACCTGGGGCTCACCATTTCAGCTAGACTGGCAAGTGCCTAGGATCTGCCTGTCCCCTCCCCTTAGTGCTGAGATTACAGATGTATGCCACCATGCCACCACTTTTACATAGGTGCTGGCGATCCAAACTCGAGTTCTTAAGCTTCCTTGGCAAGCACTTTATCCACTGAGCTGTCTTTCTAGTCCCTAAACTGTCATGTTGATGCCTTCCTACTAATAAGAAAACATATGGTTAGCAAGCCCCTCCCCCGTCTCATCTATCAGCTTTCAGCCTGGAGCACATGCCTGTGGTTAAATTATTAACCCCTGCAACAGGCTAGAAACGATGACAGCTAAAATCCCCAAGCAGAACACACACACTCCTTCACACCAAAACAATTTGCTTGAAAATGCTGACTTAATAGTATCGGCCTAATTGCTAGGTGGAAGTGATGATGGTGAGGGCAATAATAACAAAATTGCCCTCCAATTTTTCCAGGAGACATTGCAACATCAGCTACCCTGCTCATTCCCCGAGAAGGAGTTTGTGTTTGAAGCTTCACTTCACACCAGGCAAATGGCTCCCTGGGAAGATAAACGATAGCCTAATGAGGTTTTGCCTTCCTCCCCGAGTGAAATTTTACTCCTTCCTTTAAACGCAGGTGAATGCCAATATCTAGGCAGGGTTTGGGCCCAGCTTCCAAATTTACAGACTTCCAGGAACACAGAACGTATGAGAAGCCTTGGGCTGTGATTTAAAGTGGCCTCTTGGTGACATTGATTTTTGCTGTGGTTTCAGGGCCGGGGAGCAATATATGGCAGGAATGTGGTTCTTGGCTCTCTCTAGAACACAAATAGAGGCAGCTTTTGTAGAAGCAGAAATCCAGGATGGAATCTTCCCTCCAGCCACAGCAGGCTGGCTTGCCTGAATGGCTCCAGCCAATTAAAGATGTGGGATTAGGATGCAGGCCCCAAAGGTCTTTCCACAAAGACTGGATGCTGCTAGGCCCCACTGGGAGACAGTTCTTCTCCCTAGGTTTTGTGGCTACTCAAACCAAAAACTGTCTGCGATTGAAATGTGGTCTGGGGGCCGGGGAGATGGCTCAGTCAGTGAAGTGTTTGCTGTCTCGATTTCCAGAACCCACATAAAAAACCTGAATGGCGGCACATACATAATCTCCGATCTGGGAGACAAGACAGGAGGACTCCACGGTTTCCTGCACAGCCAGCCTAGCCTAATCTGTGAGCCCCAGGTTCCAGCGAGAGCCTCGTCTCAAAAAACAAGACAGGCTGGGCAGTGGTGGCATATGCCTTTAATCCCAGCACTTGGAAGACAGAGGCAGGTGGATCTTTGTGTGTTCAAGATCTACAGAGTAAGTTCTAGGGCTTCACAGAGAAACCCTGTCTTGAAAAACAAACAACAACCCCCCCCCGCCACACACACAGAATAATCTAAAAGAGAGATGCTTTAAGCCCTTTGTGAGCCAAAGGATGAGAGGAAGGGGCTGGCTTGAGTGAGTAGGTCCAAGAGCAAGGGGAGAAGGAGCATTCCAGAGGCAACCACAGGAGCAAATGCATCGAAGAACAGAAGGCGTTCTAAACATAGTCTTGTCCAGCATGGCCCAAACTCATCTCCCACTGGCCTTGTTTGAAGCATTTACATCTGCTGTTTCAGAACCATGCTGCTCAGATGTCTGGACGCCATGGCATTTTTGCGGGACGGTCATCATATTTATGTATTTATTTTCCATTCGTTTACTAGAGGGTATTTTACCATCCTTGAGTTATGGTTTGTAGTTTACAGCTATTATTTTAACTTATTATTTACAAGTGCATTTATAAGTTTCTGAACAGGTAGGCTTGTGTGGGGATACTTTGCCTACTGACATTTTTACTGCACTGAGGTCAGAGAACATGCCCTGTATACCATCAGTTCCTCGGTGGTTTTTGGTATTTCCTTTGTGACTCTGGGTACATGGTTAATTACTATATGTATGTCCTTGAAAGGCTGCTTATTCAGTAGGCAAGTTATGGAATTAGCCTGGGTGTCCACAGACAGATGAATGGATAAGGAAAATGTTGCATGTATACACAGCAGAGTTTATTCAGCCATAAAGGATGAAATCATGCCTTGTGCAGAGAAGTGGATGACACTGGAGATCATGATAAGCCAAAGGAGCCAGGACAACAAATATCACAACGTCTGTCATATGGAGAAGCTAGATTTAAAAGAAAAAGACATTCAAAGGGGCAGGGAGGATTTGAGAAGAAGAAAGATTGCTGGAGAGGGGAGGAGGGGAAAGAGAGGGTGAGAAGGGCTCAATTTGATCAAAGTACATGGTACACTATTATAAAAACATCACAATGAAACCTTTTGGTTATACAGTGCATGTGCACTAATAAAATAAGAGGAAAAGTGCTTTTCCCCTGCACTGCCAGCCTCCATAGTGAACTGGGTTCACGTCTTCTCTATGCTTCCCTTTTTTGGCCAGTGTTGTTTAGACACTTGATAAGAGAAATTACTTGAATATAACTGTGGATTATCAACAGTATCATTTTTAAAATAAATTTTACAATTTTTTGAGACAACGACTCTCTCTATAGCCAAGGTTGGCCTTGAACTAATAACGATCCTGCCTCAGCCCCATGAGGGCTAGAATTACAGGTGTACCACACTTGGCTAAATTTTCCAGCTTTTACTTTACATAATTTGCAGATATGCTGTAAGGTACATATAGCTCAGAATAATGAGCATAATTACTATTATTGGTAAGCTGTTTTCTCTATCAGTATTGTCCATGGTTTTTTTTAAGATTTTGTTTCAATAATAAATATTTACTTTTTGATATTGCTAAATCTGTGTTTTAGTTAGTATCAACTACCACATTTTTTCGAATTAAAAAAAGATTCAGTTTTACTTATGTATGTGTCTGTGTCTGTCTGTGTGCCATGTGTTTATGGTAACCTAAGGAGGCCTGAAGAGGGGCATCTGATCCCCTGGATCATGAAGCCACAAATTGTTGTAAATTGTCTGATGTGGATCTTGGGAACCAAATCCAAACCTTCTGCAAGAACAGCAAGAGTTCTTAACTGCTGAGCTGTCTCTCGACCCTAATCTTCTACTTTTTGTTGTTGTTGTTATTACTCTTGGCTTCTTTTGAGACCAGGTTTCACTATGCAGCCTTGACTAACCTGGGATTCACTATGTAGATCAAGCTAGCCTTGAACTCACAGAGATCTGTTTACCTCTGCCTCTGGAGGGCTGGGATCAACAGTGTGTGTCACTGTGCCCAACATCACTCCTGATTTCTTTAACTTAAATCTTTTCCTGCACTTGATTTCTGAAAAGCCTTTGGTAGTAGATGCTAGCTGGATTCTAGGGCTTAGCCCAGAGCCTAGCACAAAAGATGTGCTCAGAAATGATTTGTTTCCAGTCATTAAGTTTAGTCTGGAAATTTCTCCTTTATTCAGTATGTGTACTTTTTTAAAATTTATTTTTATTTATATTTGTGATAATTGGCATTTTTATATATACTCCTATAACATTTACTGCTTTTTTTTCTTTCAAAATATTTACTATCGCGGTGATGATGACGATGATGGTGATGGGGTTGCCAGTGTGCACGAGGGTCAGGGAAAAGCTTTATCACCTGTCCTCTCCCTCTCCCTTTATGTGAAGTCTGCTGACCAGGTTTGTGTGACAGTCCCTCCACTGAGACATCTTGCTAGCCGGATTCTAGCCAGCAGACCTTATTATATCTCTGTGTGACAAAACACGAAATGCAAATGAATGTGCCTAAGCCTGGGCACAAGTTATAGAAAGGAGACACAGATAGGACTCCCGAAATCCCCCCAGATGCAATGTGCCACAACTGAAAGATTTCTGACAACTCTTACAAGTCGCATACCCAAGCTGATCACTTACAAGGTTTGATGATGCATTCTTTCCCAGAAGACACCTGTTGTTTGCTGTAACCATTGATAAGTAGACATAATGAGCAAAAGTCCTGAGCTGGGGAAATGGTTCAGCAGGTAAATACAGACACTTTCCTATGTGAGCATGGGACCTGAGACCAAAAGTCCAGCACCCATGTAAAAAAGCCAGGCATGGCCATATGTGACAGTAACCCCAGAGATTTGGTTGGTGGAGGCATGAGGACTTCTGAGGCTTCTTGGCTGCAGCCCAGGCACAAGGGAGCACTCCTATCTCAAGGGAACAAGGTGAAGAACAATAGGGCATGAGACCAAACATCCCTCTCTGACCTCCATGCCTACATGGGCACCTGCACCTACCTACACACGTGCAACACACACACACACACACACACACACAGAACAATAGTTCTTTAAACCACCTCCACAAACTGCTCCACAAATATTTGTTCTTTCTTCAAACAGGCCCCAATACTGCCTTTGTTTCTCCCCATTGGGTTTTATGGCCCCAGATGAATGAGAGGCATTGCAGCAATTGCTTGTTGGGAGCAGTTGTAACTTCACTGCTAGGGACATTTGCAGAAGGTGACTTCTGAGAAGCAGGGGCTGTGAGTGACTTCTACTTCCGTGAACAATGTCCAGTGGAATGGGAATCCCAGTGTTGGTTGTCCTGCAGATGTTCAGTGGTACAGGTGTTTTTGTTTGGTTTGTTTTGTGTTTTTTTTTTTTTTCCTGAAAGGCTATCATTCCTTCTCAGGGTGAAAGGATGAAGGAATGTTGTAAATTCCTAAAACGCTGTGCAGGAACTGAAGCCTCTTCCAGGAATCTACCAGCCGTGTGGCAAGGGTGCAGGCCATCTGCAGCCTTAAAAGACTTCTTTCAAAGTGGGGACCACTTGGCTTGGAACCACCCAGTTGGAGCATGGGTTAGTTGTGCTGTTGGATCAGCAGGCTGGGGAGATGGCTCAATTTTTTTAAAGTACTTGCTATTGTGAGCAGGAGGACCTGCATTTGATACGCAGCACCCACACATGTAAAAACAGGGTGTGTTAGTACATGCTTGCAATCCCAGCCCCCAGGAGGTAGAGACGGGCAGATCACTGGAGCTTACTGCCCAGCAAGTCCAGCCTACTTGACAAGCTCCATGTCCAAGTGAGAGATCCTGTCTCAAAAAACAAACTGGGGCTGGGGAGATGGCTCGTAGTTGAGCCTTAGACTCAGAGCTAGGATTCCGAAGGGGGCAAGCAGCCTGCCTGTAACTCTAGTTTTAGAAGAGCATAATGGCCAGTGAGAAGGGCTGTGTATGTGAGCTCTGAGTTTGCTTGGGAGTCTACCTCATTGAATAAAGTGGAAGAGTGACAGACGATTTCTAACACAAACCTCAGCCTCCACGTGCATGGGAACTAATGTGTATATATGAGCACCCACGCATTCACGCCTGTCCACACACATGCAAACACATGCACACATACACGCATATACACATCCCCCCACACTACATGTTTTCAATAGGTGGCCCAGGTGAGTTGGGGGCTGGGCGTAAATTGTGCTTGAAGGATTCAGGCTTGAAGGCCTGAAACTTCCTGAGAGGGAGCCAGGTGAAAAGCGGCAGAATGGCTGTGGACAAGCAGTTGCGAGCGTCTGCTTTCTCCCCCGGGCTTGCTGGATGACTATGTGCAAATCCTTTTGCCGGGATCTTGTCTAAGAAGAGACATCCAGAACCTCTCAGTGGAAGGACAGGACCAGAGTGACTCAAGTGTGTATGTATGACTTCTTGGGGTGTGGAGGTGGAGGGCAGAAATCAATGTCAGGTGTTCAGTCACTCTTCATATTATTTTTGAGTCAGGATCTCTCAGAATCTGGAGCTCACCAATTCTTCTACACTGGATGGCTAGGGAACCCCCGGGGTCTGATGATCTTTACCTCCCCAGTGCTGGGATTATAGCTCTGTGCTGCCACACCCCACTTTTTTTGTTCTGTTCTGTTTTCTTTTAGTGTATGTATGTTCTGTGGATATTTAATTTATCTTATGCATATAAAGTACTTACGCAACATTCACCTATAAATGTTAGAGCAGTTGTTGTTTACCTGATACTCACATTTAATCTTCATTCTGTATTTTGTTTGACAATCTTAATCCTTCCCTACATCAACACTAGAAACACAATTTTTGGCACTCACAAGTAGATGAAACATTTTACATCATTTTGGTCATATCTGGTCTTGCAGGGCTAGAGTCTTGAGGGTACCAGGTTAACAGTCAGCCAGCGATACAGACTGTCTCAAATGAATAGCAAGAGCAAGTCTTCACCTGAGAAGCAAAACCATTATCTGAAGCACCTCAGTTAATGTGACAACAGATTTACTTGGAGAGAGAGCTGGCCTCAGAGTTGGAGAACTTGACATTCTGCACAAAGTGTGTCAGGAATTTTCCTCTGTGACTTGGGAGAACACCACAACCTTGCAGAAGAAATCAAAGTAATCTTTACTAAAAAATTGCTTCTCAAACTTGATTTATTTTTTGAGTGTTTTGTTTTATTTCTTTTTAAATTGTTTTTATTGAACTATATAATTTTCTCTGCTCCCTTCCTTTCCCCTCCCATAATCCCCACACTCCCAATTTACTCAGGAGATCTTATCTTTTTCTACTTCCTATGTAGATTAGATCCATGTATGTGTCTCTTAGGGTCCTCATTGTTGTCTAGGTTCTCTGGGATTGTGAATTGTAGGCTGGTTTTTCTTTGCTTTATGTCTAAAAGTCACTTATGAGTGAGTACATATTATATCTGTCTTTCTGAGTCTGGGTTACCTCACTCAATATGATGTTTTCCAGATCCATCCATTTGCCCGCAAATTTCAAAATGTCATTACTTTTTCCACTGTGCAATACTCCATTGTGTAAATGTACCACATTTTCCTTACCCATTCTTCGGTCAAGGGGCATTTAGGTTGTTTTTAGGTTCTGGTTATGACAAATAATGCTGCTATGAACATAGTTGAGCACATGTCTTTGTGGTTTGATAGGGTACCCTTTGGGTATATACCCAAAAGTGGTATTGCTGGGTCTTGAGGTAGGTTGTTTCTTAATTTTCAGAGAAATCACCATACTTATTTCCAAAAGGGCTGTACCAGTGTGCACTCCCACCAGCAAGGTAGGAGTGATCCCTTTACCCCACACCCTCTCCAACATAAGCTGTTATCATAAGCTGTTGATCTTGGCCATTCTTAAAGGTGTAAGATGAAATCTCAGAGTTGTTTTGATTTGCATTTCTCTGATGACTAAGGATGTTGAGCATTTCCTTAAATGTCTTTCAGCCATTTTAGATTTGTCTGTTGAGAGTTCTCTGTTTAAGTCTGTACCCCATTTTTTTTATTGGATTTGTTCTTTTGATGACCAATTTCTTGAGTTCTTTCTATATTTTGGAGATCAACCCTCTGTCTGAGGTGGGGTTGGTGAAGTTCTTTTCCCATTCTGTAGGCTGTTATTTTGTTTTGTTGGCCATGTCCTTTGCTTTACAGAAGTGTCTCAGTTTCAGAAGGTCCCATTTATTAATTGTTGCTCTCAGTGTCTGTGCTACTGGGGTTATATTTAGGAAGTGGTCTCCTGTGCCAATGCGTTCAAGTGTACTTCCCACCTATTCTTCTATGAAGTTCAGTGTGGTTGGTTTTATGTTGAAGCCTTTAATTCATATGGACTTGAGCTTTGTGTGTGGTGATAGATATGAATCTATTTTCATTCTTCTACATGTTGATATCCAGTTATGCCAGCACCACTTGTTGAATATGCTTTCTTTTTTCCATTTTATATTTTTTGCTTCTTTGTCAAAAATCAGGTGTTTGTAGGTGTGTGGATTGATATCCGGGTCTTCAATTAAGTTCCATTGGTCCTCCTGACTGTTTTTAATGTCAATACCAGGCTGTTTTTAGTACTGTAGCTTTGTAGTAGAGTGTGAAGTCAGGGATTGTGATGCCTCTAGAAGTTTCTTTATTGTACATAATTGTTTTGACTATCCTGGGTTTTTTGATTTTTTATATGAAGTTGAGTATTGTTCTTTCTAGGTCTGTGAAGAATATTTCTGGAATTTTGCTGGACATTGCATTGAATCTGTAGACTACTTTTCGTAGGATTATGATTTTTATGATGTTAATTCTACCTCCCCAAGAGTATGGAGATCTTCTCCATTTTCTGGTGTTGTCTCCAATTTATTTCTTCAAAGATTTAAAGTTCTTGTCATACAGGTCTTCCACTTGTTTGGTTAGTTACTCTGAGATATTTTATGTTACTTGTGGCTATTGCGAAGGGTGATGTTTCTCTGATTTCTTTCTCAGCCCATTTATCATCTGTGCAAAGGAGGGCTACTGATTTTTTTTTTCAATTTAAGCTTGTATCCTGCTACATTACTGAAGGTGTTTATGAGTTGTAGGAGTTCCTTGTAGAAGTTTTGGGATTACTTATGTAAATATCATCAGCAAATAGTGAGAGTTTGACTTCTTTTCTGATTTATATCTCCTTGATCTCCTTTTGTTGTCTTATTGTTCTAACTAGAAACTCAAATACTATATTAAATAGGTATGGAAAGAGTAGACAACCTTGTCTTGTTCCTTATTTCAGTGGGATTGCTTTGAGTTTCTCTCCATTTAGTTTGATGTTAGCTGTTGGTTTGCTATATATTGACTTTATATTGTTTAGGTATGTTCCTTGTATCCCTGTTCTCTCCAAGACCTTCATCATGAAGGGGTTTTGTATTTTGTCAAAGGTTTTTTCAACATCTAATGAGATTATCACGTGGGTTTTTTGTTCAGTTTGTTTACATGTTGGATTGCATTGACAGATTTTCATGTGTTGGACTATTGTTGCATCTCTGGTATGACGTCGACTTGGTCATGGTGAATGATTTTTCTGATCACACTCTGCTTTTGACATGAGCACTGGGGATCTGAAGTCAGTTCCTCATGCTTGTAGGATGAGTATTTTAAACAAAAAGCCATTTCTCCAGCCTCCAGTTATAGCTAGTTCCTATTACATGTTTACTGTGTGCCAGACATGGCTATGAAGATTTACGTATGTGAGCACATTTTACGTCACATCTCTGTGGGACTGTGCTTCAATATTCTTGGTTTCCAGATAAAGGGCTCCATGCAAGGCTCAGGTCACCACTAGTGAGAGGTGCAGAGGTTGTAAGCTCATCCAGGCAGTCGACAGAATCCTCCTCTACAATGAAGATCCACCCCCTCTCAGTCATAGAAATCCTCCTGGCTTTCGGGAACACCAGACTCATCTTAGGAACCTGGCCAGGAAGTAAACATGGACGTTGTCAAAATGGGGTGACAGGTTGGGAACATAGAAAAGTATGTAAGGAGTGGTAAGCTGGAACCCCAATAAATACCTGAATCTTACACACCCAAGGGAACATGGTCCCACTACTTCTCTACGGCTAAACACTGACACAGGAGGAGAGAACTTAGTGTTAGCCAGGTAGGTAGGAAAGTGGGGACAGGCGGACATGTATTCTGCTGGCCTGGTCTGTCACCTGCGTACCCTATCCCTTTAAGAGACAAATTCTGCCCAGTCCCAATCTCCCCACTTCCACTGAGGCATGTGGTTCTCCCACCTCCTCTCCAGCTGCTCTATCTCTCTGTCTGCCCTTCTTCTGGAGAGGCAGCTTCTGCCTCTCTCCTCTCTCCCCTTCCTCCTTCTCTCTTTCCCTTCCCCCTCCATAACTCACTAAATAAACTCTATACTTCAGCTGTCTCTGCATGGCGTATCTGTCTATCTTCTGCCAAGGCCTCAGGCCACCCGTCAGGCGACACATTGAGGCCTTGGAGTGACCTACAACGCCCCTCGTGGGACCACCCCGCCTTTATAAATAATAACAGGACGGTTCACTTTGTCCTTTCTACTCAGCATGCTATAGGAACAATGGCTCTAAATATACTGGTTTTTTTTTTTTTAGAGCTCTAGAGGCAAAGAAATAGGGTCCTGCTTGTTGAGAGTTCTTCCTCCCTCCCTTCCTTCCTTCCCTCCTTCTTTCGTTCCTTCCTCCCTTCCTTCCTTCTCTCCTTCTTTCCTTCCTTCCTTCCCTCCTTCTTTCTTTCCTTCCCTCTTTTCTTTCTTTCTTTCTTTCTTTCTTTCTTTCTTTCTTTCTTTCTTTCTTTCTTTCTTTCTTTCTTTCTTTTGAGACAGAGTTTCTTTGTGTAGCCCTGGCTGTCCTGGAATTCACTCTGTAAACTAGGCTGGCCTTGAACTCACCAAGATTCACATGCCTCTGGAATTACAGTCCTGTACCACCACCACCCTGTTTGCTGAGAGTTTCTAAGACACCTTTGGTTTGCTTAATTTTGTGGCACTGGTTCTTTGGTCTAGAGCCCCATGGAGTGTTAGGCCAGCAAGGTATCACTGACCTAAGCCCCCAACCCTCAAGCCACATTTGGGAGGTGATAAGGAAAGCAGGAAGTCCCAGCCAGTTCCCTTCCCAGGCCATTTGTCTGGTGGATAGCTGGATAAACTCCAGGGCCTAATTTGGCTCCAGGCAGACCTGGGGCCACAGTTGGATAGTGGGAAAAGCAAGTCCCAGGGGAAGGCTAGGTTACAGTAAGTGACTCTCTTCGTCTTGGATAAACCCTAGGGCTAAATTGTACCTGGAAGTGAAGGCCCTCTGCTGTGGCTATTTCCATTGTAGTGTGCTCTCCTGGGACTCTTGCAATTATGGGGAGGTTCTCTGACTCTATACCCAAACTCACTCTCTACATGGTGTATCTGTCTGCCTCACCCGCTGCAGTCTCTCACCCACCAAAGGGACCTGCCAAGGCTTCGGGTGACCCGCTATAGCCCCTCGTGGGACTGGTCCCCTACTACCATATCTTTAAAAAAGAATAACATTGGTACATGACTCAGCCAGGCTCTCTTCATGTTCCCTCCCACCTGTGGGCAGGCCAACTGAGGACATGTGGGTACCCTGGACTTGGACCACTTTCCAACATCCTAGCCTTCTCCATCACTTCAAGTCAGCTTTTGCTCGCATTCACCTGATTGCTTCCCATAGCTAAAGATGTGAGCAGACCACTCAAAGTAGTCCTTGAGCTGTTTGGAATTTTAGTTTTGTTTTTTTCTCTTCTTGGACCACTCAGAGTAGTCCTTTCATGCGGTTTGGATTTTTTCTTTGTTTGTTTGTTTTTCCTTTTTCAACCTCTCTTAAGTGGTCATTGTTGTTCAGGCCACGGAGCAGTCCCTAGCTCCTGGTTCCTGAGTTGATGGGCCGGGAATCACCTTGGCTTTATTATTAACCCCAGAGCTAGGCTGGAGACGTCCAGCTAGTTGTCCTGGTGCTTGCACCATTTTCGCCATTATCACGTTTTCAGCTATGAAAACCCTCAAAAGCCATCAGTTCCTTTCTAATTTCCACCAGCAACAGGACTCCCACTGTCCCGCCACCAGCATCTCACGCCTGTCTGCTTTTCCTTTTGCTGGGCAGCCCCACCCTCACCCACCTGTAAATGCTCTTTTTCGCGCCAATTCCTCTTATTCTATCTTTGTCTCTGCTGCCGCTGGTCCCACAGAAACCAGCAAGACACATGTTATTCGCAAGGCACATGTTTCTAGTTCCAGCTCTTGCTCCCTAACGCGGCTGGTGGTGCTGCAGCTCGGTGACATGGAGGCTCACAGTGCTGGTTCTGAATAAAGGCATTCTGTCCTGCTGGTGCCTCCCTCCCCTCATGCTGCTTCCCAGTGCAGCAGCAGAATCTGTCTCTCTTCCATTCATGGAGCCCTGTTTCTACCACTGCTGTACTGCAGGCTAAAATCCTAAACCTTCTACCAGCCCACTTCCCAACTTTCTGTCAATCCGCCGGGACAGTTGGTAAGACTGTTCCCTTTTAGGCCGAGTGCATCTAGCTTAACTGCCCTTTCTCGAGTTCTCCCCTAGCACTGTACTCACTGAACAGTGCATTCGTTTTTTGGGGGGTCCCAGGTCTCTCAGATATTTTTCTGCCTCACTCGTGGAAAATAGGCTGACATTTCTTTTTCTTTTCTTTTTTTTTTTTTTTTGGTTTTTCGAGACAGGGTTTCTCTGTGGCTTTGGAGCCTATCCTGGAACTAGCTATTGTAGACCAGGCTGGCCTCGAACTCACAAAGATCCACCTGTCTCTGCCTCCCGAGTGCTGGGATTAAAGGCGTGTGCCACCACTGCCCGGCTCTAGGCTGACATTTCTAACTTCTACAAGTGGACAGCTAAATTTAAATAGTCACACCACGTGGACAAACATGGCTGCCACCATTTTCTTTGAACTTAACAAAGGGAGGAGCCAGAGGTACCACCCCCTGCAAAAGAGTCCCAGCAGTAGGCTCTCCATGTGATGTCCCGCCCCTAGCCAGCTTCCTTTTGCTCATTTTCCATCTAACTTTATGTGTATAAAACTTAAATTCATCTGGGTGTAGATGTATGTATACTTACTGTTAAGCATTCATTTGATCTCATTCCAGACTAAAAGAAAACAATAAGTCTCATGTTTTAAATTGGCATGTACTCTTAAATCTCTTACAAAAATACGGTATATTTAATTCAACCCTGCTTTAAAATATATTAAGCTGTTCTCTACTATTGTCAGCTCTACTGTTAAGCTTCTATTGCAAACAGTTTTTTTCTTCTTTGTCTTTTACAAGTATAAATCTTACCTGTTGAGAGTCAATACAGTCAGGCTTGGACCCAGCTCTCCAGGTAGATTCTATGCTGTTGTTATAACTTATCTATACCCAATAAACAGCCCTCAACTGCTCAGAGATCTGGGGAATATGGCATTTAAATGTTTAATTATTAAAATACTTTTTATAACAGAGACAGGTTGGCTTCTAGCAGCACTCTATTTCCTCCAAAAAAGACAGAAGACAGATGGGCACAGAACAATGCTCATCTGCAATTTGCTTCATCAACTGCCAAGACCTGACCACTGGGAAAAACTGCCTTTCATCTAACCTGAAAATCACCAGAATCGACAGCCTAGCTGCTCAGGTAGGTCAAGGCAGGCTTGTCTTCCTACAGATTTCTAACCCACAAGATCTTCTAGAACCTGGCAGGCCCTGCACTAAATAGCAAAAGGCAAATACGACCCTCAACGACCATGGAGGACCCTGAGGAGAGGCTCTAGGTAGACAACCAAGTAAGTTCTCTGTTGTTTTTTCAATAAATAACTCAAGTAAAATCTTATCCTCAAAGATCTCTAATTCAGTTTGGCAGCTGAGAGGTTTTGTTGGTTTAAAACGACAGCCTCACCCAACAAATTTCAATAAAGTAAAAATAGAAGTTATTAAGGTATGTACCCACAAGTTATAAAGGTGTAAGGACAAATACACGTTATCAAAATTCTCTCTCATGCTGTCTTTCATAGTCTTAAAGATACCTTTCATTATTCAAAAATATCTGTCACAGTCATTCTGGTATAAATATGCTGCTGTTTAAAACTTATGTTTTCACAAACTCAAAAAAATTCTTGTGAGTTCCAGGGAGTCGAATTGAAGGATCCACTTAAACAGGTCAGATACACCCCTCTCAACTCCCTGGTCCTAAAAACTGTTTTTCTTCCTAAACTTAACTTTGTCCTCTGCTCTGCCAACACTTTGCCAGGTCCAGGAGACACCGGACAGTTTCATACCACAAACCCTGGACAGGAGTAAAGCAACCAGCTACCCTAGGATGTGACCAGCACCTAGCTTTCTCAGGTCCTCCCAAGACGATTCCCATAAATAAGCAGGAAACAGTCTTGAGAATCCACCATCCCAATTCCTTTAACCTGTTTGTGCCTAACTTCCCGCCTTTTTATTATAAGAAAGAGATGGGAATGTTATGATCTGTTGGCCTGGCTCTGTCCCTTTAAGAGACACACTCTACCCACTGTCAACCCCCCTCTTCTGCAGAGGCAAGTGGATCTCCTGCCTCCTCCAGTCTGTGCTCTCTCTTCCCATCCCTCTTCTGAAGCGATAACTCCTGCTCTCTCTAGCCCTCTCTCTCCCCGCTCTGCCTCTTTCTCTTCTTCCCCCTTCTCCCCTACCCTTTCCCCTCTATAACCCACTAAATAAACTCTATACCCAAACTCTCTCTCTCTCTGCATGGCGTATCTGTCTTTCTCACCCGCCGTGGTCTCTCACCCGCCAAGAAGAATCTGCGGAGGTCTCAGGTAACATGCCTTGGCCCCTCGTGGGACTGGCTGCCCCTTGTGGTCGTGGAACCAGCCTTCCCCACCACCTATGTCTTTGAAAAGTAAAACAATAACCCCCATCCTTCATGAAAAAAAAATATATCGAGTACTTACTGTGTTTGCAGCACGTATTCAAGCCATGTATGCCTTAGTTTGTTTGTGCTCTGTAACAGCCTTACAGGGCTGGCCCTGCTATAGCATCTTTCCTTACCAGATGAGGAAATGAGGGTGGGAGTCACTTGGGGAGATGGCTCAGTCCACAAAGTACTTATTCTGCAAGCATAAAACCCTGAGTTTGATCCCCAGAACCCACATGCAAAAGCCAGGTCAGGCATATGCACATTTGTAGGATCACTGCCAAGGAGAGGGAGACAGGCACATCCCTGGGGCTGGCTGACTAACTAGTCCAGCTAAGTAGGTGAGTTCCAGGTTAGTGAGAGTTTCTGTTTCACAAAATCAGGTAGGGCTGGTGAGATAGTTCAGTGGATACAGGAGTTTGCCCTATAAGCCTGGTGACCCGAGTTTATCCTTGGAATACACGTGAGAGTAGGAGGAGAGAATGAACCTTACTAAGCTGTCATCTGATCGCCACATGCTATGTCATGTGCTCCTAACCATACATATCATGTATGCACAAATGTAATAAATCATCATCAACATCATCATCAAATATTTTAGAAAATCCAAGGTAGACAGCATTCTGAAGAATGGTATTCAAGGATGTTTCCACATGCACATATTCTCTCTCTCTTCCCTCTCTCTTTCTCTTTGTCTCTCATACACACACACACACACACACACACACACACTCATGCATGTGAACACAGAAATGTGAGATAGGGAAGAAAAGTGCTGAGGTTCTGAGTCTATGTTCTTAGCTAGGATGTACAAGAGACCAGCATCCCTTGACATGCACAAGCTGCTCCATGCTGTGGGAAATGAATAAATATCCAACAAAGGCAGAATTGAAAGCAGACACAATGGGGATGTCTGATTCACCTCTCCATTCAGAGAAGGCTAGTTCTGTGCATCAATAACTCACTTACTTTCCTAACACCCTGGGGAGTGGTTCTGGAGTCACTAGTGCCCCTGATTCTGCAGATAAGGGTGTAAAGTTAGGGATAACCACTTTTCTTCAGCAGGTGGTCTGGGAGGTCAACTATCTAGCACTACTTGCAAGCAGGATTTCCCTTTTCACAGTGTCCTCTTGGTCTCTTGACTTAAGGACACAAGGATCTAGAATATAAATTATTTCTGGGACTGTAGCCACTGAAAAGCAGTAGTGATGACTAACCAATAAGCCGGAAGCCCAAGGCTGGTTTCTGTTCCCATAATACTCATTCTTAATGACCTCATCAGGTAATATCTGGCACTCTGTACTCCTCCTGGACCTCAGTTCTATACTCTCTCCATCTCTTCTCAACATCCCATCCCCTTTCTTGTAAGTCCAGGTGAATTCTAGAACCAGTTCTGGGGGAGGATTTCAGGTAATTGTCTCTTCTCTGGGGCATCATCCAGAACTTGGGCATTATAGGCTAAACTGAAAAGGGGCAGTAACCCCCAGTAGTGTACCTGGGCAGGGGTTTGAGGATATACAGGTTTTCTTTTTGTTCTCCAGATAGCTGAGACCATGTTTAATCTAGAGGAGTAAATACTGGGAGTGAATGAATGTCCCAGCTACTTGGCACCTGCTCTGCTGCTGACCCTGGGCTGTGCACTTGACCAATGTGGGCATGGATGAGAAGCTCACTTGGAGGCCTTTGGGGAAGAAAGGTAGAAAAGGACAGCTGGTCTACCTCTGTACCCAGCTCTGCCCTACCAGAGTAGCAGAGTGCAGAGTGTCTGAATCGAATCTCTCAATGAACCATTGTATCTCAGTTCTCTCATCTCCCATTTCTTCTCCATTGTCACCATAGAGTGACCTCTCAAAAGGCTAAAAGCATTTTGGTAGAGGTAGGCAGAGATTTGTGAGTTCAAGTCCAACCCAGTCTATGAAGTGAGTTCCAGGACATTCAGGGGCTGTGTAAAGAGACCCTGTCTCAAAAATAAATGAATAAACAAGCAAGCAAGCAAACAAACAAACAAAACAACTTGCGATCTGAGAGTAAGATGTCAAACTCTTGACAGCAGTGAACCCAGGGTCACTGCTCAACCCAGATTTTTAGGAGGCTATATAGGAGCATACAGTAGCCTTCAGAGAACAGAAACAGGGAGGGAAGGTTTATGGATGGAGGTATGAGGAAGAGTATGTGGAGTAAGGGAAGGTATGAGGAAGAGTATGTGGAGATAAGGGAGGAGCACGAAGGAAACAATGAGAACAATCCAATGATGTCTGTCACTGCCCGGCACCATTTTTCCCTTAGAACACTGCTTCATAGCTATGGCTGTGAAGAAATCAGGCGGCACTCAAAAGTATATAATGGGGGGTGGAGTAGAGATGAACTCAGTTGGTAGAGTGCTTGCCTAGCATACGTGAAGCTTTGGGTTTGATTCCCAGCACCTCATAAACAGAGTGTGGAAAGGAACACTGCAATCCCCGTACTTGACAGGTAGAGGCAGGAGGATCAGGACTTCAAGGTTATTTATCGCTTACATAGGGAGTTCCAGGTTATCTCAGGTACATAAGAGCCTGTCTCAAACAAACAAGAGAAAGGAGAGGGAAACTGTCATCCTGGCACCAAACACAAGATTTGGGCCTGAAGAGATGGCTCACTGGCTATGAGTTCTTACTGCTCTTGCAGAGAACTGGGGCTCAGCTCCCAGCACCTGTGTTGGGCAACTCCAACGACACATAACTGCAGCTCCAGAGGACCTAATGCCCTCTTCTGGCCTTTGAGCATTAACCTCCCCCCATTAAAAATCTTAACAACAACAATAATAAAAATCAACAGGAATATTTCTAGGGTCTTGTCTCCAACATGTGTTCAGCAAGATGTTTACAGGAACTGGGTACAATGTGCATGCAGGTCAGTCATGAATATACATGACTGGAATATACAAATTTAAGTTTGTTCCCACCTCCCTTCCTCCTTCTCTTCCTCCTTTCTTCCTCTCCCTTTTCCTCCCTGCCCCCCCCATCTTTCAATTGAGTTTCAGATTTTTTTTTCTTTTTTAAATGAGTGTACCTTGTGATTCTCTGAGAGGACCAGGTTGGCCTTCAGCTTGCTATGTAGCTGAGGCTTGCGTCCGATCTGATTCTCCGGTCTCTGCTTCCCAAAGGCTGAAATTACAAGGTATGTGCTACTGTACCTAGGGTATGCAGAACTGAGGACCAAACCCAGGCCGTTTTGCATGTTAGGCAAGCTCTCTACCAATTGAGCTACATCCCCAATCCTTTATTTATTTAAAATTTTTTACTTTAAAATCTTTTCTCTAGTATCTAATTTTATAGCATCTAGTCTGAAAACCAATAAGCCACATGCGTATGTGCAAATCTGGGCTTCAATGTGTGTGTGTTCTTTTAAGCCTCCATTAGGAAAAAGCATCCTTCAGGCCGCCTTCCCCAGCATAGGTAGAGGGAGGGTGGCAGGGTCATTGAAGAGAGAAAGTGTGCCAAGCGGAACAGCATCATGGGTGGTAAGGAGGAATATTGCCAGGTTTGCAGTTCTGCCCTGGGCTAGGAGTCAGAGGCCAAGACCTTGACAGAAAGCTGAGAGCAGTTTTCCTTGGCAAAGGACATTCACTCTCATGCTGCCTTGGGGTGCTGTGATGGAGGAGAGGGAGGTTATCAGACTCCATCCACAAGGTGAGCCCCTGTGATTTCGACAAACCTTACACTGGCAAGATTTGTTAGTGGGGGGAGGGGTGGAAGTTGGCCCAGCTGTGGAGTATAGATCTCATTCGGTAGCAAATGCCCTGTGGGCTGCTGCAGCCCACTGGAAGACTTGCTCCGAGGGCCTGTATGTTTTCTGAAGTCCTGAGCAGGCGGATTGGGCATACACAGAGAGATTCCCCTTGCTCCTTACAGTGCCAGCTTTTCAGAGGAGCTGCCCAGAACCAGGAAGAGGGCGGAACTGTGCTGAAGGTAGGGCCTGCTTTCTCACTCTGACTCCGATTCTGCACAAGCTGCTTAACTGCTAACTGTAGTGTCTTTCTCTGAGAGAATGACCCTACTTTCTCTCAGTTTTTTCCCCCTTCAGTGCTGAGGATCATTCTTGGGGACTCACCATGGAATGCAAACACTGGGCCCATGGAGCCACTTCACCCCGTGAGACTTCCTTAAGCCTTATGAGGAATTCAAGTTTGGGTCATAGTAGGAAGAAGAAAAATGAGAATACCATATAGCCCTTGAGAATGGGGACTCACGTGGGATCCTGCTTCTGTTCCGTGGAATGTGAGGCCCGCACTGACCTAGTGAGAGAATCCCAGGCCCCTCTAACTGGATGGGGAGGGGTTACCCATTCTTCTTGATGCTTCTGGAAATAGAACCCAGTTCCTCACACATGCTAGGCAAGTGACCTACCACTGAGCTACAGCCTCGACCCTCTTATTTTCTTTCTTATTTTGAGACAGAGTCTCACTTAGCTGTTCAAACTGACCTTAAACTCACTCTGTAGCCCAGGCAAGTCTTGAACTTTTGATCCTCCTACCTCCACCTCCCAAGGAGCTGGACTTAAAAGTCTGTGCCACCAGATCCACTTTAGAGGGGTCTCCCTTTAATGGGGAGAGATGGAGAGATAATTGGTACCCAGGGTCATGCCCAAAGTTAGCAATTGATTCTCAATGAGAGTCAAACACAGGGCTCTTTCTTTCCCTGTTCCACCTCTTGTGACTTAGACCTGGTCTAGGAAGTCAGTTAGGTACATTACCATTAACACAGGACTGTTCACGGTCTGTGCTGCTGCCAGAAACCACGTAGAATCTGCTATCCATGCTCCTGCTGACTGTAAAGGGCAAGGGAGCTACTCTTGCAGCGATAGTGATGATTGCAGATGCACAGCTGAGAAAGGGATAAAGAAGGCTTCTGTGACAATCCTACCCCCACCCTTACACCCCCCCAAAGTAACAGCCCAAACAGGAACCCACAGAAGAGAACTCTTAAAAAAGCGTGATAAGGATGCTGAAGAGTAGCTCTCCACAGTTGATGGCTTCTGGCGGGAGTGCAGGATGGGAAGGACTCAGTTCTATTTAAGGGACAGGCCACTGAGAGTTTGACCATGCTCCAGCGAGTATATAGATAACACAAATTGGACTTTTTTGGGTGTGTGTCGGGGGAGTGTCTGGGTACTGATATGAGATGGCTGGGAAGTGAGTGTGTTCGGGGTACGTGATGGAAAATTCCCAAAGAAACAATAAAAATACAATGTTGAAACAAACAGATAAACAAACCATGGCTCCTCTTGCATTTTCTTTTTTTTTAATTTATTTATTATGTATACAATATTCTATCTGTGTATATGCCTACAGGCCAGAAGATGGCACCAGACCTCATTACAGATGGTTGTGAGCCACAATGTGGTTGCCAGGAATTGAACTCAGGACCTTTGGAAGAGCAGGCAATGCTCTTAACCTCTGAGCCATCTCTCCAGCCCCCTCCTCTTGCATTTTCTTGGTTCTTATAATTACTGTTTTCAGTGCCAAGGGAAACATCCCTGAGAACTTTGAATTGCTCTTGATTTTGATTTTCTTTTAAAACTCGACTCCAGCAAAAGATCTAGGATAAAATGGCTTAGTAGGATTGTTCTTTCATGACCCTGTTCTCTAAGTGTTGGATAAAGAAAGGCTGCATAGGTTAGGGATGGTAACTGTAGAATGCTTGTCCAGCAAGCATGAAGTCCTACATTTGATCCTTAGGACTGTATGAACTGGGCACGGTGGCACACACTTGTAATCCTAGCAAACAGAGGCAGGGCAATCAAAAGTCTAGGGCTATCATTGGCTATATAATGAGTCTGGGCCTTGCCTGGACTGCTTGAGGTAGAAGGGGGAGACTCTGCTCAAAGGCACAGGGATATGCAGATGTGATATTCTCAGTGTTCAATAAACAGTGAAGACTTAGCCCTCAGTTGGGGAGTCAGGCTCGATTGAGCTCTGGTCTGGAGCAGGCAGCACTAGCCAGCTGAGTTTCTCTTGCACAATGGGAAATGAGAGGCTCTGTTCCAGACAGCAGAGCCCGGCCCACTGTGTGGTAATAGAGCATCCTTTCCATGAGAGGAGCCTGAAGGATAGTGACCTGTGCTTGGGCTTTCTCTTCCAGAAAGTTACATTCTGAGGATGCCAGAGGGAAGGAAGGAGGCCTTGGCAATGTCCACCCCAACTCTCTCACAGTGCTGAGCCTGGGCCCAGTTGGACCCTGGACTCACTGACATGAGACTCGGTTGCGAACTGGGGTGACAAACACCAGGGAAACTGCTGGAGGGGGAGTGAGTTATACAATATGGGATGGAAACCTCAAAGTGAAATGCAGCACACGCAGCATATTCAGCTTTGGGGGCATAGCTGACTCCATGCCAAAGCTTAGGAGAAGAAGGGATGCTCAGAAAGGTGGCTGATGGAACCAACAAGCCCATGTCTCAGAAGTGTGGGAGGGAGGGATTCAGGGAATTTGTACAGCAAAATAAAAACCAAGCAGATGTGAGGCAAAATCAGCTGTGAAGATACCAATTGCAAATCTTATTAAAATACTTACTGGGCAGGGCAGTGGTGGTGTGTCAACAGAGACTGCTTGTTTATTTCCCGGCCACCCAGACCCAAATAAAATCATACAGAAACTATATTAATTACAACACTGTTTGGCCAATTGCTTAGGCATATTTCTAGCTAGCACCTACATATTAAATTAACCCATTTCTATTATTTTATGTTTTACCACGAGGCTTGTGGCTTGTTACCTCTTGCTTCTTGGGCAGCTACATGGCGCCTGCCTCCTTTGGCAGCTACATGGCATCTCCTTAATGCCACCTACTCTCTATATCTCTTCCAGCCTGTCTATATTCTTCCCTACTATAGGCCAAAGTAGCTTTATTCATCAACCAATAAAAGCAACACATATACAGAAGGACCTCCCACATCAGTGGTGCACACCTTTAATCTCAGAATTCAGGAGACTGGGGCAGGTGGATCTATTTGAGTTCAAGATGAGCCTAGTCTACAGAGTAAGTTCCAGGACAGTCAAAGAAAAGAAAAACACAGAGAAAGTTTATCTTGAATAACAAACAAGCAAACAAAATAGTTATTGAATAAGTTCAGTGATCAGGATAGAGTTTAGATGGGGGTGCTGAATGAATGAAGTAATAGAATACTGAGGCCTTCACCTGGAAACACGCCAAAAAAAAAAAAAAACACTTTAAAAATGCAAGAAGTGAGTTCACAGGCCTAAAAGGGACATCTGTGTCACCCTCTCCAAGGCTCATGAAACATCATGGTAGAGGAGAGAGCAAGGATGTAAGAGCTGGACACCCCCTCCGCACCCAACCCCCACCACCCCATGTGCAGGCACCTCCACAATGTACACATGTACACGCACACGCTCACATGTACACACACACGCTTACACACACACACGCTCACATGCACACACACACGCTCACATGTACACACACTCACATATACACACACACGCTCACATGTACACACACGCGCGCGCTCACATGTATACCCACACACACACACACACACACACACACACACACAAGGAAGAGGGAGATTTGCTGCATCAGAAGGCTAGAAGCAGTGGGAGGGGGCACGTGAGGGTAATGGCAGGACTGAGTATGAACAGAACACATTATGTGCATGTATGAAGTTGTTAAAAAGTAAATGAAAAATTATTTCAATAAATGCAGCCATCCCTCAATCAAGAAAGGGAGTTTTTCCAGGGTGAGGCTTAGTCACTGCAATCCAGATCTTCTGACCCTGAGATTGTCCCCAAATGTGGGGACCTCTATTGTGTACTTTGTGGTAGTGGGAGACTGTATTACAACTTTCTCTATTAAAACTAAATAAAATGAATAAATGCAGGCAAGGACTTAGACAATTTATCTTGACTGATGAATTGATATAATGAATTGAATGAGTCCCAGAGGAAGAAACAGCCGGTAATTACTCAAAGAGATAGTAACAGTTGTTTTTCCTTCTGGATTTGAAATCAGTACCCACTGGATAGTGCAACATACTCCTCCCAGGTGCACCTGTGTGCAGCTCACCTTTGCGGCTAATGTGGGGCACACATGGGAATGGCTATTTATGCTGTCTTACTCACCGGTGTGACAAGAGTGGCTTATGTGACAATCAGATGAGGCTGCTGGCTGGGGAGCCCATGGTGTCACTTGCTCAATGACATCTGGTCAAAGGTGGTTCAGGCCCTCAGGCCAAAATTTCCCAGTCTTGGCAGCATCTGATTCATCTATGATTCTCCCAGCTTTTGTGGTGAAAGTCCCATGTGTTGGGCAGCCCCTTTGGTCCCTGGCAAACTGGATAGCGGGTCACTCCAGGTCAACTGCATAAACGTTGGATTTAACAGATGGCAGTTTGAATTCCACCCCTACACTTTATTTATGATGTGTGTGCTTCAATTTTCTTGTCTGCAAAGCAGTGATCAGAGCCAGCAGGCCAACTGAATGGTGGCTCGTCTAAACACCACATGATGGGGGCTGGAGAGATGGCTCAGAGGTTAAGCACACTAGTTGTTCTTCCAGAGGTCCTGAGTTCAATTCCCAGCAACCACATGGTGGCTCACAACCATCAGTAACGAGATCTGGTTCCTTCTTCTAGTCTGCAGGCATATAAGCAGGCACTATGCACATAATAAATAATTTAAAAAAAAATTAAAAAGATTTAACTTAAAAAAAAATAAATTCCACATGACAGACACCCAAGAAATGTCAGCTTTGGGGATGGAGAGATGGCTCAACAGGTAGGAGTGTGTGCTGCTCTTCCAGAGGATCCAAGTTTGGTTCTCAGCACCCACCTACAACTCTAATTTCAAGGGATCGAACACTCATAGCTTCCTTGGATATCTACACACAGGTAGCATTCACACGCACTCGCACACACTCATACACACCCATACATGCACATACACATAATCTTGAAACATGTTATCTGTTGTTATTTGTATCTTATTGCAGTTTGTGTCCCCTACTGGGCCTGGTTTCAGGGGCCTTGAACACCAAGATTAAGGGTACCCATGTGCGATTAATAAAAACCCAGAGACTGGGATTCAACCTGAAGGTCAGAAAAGCAAAGCAGCCAGCCAGTGGCTTTTACCTCCAACTCAATCCAAAATGGTGATCCTGCCTCCGGGAATCCTCAGAATGAGACTGAGCTGAGAGCTGTCTCCTCCCGTTTTATAATCCTCTCTAGTGCTGGGATTAAGGGCATGCACCACTACCACCTGGTTTCTATGGCAAACTAGTGTAGCTACTGGGATTAAAGGTGTGTGCCACCACTGCCTGGTCTGTAAGGCTGACCAGGGGGTTGTTATACTCTCTGATCTTCAGCAAGCTTTATTTATTAAAATACAAATGAGCCGGGCGGTGGTGACGCACGCCTTTAATCCCAGCACTCAGGAGGCAGAGGCAGGCAGTTCTTTGTGAGTTCGAGGCTAGCCTGGTCTACAAGAGCTAGTTCCAGGACAGGCTCCAAAAGCCACAAAGAAACCCTGTCTCGAAAAACCAAAAAAAGAAAAAGAAAAAAAGTACAAATGAACTATCACTACACCATGTTATCCTAGCTACGAAGCATGACTGCATACCAAAATCAGCTGGATGCTTTGCTTAAAATCTAGATCCCTCTAGACTGTGTAGCTGGAGGTGGAGGGAGACATGAGCGCTTGCCTGGGTTCAATTCTCAGAATGTAAAAACAACGCAAAACACCTTAGATCCCCAGGGCACCATCTCTAAAATCCCCCCTTTTAAAACACGTTTAACAAGGTCTGGGAGTAAAGAAACCTTGGAGGAACCATTTAAACTCCATTGAAGCTTTGGAAAGCAGGGTGTGTGCTAGGCAGCTTTGCGGTGTGTGGGTGTTGGGAGCTGAGGCGGGGCTCAGCTGTGGTCAGACCCTCATAGTTAATGCAAGGTTGGGTCCTCTGCTAGGCTGGAGGGAGACAAAAGCCCATTGTTTGTCGTTTCCCTAGGACTAGCCCGCCAGAGGATGAAACTTCAAAGCAATTCCTTGAGACCCCTAAAGAGGGCTAATCCTCAGGCAGAATTCCTTTTTCTGTCTGTCCTGCTTCCTGACCCCGCTCCTGGCAGCTGTCCCAGGCTCCCACCTCTGCTCAAGGAGACATTCCCTCCCCATGACCTCATCAGAAACAGTCCCTCCCTTGGGCCTGGACCTCTCACCTCAAATTCTTCTGCATCAGAGACCCCTGAAGCCAATTGTGAGGGGGTTTCCGTGTCCCCTCCTCAGGCACAATGGAGAGCTGGCTTGGGGTGGTGAGTCATCTTAGGAAGCCATCTGGCTGCTAAACGTTCAGAGATTGCCTAACAGCAGCCAGTTCTTTTCACGCTCAACACCTATGAATGGGTTCCTTACAGGAAAATTTAAAGGGCAAGAAACCAAAATAGGGTCCAGGGCGTAGCTCACAGTAGAGAGCTTGCCTAGCACCCATGAAACTCTGGGTTTGATCCCTAACACTGTCCAAAGTAAGCTTGGTGGGTGATGCAGGCCTGCTCATGCTTGCAGAGGGGCCAGTTCAAGACTTTCCCTGGCTACACAGGAAATGGGAGGCCTCTGGGCTACTTGAGACCCTGTCAAAGAGAGAGGGGAATGAGAAGTAAATTATAATTTGAGAAATTTGAAGTAACCCTAGCGAGATACAAAGAGAATTACTGGGGCTGGAGAGAGAGAGATGCCTCAGCAGGAAGACTGAATACTGCTATTGCAGAGAACCCAAGTTTGATTCCCAGCTCAGAGCTACCAGTAACCCCAGCCCACAGAGATCTGATGCCCTCTTCTGTACTTGGAAAGCACCTGCATTCACACTTGCGCTGGTGTGAATTACATACACACACAGACACACACACAATCTTAAAAAAATTATTATTTCTTTTGGCTAAAAGTCACACGGTCACCAAGACTGGGATGTATTGCTTTCATTCATAAACAATAACTGAATAAAATGGTAAAATTTAGATTTTTTTGTTTTGCTTTTTGAGTCAGGGTTTCTCTGTGTAGCTCGCTGTCCTGGAACTCACTCTGTAGACCAAACTGGCCTTGAACTCACTGAGATCTGCCTGCCTCTGCTTCCCGAGTGCTGGGATTAAAGCGTGCACACCACCACCCAGGTTTTTTTTTTCTGTCTAAATCAATAGACCCAGGGAGTTCTATTGGCAGATCTCTTAGGTTCTACACTCACATGAGGAATTCTAGAACCAGATGACCTGCCTTCCAGGTGACCTGCCTTCCATATTTAGTATTTTGTGGTCATGGAGGATAAATCTCTCCAAATGGGCTTGTGCAATATCAGTATGCTAATTACAATAGCCTTTATTTATTTTTTTTTCAAAGAAAGGCCAGTCATGGATGTGGTTGTTGGAGAGGGGAGAAGAGATGAAGAAAGGGGTCAGAAGAAAGCCAGGTAAATCTCTGTCACCTCCACCCTTCCCTGTGGTTAACAGGGAGGAGGGAGACTAATCTCCCTACTGATAGAGGCTGCCCACAGGTTGTTCCCACCACAGAGAATTCAGTTACTGCCATGAACCCTATGTTTGGTTGGAAACTTCACCCCAGCTGCTGACCCAGCTCCTTATACCTAAACTCCCAATAGATGAGTCTGAGAAGCCAAACAGTATCTGAAAATGATACCCTTCCTCTCAGTCCCCAACATGTGCATGTGTGTGTGTGTGTGTGTGTGTGTGTGTGTGTGTGTGTGTGTGTGTGTGTATGTAGTAATGAGGTACGAGCTGTGTTCCCAGCACCTGAGAGGAGCGCAGGTTCCATCCTGCCCGGCTCTCTGCCACTGGGCTAGCTTACATTTGAAATAACCACACACAAACTGTATTCATTTAAATACTGCCTGGTTCCATTAGTTTTAGCCACTATTGGCTAACTCTTACATATCATTTTAACCCATATCTAGTAATCTGTGTATCACCACATGGTCGTGGCTTACTGGGAAGATTCTAATCAAAGTCCATCTTGGGCTGGAGAAACATTGCGTCTGCCCCAGTGCCTTCTCTCTCACAGCCTTCCGTTCTGTCTACTCCGCCCACCTAAGGGCTGCCCTATCAAAAAGCCAAGGCAGTTTCTTTATTCAACCAATGAAAGCAACCCAATACAGAAGGACCCTCCTACACCACTTGTGTGAATGGATGAATGCATGCGTGTGTGCTTATGTATGTGTGTGTGTGTGTGTGCGTGTGTGTGAAGTGTATACAGAGATGTGGAGGCCAAAGATCAGTGATATTTTCCATCTACCTATTCTACCTACCTTCAGGCTTTCACTGAACCTGGAATTTGCCAAGAAGGCATGTGAGCCATGTTGTTACATAAGTGCTGGGGATTCAATTCAGGTCTTCCTGCTTGTTCAGCAAGTTTACTTTTTTATTTTTTTAATCTCTAGAAGGGCTTTCTACAAGTACCAATGACAGTGTATAGGTCCTTAGACCAACATATTTTCATTTCTTTTGTGTATGTGTGTGTGTGAGCTCCTCACTCTTTACCCTAGACCACACATGCCTGTGTGTGTGTGCATGTGTGTATGTGTGTGTGTGAGCTCGTGCATAGATGCCCATGCATTGCATGAAGTGTGTGTTAGTATCTTCCTCAATTGCTCCCCACCTTATTTTTTGAGGCAGGGTCTCTCATTGAACATGGGAGCTCAATAGAATGTGCTAGATGGTAAGCCTCAAAGATCGGCCTTCTGTTGCTGTCTTCCACACTGGGATTACAGGTGTGTATGGAGCCAGGCTTGTTATACAAACATGCTAGACTTTGAACCCAGGTCCTCATGCTTACCTTGAAAACACTTTACCAACTTAGCAATCTCCCTAGCCCCCTGATTCTCATTCCTCGAGGATCCTGGAGCCAACCCTACACCAGTGAGACATGGTTTCTGTAAAAATTTATTTTCCCTTTATAAGAAACATGTGCCTTCCACAGTCTTCTGGGAATCTTGACAGATGACAAATTCAGTTGAACATACAAAGATCAGCTGCCCACAGCAGCAATACCTAAATCCAGCTTGATTTCCTATTAGTCAATATTTCATGATCTCATTGCCAAGTCACGTTGATTCTCCCCCCCCCCCCCGCCCCTTCCCCTGTATTCCCCACTCCAAGTCTCTCCTCAGGCAGAATGTCTTGCCTGGGCTAGCCAAGGAAAGCTACTTGATTTCTCTGACAGGGCTTCTCTATGTCTTTTGGTGTGGGTTTCTTTGATTGAGTCCTTTGTTCTTAGCCATCCACCTGCAGGTAATTATCCAGGACTTAGCTTGTTCACAGCTCTGGAGCAGATGTTGAGGAGTGGGGACTCCCGTTCACTGGACACTTCCTGTATGTCAGGTACAGTGTGAATGCCACTGAAGCCTTTAGCCCTTAATTTCCTTTTCTAACTGTGACTGAATACCCGACCAAAAGCTACTTAAGGTGGAGGAGTTCATTTTGACTCAGGATTTGAGAGGGATCCAGCCCATCATGGCACAGAAGGCCGGGTAGTGGAGGTGATGTGGCACTGTGTCTCACGTGGACCAGGAAGAGACCTCGGGTGAGATCTAGGCTGACTGTAACTCCCTAGTCCTGCCCTTGTTGCCCTAGGTCTAGACTCCATGGCAAAATGATTCTATTGAATGAAAGAAAATGAGAACCTGACTGCTCCTAAGTATGGTGGAGGAGAGGGTTTATTGCATATATGAGGGAGAAAACAACTGGAGGCATCTGGAGTGGTCCAGACTGAACGGGGCCGTGGAGTGGGGTGAGAGAAAAAGAGAAGAGAAGAGAGAGGAACAAAGAGAGTACCTGGGAACCCAGAGACCAAAAAACCAAGAGCACCAAGAGGACAAGAGACCATGTGTCCAAAATGGCTGAGGTTCTATAGGAATTAGAGGCTGGGAAGGGAGGTTTAGGGAAGATGGTAGGGTTTGCCAGTCAGGTTGACTCTGTAACAGGTACTAAGGGATGCTGGGAGAACCTGGCAGCCAGTCACATGTTAACTAGGCACCTCAGCCCTTTGTCCTGAGTTTGAGACCTAACATCTATGACCTTCCAGAACAGAGTCACCAGCCGGGGACCAAGTGCTCAAACATATGAGCTCTCCAGAGTGGCATATCTTGCATTTGAACAACAGCAGTTTCTCATTTAATTCTCAGAGCCACCTGTGAGGTTGGAGTCTTAATCCCCAGCATTCTCTAGAAAGAGTTCAAAGCTGAGCAGGTTCTTAACTAGGCCTAGGAGGGGAAATGTATAATATGATTCTGTTTCTACAGGACTCTGTAGTCTGTATGGGGAGGCAGAAGGATGTATAGAGCTGAGGACAGCTACAGCTCGAACTATCGATCTCCATCTGAGGGGTGATTAAGCACCAATGCAAGGGAAGCCAATGGGACTCTAAATGCAGGAGAGATGAGACCACCGTGGACTGGATAATTGTGAAGGTGAGCTTCTAACAAAGGTTGAGGACTTGGAGTTAGGAAGGGGATGCACTGGGATAACCAACCCAGCAGCAGCGTGGAAAGACTCGGAGGCCTCGAATAAAAAATCAGATGTGATTTGGGAGGGGTGGGGCATGGTACATGGGCACAGAGCTGCTGGAAAGAGGGCGTTTTCGGCCTGATGCTTTATCCACAGGAATGGTTAGCTATGAAGAGAGCGAAGGAAGATGTGACTGCCACTGGTGGGTGGGTGACGGAAGTGGTCAGCTTCGGGGATGTGGGGCTTTGATTGCCAGGTTGGGGGAATGGCATGTCCTCTCCTAGGTAGATACTGAAAGCCAGAACTCTAGAATCTAGACCACATATGAAGGGAATCAAGTGATTAATCTGGATTCTTTATTTGGAAAGCATACCTTTGCTCTCAGTACATTAAAATCAAGCAAAATTCAAGCTAACATAGAATACAAGTAGTCAAGCTCCCTCCCCTAGCCCCAATACTGGAGATTAAGCCTAGGGCTCCTTCACTGAGCTCCATCCATTCCCAGTCCCCTTTATTATTATGTGTGAGTGTAAGATGTGTGTGCATGTTCATGGGGATGGAAGGTGCGCCTGTGTACCGTGTGTGTTTATGGAGGTTCCGAGGACAACCTTAGGTGTCAGTTCTTGGGTGGCCTTTTGATTGAGACAGGATCTTTCATTGGCTAGGAACTTCACCCCATAGGTCAGGTTGAATGGCCTGTCAGCTTCCAAGATCTGCTGGTCTCCCCTTCAGATCTAACCGTTGCTGGGAACACAGGCATGTGTCACCAAATCTGGCTTCTTATGAGTTCTGGGGATCAAACTCAGGTTCCTGTTATACAAACATTTACCAACTGAACCAACTCCCAGTCCATGAATTTTTAAAATGTATTTGAGACAAGAGCTCACTCAGGCTAGACTTGAACTTATGATAGTCATGCCTCAGCCTTCCAAATAGCTGGGATTGTAGACCTGTGCATGAGCCCAATTCTACATTTATTTAAATGTATAATTATGTGTCTAAAACCTAAGTATCCCATAATACAGAAGTGATTGAGTGAATGTGGGAAATATTGGAGCTGGGGGGAGGGGTGGCAGGCTGTTGAGATAACAATGGTGAGAAATGACCAAAGATGTGGAGCCATGTGTGCAGATTCCAAAGATGCCTTAGAAGCAGGATGCTCAGGGCATGGCAACTGATGGTTGTAAGAGCCCAGGGAGAGGGAGGTGTCAAGGACAATTAATGCCCAGGCTTCTGGCTTTGGACAAGTGACTGAAGACTGAGATGAGGGAATGCAGAGCAGGAGGCAGTGTGAGGCAGGAAGCAATAAATCCTGTTTTCAACACAGGGAGATTGGCGTCTAAATGAAGTAGTCAATGTGCAGTTGGCTCTGTGGGTCTGACACTCCAGAGAGAGACCTCACTAGAGGCATAGGTTTAAAAATGAAGCACTGGTTTAAAGACTGTAAATGTAGGCACGGGGATAAATAGCTTTGCCCTGCAGAGCTATATGAGTGGGAAGTAGGCCTTAGGATGGAGGCTGGAGGAACCCCAGCATTGAAGGGCCCGTGTCTCCAAGTAACCCCTGCAAAAACTCTTCCCCACTAAAACCAATGATGTCTGTGTGAGGGGTTGAATATAGCTGAAGTGACAATCAGGACCGAGGCTAGGCCCTAAAAGGTATTGCTTTGTCATTTGTGGTACTCACTCGGGGGGAGTCAACATCACATCACAAAGACACTTAAGAAGGTCTTTAGGGGAGACAGCTCAGTCAGTGCCTGCTACTCAAACATAGAAACTTGTTTGACCGCAAGAACCCATGTAAAAAGCCAGGCATTACATACTTGTGATCTCAGGCTTGGGGAGGTAGAGACAGGTGGATCTTTGGGGCTTGCTGAACAGTCAGATTGGCTTACTTGGTGAGTCCTAGGCCAATGAAGAACCCTGTCTTTAAAAACCAAGATGGGCAAGGCAGTGGTGGCATATGCCTTTAATCCCAGCACTCACGAGGCAGAAACAGGTGGATCTCTGTGAGTTTGAGGCCAGCCTGGTCTACAGAGTGAGTTCCAGAGCAGCCAGGGCTACCCAGAAAAACTCTGTCTTGAAAACAACAACAAAAACAAACAAACAAGCCCAAGATGGACAGTACCCAAGAGATAACAATCCAGGCTATCCTCTGGTTTTCACTTCACATTCATGTGCACATACATGAGCATGTGTTCATATGTAGACACAAACACATGCGGTAAAAAGAAGCCCTGTGGAAAGGCCCATGTGGAGAGAAACTGAGGCCTCTGGATATTAGTGTTGATTTACCATTCACAGGAGCCCATCCTGGTGTGGATACAGATACCATAGCCCCAAAATGCATTCAGGCACAGCCCCCAGCAGACAGGACTGTGATTTAATGAGAGACCCTGAGCCAGGGCCTGTAGCTGAGTTGCTCTGGAATTCCTCACTCACAAAAATCCTAGGAAATAGCAAGCTGGTACATTGGGGGTTGGTTCATTATGTAGCAATAAGTTCTTACTGACATCTTACACACTTTGTGGGGTTGTAGATGGCTTTGCCCATCCCTTAGACAACAGTCTGGTTGCAACTGCATCTCAAAAGGTGTGTGCCAAATGCGCATTAGGTTGAGATACATGCTCAGACATCCTGCTGTGGGCAGAGACTGTCTCACACACGGATTGATAACATGAGCTGTTTTGCAGACAGTGTTTAGTGTGAGCTTCTTGTGCGGAGCTTTCCTGATGCTGTAGTTCTGTGATGTAATGCTGATGGAAGTGAACTTGAACAGCTTCACATCGCATAATTAACGACATTCCATTTCCATGACAACTCCTTATTAATCATGTCTGTTCCCATGAACTTTTAGCTTGTGGGAGTCCTAGCTCACATGGGACAGTAAATTATGTTGGCTTGGCTTTGAAAATTTTATTTGAAACAGGGTCTCATGTAGCCCAGGCTGACATCCAATGTGCTTTGTAGCTAAGCTGATACTGAACTCCTTATCCTTCTGCCTCTACTCCAGAGTGCAGGTATCATAGGTGTGCACCATCTCACCCAGTTTATGCAGTGTTGGGGATCAAGCTCAGAGCTTCATGCATGCTAGGCAATCACTCTATCAACAGAGCTACATCCCAGCTCTAACCTATAATTTTTGGAAGGCAGAGATGGGTGGGTGCTGCTTCTGAGGACCCCTGGACCATAAGTTTGGCACCATGGTTTATCAGTCCCCAAGGTTAGGGTTTAGCCCTTTCACGCCTGCTTCCCCCCTGCTAACACAGGACCTGGCACACCACACTAGCCCATTAAATATTTGTGAATACATAGCAAATGTTGAAAAATTAATGACCCTGTATTCTGTCTCCTCTTAGCTCACTCACAGAGTTAAGGCAAAATCTGTTTGGAAGGTTCAGCCTGTTTGAGCTCTGCAGAGGGATATGAAGGAAGTGCGTCACAGGGGGCACACTTGATGGTAGTGATCTCTCACACTGGGCACATGGAGTTAGAGGCTACATACAGGCCTGGGATCCTCTCCGATATGTCTCTCCCTTTGGAAAGAGCCAGTAGGAGAATGCCAGCAACAGCCGTGGTGGGAACACTTGGAGACATCAAGAGCATTTGAAGAAGGGTCTCATGGGCAGAGGTGAAGAGTCTTTGGTGAGACCCATGCTTAGTCAGCAAGGTCCTGGTTTCATTTTGTGACCAAGAGCTTCTCATAAGGCTACAGTCCATGAGTTCGAGACCAGCCTGGTCTACAAGAGCTAGTTCCAGGACAGGCTCCAAAGCCACAGAGAAACCCTATCTCGAAAAACCAAAAAAAAAAAAANCAGCCTGGTCTACAAGAGCTAGTTCCAGGACAGGCTCCAAAGCCACAGAGAAACCCTATCTCGAAAAACCAAAAAAAAAAAAAAAAAAAAAAAAAAAAAAAAAAAAAAAGCTACAGTCCAATGCTTGCTGCGACTCCAGCCACCAGTTCACAAAGATTCATCTCCAAGAATGGCAAGTCCTCACTTACTCCTGGCCAGGGCTCTCAAGTTTCTCTCCATGTGGATCTTTCGATAGCTCTTCTTTAAAAACAAAACCTTTTAAATACCTTCTTATCTATTTATTATGTGTGTGTGCCTGGCCCTCGCTGTTACTGTCATTTTCACAGAGAAGCAAACCAGTCTTTTTCTGTCCCCATGTGTTGGCCACTGCCAGGCCAGAAAGACAGGTGACAAGCAGGGCCAAACCATTCCTGATTCATCCCCTGAGTGATTTTGAACTCATCATGAGGACTTGGTGACAAGGGATAGGAGCTGTAGCCCAGGGGCTGATGGGCAGAGGAAAGTGTGAGATCCTGAGTGCACTGGGTGGCCATAGCCACCACAACTCTTCAGCCTCCATGATGACTTGCAGTTAAGCCCAGGGAGATGGATGACTGAGGATTGACAGGCCCACTTGTCCTGGATTTGGGTAGTCTGGGGACACTGGGCCACCTGCTGTTTAAAGACTCCTAGCACGAATGCGTGTTTCTGAAATTAGACACCTTACCATACTAGCCCTCGCCCCTCCGTTTCTAAGTGACTGAGGCAGCTGGTCTCAGAAAGGAAAACAGCGCAGCACAACTGTGTTCAGATCGGCTCAAAGGCTGGGGGTGAGAAGGAGAAAGGGAGCTTCTGTGGGTCACAGATGCCACTCTGTGGATCACGGTTTGAACTCACAGATGTCCTCTGTTTAGTCCCTCTGCTCTGTAACAATGTCCTCCCTCCATCCATCCCTCCCTCCCTCCTTTCCTTCCTTCCCCATCTCCCCTCTACTTTCTTTTGATGAATTCTCATGTATATCAGGCTGGCCTTAAAATCCCTATGAAACCAAGGATGACCATTAACTTCTGATCCTCCTGCCTTCACCTCCCAAGTGCTAAGATTGCTGGCACACATCTCCATGCTTGGTTTATGTGGTGCTGAGGATCAAACCCAAGGCTCTGTGTGTGCTAGACAAGACCCTTATCCCAGCCCAATTACATCCCAGCCCAAATCTTCTTTTTAAAGAAGATTTATGTGTCAGTCATGCACGTTCTAGGGAGAACGAAAGCCATGCAAACCTTTAGCCTGCATGGCTCAATCCGCCTACTTTGATTAATCACGTGCTTCAGAACATTTTGCCTAATTTAAAGAAATTCTAGTGTTCATGTTATGCTTTAGGAACAATGACTTACAGTTTTTATTTTTTCAAATAACCTTCAAATTATATAGAGTAAGATTTTGACCTTGTAACTTTGGGAAGTTAGCAGGAAAAAAATTTAGAATATTTTCAACATATCCTTTGATAATTTCATACATATATACAAAGTATCTTGATCACATCCACCCCAGCTCATCCCCTCCCACTCCCCATGGACACTTCAAGCACAGTTCCTTCCCATTTTCTTCTTCTCCTTCTCCTCCTCCTCCTCCTCCTCCTCCTTCTTCTTCTTTTGCATAGCTTACTAAGCAATTAGTGCAGCCCATATGCACAAGAGTGTGGGACCACCAGCCATCTGAACAACATGAGTTTCCAGATGTGAGGATCTACAGAGCCTGCTAGAAAGTGTATGCTGGACACGGGCTCAGTGGGTAAAATGCTTTCCGTGAGTGCATGAAGACCTGAGTTCAGGTCCCCAGGAGCAATGTAAAGCTGGACCCAGTAGCACACACAGCTGTAATTCCAGCACTCTGGAAGCCTTGGGGCTTCTCAGCCTGGTGTATGGAGTAGCGTGCAAGAACCCCTGTCTCAAACAAGGTGAAGGTGAGGACTGACACCCGAGGTTGTCCTATGACCTGGAAACGTCCTCCCAACACAGATGAACAAAATAAAAATGTAAACAATGCCCCTTTGGCTTTTGTGTGTTTTGTGGGTATGATGTGTGTGTGTGTGTGAGTGTGGGCACATATATGACACAGTGGTCACGTGGAGGTCAGAGCACAACTCTGGAGCCAATTCTCACCATCACCTTCTTCTGAGGCAGAGTCTTCGCTCCCCCCCCCCATGTCCTCTCCCCCACTTTGCTGCACACTTCAGGTTTGCTGGTCAGTGAGCTTCCGGGGCTTTCTCTGTCTTGCCTCCCATTTCCCTGGGAAAGTTTCAGGAGTACAAATGCCAACTGCTGCATTCAGCATTTTCACATGGGTTCTGGGCATCCAAACTCAGGCTAGCAGGCTTGTGTGCAAGCACTCTCATCCCCCAGAGCCCTCTGACTTCTGAAGTCATGCTATGTCTCAGTGATTTATTGTCCTATAACGGAGAGAGAAAAGAAAATATAGGAATAAGTGATCTCCTACAGAGAGGAGGGGTCTAGTCCTGCTGCAGAGTGTGTTTGTATAGGACAGCAGAGGGAATTCCTTCCCGAATTCTTTCCCCGTGCCCTCACAAGTCAGGGTTTCCTGTAACCCAAGAAAGGGCTTCACAATCCACCCAAAATTCCCCACCCCACAAGCTCCTCCTACCTCCAGGTCCTTGAAGGTAACAGACACAGCCTTGTGAGAAGGCTCGTGATTCATTGAACTATTCAACATTTTTATAAGCATGTCTATTTTTGTTTGTAACACATTTTTAAAAATTTTATTTATTTTTTATTATGTGCATGTCTGTGTATCTGTGGGTATATGCACCCAAGTACAATGCTATTGGGGGCCCGGAAGAAGGTGTCATATCCTTGGAGCTGGAGTTACAGTTGGTTGTGAGCTACTGTTGACTGGGGTTTCTGTCCCACCAGGTCCCACGGTTGCTCATTCCCAAAGAAACACACAGAGGTCTACATTAATTATAAACTGATTGGCCTAGTAGATCAGGCTTTTCTTATTAATTCTTATATCTTATATTAGCCCATTATTCTTGTCTATGTTAGCCACATGGCTTGGTACCTTTTTGGGTGAGTAGGTCACATCTTACTTGCTCTGTGTCTGGGTGACGACTGCTGGCTACAACTTCCCTCTTCCCAAAATTCTCATTGCCCGGCCTCTACTTCCTGCCTGGCTACTGGCCAATCAACATTTATATAAAATACAAGTGACAGGATACAGACCATTGTCCCACAGCAAGCTACCCAATGTGGGTGCTGGGGGTTAACTTTGGATCCCTCTGCAAGAGCAGTATGTGCTTGGGACCTCTGAGCCATTTCTCTAGCTCCTTCACTCAAGACATTTGCCTGTTCTGTTTGCATGATATCATAGGCTATGTGTACACACATACTTCACACATAAAATATTATATACAATAACATTTAGTGTCTGTAAACATTATGTTTAAAAAGTTATAACTTACCTTTTTTGATATTTTATTATTTTCTTTTATAGAAAGCAAGGCACACAGGCAAAAGCTGGAGTTGAGCCTGGTCTGCCTGATTTAGTGTCTGTAAACATTATGTTTAAAAAGTTATAACTTACCTTTTTTGATATTTTATTATTTTCTTTTATAGAAAGCAAGGCACACAGGCAAAAGCTGGAGTTGAGCCTGGTCTGCCTGATTTAGTGTCTGTAAACATTATGTTTAAAAAGTTATAACTTACCTTTTTTGATATTTTATTATTTTCTTTTATAGAAAGCAAGGCACACAGGCAAAAGCTGGAGTTGAGCCTGGTCTGCCTGATTTAGTGTCTGTAAACATTATGTTTAAAAAGTTATAACTTACCTTTTTTGATATTTTATTATTTTCTTTTATAGAAAGCAAGGCACACAGGCAAAAGCTGGAGTTGAGCCTGGTCTACCTGATTACAGCATATGCTGGCCTTTCAGCGGATCCTGGCTCTACAAGGGCAAGAAGACACCATGCTATGGCTGGGATCCTGAGCACCCTCCAAAGGCCCCAAGGGTAGTAGTGCTTTTGAGGTTGTGGAAACTGAGAAATGGGGCCTTGTGGGAGGTTCCTTGGCCACTGAGGCTGTGTCCCAGTGGGACCTCAGCCTCTTCTTCTAGCTTTTGCTGTGACTTCTGCTCCTACTGGAAGTGATTTATTGCCATAGGGGCGGAGCAATAGAGGTAACATGGGCTGGATTGTGAGCCCAGACAACTCTTTTCTCTTTATAAGGTTGTCTCAGTTGGCCAACATACCTGATAAGCAGAAGTTTGGGGAGTGTGGAGAGGGATAAAGGAATCGTCCTGGTAGTGCTAAGGGTTAGAGAAGTCCTCACTAAGGAGACTTAGGAAATGAGAGCAGCAGAGAATCATGGCGGTGGGAGCCCCAGGGCTCTGGTAGCAATACGACCTCTTCAGTGCTTGGTGGCCCATACTGTAGCAGGGGCTGCAGGCTTTCAATCTGTACATCTCCTTATTGGTTCACAGCCAAACTTTTGAGGGCCATGAATGTGCTGGCTTCAGTAAGTTATTGTGTGTGCACATGTGTGCATGTGCATGTGTGTGTGGAGGCCAGAGGTCAACTTCTTTTGTTCTTTAGTGACTAGTCACATTTTTTTCCTTTTGAGACAGTGTCTCTCATCTGGCCCAGAACTAACCAGGCTGCCTGGTTAATGAGATATCTGCATATGTCTACAACCCAGGACTGTGATCGTAGGCATGGGCCACTATATCCAGCCCACCCCCCACTCCACAGATTCTGAGGATTTGTATGGAAAGCTCTTTACCCACTGAGGTATCTCCCAGCCCTACATTGTGTTCTTTAAGTTGCTCAGCAGTTCTGGGAGGGAGCTCTTTCTGTTCCTAGTGGGCAGTTAAGGGAGCTCAGGCTCAGAGAACTGTCATGACTATGTATGTCACTGGTCTTGTTAGGCCGGGACTAGATTTGAACCCAGGCCTGTATAACCTTGCTGATTAACCTTGATATCATTTATAACTGTTTTAAAATGCCTTGCTTATGGAATCCCTAGTGCTAACATATCCAGGGGAGGTGTGAACACACATCCAGTCACTCCAGACAGGGCCACAAACCACAGATCAAAGAAATTTCATCGTGTTTAGCTTGGTGAAGCAGTAGGTTTATCTGAGGTTACTTAAAGGAACCTGGGTAACTTACACATTCTACATCATTGATATGTCCCCACCTTGGCACTGATGACAACCCCCTCAAAAGTGCATGGATGGGATTTCCCCTTCAGCTAACCTTGACCTCCTTTGGACCTATACCCTCCTGAGGACACTTGCAGAGGGGTCAGAATTACATATCACTGAGTGGGGCTCAAACAGGAGTGGCTAGGATTTTAGTTGACGGTCCCATGGCCCTCCCCCATCCCCTCTTCCTATGAGGGACTGACAACAGGCCTGCTCTTCTGTTGGGCTGTCACAGCTGTACTGATGAATATAGTAATGGCCATGCGAAGTCCCAGGGACTTGCACAACCAACTTGCACAATACTTAGCAACCAACACAATCCAATGTAGCCTTCTCTTGTTGACTCAGGGCCATCAGGGACAGCACAAACCATCTTCTCTGCTGTGATCTTGAACATGGAAAAGGGACCTAGCTATCTCTCAGGCTATCACTGGCCTGCACCCTGCTGTACTCAGAGGAACTGTTAAACTTTATGGGGTGAAACTATAAATAGCTCTGTTTGTTCTGTCCTGAGAAATTTTGTTTCAGGGTCTCACTTTGTGATGTCTTTGTTCTTTGTCATTGCTTCTTTAAGCCAGCTGCCTGCCGTCTGTTTCTACAAACTCCGCACATCCAGGCAGGCATCCCCTCCTCTATCCTCCAACAAAGACTGCAGGGGAAACTAAAGATGCTCAAATAAACCAGATCTCAACAGTGCCCAAGAGAGACAAGATGCATAGGCTCCAAGGATGGAGTGAAGAGTGGAGGATGTGGTGGGGGGTGGAGGTGGGGATGGGGGATGGAGCTGGGGGTGAGGGTGGAATTGGGGTTGGGAGTAGAGTTGGGGGTGGGAGATGGAGTTGGGGGGTGGAGTTGGGGGTGGGAGGTGAGTTGGGGGTAGAGGTGGAGTTGGGGGATGGAGTTGGGGGTGGGAGATGGAGTTGGGGGTAGAGGGTGAGGACAGGGGTGGTTTCCCCTCCCTGCACAGCAGTCCAAGCAGATAGAATGGAATTTCCACACAGACTTGTGAACTGGGAGTTGAGACTAAGTCTTTTTATTGCCTAGCTTCCCTCCCATTCCTACTAGGTCAGTTTGCAGGATGGTGACAAGAGCTAGAAACTTCCAGATGTTACCCTGGACCCTATCAGGTGATATGGGATTGAAAAGGTCCTTGGGAAACATGGCCCATAAATTCGAAGAGCCTCCAAGGACTCTGAGGCCATTCTGTAAAATGGTCATTAAAAGTGGCCTTTTGTTTTTGACAGTAAAAGCCATTACATCATCCCCGCAACATTTTACTGATAATTAATAAATTACTTTTAATGTAATTATACATTTTGAGGCATAGCTTAGGTGGCTTCAGTCATGCATGCGGCACTATACCTAGTGTGTCATTGGTGTTCCCATGGATTCCAGGGAAATGGTGTCTTGAGTTTTCCCTCTTTTCCCAGACTGTGAGATCCAGTTCTGCAGAATGAACTCTGTGGGTAGACAGATTCCCCTATTCATCTCTGGCTTCACTGTACATGCACCACACGGCTGTTTGTCTTAGGACGTGGTCCCTGAGGGTGCAGCTGACTTAGCTAAGGATTGAAGATGATGGTGAGAGATGACTCTATCACATGCACCCTCCAAACCAAGGTGCATTTATTAAACTCTTGTTTTAAAAAGTCCCCTTGCCGTTTCTTCTAGCGCAGATTTCTGCTGTGTTTACTAGCCATTTTGTACCCTGTTCATCGTCTTGCCTCTTGCAAGGTTTCTTTTCCCACGTGCTTGAATTTCTTAGCACTCATCCATCTACTCAACAAGAATTAAGAGGGTGTAACAGAGTTTGGGCAAAGGCATCATGTCTGAGGCAGAGCAGTGTCTGGGAACCTGCGGGGACTGTTCGAGTGGCAGGAAAGACCCGAGTGTTTGAGGCTAGGTGAAGCCCTTAGATTAATATTTCTCTCTCTCTCTCTCTCTTTCTCTCTCTCCCTCCCTCCCTCCCTTCCTCTCTCCCTCCCCCCCTTACTTCCTTCAAATCCTGGCTTTCATCTCAGGCAGGGTTAGAGCAGGGGTGAGTGCCTTCCTACACTTGGGCACCTCAGGTCACTTTTAAAGATTTCTTTAATCCATATATATGGTGTTCTGCCTGCATGTATGCCTGCAGGCCATAAGAAGGCACCAGTTCTCGTTACAGATAGTTGTGAGCCATCATATTGTTTCTGGGAATTGAACTCAAGACCTCTGAAAGAGCAGCCAGTGCTCTTAATATCTGAACCATCTCTCCAGCCCCTAAAACTGTTTTAAGATTTATTTTTATTTATGCATTTGGGCGTTTTGCCTCTATGTCTATATACCACATGCATGTAGTGCCCACAGAGACCAGAAGAGGGAGGCAGATCCCGCAGAACTAAAGTTACAGATGACTGTAAGCTACCATGTGGTACTGGGAATCAAACCCAGGTCCTCTGGAAGAACAAAGACTTCAGCAGAGTTGAGCACTGCATGAGGCCTTCTACTGTAAGACTTAAGGCAGCAGGGACTGTAGAGGCCTGGAGAGCCATTTAGGATCCTGTAACTAAGTTTCTGTCCTCTGCCCTTGCTGCTCTCACATCTCAACAAGAAGTTGGGGGTGGGGATGGTGAAGAGAAAATGTTTTCTAGGGGAAGAAGCCCCTGTCTGACTGCATTAGCCTCTCCCTGGCCATCTCATTGCTGACATGCTTTGAGACCCCTCATGTATGGTGAGGACAGATCCATGCTGCTAAGCTAACACAAAAGAATACCCATCCTTATGTGCCAAGAGTTGCCTGGATTTGGGCTTCTGTGTCGTTGGCTTTTGGAAACTTTATAGATTTATTTCTCTTTCTTTTTTTGTAAAAACAGACCCCAAATTACATAAGGTTTAGTGTTTATTCAAATGCTGACTTCCTTTGAAATGATGTGTCACTCCTAAATATTTATCTGAACACCATGTGACTGCATACTCCATCACACACACACATGCGCATGCACACACGCACACACACACACACACAAACTCAGTTGGTAGAGTGCTTGCTTGCCCAGCAAGTTTGAAGTCCTGGGTTCAACCTTTAGCATCATATAAAGTCAGGTATGGTGGTGTGTGCCTAAAATCTCAACACTGAAGAGTCAGAGGCAGAGGTAAAGAGAATCAGGAGTTTAAGTCCAGCCTTGGCTACCTAGCAAGTTTAAAGACCAACCTTCATGAAATAACACCTTATCTCAATGAACCAACCCCACAGACATTTCCACTTTCTTCATTTAACAAATGTGCTTGAGTGTTCTTCAGATGTCAGCTCAGGTCCAGCCCTGTGACAGCAGGAGTGGGCCCACAGCTCTGGTCCCTTCCTTCAGGGCTCATCAGTCTACCAGGAGAGAAGCAGGAAAGCGATCTCCCAGTGATTTAACTAAACATGCAGTAACCAGAGGAGCAAGAAGAGGTCCCAGCAAGAAGGGCAGGAGGACATCCAGCCCTCCTGGAGTCTGACACAGGATGCGTGAATTAGACAGGGCAAGTTAGACAGGGTATAGGGGGTGTGTGCATGCATGCATGCGTGCGTGTGTGAACAGAGAGAGTCCTGGCAGAGTAAGCAAGGTATGAGAAGAGCTCCAGCAAATTGGGAGGAGGAGGAACGGTTTTAGCTACAGGCACATGAGGTTGGGTGTTCAGCAAGAGTCAAGACTTCAAGCCTTTGCCAGCTGCTGGTGGCAAGGATTTGGATGGCTCAAATTTTCTATTTAGAAAGACTGTTTGGCAGGTTTTCAGCCCAAATCATAGGCTCTTTCAAAAGAAATTCTATGTAATTTTGCTCACATCAAAGTCAAAATTGCATACATCTGGACGGCCATGCTATCCAGGTCATATAACAGACACCATCCCGCCAGTGTCCAGTGCCCACTCACCACTTCCTCCCAACACCAGCCCAAGAGGGAGGCCCTGATAGGAAAGCCAGAGAGAGGCAGGGACCTGGCATTGGCTGATGGTCATAGCTACAGGCGTCCCAGAGTGACCACCCTCACCGGGATGCTGACAGTGTTTGAACTAGCAGAAAACACTGGTAGTATTGGAGCTTGGATGGAGCCTCCAGTTAGAAGTGGACAAGTGTGTAGGACACTCCACCCAGGCCAGACTCTGCAAGAGGTAGCTTGTCCACAAGGCTTTTGAGGGTTAATATAGCTTGTGAGCTGGACAGGATCTAGGTCACCTATGAGAGACCTAGATCTGGGCATGTGTATGAGAGTTTCTAGGATGAGTTCATGGAGATAGGATGACCCACCCTGATTGTGGGTGGCACCACTTCACAGGCAGGACATGCGGACTGGATAGAATGGGGAGTATGCTGAGCATTCATTTCTCTGCTTCCTGACTGTGAATTTAATGCCACTGGCTGCCTCTCAATTTCTGCTGCCACGCCTTCCATGCCAAGATGGACTGTACCCTCTAACTGGAGCCAAAATAAATCCTTAAGTCCCTTTTGTCAGGGATGTGTTCAGTCCACTGGCTTGAGTTAAGCACAGGGTTTCACATCATTAAACAAGGGCCCAAGAAAGAGCTGTTTCCGTCACTGTGTGTGTGTGTGTGTGTGTGTGTGTGTGTGTGTGTGTGTGTGGTGTGATCTCTGGTGTTGTTTCTCAGGCACCTTCCATTTTTTTGTTTGAGACAGGGACTCTCATTGGCCTGGAACTTTTGTCAAATAGGCTAGGCTAGCTGGAGCCAGGTGAGCTTCAGGGACCTGTGGTCTCAGAACTCCATTGCATCATCAATGGGCACACAGCTTCTTTGTGTGTGTAGGTTACAGGGATTGAACTCAGATGTTGAGGGTTGGGGGTTTCTGAACATGTGTGATGTGTAGTGTATGATGATCAAAAAGTCTCTGTAGACAATGGCTTGTGTTCCAGAACTTTCCCTGCCCTTTTCCTCTCAACATTTAGGTTTGCCTCCTTGCCTGGGCTTTCTAATTTGGAAACGGGGAGTCGCATTTTTAAAATGTAATACATGTTTAAAATATAAATGCATGCATGAAGAACAGGAACATGCTATGATGAAACCCATTACTTTGTACACAAACCTAGAAAAATTAGTAAAAAGAAAAGAGGCGGAGAGGGGAGAGGTTTTCATTAGCGTGGAATGTCCCTGGGCCCTATTCAGTTGCTAAGAGCCTACAGGAGGGGATGCACAATTCTGCCTACACATCCTCTCCTCTGCCACATCTGTTGGAGACTTTGCTTTCAGTCACACTCTACTGCTCCTACCCCACCCCCTCAGCCCGGTATTGTCACCTTCCTCTGCTGTGCTGAGATCTAGCTTGGCCTCAGAAGCATTTGAGTAGATTCCAGAACATGATCTCTATTGCTAAAATCTAAGGTCTGAAGATGAATCAAGGTATGATTCCACATCAGTTCACTCAGGGGAACCAATGGGGGTTAATTACAAAGCAATGAGTGGGTGGCCTTAGCAGCGGCTACACTGCTTCCAGTCTATATTCAGCTCGGATGACGACTTCCCCATGGTTGGGTAGATGGAGCCCCTCCCCTAGTCCTTCAGATTGTGTACTCTCTAGCCCCTCCCCTAGTCCTTCAGATTGTGTACTCTCTAGCCCCTCCGGGAGGACTTCTACAATTAGGGAAGAACTGGTTGGGAGGAGTGGCTGGATTCTCAAGGGATGGTTTGATGACCCTCCCCACCCCGTCAGAACATCCAGTGGGGACTAGCTTTTGTGAGCCAGCACAGCTGAACTGGTGAGGATGGTGGCACTGTGACTCAGAGGATAGTCTGTACAACAGCTTCAATTCGCCACAACAGTTGCAATAGTTCAAACGCATCAAAAGCCTGGGCTTAATTAAATGTAGCCCAGTGAGCAGAGTGTTTGCCTAGCAGGCATGAGGCACTGGGTTCGACCCTAGCACCTTAGGAAAAACAAACTCACAAATAAACAAAAGCAGGTGTGGGGGCCCACACCTCTAATCCCAACCCACTGAGGGGGAAAGAGAATCTGAAACACACACACACACACACACACACACACACACACACACACACACACCACTCTGAGTACTGATTAGACACTTGCTGTCGGTCAGATCCAGTTCATCTTCAGCTACGTGCTGATATAAGATCAGCCAGGACTACATGAAGCTCTACCTCAAAACCAAAAGCAGTTGGGCGGTGGTGGCACACGTCTCTAATCCCATCATTGGGAGGCAGAGGCAGGCAGATCTCAGGAGTCCAAGGCCAGCCTGGTCTACACAGTGAGTTTAGCAAAGACTACAAACAAAGTAAGACAAACACACAAAACAAAGCTGGACGAGGGCACGAGGGCTCCCGGGTCATTTTCTCTTTGTCCTCTCAGGCCTCAGAGTCTTGAGGAAGGGAACCAAGACTATGAAACAGGCCCTCAGCTTCGGCTGTGAAATGGCACCCATGGGACAGGTGCATATCTCATCTCAGTTAAGCTACTGGGATATTTCATTAACTTGGGTATTAGGTGGCTTCCTTTATGGGTAGCTCCTGTAATATCTGTAACATCTGATGAGGTTAGTTATTAAGGCTGTGACAGAGGGAGAAGGCAAGCTCAGATGGAAGGCTTTGGATATTCCTATTTAATCCTTCCAAAACTCTAAGTGTAAGTCAGACAGCTGTTTCCCACAGAGTGTCTCCCTCAAGATTAGCCCTGTCACCTGCGGCCTTGGGTGGCCAGGAGCAATAAAGCATACTTATTGGGAGGGTTGGGAAATGGCTCTGTCACTAAAGTAATTACTACACAAGCCAGAGGACCTGAATTTAGATCCCCAGAATCCACAGGTGTGGCAGTGCACCCCTGCCATCCCAGTGCTGGGGAGGTGGAGCCAGGAGGACCTCCAGAGCTCTGTGGTCATCCAGCCCAGCCAATTGGTGAGCTCCAGATCTGACGAGAGACCCTGTCTCAAAAAGTAAGGTAGAGAGATAGCATGGGCACTCATAAGGCAGATGTAGGGTGTTGTAGGAGGCTGCTTGTTTGTTTCCCGGCCGCCTGGCAGCTCAGACCTGAAATAATCACACAGAAACTATATTATTCAAATCACTGCTTGGCCCATTAGCTATAACTTCTTATTGGCTAACTCTTACATCTTAATTTAACCCATTTCTATTAATCTGTGTATCGCCACATGGCAGTGGCTTACTGGGTAAAGTTCTGGTGTCTGTTTCCTGTGGGGCTACATGGCTTCTCCCTAACTCTACCTCCTTTCTCCCAGCATTCAGCTTAGTTTTCCCCACCTACCTCTATTCCCTGAGCAAGCCCAAGACAGTTTCTTTATTAATCAACGGTATTCACAGCATACAGAGGAAAATCCCACATCAGCAGAAGGATCTGTGAGTTCTAGGCCAGCCTGGTCTATAGAGTGAGTTCTAGGACAGCCAGGGCTACACATTGAAATCCTGTCTTGAAAAACCAAAAGAAACAAACAAACAAAAAATAAGATTGAGGAAGACAGCAAGTGGTGACCTCTGCCCTCCAACTTGCACATACACACACACACACACACACACACACACACATACTACACACATACACGGGAATACTATGGAGGTGGTATTTCATGGCTGTTAACCACTTGATGGTTACTAGTGATGTTTAAACATATACAAAGTGTAAGAATAATAAGTGTTAACCTTTGCTGTATTAACTTTAGAGAAAAGAAATCAGACACAATTGACACATCCACTTGGTGCTCCTCAATTTCCTGTCCTTCCTTTCGTCCTTCCTTTTGCCCCAGAGAGAATGCTTGTTCTAACTTGGTGTGTAGACTTCATACCATGCTCAATAATTTTATGAGCATATGTGAGCCCAATAAGCAATGCATAGTATTTTTGCATGCTTGAAACTTACACAAATGCATCCAAAGATTCTACAATTTTTTATACTGAGCACTATGTATTTAAGATTAGTTGATAGTGCTAGATCTAGTTCATTTTGTCTACTATATACTGATAGGGTGGAACTTAGGTAGGCGGAGAAAACAGAACCGAATGCTGGGAGGAAGAAGGGCAGAGCGAGAGAAGCCACGAATCCCGGGCCTGAGATGGATGCCAGTTAGAATCTCTAGTAAGCCACAGCCACATGGTGATACAGAGATTAATGGAGATGGGTTAAACTAATATGTAAGAGTTAGCCAATAAAAAGTTAGAGCTAATGGTCAAACAGTGTTTTAATTAATACAGTTTCTGTGTGGTTATTTTGGGTGTAAGCTAGCCAGGTGGCTGGGACAAACAAGCAGGCCCTCTCCTTACAACAGATGGCTGGATAATTCATTTAGTACTGTTTTATTCAACATAATGTGTGTTTTCAGGCACACTTACTGTTTTGTCCTGGATGGATGTCTCACAGAGCCCTTAACTAAGTATGGGTTATTCAAACAAGTCTATTTAACTACACTTAGGCTCAAGTTTCTTGTTCAGATTTTTGTTTAAATGTAAGTCAAAACCCTTTCAAGCCAGGTTCAGGGGTCCCCATTTTCCTGAAGGGTGTTGGAGGAAGCATGTCACATGGTAAAGGGGGAGGGTGAGTTTGCTGTGGGCAAGCTCTGAGTTTACCGTCTCACCTTACAAGTGAGAGCAGATGCCGTACTGGAGTCCATGGGGCAGTGTACACGGTGCAGCTAGGTAAACAATAGAAATGGGACAGTACTGGCCATGTTCTTCTCATCCCCCCAAATTAGGAGGGCTAACGCTCTGTGCACCGAAACCAAAATCAACCTCAGAAGCTATGTCCTCCCTTTGAAGGCATTGAGTATCCTGGCTTCTTGCTCCATTTCCTGCTGACCCCGGAAAAAGGAGTCATTCCCTCCTGAGGGCCTCTTCCCTCGCCCAGCTGGGCCGGTCCCTCTGCTAACCACCAAGGCTTCATTCTGCAGCTGTGCTTGTCCTCCGGGGCGATGTGGGTGTTTCCAGCCTTGGAAACAGCCCAGGCCCACACTCCTCCCGGGCTTTATCAAAACTGCTGAATTCTGATTCCCTTTGCCAAAGATGCTTCTGCATGGTTTGGAGGTTGGCAGATGAGGTCCTTGGCGGTATCTACCCACAGAGTGACAGCCTGGCTGAAAGGGCTGGTGTGATGTGGCAAGTTCCTTCCCTTCCTTCCAGGAGACACTGCAGGGATGAAACCCTGAGCGACCCATCAAGGTGTTAATCCAGACGGCCTGTGATGCGGATCCAGGCACAGGTGCAGGGGTAGGTAATAATAGTTCCTCAGTCCTCGCCTGGGCATAGTTAATGCATGAGGTGACATTCAATCATCTCTCTGTGCAGCAGCGGGGAACAGAAGTGCAGCGGGATGGCTGGAGTTGAAGGGTGCTAGACTGGCTTCCAAGACATTATTCTGGCAGTGCTCAAAGGTTTCCTCCCTCTCCTTCCCTCCCTTTCTCCCCTCCATCCCTTCCTTCCTTCCTTCCTTCCTTCCTTCCTTCCTTCCTTCCTTCCTTTCTTCCCTTTGAGACAGGGTTTCTCTGTATAGCCCTGGTTGTCCTGGAACTCATTTTGTAGACCAGGCTGGCCTCGAACTCATAGATCCACCTACCTCTGCCTCTGAGTGCTGAGATTAAAGGTGTGCACCATCATGCCCAGCCTTGGAGAAGGATTTCAAGGAACTGAATTGAACAAGCCAACATTCTTCCCTCATGCAGAGGTCTGGTGGCAGCTTCTGACCCTGCATGATGGCCCAGGAATGCCCCTGTCAGTGGTATAGGATGCTGGGGAAAGAGGCATAGAAAGGGAAGTCAGACATCAAGGACATGGGTGCTGGTTTAGGTAAAGGATTGGGACAGATCCCAGGGAGGTTGAGAGACTTATTGGACTCTTGCCTGCCTACCATCCTTCCTGTCTGCCTGCCTCCTTCTTTCTTCCTTCTTCTTCCCTCCCCTTCTTTTTATTTTCCTCCCCCCACCCCTTCTCTTGCACCTTTTCTCTCCTCTATCCCCTTTGGTCCAGCCTTTGAGAGCTGAGCACTGCTTGAGGTGGGAGCAGAAGCCATCCTGTCCCCTTGGGGCTTTAGGGAGAATGTGGGTAAGCTACAAAATACCGAAGACAGGGGTAGCCTGGTGCACAAAAGCAGTCTTATTCTGCAAGGACAGCCCTCAATAGCAAGCAGCCTTCAGGGAAATCCTTGGCCTCACTCAGGTGAGAATGAAGCTAGGGAAACCCACCTGGGAAGGCCTGGCTGCCTCTGAGGCTGTGCACCACTTGGGGGCGCTGTCGCTGAGACCCATTCATCAAGAAGTCCACCAGATGCATCTTCATATTCAGCCCCTCACCCTTTTGTCTTGATTTTTTTTTTCTGGGTGACGTGGCTGGCATTTCCTTCTCTAAGCATCTCTTCCTCCAGCTTCCACAGCACCAGAGGCTCCTGGGCTCTCTGCATTTACTTTTTCTGGGGTCCTTTTCTCCCACTGCCTGTCCCTGGTGGTCCCTTTGTCCCCATCACAGGCATCACTGGCTGACCACAGAGTACTACATGGCCTTATAGTTTTGTGAACACTGACCATTGTTGGATACACACACACACACACACACACACACACACACACACTGTCTTAAGAAAAATCACAGTCCCCACTATGCATATGAACTATGTCCTGTTTTCCAGAGTTTAGCACCTGCTCTCTCCTAGCATCCATAGCAGAAGCCTAGGACCACTCCTGGTTCATCTAACACTTGCATGTGCTACCTGAAGAGGTGCGGAACTATCTTCTCTCTTTCAACCATCCTTGCTCACTCAACACCTCCCACCTGGGTGGCTCTAACTGGTCTTCCTATTTCCACAGGTCCATTTTGGAGTTAATCCTTTGCCCCTACAATTTTTCCTTTCTATCTTCTTTTTTATGTGTATGAGTGTTTTGCCTGTGTGTATCATGCACATGCACTGACTGTGGAGGCCAGAAGAGGGCGTCAGATCCCCCCAAACTGGAGTTACAGATGATTGTGAGCCACTACGTGGGTACCGGGTATTTAACCTGGGTCCCCTGGTAGAGCAGCCGGTGCTCTTAACCCCTGAGCCATCAATCAGCCATCTCTCCAGTTCCTTCTACCTTACTCTTTGAAGCAGGGTCTTTCAAACCTAGAGCTCATCAACATGACTAATCTGGCTAGCCAGATTGCTCAGGGGAATCTCTCCACCCGTCTCTTCCTTCGGAGGCTGAAATGACAGGAGGGATACCATGCCCACCTGGCATGGGTTCTAGGGATCCAAACTCCAATCCTCTTGTTTACACAGCAAGTGCTATAACTTTTCCCAGCTCGAATCATCACATTTATTTATGTATTTGTTGATTTTTAAATTTCTATAGACATATAGGAATGAGGGTAGAAAGACTGTAAGAGCCAGAGGTCGGAGGAGTACCAGAAAGTAACACTGTCTTCTGGACTCATGAACTCACAGTACCTGTGGTTGTCTGCATAAGACCTGTAGAAAAACAAGCCAGTCAAGAGTCTAGCACAGATGGGGGAGGAGCTTATGGGCCTCCACCCTTAATGGAGATGTTATTGGCAGTTGATGGCTTCTCAGGGAGGGTGAGTCAGTTTTCTTTAAGACTGTGACCTCCTGATAGAGCATTCAGTGGATGGCTTCACACCATGAGCATAAATTCAGCATAGAGTGGACCTGGTGGGTTATCACCAAAATAAAAGTGGGGAGATGAAGTTAGAAAGGGGAGTGGGATGGTGGATCTGGAAGGAGCTGGGGACAGATTGGAAGGTGAATATGATCAAAGCTAGCATGGTATTCTCAAAGAAGTAATAAAAGTATTATACTAAAAATGCCTGTCCTTAACCATGCAGCTTGGGAGGCAGAGGCAGGCAGATCTCTGAGTTCAAGATTAGCTTGGTCTATGGATCCAGTTCTAGGACAGCCAGGGTTACACAGAGAAACCTTGTCTTGAAAAACCAAAAGGAAAAAAGTCTGTCTTGATGGATTTTATATTCTTGTGGGGGAATATCTAAAATGGTAGGTGTTCTGAAGAAAAAAAAATTATTATGTAAGGAGATTTTGGAGTTTGAAATGAGTGAAGAAAGGTTCTGTAATTAAAAAAAAGTTTACACATATTTCCTGGTAATGTGGATTCCCCTCTATATGTTGTGAATATGTTTTATTACTGTTAGTAAATAAAGAAACTACTTTGGCCTATGGTAGGGCAGAATATGGCTAGACAAGAAAACTAAGCTGAATGCAGGGAGAAAGAAGGCAGAGTCAGGCAGATGCCATAAAGCTGCCTGAGAAGCAAGATGTGAGGTAACAAACCACGAGCCTTGTGGTAAAATATAAAACAATAGAAATGGGTTAATTTAAGATGTAAGAGTTAGTTAATAAGACGCCTGAGCCTATAGGTCAAAGAATATGTAATTAATATTAAGCCTCAGAGTGGTTATTTCATAAGCAGCTTCAGGACATAACATTTTAGCAATTCTTTGAAAGACTAAAAAAGGGGAAATTTGTAGGTACTGGAGAAAAGAGCATTCAGGGTAGAGGGGACAGAGGGGGAAAGGGCCCTGGGGCAGAAGCTGCCTGGCTTGTTTGAGGAAGGGGGAGCAATTTGTGGGGGAGCAATTTGTGAGCATGCAATGGGGGCATGACCAGCAGTGCTTGGCCTGCCTTGGCTTTGAGTGCCAGGAAAATGGTACCCACTGCAAAGTGCTGAGCAGAGAACCTGCATGCTCTGAATTACATTTTGGAAGGACCATCTAGACATCGGCTCCAACTCCTTTGATTCTGGCCTTGGGCTTTTATATTTCACTTCTACCTACAACCCTAGACCTAGGTCTTCTGCCATCAGTATCTCTCCAACACTCTCCTTTCTCCATGTGTGACCTCCCTCATCCCAGGCCTTCCCTGTCACTGTCCCTTCTGCAGGAAGGCCACTCCTCTTTGGTCTAGCTCTCTTCTTTCCGGTCAGCCTTCAGTAGTCAGCTCTAATGCTATCTCTCACTGCAGCCCTGTAGCCCCGGGCTGAATGCTGAGCTTTCCCAGCAGCTTCTGGGAACTTCAGTGGTTCTCTTTTCATGCCTGTTTTCTGTATCTCCTGGGCCCACAGCCTTTCGTACCTCTGATGTCTGTGAGGCAGGAAACCTCACCTCTGCTTCCCTCTCCCACATCACCTGTGACAGACAGTGATGCACAAAGGTCCAAAAAAAAAAAAAAGTGATACACAGGAGGATTCTGACTAGATTGTTGCTCCTGAGGCCTTAGACATCGAAACCAAGTACCTCATGGTTACTACACATGATGCCTTGCTGAGTGTTTCCTGCATGACACTGTGACACCCCTTGTATGGGCAGGGAACTGAACGGATGAGACCAACAGTGTAGCGGAGGTACTGCCAGCAGGTAAATGATAGCATTTACGGGGCTATCCCTCCATGCAGCTGTGGCTACCATGTCCCAGCAAATGATTCACTGACTGTGGCTCTCGCAGAGCTCAGCCTCCTCATCTATTTTGCAGGAGATCTACAGATGCTTTCTATAGCTGCAGGGGAATAGTGGGTGTATGCAGGGCTGGAAGGGGCCAGAGGGAAGCGATGTGGGGAGAGCGGCACATAGCGAGGGTTGGACGGGGTCTGAGGCTTAGGCTCTGGGTTGTGTATAGCTGCTGAGGGATATCTGTACACTGTGTGAAGATGTATTGTTGTGACTGGTGTAATAAAGAGCTGAACGGCTAATAGCTAGGCAGGATTTCCTAAGAGAGAACCATAGGAAGAAGAGAGGCCAGCATACTGTACAGAGGAGAGGTAACTGAGACACGTGACAGAATGTAGATTAATAGAAGCTGGTTAATTTGAGTTATAAGAGCTAGTTGGGTAAAAACCCTAAGCTAAGGTCAAGCTTTCATAATTAATAGTAAATCTTCATGTCATTATTTGCGGGCTGGTGGTTCAAGAAGGTCTGATGAGGAAGTATTACTACACATGGCTACAGAGATGAAGTCGCTCTTTAGGCAGGGGGGATGCTTAAAGGTAAAGAAGCCAAGAGGCAGTGTCCTGCCTAAAGAGCAGCAGCAGAGGGAAGGAAACAAGGGTACCAAGCTCTGTGAGTCAGTCACTGTTGAGTGTCTACCAGAATGTAGACAGGTGTGGTCCTCACTTGAGGGTGAATCAGATAAGAATGTCCTGGGGACCCATGGGCAGTGCCACAAGTCAGAGTGGGTACAGGGAGCATCAGTCCCAGGAGACAGCCCGGAACTGGCACAAGGACTGTGATGACGGGGACAAGTCCTGGTGCCTTTGACACCTTCTTGCTTGAATGACTGGCTGCCTCTCTTTAGAGGCTCCCATGGGTGATGTCACGATTGATGCTTTTAGTGGTCCCAAAGTCCTGGCTGAATCCAGCCACTCACATCAGACACAAGGCCAGGTCTTAGCTTGCTTTCTGACTTGTGACTCAGCTGACAGAAATAACTCGTGCCGGCAGCAGTTCTTTCTGAGTCTCGTGGGCTGGGACTGAGTATTGGGAAGGGAGAAAGAATCAGACGGTGAAATGTGAGGAGTCTTCCATCTGACCCAGCTCTCTCTCTCTCTTTCTCTCTCTCTCTCTCTCTCTCTCTCTCTCTCTCTCTCTCTCTCTCTCTCTCTCTCTCTCTCTCTCTGTGGAATTGAGAAGTTGAAGGAGCATCCTCTTCTACTGTGGCCAGTTGGAAGCCTGGGCCTGAGATGCTCAGAGCTGACAAGGCCAGAAGAACTTGATTTTCTTTTGTTTTTCTTTTGTGTACGCATTTTTGTGAGTACGGGTAAGTGTGTTTATGTATGTGCATACATGTATGTACACGTGTGTGAGGGCCAGAGGTCAACCCTGGGTATTGTTTCTCAGGTGCTGTCCACTTGTTTTCTTGACACAGGTCTCTCTCTAGCTTGGAATTCACCAAGTAGGCTAGACTGACTGGCCAGTGAGCCCCAGAAACAGCCTGCCTCTGCCTTTCCAGAGCTGGGACCACCAATGTCTACCATGACACCTGGCTTTTTAAAGATGAGTTCTGGAATGGAACTCAGGTCCTTGTGAGGCACATGAGCCATCTTCACAGCCTCAGAAGAACTTTGCAGGGCAGTTTTGCCTACTCCCTCCAGTGTGTAAAGATGAAAACCTAGATAAGGAGGTTTAATCTTTTGCCCAAACCCAAAGAGTTGGCTGGTGGCAGAGTCTGGAAGTTCTGCCTGCTTCCTGAGGTTCTCTAATATTCCCTAGGATGGAGAGGGTTAGTGGAGCATAGAGCAGGACCATGGGGCCTGCAATATCAGGAAGGGCTCTGTCTCAATGAGCATTATGGAGTGGTATGACTCGCCAGCCCACGGCATCAGCTAATCTGCTCTTTACCTTTTCCGGCCATTTCAGACAGACACAGTGTATCAGCTTCTTTCCCAGAGGCTGTAACAAACCACATGATGCTCTGGTGAGTCTGATAATCATCAGTTTGACACAACCCAGAGTCATCTGGAAAGAGGAAACCCCCAGAGAAAAATGGTTCCCATCAGATTAGTTGAAGGCCATTCTGTGAGGAACTGTCTTCATGGTGATTGGGTAGGAGGGTTCAGTGGGTGGCACCGTTCCTAGGCTGATGGGTCTGGGCTGTGTAGGAAAACTAGCAGAGAACAGGCCAGAGAGTCAGTGGGTAGTGTGCCTCCCTGGTGTCTGCTTGTGTCTCTCTGGTGTCTGCTTGAGTCCCTGCCCTGACTTTCCTTAATGATGGGCTGTGACCTGTAAATATAAGTCAGATAAACCCTTTGCCCCCAAGCTGCTCTTGGTCAGAGTGTTTCATCATGGCAACAGAAAAGTGACTAGAATGCCTGGCCATCATGGTGGAGAAGGGACAGCAGCAGAGGGGTGGGGAGGCTGGACTTCATGTATTCCTGGTTGGGAAGCAGAGAGAGAGGGAAATGCTGGGGCTCAGCTGGCTTCTTAAGCATACTGTCCACTCTGTGGAATGGTCCTGCCCACGTCTAGAGTGGGTCTTCCCACTTCAAACAGTGTGGAAAACCCCTCAGAGACATGCCAGAGCTCTGTTCCTGGGTGATTCTAGGCCCTGTCACGTTAACCTTTTAAGCTTCCATTGGCTTCTTAACCTTGTCACCCCTTCTTCAAAGGGCAGTGCCAAGGGACCTGGAGTCCTCAGGAAGTGCCACTTGGTGAGAAAGCCGCTGTCAACACCATAGGGCTCCTCAGAGACTTGGAGGCAGCTGGGGGTAATATAGGCTACCCCCTTCCTTCCATCTGGCATTTCCTGTGAGTGGAACCTTACAGTCACACAGTAGTCTGGTAACCCAGGAGCTACAGGCCACAGAGGGTAGCCTCCAGCACCAGAGCTGGACAGATAAAGGCCACCAATGGGTCCGGAGAAGTCAACGAGCATGCCAATCTTCTTCCCAAATGCATCACCCAGCCCTTTCTGTCTGTTCCTGAGTCTGTGCACATGGAATCATGACCATGTGCCAGCAACTTCGATGATGTCCTTATAGTTTTTCTTTTCAACTGTACATGTTTGAGTTGTGCATGCATGCGTGTGCATATTGGAATGTGTATGGGTGCACATGTAATCACATGTGTGTGGAAGCCTGAGGCTGAGATCTGGAATCATCTTCAACAGCCCTTCCACCTTTCTTGTTGAGGCAAGGTTTCTCACTACCCATCTTGCTCAATCCTTAGTATTGCGGTTTGAATGAGGAATGGACCCCTTAGGCCCACAGATTTGAATGCTTGGTCTCTCTCTGGTTGGTGTTACTGTTTGGGGAGTTTGTGGAACTTTTGGAATTGGAGCCTTGCTGGAGGAAGTATGCCTCTGGGGACCAGCTCTGAGGTTTATAGTCTTGCCCAACTTCCCACTTTTTCTCTGCTTCCTGTACATGGATGAGATGTGACCAACCGGCTTCCTGCTCCTGCTGCCTGCTGCTGCCTGCTGCTTCCCCACTATTATGGGCTCTAACCCTCCGAAATGATTACCCAGACCAAATCCATCCTTTCTTATGTCGCTTTGCTCAGAATGTTTTATCAGAACAGCAAAAGACTATCTAATCCATTCGTTACAGCAGGGTCTTACAACACAGGACTAGTCTTGTCTGCATGTATCTCAGCTCTGCCTTTTGAGGCTGATATCACAGGCAGGCTGCCACACCTACCTGGCCATATTGATTTTTTGTTTCTGTGGGTCTGTTTTGTCAGCTTGACATAAGCTCAAGTTATGTGAGAAGAGGAAATGACAATTGAGAAGATGTCTCCATAAGACTGACCTATGTGTCAGGGGCCCAGCCCATGGTGGGTGGTGCCACTTCTGGACAGGTGCTCCTGGGGAACAAGCCAGTAGCTTTCCTCCATTGCCTCTGCTTCAGCTCTTGCCTCTGGGTTCCTGCCCCGAGTTCCCTTCATACTAGACTATAACTGTAAGCTGAAATAAACCCTTTCCTCCTTAAGCTGCTTTTGGCCATGGTGTTTTATCAACCAATAGAAGTCCTAAGACGCTGGCATTTGCAGGGCTTCTAGGGATTAGAACTTTAGTCCTCTAGTTTGTGTACCACATGCTTTAACCACTGAGTCACCTCCCCAGAGCCACCTCCCCTCTCTTGCTCTCTCACGCTAGTATATGGGTCTGGATGTTCTTCCTGTCTTATTTTCCGGGGTGGCTCAGGTCTCCAGGGAAGGGGTGTTCAGATCTTAGTGCATTGGTTTCCATGTTGGCGTGACTATCTCTGACCTCTGTTGCCCTGGAAGAAACAGCAATTTAATCTCAGCATATGGAACAGGGCCTGCCACAGGGTAGGAACCCAACAAATAGGTGTACATTTGAGCCGTGTGCTCTAATGATGTTTCTGTCACCTCTGTACAGTAGTCCTGACTCGAGGGCCGTCTACTGGCTTAGAGGGCTGAATTAGGATGCTGCATGCCTGAGGATTCCTCAGAGAGGTAAGTGAAGTTCCTTACAGCCTCCAACGCTGGGCATGTGACACAGCCTAATAAAGAGGGTGACAGAGGTTCCAGCGTCTCTTCTGGACAAATACGAGCAATTTCATTTTCTCACCACACAGATTCAGCCTTGTTAACCATGGGCATCTCACTGAATGGAACTCATCATTTCTCCTCAGGACAATCACAACCCACAACACAAACCAGACAGAGCTAAAATGGAGTTAGACCAACCTGCCTTTGGAAGGACGCGACACTTTTCCCAGTCTTGCAAAAATCTTCAAAGGAAAGAAACCAAGAAAAAAAAAAACAAAACCTCAAACCAACAGTTTCCATGCCCAGGCAGCCTCCCAGATCCAGATCAAACAGACACTGCTATGTACAGCCTTGAGGCCAATGGCATTTCCTGACTGGCCACCACAGTAAGCATTCCTTCGGGGCACTAGCCTCCAAGTATTGTCCCTGCCAGACCATCCTGCCCAAGGGCCCAGAGGATGCCCTGGGTGTCACTGAGCAGGCTGGGGACTGCTGGATTTTGTGCCAGCTCTCTGGGAAGAGAGGAGGGGACGACGTTTGCGATGGTGACTTTCAGGTTCCCAGATTACAGAATAAACTGAATCCACCCAGATCGTTAGGAGAACTTTGCATGCATCTCGAGAAGCGACAAGAAGGGGACACACTGAGAAGACTCAAATGCAAGTTGAGGGCCTTGGCACTTCATGGGATCTCTTAAAACCCTAGGGGAGTGTCGTCTCTAGAGGCGTGCAGAACTGACTGTAAAGCAGGGCCCTTGCCATTCTAACACACACAGCACCCTACTTTGCACACAGCCACCAAGTGAAAAGCTGCATGGTCCAGCCTTCTAGTGTGAGATAGCAGATGTTGGTTGTTCTAAGACGACCAGAGTTTTCAGCCTGTTGAAATCAAGCCGTGATTGATCAGCAGCTCCCACTGCGAGGAGTTAAGAAGCCATGCTGTGCTGTAACTTTTACAGTCTCTACCTCCTAAGGTTTCTCTACATAGCCCTGGCTGTCCTGGAACTCCCTTTGTAGAGCAGACTAGCCTTGAACTCCTAGAGATTCTCCTTCCTCTGCCTCCCAAGTGCTAGGATTAAAGGTTCAGCTAGTCCATCCCTCTTTATGAAGGTCTCAAGACTTTCCTCTAGGGTCCTGCCATGTCATCTCTGATACAATACACCATCTCTTTCCAATGCTTTCCCACCTCAAGGCCTGATGGTAACTCCCATGATCCTCAGACCCTCTCTCCTAATAAAGCTCATGGCTGAAGTGTAATCTAGTAGCAGTTCTCTTTCTGAATCAATGCATCTGCTACTCCCCTGTCTCTCTCTCACAGTAAATAACAAAGTCATGGGGTTGGAATGGAGGGAGCATACAGCTTCCTCATTTAGCAGAACAGGGAAGGAGAACTCTGTGCTCCTCCTTCTTCCTGTAGTTTGGTCAAGTCATCTCAAATCATAGAAGTATCCCAACGGCAAGCAGAAGCACGCCGTCCATCTTGGAGGCAATGCACTTTCAATCCAGTCCTCAAAAGGCTCTGTGGGAAAAGTCCAAGGCATACATGCTTGTGGAAAAGAATGTCTGAGAAGCATGTGTTTGATGAACTATTTAGAGCAGTGGTTCTCAATCTTCCTGATGCTGCAACCCTTTAACACAGTTCCTCCTGTTATCGTGACCCCCCTACCATAAAATTATTTTTGTTGCACTTCATAACTGTAATTTTGCCTCTGTTATGAACCATAATGCAAATATCTAACATACTGGATGACGACCCCTGTGAAAGGGGTCGTGGCCCACAGGTTGAGAACCACTGAACTTAAAAGCTACGAAGAACCTCTTAGAATTCAATAACAAGATGATCTTATAGCCAGCAGATCAGCAGAAACAAAAAGAAAACAGACAACATCAAGTGTAGACAAAGAGAGAGAGCACTGAGAACCTAGATATGTTGAGGGCGGAACTATGGATATAGCGTGCGTCCCTGTGGACAACCATTTGGTAGGAGCTACAAAAGCAGAACACGCATACACAGCATCTGAGCCAGAGTTTCCTGTCCTGGGTCTAGAGAAACCCAGGCACGCGTGCACCACTGTACAAGAATGTTTAAAGCCGTATTGTATAGGAGGCAAAATCTGCAAACACCAAAATGTCTACCTGCAGCTGAACAAATATGTTATATATCCTATATAGGGGGATACTGTGTAGCTAAATTAAAACATGGCACTAAATGAATGCATCACACAAACATAAGTTTAGATGCAGGAAGCCAGCTGCTGAAGCCCCATTAGAAGTTGACTCTGTTTCCCCCCCGATAGGCAAGATGCTGCCGTAGTCTTTGGGGATGTATACATAGGAGGAAGAAGAAAAGGAAATGCTTCGTCCAAGAGGCAGGAGGGAGCTTATTATTATTACAGCTTAATGTAGCCTTTTCTCAGAAGTGTGAAGTAGACCTCAACCGGGGTCCCCACTTGTGTGCGAAGACCATGATAGAAAGCAGAGAATTCAGCAGGAACCAGGGATGGACACATTTAAGCCTCTCCTCAGCGACAGACAATGTTGTAGCCCGGAAATCCCAGCTCAGCTGGACGGCAGGTATGTGACTGACCCCATCATTTAGTAGTTTCTAGCTTTAGGCAAGTTCTTTCAGGGCAACGTGGCTATAGCGAGCCAACTGTTGCCTAGAGAGATTGCTACAGAAACCTCAAATAATAACAGCTCTGGAGTTTTGTTTGCTTGTTTGATTTTTACATTGATGGCTTCCTGCTCTGCTAGAAATGACAGCAGTTTGTCTAGCCTCCATGTGAGGGTGGGGGACAGAGAGACAAGGAGAGAGGTCAGAGGGTAGACAGGCTGTCATGGCAAGTTGTGACTCAGTGGTTCAGGAAGAGGCACGAATCCTGCTTTCCTGATGCTCCAGGGCATCTGGTTTCTGACTAACTGTAAGCTGAGTTAACATAGCTCTGCTTGAGCCCTTAGGACAGGCTGAGGAAGCTGGGACTCACCCGGGAACAATCTGCAATGGCGCTTAGGGAGTGAGGTAGGGCATCGAGATTAACAAATGAAAGAAGCCGCTAGCCGAGAAAGTCAGGAGACACCTCCTCACTGGGCTTCAGGTAAGGAAAGGGGCGTTCTGGAGGAAAGTCTGAGCTATACAAATAGCAACGTCCTATAAAGGGCCATGGAGTTCATAGTCCAGTGCTTCGGGTGGCAGGGGAGGGGGTTGCCCTCAGCTCACTAACCCTTCTTGGGAATTCTTTCCTTTTCTTAATTTGCTGCCAGTAACTCTATGTCCAGTCTCATTCTTTGCTGTGGGGCCCAAGAACCTGGGTACTTCAACAGGTAACCTATTACTCAGGTGCCTCTGAACTCTGACCTTTGCGTATAGCAAGTGTCCGTGTGAAATATATTCATTCATTCAATGGGTATGGGCTGAGGGGCTGAGTGAGCAGATGCTGGGCCAGGGACGGTGCCCAGTAGGATAGATTGGTGTGAGGGTTGCTCAGGAAGAAGCAGATAAGGTGAAGTGGATCAGCCATCAGAAAAGGAGGATGGAGGAGAAAATGAAGTCAGTATAGGACTATTTAAGACATGGCCAGACATCTCATGGCCAGGGCTGGAACAGTGTGGAGAGTATCACTAACTGTGATATAACCCTGAGGGCTGGACTGTGAGGGAGACACAGACGGTCGGGGAAAAAGGCCCCGGACTTGGGAGCAAGAGCAGAAGAGCTGCTGTCTTCACAGGGCGCTGGGCTGAGGGTTGGAGGCTCAGCTCTGCTAGCCAAGTGCTTTCCCAGCGTGCACAAAGCCCTGGGTTCCACCCCCAGCACCGCAGAAAACAAACACGGTGGTTGATAACCTGTCTAGAATCCCAGGACCAGAGAGTGCAGGCAGGAAGATCAGAGGTTCAAGGCCATCTACGCACAAGAAGTTCAAGGCCAGCCTAAGCTTCACGTCACCCGTCTAAAAAATGTCTGTAAAAGCTTGGGTAACTGTGGTTTGAGATGGCAAGTTCAGCTACAAAAATCTCACATGGCTCTCTCCAGGGCTCCCACAGCGTTTGTGGAGCCCCCCTATTCCCAAAGTGTGCATGCGGATGGTAAGATCCAGACAGAGACTGTAGCACAGTGGCCCTGGCTGTAAGCGGCCACGTGAAACACCCTGTGTCCTCTCTCGCAGGGTTCGTCTACACACATTCTTTTACTGGGTTCCTCCTGCCAATGAACACAAAACATTCTTGTACTGTAAGAAATATGTCTGTTAATTTATAAATGTTGACACCGAGAGGTCACAGGCCAGTGCAGAGCCGTTTATAAGACTTGGATGCTTTGTGGCTCATTTGTGTAGTTGACCATCTTGAATTTGAAACTAGAACTCCCAGTGTGTGCCATGCTTTTGGAGCAGCCGACCCAAGTATCTGTGCGAAACGCAGGCGGTTTGGACGGAGTATTTACTTGAGGAATTTCGTGTATTCTGAGCTTTTATTTATTTCATCTGTTTAATGGGTTTGAAAGTTCTGAGAAGTTTAAAGTTTTTTCAACTCTGAGTAGAAGCCTGAGAGATTAGGAAAGAAGTGCTAACTAAGCATGGAAAGGGGAGTGCTGGACTGCTGGACAGACTTGGTTCCACAGCAGGGAAGATGGGCAAGGGATGCTGACAGAAAAGAAGTATTGCGGCAGTGGAGAAGAGCGGATTGCAAAGGAATCAGTAAACATACGGGAGTGGGAATACTGTCTGCAGACATTATTTTTCACTGTGTGTAGTGTGTACATGATGTATGTACACCTATGCATGTTTGCATTTGTGTTTGAGTTCGCATGCACATGTGCCATGTGGAGGTCAGAGGGCACTTTTGGGTGGCACATGCATGCCTCCACACACATAAACACATGTACACAAAATGGATAAAATATAATTTGATTTTTTTCTTTTTTGAGATAGGATCTTACTATGTAGCCCTGACTAGCCTGAAACTCAATAGAGCAGATTGGTCTAGAACTCATAGAGACTCACCTGTCTCTGCCTCCTGAACGCTGAGAGTAAAGAAAGGGGTGTACCACCACACCTGGTCTAGAAAATGTATTTTTAACTTAATTTTTATCTTTTTCATTTATTTTATGTGTGAGGGCATTTTGTCCACTGCTGTGGGAGCTCTCTATCTGCCTTCAGACAATGGCTTTTGAGATACCAGCCCACTGGGACATGGTTTTCATTTTAAAAAGCTGCAGCAGCTCTCCGCTGCTCGCTCTCTTGCTTCCAGCTTCCGTGCTGACTGCTAGACTCTGTTTCCTGTTTGCGATCAGAGGACTGTGGTTTGGGACATTGATCTGTAAGTTTTATCCCCTCCAATAAAATACCCCTTTTTAAATCAAACTGGTGTAAGATTGTCTTGTGTCTTTAGTCCACATTGCACGTCTCTGTATCATGGGCACGCATGGTGTTCGAGGATGCCAGAAAAGGGTGTCACTATCCTGGGACTGGAGTTACAGATTGTTGTGAGCCACCATGGAAGTGCTAAGAATTGAACCCAGGTCCTTTGGAAGAGCAGCCTGTGCTCTCAACCACTGAGCCATCTCTCCAGCCCAAATATTGTTTTTTCAAGACAGGGTTTCTCTTTAGCTTTGGAGCCTGTTCTAGAACTAGCTCTTGTAGACTAGGTTGGCCTCGAACTCACAGAGATTCATCTACCTCTGCCCCCTGAGTGCTGGAATTAAAGGCGTGTGCCACCACCACCAGGTTCCTATAAAAAAAATTTTTTTAAAAGATGTTAGGCTTCTCTTGTGGAAGAACAGGAAGCTAAGATGGGGTTTACCAGACTTGGGGATTTAGACACAACTGTAGCTGCATTCTCATGACAGATCAGAACAGAATGAGTCTGGAGACAAGGAGGCCAGGCTGGAAAAGACCTTCCCTGTCAGGGAGAGACCATGAGTCTGCCCCGAGGACATCCCATGTGACAAGCGTACTGAGGATACAGGCTCAGGTAGGTGATGGAGAGGAGAGAGGGAGAGAAGACCATGATTCTAGTTAAGGTGAGCCCAGAGGCTCACCTTACACAAGGTAAGGGCAGGTCTTAGATGGGTTCAGAAATGGCTGCTCTGGAACCCTGGCAGAAACAACAAAGGGACTCAGTGAAGCACTTAGGGTAAGAAGCATCCAGGAGTGTAGGGGAAGGACAGTGTGGGAGACTGGGAGATGGTAGTTCGCTTAGGAAGGCTGTTATTTTTTACTATCGTAAGAATGAAAACAAGTCTTGTCTTGTCTTGTCAGTGTCCCTAGTTCCCATCAACTAGTACTTCCTTTCCTTGCCCCTCCCTATAATGTTGACTTCTTCTGCTCTCCCATTGCCCCAGTGCTGACAGTCAGCTTCTGGCTCTGGTGGGAACATCAACTCCGGGTCTCCTCCTCTGGCTACACACAGGAGCCACAGGGTCAGATGGAGCGGAAACTCCTTCTGAATGACCCCATGCTCTTATTTCTCTAAGTTCAGGCACATAAAGATGACTTCAGGAGATTGACCTGCCCAAGGGTACTATGATGGTCAGTTTTAATTAGTTATGTTCACCCCAACTGCCCTTTGTCATCCCTTTCCTTCTCCCTCTGAACCCTGTCTTCCCAAATAGCCTCCCCTTCACCCACAAGTCTATCTCCCCCTTGTATGAGCATTGCTGGGGAGTTATTGCTGGGACATGGACAACTTACCAATGGCTATACCACTGAAGAAATGACACAAGACAGCCACTCTCTTGATCACGTGTAGTTCAGATGTGGGTGCGTTCTGAGATGAGAAAACAAGGTGAACTGGGCAAGAGGTGGAGGAAAACAGTCATTAAACTCCCACACTGTCTTACAGTCTTACAGCTTCAGTTGCTGTGAAGAGACACCATGGCCACAGCAGCCCTTATAAAGGAAAACATTTAATTGGGGCTGGCTTACAGTTCAGCAGTTTAGTCTATTGCTGTCGTGGCAGGAAGCAGGGTGGCATGCAGTCAGACATGGTGGTGGAGAAGGAGCTGAGAGTTTTATATCTTGATCCACAGGCAGCAGGAAGTGAACTGACTTGAGCTCCTGAGATCTCAAAGCCAACCCCCTAGTGACACACTTCCTCCAACAAAGTCACACTACTCCAACAAGGTCAAACCTCCTAATAGTGCCACTCCCTATGGACCAAGCACTTAAATATATGAGTCTATGGGGGCCATTCCTATTCAAAACACCTTCATATAAGGAAATCAACTCCACTGTTTTACTATTTTTTTTAACTTTCCTCTCATGCAGAGAAATCCTGGATCGCCCACTTTAATTCAAACCACTGTAAATTAGAAGTGTAGACACATTTGAGGGGCTAGAGACTAAATTAAATTCCTCAGTAACTGGAAGCATAGGAGACTTAAGATTTGCAAAGTTTCCTAAGGCCAAAAACAACGGTTGGGTATCTAGCTCAGTTACTAGAGTGATTGCCTAACATCCACAAATCTCTGGGCTCCATCCCCAGAACAATGTAGACCAGGCATGGTATGGTGGCACTCATGTGTAATCCCAGCACCTGGGAGGTACAGCCAGAAGAATTGAACGTTCAAGGTCAACCTTGGCTACACAGTGAGCTCGAGGCCAGCCTGGGCTATGTGAGAGCCAGAATTAAAAAAAATACAAGATAAGCTTACTGCCCTAATTTGTATCCAGAATATCCCATAAGGCTGTATTAAAGGCTTTGTTCCAAAATGAATGTTTTTGGGGTTGGTGGAAATGACTTAAGGCATTATTAGGCCTTGTCGGCGGTCTTTGGGTCACTGGACATGCTCTTGAAGGGGATTGTGGAACTTGAGTAGTTTTGCCCTGCCTTACGCTGTTCCTGACATGAAGCTCTGCCTTGTTGCAGACCCAAAGCAATGGGCCCAATTGATCACACGCTGAAATCGCCTCTGCCTAGAAGGAGATCTTATCAGGTGTTTACTATAGAGATGGATAGCTGCTGACTAGAGACTCTGACCTCAAAGACTCCAGTGGGGATGGATGTAAAGATGTATGTGTGTAAGGATGTGTGTATGGTGTGGAGATGTGTGGAATGTATGTGGGTGTGTGTGTGGTGTGGAGGTGTGTGGAGAGTGTGTATGGGGTGTGGAGGGGTAGGGGTGTGTGTGTGGTGTGGAGAGTGTGTGTGTCGGGTGTGGGGGTAGGGGTGTATGTGGGAGTGAACGGGATGTGTAGGTGGGGTGTGGGGTGTAAGGGGGGTCATGCAGAGGAAGGTAAGCAAAACAAGGCCACCAAAAGGCCTAGAGTATGTGCACAGCTTGGGACCCAGAGGCCCTCATTTGGATGTGGGAGTTGCAGTCACAAAGAACTCTATGTCAACACTTTCCTGCAAGAGTTGTTTTGTTTGTCTGGTGTGTGTGTGAGTGAGTGAGTGTGTGTGTGAGTGTGTGTGTGTCCACACCTGTGCATGGACTCTAGGAGGCCAGAGGAGGACATCGGACATCCTGCTGTTTCATTTTCTGCCTTACTCCCTTGGAGAGAGAACCTCTCACTGAACCTGGAAGGAGGCTGTCACCAGCATATTTCAGGTTCTTCCTCTATTTTTCAAGGCAAGGTTTCTCTGTGCAGTCCTAGCTGTCTCAGAACTCACTCTGGGATGGGGTTGGCTGGGCAGCCTGCTGTCCACACAGCCTTTAGCACTACACTGGCCTCTGCCTCTGCTAAGAGGGACCCCTGCAGCTCTGGTGAGAACTGAGTAGGCACAGGATTGCAAGGCCAAGGCCAAGGCAGGGTCCCAGCAATAGAGGTGATGCATTCGCTGCTGTTCCAAATGAGTCCCAAAAGCTGCCGTGAAGGGATTGGCCTCCTTTTTAAGCAAACACACACATACCAGAGACTATAACCTTTGTCTTCACTTGATTCAAAATCTATGCTTTAAAGAAAGGGCCATTGTGTCCAATGACAGGAAATAACAAGATTCACAAATACTTCATTTTACCAACTCCGCCTCAGGGAAGCTTTTTGGTCCACACTCCTTACAAAGTTCACAGGAGCTCAGAGATCTCCTTGTCTGCCTGACAGAACCTTCCCAAGGATACAGGAATCTTTGTGGGTTGAGGTCTTGTGGGAGGCAGGCTGTACCTTCCCAGGCCAGAGCTACCAAGAAAACCCCCTAATGGAGCATCTTATAGAGTTGAGGCACCTCATAAAATTTCTTCTCCACCCACACAACACAGAACTACCACAGTGTTAGCAACCCAAGACAGGCTCCTAATTTTCCTTTCATCTTGTTCCAAACAGCAAGCCCAGGGTCTCCGGACTAGACCTATTTCACTAGCATTCCCTCGGCAACTCTGAGTCAGTCAACAAGAACACCTGCTACTCTCAGAAGGTCGGAAAGTGAAAGGGAAGGCCAGCCACGGAGGGTTTGTCCACACCCACTGCATAGTCCCTGGAGTGTGTGTGCCCCAGAGGCTTCCAGGCTGAAGCAGGTGCAGGCTATTGTCTGTGTAGTAAAATATGTAAGTGTTGCCCCATTGCCCTGCCCAAGCAGCAGACAGGGCCCCTCCTTAAACTGCAGCAGTAGGAGCTGGAACCTGGTAAATATGAGGTCATGGATCATGGTCAATAAGGAGTCTTCGCCAACCCCCTTCCCTGCTATTGCTAGGTTAGTGCAGAATGGAGGAGTCCCAGACCAATGAAGCCAGATCACCACACCCTCAATAAAGGCAGGAACATTTGTTAAGGGCTGTATCTGTCCCCTGACCCCACCACAAATAGACACATGGTTCTTTTGGAGAGCCCCGGGTCTGGACTCTAGGAGCTTTCAGATCCATGAGGTAGCAAAAGGAATGTGTGATGTACAGTCATGACAGCAAAGGGCAGAGAGCTGCCCTCCTCTCCTAGTGGGACAGCCTGTGTGGCTTGCCTTCCAGCTCATTTAGAAGGCACCCTTGTTGTCTCCAGCCTAGATGGATGGCTACTTGCGACCTCATAAGTCATCTATAGATCATAAGCAGGCCTATGGTTAGGAAGAGCCTGCCTGGTCCAGATCTCTTTCTTATTCATGAGGTGTGTGAGTTTTGACAAGCCATTGGACTCTTCTCTTCTCTTTCCAGGTGTGTCTGCAGCCTCCAAAGAGGCCAGGGTCAACTTGTTGGGATTGTTAAGGAAATGTTTGTTAGAAGATGAAGTCATATCCAATGAATAATCTGATGGCCAAATGAAGGCCTTCCTTATCTGTAATTTCATGGGTATGTGGTTAACTGAGGTTTGAAAATACTAAGTAGAACATTCTAGAAGTAACAACTCACACATAGCTTAAAGCAATCTTGCTCTCTCCTGCTGTCCACCTGGGATGTGATTCATCCCTTTGTCTAGTGTGTTAGTTATGTGCATGCCACCTGCCCATTAGTCATAGCAAGAAGCCTAGGAGAGAGCATTAATGTACACACCTGACTTATATTACCTGATTTTAACAATAACTCTGTGAGGTCTGTACTACCACCTCATGGAGAAACCAAAGTGTCAGGGTCTTTGTGAGGACCCTGACATCTCTGTTTGGAGTGACCAAGCTGTAGACTCCAGGGAACTCTCTAGGCTTGGGGTAAGTTAAGCTCAGAATTTAGAGAACACTTGAGTGTTTGAGGTCCTGCAGGGCGTGGGAACCCCAGGAAAACAGCAAGTAAGCAATCTGTGGGCCGGAGTGATAAGGTTCCAGGGTTGGCCAGAGCCCAGGACTCAGCAGTGAGGAACCTTTTGTGCTGGGGTCCAAAAGCAGTGTAAGGGTGGGAGAAAGGGGGAGGGAGGGGTGGTTTTTATAGTGATCAATCAATCAATTAACCAGCCCGCCATCCCTCAGGCTTGAGACGTTTGGCAATGAAAGTGAAGGAGGTGGCGGGAGGTGCCGCCTCCACATGCAGATAGTCTGGGAGACTCCCCAAATGAGGATGGTATCCCTGGGAAAAGGGGGAGATGGAAAAATGTGAGGAAGAAGGGAACAGATTGGGTGGAGATACAGTGGGGGCTTTTGTTGGAAAAGTGGACAAAGATAAAAATGAATGAATATAGGAACACATCTAGAAAGCGTCCAAGCTTGTCTTTACAATAAAAGCAGAGCTGAGATAATGTTTGGGGGCACATGGATGAATTGTGTCAAGGCGTCAAGGGTTGATGCGGTCTGAGGCGCCTCCTCTGCCTTCTTCATGTGATCCATTCCCATCACCACCCTCACTGTAGACTCCAAGAGATCCATGATGGGATGGCAAACCTTGGAGTGCATGTCTTATCTTGCCCTAAACAGACTCCAAAGGCCAACATCAGTAATCTCCGAGCTATGGCTCGCAATAGTGCTCCCAACAGCTTTGGTAAAGCCACAATGGCAGGACCTCCAGGGGACTCCTTTATGCTGTCTTGAGGCTAGGGTTTGTAGTTACGCCTCCTCCTAAGGCAGGAAGGATCCATAAAGAAGACAGTGGAGTTGGGAAGTGCATCCTCTCCCAGCCTCCACCTGTAGGGTTCCAGTGTGACTTCTCCTCCAGGTGTCCCATTGCTCTCCCCAGGGTCCCCAGAGCTAAGCCACTTATCTGACCATCAATGGGCTGTGATGGGAAGAGGAACGGGTTCTGGCCACAGCTGTACCTCAGTGAGTTCATCACGCTAAAGAAAACTAATGACACCTACCTGTGGCTTGTTAGCCACAAAGATAAGAATGCAGAGGGACGCAGGCCTGTGATCTTAAGATGTTTTGAAGGGGCACAGATGATCCTGAGAAAGTCTGGCATCTAACTGCCAGTGTTAGACCTCCAGTCATGTGTGCGGGGGCTTGCGGAGGACACAGGTCTTCAGTCTGAGTGAAATCGCTTCAGTGGTGTATCCTTTAACTCACAGAGCTACCTGAGGACAAGCCAGGCCTCGGGGCCCCTTCACACACACCCTCGGGATGCAGCAGAACCTTTATTCACATGGTGTTTGACAGTTGATAAAGGGCCTGTCACTCTCTCTCAGGATCACTGCTGCTATTTTAATGGCATTGGCTTGCCTGTCCTCGAGGGTTTTAAAACTTCCCTACCAGATAGAAACCACCAATCCTATTCTTTTATCTCCTGCTTAACTAGAGAAATCAAGATGGAGTATGACTGTCTGGGCAGTAGATTTGGTGGATGAGTGGAAACACAACTCAGAGAACATCAGCCATTGTCCCCAGCTCAGTCACTCTGGGAGAGGGCAAACTGTCAAACTAGACCCAGAGTTATTTTTAGTCCCAAAGATGGAGCATTTTTGAATCAACAGCCCCAGGCCAGGAGGCCCTGCCAAAGCAGCATGACTCTGAGAAAGTGTCAGAAGCCCATGGCTCCACACTGCTCCTCCCCAGAAACTAGAGTTGGGTGCTGGGGTGTATTTTTACATACGCTGACTTGCTAGGCACTCTTCCTGCCATGGGGTTCTGTGAGGGCAGTATGGGAGCCCCGTGTTCCGTGCCCTTTAGCCTGGGCCTAACCTGAGATGTAGGCCAGCTGTCTGGAGACCAGAAGAGCTGACTTTGCAAGGGCCCCACCCATTCCACGCTGCTCCTGTTCCTATTCTCTTCACCTCCTCCCCCCAGTCTTCTCTCCAGCCCACCAATGCACTTTTCCAGTCTTCCTCCCTTCTCCATTTTTCTTACTTCCCTGTGTGCCAGCTAACACTGATACTCTGTATTCATGACAGAAATATTGCAAAGTTGAGGGTTGTGGAGATGGTTCAGTTGATAGAGTGTTTGCCATGCAAGCTTAAGGACCTGAGTTCACTTCCCAAAACTGACATAAAAAACCAGGAGTGTCAGCACCTGTAATGGCAGTGCTGGGGAGGCGGAGACAGCAGGAGCCCTGGATTTCGATGGTCAAAGGATCTAAGGGAACTGGTGATCTCCAGGCTCAGTGAGAGGCACTGTCTCAAATAAATGAATACATGAATTTAAAATACATAAATAAAGTGGAGAGTGGCTGAGGGAAACACTGAATAAAACACCTGGCCTCCAGGAATGCATAAAGAAAGGAGGAGAGCGAGAGCGAGAGCGAGAGCGAGAGAGAGAGAGAGAGAGAGAGAGAGAGAGGATGTTTAAGATAAGCATAAAAAAGTAAATAGAAATCCCATGACCTTCTAAATTCTTTCTGAAAAGTTCTATGCATATTTACATACAGAGCATTGATAGTTTTCAAAACATGGCATTTCGTGCAAGGCCTGGGGAGCCGGGGCAGTGATCACCCAAATGAGTTGATTCCAAGCTCTATAAAGAGGTTGCTAGGCAATGCCAGGGCTCGCAGTTCTGCCTAGATAGAAACTTTCATATTTCCAACACTTGCCTTCCTTCCTGTATCATCTGGGCAAGATACATTTCTCCTTCTTATTTTAGGGGATGAGGAGAAGAATAATTCCAGGTTCCTGGATATCAAGTTTTCTATATTCAATAACTTGCTTAGTGGAGTCATTGCAGTCTTGGAAAACACTGCAAGCCACATTGCTTTAGTTGGGGCTCTTACACGTTCTAACTGTTGAAGATGGATTTCAAGTTCATGGGACTCCGTCATGTTATTTGTGCTCCTATACTGTATGTTTGAAAACTTTCTGTGGGTGGAAGGGATGCAGTTCAGTGGATAGAAGTGTTAGCCGTGAAGCCCGATGACCTGAGTTCAATAACCAGAAACCACATTAAAACTGGTGTACTGTGGTGCACTTCTGTGATCCCAGCACCTCTACAGCACCATGAGAAAGAGACAAGTGGCTGGCCTGGGAAACCAGCAAAGCAGCAGAAACAGGAGACCCTGCTTCAACAAGGTGGAAGGAGAGAATTGATTCCCTAAGTAACCCTCTGACCTCCACACGTGAGTGCCACTAGCCTGCACTCACACCCACGCACACAATTTAAAACAAATAAGCAAATACAAACAAACTAGTCAGGTCTGGTGGTGCATTCCTTTAATCCCAGCATTTGGGAGGTACAATCAGGCAGATCTCTGAGAATTTGAGGTCAGACTGATAAACATAGCAAGCTCCAGGACTAAATAGAAAGACCCTGTCTCAAAAACAAAAAACAAAACAAAACAAAAAAAAACTCTCCAAAACTTTTAGGACAAGAGTTTCTAAGTGTGTGGTGGGGGAGGGCTTAGATGGGGAGAAATCTGCCTTACTCTATTTTGATTGCATACCGTTTTCTGGTTTTAAAATATATTTTACATAATGCCTGTGATTTTTTTTAAATTTTAGACAATAAAACCACTAAAAAATGCTTCTCCCTAACTGGTTGCTGCTCATAGCCACTGCATTGATGGTGGCAGAATTCCTAGCAGGCAGGTGATGGGGACAAAGAACAGACACACTCGTTGGTACCCAGTGCCAGCCTTTGCCCAGACTCTTGGTCACACTTGTCCTATCTTTGTCATGCCTGGAACGTTATGTGCTCCATTTAGAGTCCATGATTCTGGGAACAGAGTGGGTAGGGGTTAGAGGCATCTACCAGATGAACAGAACTTCCTGCTCCAAGGTCAGAGGTCCTTGGTGTCTGTTCTCTGCCTTTCCAGACCACCCCCTGACTTCTCACACAGGATCTGTGACCCTGGTGACGCCTCAAGCCTTTTGGCAACAACACTGACACATGCAGTGTGACTGGATCACAATAACCGACTCCATCAGTTAATTAATTCATTGATGGGCTCGTGGATGAACTGTCTATTAGGAGGTGGGGGCTGATTGGAGGAAATAGGTGACTAGGGATGGGTGTATCTTGTACCCAGACCTTTCTTTCTGTTACCCAGTTACCATGAGGTGAGCAGCTGTGCCCCACTGTGCCCTTACACCATGATGTTTTGCCTTACCATAGGCCCATAGCTGATGGGACCTGCAGACCATGGACTGAAACCATGGACCAAAACCTCAGGTATTTTATCACAGTGAAGGAAAGGGGCTGGATGTAAATGTGAATGCTACGTCACAGTTTCTACAGTGTCAAGTTCACCTGGCTACTTGTGTTTAACCATGTGGATATTTGGTTGGTTTTATAGATCTAATTATTGAGTCTGGATCCTCTGGAAGAACAGCTGGTGATTTTAACCATGGAGCCATTTCACCAGACCCCTGGGTTAGCTTTTAGTTGTTTGTTGACTGGACATAAATTAGAGTTATCTGGGAAGAGAAACCTCAATTTAGACAGTGCCTTCATCAGCTTAGCCTGTGGGTGTGTTTGTGGGAGAATTTTCTTGGTGAACAATTGGTGTGGAAGGACCCAGGACACTGTGGGCAGTTCCACAGTCCTTGGGCAGGCGGTGTTGCGTTGTATAAGAAGGCAGGCTGAGCAAGCCAGTAAGCAACATTCCTCCATGATCTCTACTTCAGTTCTTGTCACCGAGTACCTGCCTGCCATGACTTCCCCTCATAATGGACAGTGACTTGGATCTATAAACCAAATTAACCCTTTCTCCCTCCAAGTTACTTTTGGTCAATATGTTTAATCACAACAGTAGACTAAGAGATCATGTCAGCTTTAGATCAGCCAGTTCCAAGGAATGATTTATACATGTATGTATGTACACATACACATATATGTAAGCCAAAATATGTATCGACTTTCTTTACTTAGCATGAGAAAATCTTACTTCAGAACCTGATTATTATTTTTATAACCTGTATAAATGGCTCAAAAGTTATAAGAAATGATGCATTTCATGAAATTTCTAAGTCAAATTCAATTATTCTTACCACCCCACCCCCTGCCCCTCATGGATGCAAGCACAGAAAATTCTATCACAGCCATCCTACTGACATTTTCTCGTCCTCTGCACAGAATTCAAAGTCTCTGCAACCTGGAAACCTGGAGAAAGGCATCTGGTCTGTCATGGCCCACTTCTCCAGACTCATGTGTGTAGGAGGGTCCATCTTTATTTCTGTGCTTTTATTGGTTAAATAAAGAAGCTGCCTGAGCCATTTGATAGGGCAGGACTTAGATAGGCGGGGAAAAGAGAAGAGGACGCTGGGAAGAAGACTGGGTCAGGGCCAGTCGCCATGAAGCTCCCAGAGCAGATGGATGTATCTTAGAACAGTCCGGTAAGATCACCACCTCATGATGACATACAGACTTTTATAATGGGTTAGTTTAGATGTGAGAGATAGTCAAGAAAAGGCTAGAGATAATGGGCAAGGCAGAGTTTAAATGAATACTGTTCTCATGTGGTTATTTTGGGCATAAGCAAGCAACCAGCGGCTGAGCAGGCCAGTGGCTGGGGGCTGGGAGTTGGGTGTGGGGAACACAACACGCACCTCTCCACTCATTTACAACACATGTGGATGGCCTGAAAGCTGTTGCCAATTATACACCGTGATGAGAATTTTCTCCCAGGGGTGGAAGTACCTAGGCAACATCTTATCCTCCTCCTCTTCAGGTCCTGATGATGAATCAAATTCAGTTCTACCAAAGTCTATTTTGGGGAACTAAAGTGTTTATGGCAGTTACCTACAAAGCATGGGAGAGGGATTATGGACAGGACTGTGGATAACCCTAGAGCAGCCAGCCATACTTGAAGGTGTGTAGCCAGCCGGGGAGGTGGCTTCCTCCTGGCTGTATAGATGGAGCCCCCTCCCTAGTCTTTCCTTGTACCTCTAGCCCCTCCCCCAGGCTGTATGCAATAGGGCAGAATTCTATATAACTGGTTGGAAAGAGTTGACAGTTTCATGACCCTCCTCACTCTCCCCTTCTGTGAGGGAATGTCAACGTCCAGCAAGCTCAGCTCTAATGATCTTTTGCATTCAGGCTTAGCTGATCCCATGGAGATAGTGGCTGTTTGCCTCAGAGGACAGTTTTTGACAATATGCATCCTTTCCAAATTCCAGGCTATGCACAAGTGTCCAGTGCCCAGATATCTTCTACTTAGCTGGAAGCCACTCTGCAAGGCCCTACCACCACCGGTGCCATTAGGAAGGCCTGTCACTCAGAGATGCTATAACTATGAATGCTCTCCAGGCCCTGAGCCCCCTCCTAGGCCTTTCCTACTCTAAGAATTCATGTTAGGCTTCTAGACACTTAGAACATAGAAGGTCCTCTCACTTCTCAGGGCAAGAGAAGCCCAGCCTTGCAAGACGCAAAGGTCCCTGGAGAAGAGAAGGGAAAATGGTTTGTGTTCTTTTCCAGCAAGCCCACAGAAGAGGACCAGACCTGGGTAATTCTCAGTCCCAGTGGTTGTCAGCTAGTAATTACCTGGTTTATTGGTAAGTCAATCCCTCATCTGTGGAACACAGAAAGAGCTGTGGTCCCCAGACACAACACGATGCTACAACAGCCATTGGATAAAGAGCCTGAGAATCCCTTAGCTCCTGTAATCTTTAGAGCCTCTCTGTAATACAGCGTGGTCAGGATGTGCCAAACCCACACAAGGGCCAGTGGGTATCTGAGGACTGATGTGGCGAAGACATGACGTGGGACATTGTGATGCAGGTAAACAACATCGCCAGCTCTGAAGCCACCCACGCTGCACAGGTGACAGAGCTTGTGCTGAGAAGAAGCGGCTGTGGAGTCAAACACAGCGGAAACTAAGTTTAGCTCTCTGCTTCAGCTGCTACTTCTGAGCAGACAATTCTCAACTTCTTACACAGAGACCCTCAAAGGGCAAGGCATGAGTATGTGACAGATAAAGGACAGAAAGCAAAGATGGGGCCATAAAGCTGTGGCACACTCTCTGCTCCAAACGCATCACAGTGACGTAGAACGTAGAAAGGAAAATTTTAATTGCAGAGTCATATTTAAAAAAACATGAAGAAAGAAAGGAGTTATTGTCTGTGTAGATAAGGCTAGGGCCGCAAAGGGAGGGAGCTCGAGTTGCCCCTCCGGGTGGTTGGTTTTTCATCTTCTAAGCTCCTCCCCAAGTCCTGTTCCTTGAACCACTTCCTAAAATAAACAAGCTGCAGACGTCCCTGGTCTCAGACGTGGCCTTTTTGGAAGGAGTCTGGTCTCAGGCAGCTGGAAAGAAGGGGGAAATGAAACAAAACAAAGCAGAGGTATAGAGGAAAGAAAACGTGGCAGAAATACGGCAGCTGGGCTCCAGTGGATTCACCAGCCAATGGGGATATTAAAAACATTTTGTTGTTTCTGTATTCCATGACTCCTAGGAACTCCTTCAATGTTCAGCCTTCTCTCTCTCTTTTTTTTTTTTCCTTCAAAGACTCCTAGCCAGACACAAATCTTGCCACACTTGCCTTTGAGTGACCTGGACAGGTCCCTATGCCAGCCTTGCCCCCTCTTACTGTCTCTTGATTGCTTTAGCACTTCAGGACCCCTCAGATTAGGTAGTGCCTCCCATCTGCCAACAGTGACTCCTTTGAGAGAACAGCTGGAGCAAATGGTGGCACTTCGTACTGCAGTATTGGATCTTGCTGCCTTGCTGTCTCAGTATTTAATCTCATTTGAGATGTACCATGAACACCCTGCAAAGGACTTTAGAGAGATTCTTATTTAATTTTATGTTGCGCACTTATGTTCACACCAGGCAGCTCCAGGGGAACCTGATGCCCTCTTCTGGCCTTCTCAGGTACTGCATACATATGCATACATATGGTACATTAAAAACTCACACAGGCACAAGCACACACATACCAAAGTCAATAAGTAAATCTTTTTTAAAATACAAAGTGCAGTTTCTATTGAGTGCTTATCAACTTTCAAATATTTTATGTGGGGGCCAAAGCTGTAGCTCAGATGGTAGACTGCTTGCTTACTATTCAGAAAGCCCTGGGTTGGAGCCTTGGCACAGCATAGCAGAGGGTGGTGTACACCTATAATACCCTCCCCCGCCTTTGGAGGGAGCATTGAGAGAATCAGAAATTCAAGGCCATTCGTGGATACCTAGTTAATTAGAGGCCAGTTAGGGATAGCTAAAACCCTGTATCAACAGTAAAAGAAAATTTAATTGTATAAATTTACAGAGCAAATAGTTTAATAATTTGATTCATGGATATAATGTGTGGTCATAAGATTAGAGGCATTGTCATTTTTCTCTTTTAACATTAAATATTGATTGACATATTAATTATATTTGCTTATGTGCTGCAATATGATTTTAAATACAATATCCAAAAAGAATGATGAAATCAAAGTAATTAACATTTCTGTGTCCTTAGCTCCACTTGTATTTGAAGCTTCTAAGATCCTCCCTTCTAGCTATTCATAAGCAATATAATAGGCCATTGTAAACCATAGTCTCCCCATTGTTCTAGGAATATTATGATTTATTGTGTCCATCTCACCATGCAGGTGTCTATTATCTAACAGCCCACACTCTATCTCCTTAGCCTTCTCAGCTTCTACACTCACTATTATACATTCTGTTCAACTTTTTCTTAACATTAACCTATGAGAGAATAATAATTTATCCTTCTGTGTCTGAGTTATTTCACTTAACATGTCTTTCAGTTCCATATATTTTGCTGAAAATTACAGAATATTGTGAATTTTTAAGTTTTCATGTATGTATATATGGTGTATATATATATACATACATATATGTTCACATAAATACACACATGTATACGTGTGTATATGTGTGTGTGTGTGTGTGTGTGTAGGTCCGAGGTAATGTCAGCAATCATCCTTGATCACTCCACTTTGTTCTTTGAAGCAGAGTCTCTCAATTAAACACAGGGCTTGCTGATGTTGATAGTCTTGCTAGCCAGCTTGCTCAGGGGAATCCCATCTGTGCTTTCTGAGGCTAAATTCACAAGTGGACTACCATGTCCACCTCACATTTACATGGGTTTCTGGGGATCTGGACTCCGGTCCTCAGGCTTACATTGGAAGTACTTTAACCACTAACACCTCTCCTCAGCCCCAAGAATATCATTCTCCTATGGCCGAGTAATATTCTATTGTACACCACGCTCTCTTTAGTCCCTCATCTATCTGCTGATGGACACCTATGTTGACACCATATTCTAGCAGCGTGGATACAGAACATGTGTCGCTTTCACACCACTGTAGAACCGAAAGAGCTAAGTTGAGCCAATATAAGCCAGAGACCATCTGAACTTAATAAATGGAAATTGCAGACGATATCTGAGGCATAACTTACCAATTAAAAGAGATTTTCTTTCCAGGATTAAGTTAAAACTTTATAAACAACAACGGCATGCCAAGACAGATGACTCTGTGTGCACAACTTAAGAAGTTAATTTGTTCTTTAGATAGACTCTTGCTATGTCACCCAGGCTGATCTTGAACTTATGACCCTCCTGCCTCACCCTCCCAAGTGCTGGTACTATAGGTGTGGTCTACTATGCCTGTCCAATTATTTAATTTTTAAATAGTTTGCATAGTTGAGTGATATCCCAAACAGATAAATCTCGAGCCTGGGTTGGTCTCCTCTGACTCCATTGATTATAAGCACACTCTCCTTCCCCCTCCCCGCCCCCGGCCCCCATAAGCACATTCTCTATGCAGAACTCAGAACTCAGCAGTGCCATGATGTGTTCAAGAAGCTAAGTCCCTAGACGGGTTGTTGCTGTTTCCTACAAGGCCAGGTTAGTGCACAGGGAGCACCAGGATCAGACCTCTAGAACAAGCAGAGAGCAGTCCTTTTTGTAACGGTGCTGTGGAAAGCTGCTTTATTAGAATCATCCCTCAAAAATGAGGACATGGAGGCAAGAGAGGTAACTCAGAGGTTAGGAGCACTTACCGCTCTCGCAGAGTACAGGGTGCAGTTCCCGGCACACACAGGGCAGCTCACCGCTGTCTGTAACTCTGGTTCTAGGGGTCTAATGCCCTCTTTTGGCCTCCAAGGACACTTGCATGTATGTGGTACACAGAAATACAGGCAGGCACATACACATAAATGATACATAAATACATTTTTTTGAAAAGCCAGAGAGCAATACCACAGATGGATTCTTAATTACAGGGCATCTCTTCTGCATAAGCTGCACTGCTCAGTAAGAACGCGATATTTGAAAACCAAGTAAAACCCTCCAAGGAACTCAGCCAATGCTCTTTTTAGGTTACTAAATTGATCACTTGACAGAATTCATTTGAAAAGAAGCCAAGAAATCATTACTAGAATTTCATTAGTAGCATTTGACTTTTCCATCTACATCAGTTAAAGTTTATATGTTCATTTTGGCCTCGAGAATAGTGTGTGTGTGTGTGTGTGTGTGTGTCCTGTGGTTTCCTCATTTGGTAAAAGAAAACTGTAAAGCTTAGTATTTATGTTAACTTTTCCTTGGTCATGCATATTATCTGCAGAAGAAAAGGTCACGGGGTCGGTCTCTTTCCCTGACCTTATGACTAAGCAAGGCCATGTGTGCAGAAGGAAGCTGTGCACACTTGAACCTGCTATAGCTTGTGCCTCTTTGGACAGCTGTGTTCCTGATAATTGGCTATCCAAGCATTCTGGGCAAGGGAGCTTTAGCCACGATGGCTCATGTGAGCCTGCTCACCAGTGCAGTTGTCAGAGATGTTGCTCTCACTGACCTGCAAACCAGCTGACTGGATCTTTCTAAGGGTGTTGGGCAGCTCCCTGACACGGTTCTTGAGAGGAGCTGGTTCTGTCATCAGATGAAAGGCCACCTGCGTGTGGCACCTTTCCTCACATTTATCTCTCCAAAGCTGCTTGGGATCAGAGCAAGTTCTATTGTCCCCTTTAGACAAACAAGGAAATGCTACAGTCAGTCTTAGATTAATGGCAGGAAAGGAGATCCGTCCTTGGGGCATTTGTGCACTGAGGAAGGTGGAAGATTTATGGGCGAGGGGTGAGGATGCTTCTCAGAGCCCTCACTCTTCCCCCTTCTGTACCCCCTCTTGGAGCAAACCTGCTTCTCTTTGCATAAGCACAGCCTACCCCAATCTTCCTTGTTCCTAGATACCAGCGAAACCTATTATCCCCTTTCACCTGTGTGCAGTCAGCACATACACAGCGCGGACATCTGTCCACCACATGCACATGTCTTGTGGCCCAGAGGGGTTCGTCTCTGTGCTTGGACCCAGGGTACCATGAGGACCGAGGCAGGCTCCAGAGAGACACATCCCTATGGAGAATGAGACTGCAATAGAAAGCTGGGATAAATAACGGTCTGCTTGGTGGTCCCTCTGGAATAGCAGGATGGACTCCATCTGGCAGTGACTCAGAACATCAAGCCCAACAGAGCAGGGGATGTCCCCCAAAGCCACAGGTCTGAAACGAGTGTGGTGCCACAGGGAGCATGTGCTTTCCCTCCTCATTCAGGGGACTCCCAGACGTGGCAGAGCTGGCTTTCGGCAAAGGCTACACCAGGTCTCCTGGAGCAACCTCTCCATGCCCCAACCTTTCCCAGCTGCCAATGATGCTGAACTGAGGACAGAGTGGCCAGTTAGAAGCAGAAAAACAGCATATGAGGTTGTTTCCAATGAGTTCTTCTTCTTTAGCCGCTCTATACGTTTTAGTTTAGTCTGGTTTGGGGGACAAGGTCTTACTATATAGCTGGGCTAGCCCTGAACTCACACTCCTGCTACAGACTTCCGACTCCTGGGAGTATAGGGCTGTGTGTGTGTGTGTGTGTGTGTGTGATTTTGTTGTTGTTGTTGTTAGACAGGGTCTCATGTAGCCCAGGCTGGCCTGGCCTTACTTTCCCTGCATAGTTGGAGATGACCTTCTCATCCTCCTGCCTCTTCCTCCCAAGAGTTGGGATTACAGGTGTGTCTCACCTGCAATGCCCAGTTTAGACAGTGCCGGGGAAGGAACCCAGACAAGCATTCTACAAACTGAGCTACCCTTCTACCCCTCTGAATATTTTTCAAAAGCTACTTTGTACATTGGATGCTCATCACTTTCAGCCTTTGGTGTCCAGAACACATTTGCTTGCATGCAGGCTACAGACTTTCTCCTTTAGGGTGATTCAAAACATTATCATTTGCCAATTTTTTATGATAAGGAATAAAGGATGCACGTGGGGGCTAGAGAGATAGATAGCTCAGCAGTTAAGTGTGCTTACTGCTCTTGCAAAGGACTTCTGAGCCACCTAAAGAGCTAGATCCAGGAGATCTGACACCCTTTTCTGGACAGCACACACACACACACTCACTCACACACACACACACACAAATTAAAAATAAAATAAAATAAGGGTTGGATTGGTGGTTGGCACACTCCTTTAACCCCAGCATTTGGGAGGCAGAAGCAGATGGAACTCTGCGATTTTGACGCCAGCCTGGCTACATAGTGAGTTTCAGGACAACCTTCACAAGGAAATTCTGTCTCAAAAAACAAAATTAATGAATAAATAAGAATAAAAAATAAGCTGCGCAGTGGTGGCCCATGGTTTAAATCCCAACACTCGGGAGTCAGAGGAAGGCAGATCTCTGGGAGTTTGAGGCCAGCCTACCCTACAGAGTGAGTTCCAGGACATGCTGCAAAGCTACACAGAGAAACCCTGTCTTGAAAAAAAAACCCCAAAATAAGCAAGGCAGTGGTGGTGCATGGCTTTAATCCCAGCACTCGGGAGGCAGAGGCAGGCGGATCTCTGTGAGTTGGAGGCCAACCTGGTCTACAAGAGCTAGTTCCAGGTCAGGCTCCAAAGCCACAGAGAAACCCTGTCTCGAAAAACCATTTTTAAAAACCTCAAAAATAAAATTAAATTAAATTAAAAATAAATAAATAAGAGCTGTGCCTGGGTAGATCCTGGGGAACCAAAATGTGACAGTTTTTACCAAATTACCTTTCAGCTTCCGTGGCTGTCCAAACACCTGCTCCCACCCCATCACCCTCTTCCATCACACCCTCTCACACTAAGGTTCATGCAGAGACTAGAGCAGTGGTGAATCCACCTCTGCTTGCTTGTTTCTGGGGGTGAAAGGCTGGATGGCTCCAGCTAGGTTTGAAGGCTGATCCTGAGGAAATCAGATAGGCCCTCTGGACAACTGCCCTGCCAAGCAGGCTCACGCGGTCATTGTGGTTCGAGCTTGTTTGATTTAACTGTGAAATCATATCACAAATATCTCTTCTCTCGTCACTCCACAAAATCCTGGGAGCCCATGGTCAGGCCTCAGATGCTCAGAAACCCACATCTAAGGAATGTTTGGGATATACAGTTGTGGTTTAGAAGTTTCTGGTGTCTCCTCAGCCTTTGCTTGCACTGTCCCGCCTTTGGAGACTTCTCTTCACCTCTTTCCAAATGGTCAATGCATAGTCTTCCTCAATGCCAGCTAATGCCCTGAAAGGTCACCTTGGGGTCAGTACTGAGAAAGACCTTAAACTCTTAAACTTCACCTGGTTCTATGATCTTTCTTCTTCTAAAAGCAATGTGTGTGTGTGTGTGTGTGCGTGCATACACATATGTGCACACAGGTGTGAACATGCCATAGCTTGTGTGCAGAGGACAGTTTCCTGTGTTGGTTCCTATCTCCCGCCTTGTTTGAGGCAGGCTGCGTCTGTATTTCGCTGTCGTGTGGTGTATGTCAGGCTGACTGGCCTACAGGCCTCTCCTCTCTCTGTGGAATCACTAGGATTATAGACGCTTTCTACCTTATCCGGATTTCTGTGGGTTCTGGGGACTCAAACTCAAGTCCTCTCCCCTCCATGACAAATGCTGGACTCACTGATCACCACCCCCCTAAAACCAATTCTTCTATAGTTTGTAGCCACAGTTTGAAAACCATTGGTGACTAGCAACCCATTTTCTCCAAAATAACCTCTCTATAAATAACCACCCCACAGCCATACAGCTTTACCAGGAATAGCATTAATTACTATTTAGTCAATCAAAATTTAGTGGCAGTGTCAAGCAGATGTCATTCTTGCAAAGACCCTGCAGAGAACAATGACGATTACCATCTCATCCCATTTTACACAGGAGGAGATCGAATCCAAGGAAGACTCTGACCTTCCCAAGGTCACAGAGCTCTGGAATAGCAGACTGTGCCTTTTGCCACGGCACACACCCTCAAGTTCTTGTAGAAATCTTTTGCTGTGTCAGAACTTCCCTCGGGTAGAGTTGTGGAGTGTGTGCTCTTGGTCAAACGTCTCCTGAGAAGTCTCAGTGCTTAGAGTTTGACCTGAACACAGTGTAACAGCCTGACTAAACTCACTAGCTTCCCCCAGTCATAATTTCAGGAGTTTGGTTTTACCGCCCATAAACTAGGTCATTGGAAGGTAAGGCCAGATCTTTGTATTATGGTATGTACTTAACTCCCAAGACATTTTATATCCATTTCAGAGTCCAGCGTAGATTTCATGAGCCAGTACATGGCAAATACTAGTTCTTCTCTGGGAGGTGATGGCGAGGACATCAGCCAAAGAGGCAAGATCCCTAAGTTTTGGCTTTTGCTCCGATGCAAATGAGTCAGTTACAGCCAGGCCCTACACCCCACTCTGACCCACCGTGCTCTTCTTTGACCTCAGTTTCCCCGCATAAACTAGAAAACCACAACCCTTTTGATGGTCAGCTAGATGCTAGAACTCTCCCACACCCTATGAAAGCAGGCAAGGTCTAAGAGAACCCTCTCAGCAGGAAGCCCACAGCTGGGCCTTATAATTGGATTTCAGCGTGGGGCATGAGACACCCTTCCAGGGCCCTCTTTTTATACTCCCAAGGCTAGCAGCAAGCAGGAGTCTTGAGTGAGTTGCAGCCTTCAGCCTCTAGGCTTTCAGGAGCTTTCTTAGTATTTAGCAAAAGGTTCTCGTGTCATGTCCATGAGAAACATAACAATCTCCAAACTTCTCTTTAGGGAATCCCGCAACGACTCACTAGAGAAGAGAAGCATTGTTGAGGTCTACTATCGCCAGTGTGCTGGGCAATACTTCCTTCGTTTATCCATTCGTGTGTGTGTGTGTGTGTGTGTGTGTGTGTGTGTGTGTGTAGGCCAGAGGACAGCTTTTGAGGAGAGCCAGTGCTCACTCTCCTCTGTTTGCAGCTCATGTGTGTGCGCATGCACGTGCATGTGTGTGTGTGTGTGTGTGTGTGTGTAGGCCAGAGGACAGCTTTTGGGGAGCCGGTGCTCACTCACCTCTGTTTGCAGCTCTGTGAAGGTTTACAGGTACCCTGTAGGAATGCTGGGATTGCAGATGTGTGCTGTCACATCTGGCTCTACTGTGGGTTCCTGGGACTGAACTATGGTCATCAGGCTTGTGCAGCAAATACCTATACCTGCTGAGCCATCTCCTTGGCTCTTGTCCATGTGTTTTGCAAACATATTTGTGTATGTCCCAGGGCCAGGCTGGGTCAAGAGCCTGTGTCAAGGCCAGAGCCTGTGTCAGCTGTAGCTCACGTTTTTTCTAGAAAGGAAACTAGGAAGCAAATAAACACATAAAAGTGACTCTAAGTTGTAACGAAGAATATAGCACACTAACCTCTGCAATCTGGTTCTCATTAGGATTCTTGGCAAAGCTGTTCAGCCACATCTGGAAAATAAGGGCCTGTCAGTATTGTTACATAGGCCATTCCCCCACTCCATGTCTCTCCATCTTCCTCTAGAGATAGATGACCTGGGACCATGGGCTAAGTCAGCCTGAGGATGGCATTCGTCACGAGAGGCTTACTGGAGGAAGAAGCATTTAAACTACGATTGGAGAGGGGAGGGGAGTAGCTCAGTTAGCAAAGTACTTGTCCTCGAAGCATTGGTACCTGAGTAGATTCCCAAGCCCATGCTAAACACACAAACAAACATCAACGTGGACAACACACACTCATAATGCTAGTGCTGGGCAGTGGAGCAAGGAGGCTCCTGGGACTCACTGGCCAGCCAGCCTAGCCCACAGGGTGAGTTCCAGGCTAGGGAGAGACCCTGTTTCAAAAAGCAGAGGTTGTCTGATCTCAGGAACAACAATAATGGTTGTTCTTGCACCTCTACCTGCATTACACATATTCACCTGTGGATGGCATGCGTGCACCTGTATACACATGCATGCGCGCATGCACATACACACACACACACACACACACACACACACACACACCTGCACACACCCAAGATCTTAGGTATCCAGGAGAGGCAACATGGTGGGAGTGGGGAGATGGTGTGATCCACAGTTGACAGTATCAGGGATCCAGTTCCATCCAGCTCAGACTCCCATTTGCTATAAAATTGTATGTAAGTCATCTACTCTCTATGGGCCCTGGGTTTGGTTTTGGCTTTGCTTCTTTTTTTGGTCTGAAATGAAGGTCTGCTACTGAATGGGAATGCTGTGCTGCAGGTAGAAAAGCAATGGCTATGGGGTCAGGATCATCCTTAAATTATTATGGTCACATTTTGGGACAAGGGATTCTGTTCATTTTCCTTGAGGTCCCCTGTGTTCCTGAGGAGAGATTGCTAGAGCAAGAGTTTCACCTGACATGCAGAAACGTAAGGATAGGGATGGATGGCCTCTGCATTCTCCTCTTCACTCTGCGTCAGCTGGGTCTACTGCTGTCATATAACACTGTGACCAAAAGCAACCCAGGGAGGAAAGGGTTCATCTCACCTACAGCTTACAGTCCATCATGAAGGGAAGTCAGTCTAGAGACTCAAGACGGGAACCTGGAATGGAGAAATGAGGCAGAGGCCGTGGAGGGATGCCTCGTACTGGTTTGCTCAGCCTGCTTTCTTTTACAATCCAGGCCCACCTGCCCAAGGGTGGCACCACCCACAGCAGGCTAGGCCTCTCCACATCAATCATTAATCAAGGAAAATGCCCCCACAGAGTTGCCCACAGGCCAATCTGATGACGGAGGCATTTTTCTCCGTTGAGGGTCCTCTTCCTAGATAACTCTATCTTATGTCAAGTTGACAAAAGAAAATAAGCCAACCAGGACACGTGCACATTCTATGTCCTGAATATGTGAAGATTCATGTTGCAGTGCATGGGGCCTGGAAAAGCTGGTCCCGGTGACCTATCCTGGGGAAAGTCAACAGACGCGTGAGGGAGACGGGAGCTCATTAAACAGACTCTCTCTCCGACAGTCTTCTTTTCCAGATGTGTCATCGAAGGCTTTGCCAAGAATTCTAACAAGAACCAGACTCCCGCTCCGTCCTTCACCTGTGGGTTCCAAGCAGATACCAGTTTCCCTCTGTTCAGAGGCTGAGAGAGGTTGTTTGAAATTCTTTCCTGTAAAAATTAGAAGCTCTGAATGTTAGAGAAACAGTTCAGATTTCCCAACTTTTAGATTTCAGCCAAAGAGAGTGGGCTTAAAATCGGAGTGGGAGGAAACACAGGGGCATCCGTGGAGGCCTCAGGCTAGCCACCCACAGCAATCTCTCAGAGTTAATTAGCAAAACTCTTCCATTAAAAGACAACAGTGGGGTTCCAGGGTTCAGAGAAATGGGAACTCTGTTCCGTGATGGCTCCTGTGGGTCCTCTGCCACCCAGCCCACCCACATGTGTCCCCATAGGTCAGCACGAGCCAGAGACTGCCCTGAAGCAACCAACGCAAATGAAGACCCTTGGCCACAGTCCTGCAAAAGAGGGGTTTGCCCTGGGCATCCTGAGCCAGGCCATGAAGGCATCTGTCAACTTCTACTGCCTTAGAGGGAAGGTATTGGTGTTCACAGTCACATGAGGTTCTGAGCTAGACACAGCATCTGTGCTCATTCCTGAGGCCAGGAATCCAGGTCAGGGCTCTGCCTTTTCTTTGTTGGATCTGCTTCTGTCTGGTTTGTTTGCTGTGCTTCTCTGTCTTGTCTCACTCAGCTGGGATAAGGGACAACTTCTGGCACATCCTCCAGCAACTCAGTCATAAGGGACAACTTAAGACACATCCTCCAGCAACTCAGCCAAGACCCTCACCTCCACCTTCTTGGTTTTAATCAGAACCAAGGAGGGCTCAGTTACCTTGTCTCTGAAAACGACCCTTTAGTTTTTATAAGGCCCTCTTCTGAGCAATGGGCATTTGAGTTACACACGTGTACATGGTGGGGAAATCTGGTTCTTTCTTCCCCTACCCCCTACCCCCGCATGGCTCTGCCATCTGAACACCCACACCTTGAACCCACACACCTTCCCAGAATGATTAGCCCTTTGTGTGTGGCTTCATCAACAGCCAGGTTTGCCAAGACAAACTCCCTAACGCCTAGTGCTAAGCAGTGGGTCATCTATCAAACAAGTGTGTGAAGGCTTAGCTAACCAGAAAACTGTTTATGTTGTTGTTGTTTTAAGTTGCATTTAAAAAGGACTCTGCAGGACAGCCAGGGCTACACAGAGAAATCCTGTCTCCAAAACCAAAACCAAACACTCTGGAAGCAAAACCACTCTTTTCACATCTTCCCAAGTATAGAGCTTCAGCATACTATCATCAAAAACGAAAACACTTGCTTGACAAAAGAAGGCCATAAAGAAATATTTGGGCATGTATTTAGGCCAGCAAATACAAGGGGCTGGGAAAGAGCTATGGGGTCTCCAGCAGTTGCTCACAGGGACATTCTATGTAAGCCATTAAATGTCCTTATTCTTCAGGGTCCTCATCTGAAAATGAGAATTATGCCTCTCCATGCAAGAGTTCTTGAAAGATTTCAGTGAGGTGGAGTGTAAGAATGTTCTAGCACAGTGCTATATGAAAACTGTCCATAGCCTTATGTTGGGCTACTGTTCTGCACTTCTGAAGCTTTCCATTATGTGTATTTTACCCTTTAAAGAAACAAACAAACAAAGAAACCTAAGCTTAAAACAGCCATACCACTAGCATAGTTCATGCAACAGGGACATTTTCAAGCAGGTGATGTTACCCAGAGAGATGCTACATCTAAGTCAGAAAACATCAGTAGTAGACAGCTTAGAAACACAACCAGTTTGTCTGGCAAGAGCACAGTCTCAGATCCCAGCTTGCCTCTTTATTTTTGAGACAGGGTATCATGTAGCCCAGGCTATTGCTGTGTAGATGGAAATGACCTTGAACATCTGGTCCTCCTGCCTTCCATTGCATAGTGCTGAGGTGGTGGTTGTGTGCTCACACTGAGTGGTGGATGTGTGCTCACACTGAGTTCATCAGCTTTATGTATCATGAGACATACTAGAGTTCCAACTTGGACTAAATGGAACAAGGAGAGCTTTCTGGAAACTCATTATTAGAAAATGATGAGTTCAGGTGGCCAGTGGTGGCGCACGCCTTTAATCCCAGCACTCAGAAGGCAGAGGCAGGCAGATCTCTGTGACTTGGAGGCCAGCCTGATTTCCAAGAGTTAGTTCCAGGACAGGCTCCAAAGCACAGAGAAACCCTGTCTCGAAAAACTAAAATAAATAAATAGATAAATAAATAAAATGAGTTCAAGGGATATTTATCTAATCTATCAATCTACTTTATGCCCCTGTTGGTCATATTAAAAACTGCCCACCTTCTGGAACCAGGTTCCTCAGAGTTCCTCTATTCTTGTTCCCTGCCCCATCTTTAATTTCTCAGCACCAACGACCCACCTTCACTAACTGCCAAAGTCACGCGGTTCCACTGTCAATATTTTCCCTATGCGCATGCTCCATACCCCATAAAGACCGTCCTCATGGCCTGGCCATGATATCATCTCCATTCCCATGCAGAGGCAGTCATTTTGCATGTCCCCCACCCCCAACAAACCTGATGAGGTTTGTTGCATGGTGTGATTTTGTGGTGTTCCTTGGTTCCGGATCTCTGAGACACTCTTTTGCCGGAAAACCCTTCCCTGCTCCCCAACCCAAGTTGCGTGCATGCGTGCATGTGTGCGTGCGTGCGTGGGTAAGTATGTAGGCAGGTAGATGTGTGTAAGAGGTTGATGACTAGTGTTTTCAAGGCACTCTTCCCCTTATTTTTTGAGACAGGGTCTCTCACTGAATCAGAACTCACAGATTGGCTAGACAGGCTGGCCAGCAAGCCCCCAACATCGGCCTGACTTCACCCCTCCCTCCACTCTGGGTTTACAGATGAATGCCACTATGCCTGGCTTTTCCATGAGTGCCAGGGATCTGAACTCATGCTTGCATAGCAAGTACTTTGCAGACTGAGCCATCTCCCCTCCTTCCAACCTACTGTCTCCGAGAGAATGTTCCACATCTGAGTAACTGGGCTACTCCAGGCATCATATTTCAGGAATGCCATCCATCACCTCCCATGGTGATGCCCAGAACTTCGATTTCTGCTCTGGAAGATATCCCAGCAGGCCAAATACCTCTGGGAAACCCAAGTCTCTCCATATCCTTGGAAATGGCAACATTCCTCTCATCAGATTTTTCCATTGGCATCCTGATGTAGCCCATTAAGTCCATAGCCGCTTGTAGGAATCACACCTGTTTTCCATCAGGACTTCCCGCATCAGCCAGCACAAACATGTGTGATAAGTTGATGCTAAAACACCATGACACACTCCTTGGATTTACTAGCATCTAACAGATGAAGGAGAAAGCTTTGCCTTTTATAGCTCTGAGCCTCCCAGGCCTAAAGCAGCTGGAGCAGTTGCTGCCTGCTATGCATTCACTATACTCTGCTTCCCAACTCAGGAGCCCTGATCCTGAGCTCGCCGGGAAGAAGGATCCCTCTATTTAAGGTCATCAGGTCCTGTGTTCCCAACTCTGAATATAGATCAACACCAACCAGAGAACGTTTAAAAGACACTTAGGCTGGAGAGACGACTCAGCAGGTGAAGGTACTGTCACCAAGTCTGGGGAGCTGAGTCTGGTCTCTGCAGCTCACATTGTGAAAGAGGACCAATTCCTGCAAGTTGTTCTCTGACTCCATATGTACACACATTCTCTCTCTCTCTCTCTCTCTCTCTCTCTCTCTCTCTCTCTCTCTCTCTCTCTCTCTGACACACACACACACACACACACACACACACACACAGCCAGGCAGTGGTGGCACACGCCTTTAATCCCGGCACTCGGGAGGCAGAGGCAGGGGGATCTCTGTGAGTTCAAGGCCAGTCTGGTCTACAAGAGCTAGTTCCAGGACAGGCACCAAAACTACAGAGAAACCTTGTCTCGAACACCCCCCCAAAAGAAACAAAAACAAATTTTAAAAATAGTTAAAAACAAAAAGCCCTCAGGCTAAGCTTCAGATTCACTTGGTGTGGTGGAACCAGGAAGTCATACTTTTCCACAGCTCCCACAAAAGCCTCTGTGTAGACAGGTTGGGATTGATGATAATGACGTAGACCATGCCCAGGACAATACAGTGGGAATTACATGGACTTGGACGCAGCAAGCAAGAAGATTTGTTCCCCATCTGGAAGAGACAAGCTGTCCCGGGGCAAATTTCTCAAGCTGTTTGGAGCTCAGTTTTGTTTGTTGATTTGAAAAATGAGGTACTGGCTGGGGAGATGGCTCGGTTTGTGAAATGCCTGCTGCTCAAGCAGTAGCGCTTAAATTCAAGACCCCAGAATCCATGTAAAAAGCTGGGAATGGCAGCATGCACTTGTAATCCCATCACTGGGGAGACAGAGACAGGCAGATCTCTGTGACTTCAAGGTATGGTAGCACACACCTTTAATCCCATCACTGGGGAGACAGAGACAGGCAGATCCCTGGGACTGGATGGCCAGCTAGCCTAGGTAGTTGAGTCAGTGAACTCCAGGCCAATGAGGAGATTCTGTCTCAAAAATTAAAGTTGGGAGTGAAGTCCTGCAGTGATGGCTCAAAGGTTAACTACCCTTGCAGAGGACCCAGAGTTCAAGGCCCAACATCCACCTTTAACTCTAACTCCGGGGGATCCAATGCCCTCTTCTGACTCTGTGGGCACACACACATATGGGGGGTGGAGAGAAGGGAGGGTATATATCTCACAAAGCTATTGAAAGACTCTGTAACAGCAGCACGCTGGACAGGCTTAAGAACAGCAGGTGGTCAGACAGCAGGTGTTAAATATTAATGAGCTGTCAAACACCATCTCAGAACTAGGCTTCCATGGCAGAGTGGAACAATTCTGCCATCATTTTATAGGATACCAGAGTTTATCCTTAAATCAATTGTGTGCTACATAAGAAGTGCTCAGTGTTCCAGTTGCTTTCTGTTTTGTGATAAACAATATGACCAAAACTAGCCCAGAGAACAAAGGGTTTATTACATCTTATAGAATCCTCAGGGAAACCGAGGCAGGCACTGAAGCAGAGACCATGGAGGAACGCTGCTTACTGTCTTGCTCTCCATGGCTTGCTCAGTTTACTTTCTTAGACAACCCACCTGCCTAGAAGTGGTACTACCCACCTTGGGCTGGACCTTTCCATGTCAATCATTAACTGAGGAAACGCCGCCCCCCAACATTCCCATGGCATGGGATGGAGGCAGCTCCTCAACTGAGGGTCCTCCTTCCCAAGCGACTCTAGTCTGTGTCAAGTTGACAAGCTAACCTCCACACCCACCATTTCTCTAGAAGGTCTAGACCATGTACCGGAGCCACAGGAAGAAATCAATGCAGAGACTCCCAAAGAAACATGAAATTGCCTTTCCTTGTAGGTTGCCTGAATGTTTACATAGAAAAAGTCAACACACTCGACAATTTAGATAAATCTCAGAAGTCTTCTAGTAAACTAAAGAGAACAAACTCACCTTTCTTATGCTGTTTTTGTGACATTTTATGAAAGGAAGAAGTTTAGGAAAAAAGAATAGATTAATAGTTGCTTGTCAAAGCCTAGAAGTAGAGGACAGGATTGCCATGTAGAGAAACAAATTGTGTTTTAGGAACAATGGAATTGTTCTATATTTTGATCAAGACATCAGTTAAACAAAGGTATGCACTTGTCAAAACCCGCAGAACGACACATCCAATACTATGACTTTTTACATTTTTATTTGTAAGATTTATTTATTTTTATTTTATGTGCATGAATGTTTTGCCTATATGTATGCCTTCATCCCATGTGTGTTCCTGGTACACACGAAGTCAGAAGAGGGTATCAGATACCCTGGAACTGGAGTGATAGACCATCATGAGCCATCAATCCAACCCAGGTCCTCTGGAAGAGCAGTCAGTGCTCTTAACTAGTAAGTCATCTCTCCAGTCCCTCAACATATGAATTTTGCTGATGTTGTGTTTCAAATTTTAAAATCTGCTTACAGCATTTTTCTTTAATTTGAAGAAATCTGGGAAGAAGGAGAGGTGGCTTAGTGGTTAAGGGTGCTTGCTACTCTTGCAGGAGAGCAGCCTTTGGTTCCCAGCATCCATGTCATGGTGCTTACAACTGCCTGCACCTCCAGCTCCGGTAGACCCAGTGTCCTTTTCTGGCCTCCTTGGGCACCTGAACTAATGTGCAAACCCATAAACAGTGGTAGTCGTGCCTTTTTTTTTATTGCTTTGCTGTGTTTTATGCATCTATTGAAATGGGTTTGCTTTGACTTTCTCTTCTTCAGAGCCTGTTGGGTAGTCTGATTTTCACGGCTCTTCTCAGAGGAGTATTTGTTGGAAGTTAAGCCATGAGCACTGGTGAAACTTGGCTTGAGCATCAAATGAGTTGTTAAAATGATCCCCTCTTAGCTATGAGCCAACTGAACCAAGAAAAGGGAGAGGAGGCTCTACACTAAGGACCAAGGTGATCAGATGGAGTCAAAACATTGGTCACCCCTGGATCCTGTGAATCTGCTAAACTTTAGACCCAGTGAAGCCTGTCTACTCTCAGGGGGCCTGTGGTTAGAGGTGTATGCCCAAAGCAACCTCTGGCAGCACAGAAATATAGATTCCAGGTCCTGTGGTGACATTTAGCAGCTCAGCTATCAAAACCCTACACTCAAATTGACCTCAGATGCTGCTGGAACCAAAGCTCTAGTCTCTCAGGGGATCCTGGGAACACTGGAGGGGAAGCACAGGACTGCACTGACCTCTGAGGCTACTGAGCTGGAGATCTGGTTCCAAGGTGCTTCTGATATACCAGACGGTGGAAGGTTAGTCTCTTCGTGCGCTTGAATTTTTCTGTGTGATATTTTCATTTATTTCCAAGTTTTTCAAATATGTAAGTAAAGAAAAGAGATGTTTTTTTAAAAAAAATAGTATGCTATGTTATTTCCTATGTAAACTGGGTTGCTCTAAGGTAGGAGGAGCCAGTGAATGGCAGCCAGCTTCAAAGTCAACCCCAAAGTTAAAGGAACCATGTTAAGAAGGTAGACCATCAGTCTCAAAGTCAGTTCCTTGGATTTCTAGGGATTTAGCTAGAAAAGTAACGAGTGCAGGAGCCTCAGGGTTTTTCTACACACTTTTAAAAAGATCAAAGGAAAACCACATATTCTACTATAAGTTTGCCCAGAGAAGGTAAGAGCTATTTTCTGATGGGAATTTTTAAAAGTTGAAACAGCGTGTTGGATGAAGATTCCTCAAGGAGACCTGGCTGAGCACGTAGCTCAGTTAGTAGAGGGCCTGTTTAGCATGCAGGACACCTTGGGTGTAGCTTGGGTGTAAACTAGGCACGGTAGGGCTTGTCTGCCCTCAGGAGGTAGAAACAGGAGGGTCAGCTGTTCAAGGTCATTCTCCACTACCTAGAGATTTTGAGGCCAGCCTAGACTGCAATGGGACTGACTCTATTAAAGAAATAGATGGAAAAATGAAGGGAGGGAAGAAAAGAGGGTCTTATAAGGGAAATATATGCTGGGGTTTTGGTGATGAACACCAGATAAAAGCATTATTTGAGGAAATATAAGACCAACTATTCTTTGGTCTGATAAGGTTTATTGGCTCAGATAGCTTAGGGGTCCTTTTAACTAATTTTGGTGATGGATCCTCCCTATTCCATCCTAGGTCTATTCAGACTCGGAAGATAGACCTTTATGTAAATGAAAGATTATGAACAATTCAAACCTGAGTCCTTTTTTATCAGACTTCTGCTGAGAAGCTGGAATGTGTTCAAGGAAAAGAAACCCATGTCTACAGATGAGGCTGAGCTTCACTGACACAGAACCACGCATCATGACAAAGAGTTAGGTTTTCCACCATCAACATGGGAGAAGGTGGCAGGAGCCCTGGCTGAGGGGGAAGATGTGGGAGATTCTCACAGCAACCTTAGACCTGCCTGCTTTCGGGCCAGTTAATGCGCTCTCCGCTGTCGGCTTGCACTGAGCTCAAGAGAGCTTAGCAGGATTAGGAGTAAATATCCAGCTATTTTTAATGGAGCTGAACTCTTTCAAAAGCCTATTGTCTCTGCCAGCAACTCTCTCCACTGGGAGGTATCTGATACAAGGGACAAAGCATGTAGGATAGGCATGCAGTCATCTGAGGACCACCCGGGAGTGCTCCGGGAACTTTGGTACCTAAGAAAGAATCATGGCATGGTGGGGAGTTTGAGGACTTTGGAGTGAGAGCCACTTGGATTTTAATTCTGATTCTGCTGCTGGGAGTCTTGGTCAAGTCATCTAACCTCTTGAGCTTTGTTTTTCTTTAAAATGTTGGTAGGGGCTGGAGAGATGGCTCAGCTGTTTAGAGCACTTGCTGCTTTTCCAGAAGACCAGAGTTCATTCCCAGCACTCAAGTCCAGAAGCTCACAACTACTTGTAATCCTGACTCTCACATGTATACACACACATGGGTGCACACACACACACACACACACACACACACACAAGAACAAATAAAAGCAACTCTTTAAGAAATAACATAAAAATAAGTAATAAAATTTAATTTAAAAATAAAATAAAAAGAGGATACTACAGAGGCCACTAAATCACCATAAAGATTAGAGATGAGTGAAGTCTCCTTGACTTGGAGCATGGAACTGGTTCACACCATAGGCTCAATAAATACTGGCAGAACATGTCACACACATATGTACAAGTGTATATACCCGAAACTTAACAAATAATTAGAATAAATATAAGATGCCTGTTCTTTCATTTGATGCTTTTGAGGTTGGGTGGTATGTTTTAATTGATGGCAATCAAAGTTTGTTAGCTACAAATAGAGGAGAGAGTTCCAGCATGGCTGTCATTATGGTGACATTCAAACATAACTAATTCTTCTGGGAGCTGGGAGAAGCTGCTGCAGCTGATTCATGCCTCACAGAAGATTAGCGCTAGACATCCATCTTTCCAACGTGTCTGGCTGACTTTCAGATTTCCAGCCATACGTCATTCAATTACAGAAGAAAAAGAAGTGAAACCACAAATTTAATTAAATGTATGTAAATCTTTGGTGTGTTGCCTGTCTTTAGTACATGCACCCAGGAGAGCAAATTCATGGGGCCAGGCTACATATATCTGTTTCCCTGACAGTGTTGGCATTAACTGGAGAGAATCTTTAGATTCAAAATGCTATGGAAACAAAGTGGGCTTTCTCTGGTGACGCTGAAGGAGAAAGTGCTGTATGATTAGACTGGCAAACGAATGCACGCTGGTGTTAGTTTTTAAAAGTCGTATAATATAAGATGACATTTCTGTTTATTTTGCTGAGACTCTATATTAAATGAATGGTGTCTCTTACAAGCCATGGCATCTTATAGTATATTAAATGTGGTAATCCTAAACCACCCCCATCCTTGGCAGGTGCTACGTGTTCTCTTGTTGATGCTATCTGGGACTCTAGCTGACAAGCCTGCTTCAAAATTAGCAGTGGCATGCAAAAGAGACAGCCAAGGAGAATTCTCCTCAGGAGAGACTAGAAAAACAGAAATCATCCCCATAATGAAGACAATTTTATAATAATTGTTTTGAGGAAAAATCTAGAAGTCTGATGATAGCAAGTATTACAAAGAATGTAGAAGGACAGGATCTCATTCGCAAACAGTCTGATATTCTGCAGAGAGTTTAACAGGAACATACCTCGGGCCCAGAAACTCCATTCCTGCTGCTCTTGCAGAGGACCTGGATTCAATTTGCAGCACCTACATCAGAACTGACAACCACCTAGGAGTACAGTTCCAGATGATTTGATGCTGTCTTTGGCCTCCATGGGCATCTGCATGTACATGGTTCACATAAAACATGAAGGCATGTACAGATTAATAGTGAATATATCTTTTTAAAAATAAAATTACTGCGTGTCTGTCTGTCTGTCTGTGTGTGCGTGCATACATATGCATGTGTGTATGTGGCCTACAGACAGAGGTCCGAGGACAACTTTTGGGAGTCTGTTCTCCGCCCTCACTGTGTGGGTCTGGAGATCTAAATCAGGTCTTTAGGCCTGGTGGCATGTGCCTTGGCCCTCTGAGTCATCTCACTTCAGTCATCCTTTTCAGATGTGAGCTGAGGTCACATACAAAGAAGAGGTAAATTTACTGTGTGCCTCAATCACACAAACGTTTTTCTTCAAGACACACACTGTATATTGGGGCCAGCAAGATGCATTAGTGGATAGAAGGTATTCATTACAGAAGCTTAGCAACTAGGCTTGATCGCCCATCTGCAACCCAGGTAGATGTGGATGGAAAGAGAGCTAACCCCATGATGTCCTCTGACTTCCATGCAAGTGCTGTGGCCTGCATACCCACATACATGTCACACACACACACACACACAATAATAGGTATTAAATATATTAACTGTAAGGCAATAGGTAATGGAAGTATTTTTATGAATTTTCTACTTTGTCACACAGGTAGTAAAAAGACATAATCATGGGTTGAGATTTAATAAAAGTAAATAATTTTGGGAGTTGGGAAGATGGCTCAGTTGGTAAAAGTACCTGTTGCATAGGCATGAGGATCCATGTTTAATCCCAGAACTCAATTAAAGGACCTCTGCTGGCAATGACCAAAAAGGTTCAGTGGGGAATTCTGAAGAAATCGAGAATTACCAAATCTGACTAAAAACAAAAAAACTTCACACAATATGCAGCTTGAAAAATGGTCAGACTTTCTTCTCACCCACTCTAGGGAGAGCCTTAGACACTCCTGGGAACCTCAGTTTCCCCATTTGCAAATGACTCAGTCTGGGAACTGACTACTTCCTGAGGTTTTGGTAAAAGTGCAGAGAGACAAGCTTCTGAAGCACAGGGTGAAAAGCCCCAGCAGAAGCCATTGCTAGTGTCTGGGAGGTGGCGTGCAGGACATACACAGTAAGCATGACATGTGAGCTCCCAGCACCTGTGACTCCAGACACTGTACCCAGGAGCCAGGTGTCTGTCTGCAGGGGCCAAGGCAGGCGGGCCTGCTGTGTGGACACGTATGTTCCTGAGAGTGTGTGTGGGTAGCTACAGTGTCCTCAACATCAGGGTCACCACATTTTGGAGCTGGAAAACAGAACACAGGATGGAAGGCTGGGCCTGGGATGGGGTAGGTACTAGAGACGCTGCCTTAGGGTTTGCCATGGGGAGCCTGGGAGTCATGAGGATCTCTCTTCCCTGCCTGTGTGGGTATAAATGAGTGTCTGTGCCTTTAAGATTATTTGACATCTCTGAGATTGGTAACAGACCTCCCCAGCAGCTGCGGAATGCTGTCCTAATATAAAATCCACTCGGTGGTTTTCAGTGGACACTCCCACTGGCAAGCTTTGGTGAGAAATCCCCTATTATGGAAGAGGCCTTGAGCCTCTGGACTGATCCTGCACCATGCGATTAGAGAGAACAGGACATTTTCCTTCTCAGATTGAGACTTGGGCAGCTCTCAGTCGACCAGCAGACCCTAAGGATTCACCCTGGATCTGGGGCTGAATGCTGACGGCTGGGAAGGGTGGCACTTCCAGTCTTGCTCTCAGGTGTCCTCTACCCACCCAATTGGGAGTGCTTCAACTGACAGCCAGGTCTCCACTGATTGACAGCCAGGTCTCCTCCACTCATTTGCTCTTCGCAGTGTTCCAGGTTGTTTCCCTCCCCAGACCGGAGTGTCATGGAAAGTACCCATTTTGCGTGTTCACAGAGAAGCTGAGTCTGGACCTCCCTCTCCACCTCGTGTGGTCACCTTCCCACTGTGAAGTCCCCTCTACCAGGATCAGGGTCTCTCTGGCTTGTTTTTGGTTCAGTGCTCCCATGGGCAGCTCCTCTGCTAAAACACAGCTCAAGAGCCAGAGAGAGCTGGACTAAACCTGCTTTGCTGTTTAGTAGCTGTGTGGCCTGGGCCAAGTTCTTAAGCCTTTACCGTCCTCAGTTTTTCTCTTCATGAAATGGGAATAATGATGATATGCACCTCAAGTTAAGAGCATGAAGTGATCTGGAGACACACTCATGGCGCAAGAGAGTGGATCTCAGAATGTGGTGCAGGAATCTCCAGGACACTTTCAGAATAGCTGTGGTAGCAACTGTTTGTAGGCTGTGGAGCTTGAGATGGAGCTGAGTTGGTAGAGTGCCTGCCATGCAAGAAGCTTTGGCTTCCATCCCAGCACCTCATAAACTTGGTGTGGTAGAGCAAGCCTAGAATGTCAGCACTCAGAAGGTAGAGACTGGAGGGTCAGAAGTTCAAGGTCACCCTTAGCTACAAAGTTAGTTCAATAGCAATCTGGGTACATAAGACACTATTTCAAAGTGATACAATAAAATAATAGAGATTTTTGAGGTAGGGAATTTATTCTGGATTTTCCAGGTGAGCCTCATATAATCACAGAATTCCTTATAAAGGGATAGAGAGAGGCACGCAGTCGAGGAGGAAAGGAAATAATTGAGTTTTGAGTGTGTGGCCGGAAGAGGACCTCTTGTCCACTGGATTGGAGTTACAGGCAGTTGGGAAACCCCTGATGAGGGTGCTGGGAACCAAAGCCAGGTCCTCTGTAAAATCAATTGTGGTCTTAACTGCTGAGCCATCTCTCCAGCCCCAGAATAAATAATTTGAAAGTGTTCCTGCTGGCTCTGGAGATGGAAGAAGGAGCCACCAGCCCTGAAACTCAGGCAACCTGGAGAAGGTGCACTATGTGCTGTCTATCAGGAACGTGAACTATGTCACTCAATACAATTAGTGTTTGATTAGTTCCTCTTAAATTCTGTTTAGCATTCTTGATACATATATATACATATATTGTGTAATTACATAAGTAAAATGACGTAAGAACAAACAAATGTTATTCACTATAGGCAAGTGCTCTACCAATTGAGCTGCACCCCAACCTTATTTATTTACTGTGATAGTGGGGTCAAACTCAGGATCCCAGATGCTATCAAGTGCTTTACCAATGAACTGTTTTTGATTTAAATCAACATTTTGATTTAATTCCATCTTGAAACTCTCCTCTGCTAGGTAACAGCACAGTCTTTGGTTGTTCGGATGTGAACAGCTCTGGGGCCATTATTCTGCCTGCTCTGTTCATAAATTATGGAAATGTGTCCTGGAAAGCACTTTCTTCAATTGCATTGTCTTGTGCCAAGAGGTAGTAATATCATTACAAAGTAAACATCTGCCTGGCAATATAAATCAGCAAAACAACTTAGCAACTGACATTACAGGGGGCTTATAGCAATGAAGAGAAGATGCTGTTTTTGATAGCTAGGAAATGAAATCAGCCTAGATGCCCGCCAACAGAAGAATGGGTTATGAAAATGGAAAACATGTACAGAAGGGAATATTATTCAGCTTAAAGAAAAATTTACAGAAAGATGGATAGATCTGGAAAGAGTAATAGTGAGGTGACCCAAACTTGGGAGACAAAAATATTCATGTCCCCTTTCATATGTATAATAGCCTATTATGCATACATGTATCTATGTAAACAGGTCCCCTCTCATATGCAGACCTATAATAGTCTATAATGTACACATGTATCTACATAAACAGGTCTAGATGTGAGTATAGTGCAAAATTCAGAAAAGAGACCCGAGAAAGTGTGCTAGTGGAGGCCACTGGGAAGAAAGGATGGAACAAAGACAAAAGGACTTGGGAGTCATGAAGGAAGAGACAAGGCCATGTTATTTCCTAGTTAAAACTCTGTCAGAAGTTTTAGATAAATAAATTCAACTTTCTGGGTATTGAAACACCAAGAACCATAAAATAAAGAAAAAAATAATTCATAGTGGATATGCAAAACCCTAAGTGATATCAATAATTCCAGAATGGACAATAACTGTACAGAAGTCACTGAGAGCTATAGAGTTTGGATCTGGGCAAATGTTTATGTGGCATCCTTAAAACCAGCTGTGTGGTATTTTTATTTACGAGCTAACTGGAATGAAGTGATTTTAAAAAAAAACAAAAGAAAGCCACTCATAGTTGTTCATAGCAACCACGCTACTTCTATCCTCATAGGTTTGCCTTGTTACTAAATACTTTGCTTAAGTGGGATGATGAAGTGGATGGTGTCCTGGGATGGGGAGATTTTTAGGGGCAGGGGATGTGGTTCTCAGGACCCAAGGTTGTGGGAAGACAGCCAAGAGATGCCACTGTCCTGCCTGGCTCAGGGGCAAGGAATGGCCATGGTGTGGGATCTTGAAACTGAAGGAGAAAGGGCTGTGGGCTTAGAACTTGGAGAAACAGCCAGATGGTGGTGGCACTTGCCTTTAATCCCAGCACTCGGGAGGCAGAGGCAGGTGGATCTCTGTGAGTTCGAGGCCAGCTTGGTCTACAAGAGCTAATTTCAGGACAGGCTCGAAAGCTACAGAGAAACCTTGTCTCAACATATGTCTTGGAGAGACATATGACGTATGACAGATTGTGGCTTGAAGGGAGTGTCATTTCCAAGATTCAAACACAGGGTAACTAAAGGGGTTTGGGGTGAGTTAGATGGCAGATCCCTGGCTGGGAGGACCGTCCAGGGCACATGGGGCAGGGCCACTGGGAAGCACGTGAGCCAGCTGTCTGGAGGACAGGCCAGTGGGATTGCACTCGTACTTTCAGTCTTTAAGGTGTTGGGTTCATGTTCAATGTCTGGTGAGGCAACTCTGTTCAGAATAAAGCCAGGGTCTGTCTGTCTGTCTTCCTTCCTTCCTTCCTTCCTCCTTTCTCCCTCCCCCCTCTTTTCTTCTTTCCTTCCTTCCTTCTTTCCTCCCTTCCTTTCTCCCTCCCTCCCTTCCTTTCTTCTTCCCTCCCTCCTTCCCTTCTTCCCTTCCTCCCTCCCTCTCTTTCTTCCCTTCTTTTTCTTTCTGTGCTCAGGATTGAACCTAGGACCTTGTACATTCTACCACCTTGCTAACTTTTTGAAACAGAGTCTCACTAACTCGCCCTACAGACTTTGAACTTGAGACCCTCCTGTCTCTGCCTCTCGAGTAGCTGTGACTACTGACCTGCTGTACCACTGGGCCATTTTCTAAGAACATCTACTTGTTCCTGAGACAGTCTATGGAGCCTAGATGATGCCAGGTGGGTTCTGGGATCTGTTCCAGTTGATCACAGAAGAGTCTCCATCTAGGCACCCACCCCGCTCCCCAATCTCCAGTTGCTAGGAGATGCCCTAGGAGAGAGATTAAATGCATGGATGGACAACATTTGTAATAAGGCCCCCGGGGAAAGCCGAATATTAAATTGTCATCTTGCTGAGATTATGTAAAAAGCGAACGTTCCACAACTAAAATCTGCACGCAAACCCCTTCCTAGTCAGCAGAATTCTAACGAGGGCATCCAGGCTTAGAATCTCAATCATCCCGCTAATTCATCTCCTTATCAAGTCACATATTGACACCCCTTGTCACCCTAAAACAAGAGGCTCTGAAATTGATTGGTCCAATCAGCTAAGGTCTGACTGCTAGGCTACCAGATGTATGTTCCCTTTGCCTCCTGGGCTAGACCATGAGGGGAAAGGCAGATTTCTCCAGTGCCCCTGGGCTTGAGAGTCATCTGGTACTTATCCAGAAGGGACGTGACTGGCTATGCCCAGGAACTGCTCCATCAGAGACTCTGGGGTTGAAAGGCCTGATCTTATGTCCCAGGGGTTCACCAGCCGGTTAAGTTTTTGCAGTGTTTAACCTTCTGTATGCTTCTTTCTTCAGTGTGGATATGCGACTGGGGAAAAGAACATGGCACTTCACCAATGCCCCTCTCATGCCCAGAAAGGCTGTGGCCAGGGTCACCTTTTGGGACGGTTAATCTTCTCAACTTGACTGGGTTTAGATGCAACCAAGAGACATTCTTCTGGATGTGTCCAGGGAGGAGTAACTGAAGGGAGATGGTCTCCCAGAGCTGGCACCTTCTGGCAGGGGCTCATCCCCAAAGAAGTCCAAGGAAAAGAGGTTTCGCTCACTTGCCCATCTCTGCCTCTTGCTAGTGCATCTCTCTCATTGTTGTCCCTGCTGTGGCCTTCCTTTGCTGCCATCAGAACCCAGCCTTTTCTGCCTTCCAACAAGGACAAAAATATTTAAATGCAACAGGGGATGGAGAGATGGCTCAGTGAGTAAAGACACATGCTGCCAAGCCTGAGGATCTGAGTTCAATTCCAGGGACCCATATGGTGGAAGGAAAGAATCATCTCCCAAAATGGGTGTCATAGTACACACACACACACACACATACACATACACACACACACATCACACACACACACTAATAAAAATTAAATAAGAACTGCATTAACTGAGGCTCTAGCTTTACCCTCTGGGCCTTTAGTGTTCTGATTCCCAATAAAGACTGTGACATGTGTCCTTCTCTGCTGATCCTGGGTGCCCAGTGAGATGACACTGGGTCATCTTATCCTTCGTTGTCAAAAATATACCTCCTGGAGACTCTGAGTCACTCGTGACTTACACCATTGAAGCCTCATGATCCTTGTCTTGCCAGCATGGCCTGCAGGAGGTGCATCCTTGTCTGGATTCATCAGTGCTCCCAGGGACGTTCCAGAGCTGCGGACTTTGTAACTTTTCAGCTGGTAGCCATCAGATGGTCCCTTCAGCCTCTGGGGGCTAAAGTTGACTGTTTTCTCTAGACAACAGAAGTCAGAACCATGGTGCTCTCCATCTTACTATATCCACTCTTGATTCTGGCAAAAATATTATGAAGCTGAAGAAAGGGATATTTTTATCCTGATTAAAACACAAAACAAAAACAAATCTCCCACCTCCTTTGTGTGTGTGCTCATGCAGTGGTGTGGACATCAGCTATCTTCCTTACTTCTTCACTTGTCTACCCGGAATATCTCTGATTTATGCCTTGACAATTTCACACCTGTATAAAGTATATTTTGAGCATGTTCACCCTCAACTCTCCCTGCCACTAACAATAAAGGGGGTTGGATAGAAGCTGAACATGCAGCTCAGTACTGGGCCCCCAAAGTCACAGGGCATGGCCAGAGACACCCTTAGATCTCTAGTCAAGAATGCCAGAAGGGAGCTCTGGTTTCTACTGTCCTAAACGAATATCCTTCCCTGGAGTTTGTACATGGAGGTGGGAACTTGGATTCGGGTCTAGACATTGGTCCCTTCTAGTAGACACAATTAGAACTAGCTCTTGAAATAGATTTTCATGGTAAAAATGGATTGTGTTTCCCAGTTTCAACTCATCTCCTATGTGATTCTAGGGCTACCTCTTCAGAGGGGAGAGCGACCCAGCAGCAGTAAATGACCACTGAGGGTAAATGAGTTCCTCTGTCCTGGCTGGAGATCTAACACTCCAGACAGGATGGTCGATCATCTGGCCAAAGGATTGATCTTTGTGGGTCTTGTGCAAGTAATCATGGCAGCAGTGAGCTCACGAGAGTGACAGCTGTCACATCCAGAGGTCAGCATTTCACAGCACTCGTCCCTATGCTGCTCTTCCACAATGTTCGCTGAGACAGTCTCTCACGGATTTTTCTCAGCTGCTAAACCAGCAAGACTCAAAGTTCCTTTTGTCTCCACCTCCCTAGAGTGGAATTACAGATGTATGCTATGCTCAGCTTCTTACATAGGTGCTGGAAATAGGGACTCAACTCCTCATGTTTGTTTGTCAGGCTCTTTACTGGCTGAGACATTTCTTCAGCCTGCCCCCAAAACACTACTTGACAGTATAGGGATTAACACGTCATGCAGTCTGATGGGTCATGATTCAAATGTGGTGGCTTGTCTTCTCATCCTAAGCTTCATTCTCTGCAGCTAGGTATAGTAGTAACGGACAACTCAACATCCTGTGTTTAGAAAAAAGGTGCAGTTGTTTCCTCTTTTCTATGGGTTTTCTCTGTGCAGTTTCAGTTACCCATAATGCACTGCAGCCTGATATTAAATGGGGAAAAATCCAGAAATAAGCAATTTATGTTTTAAATCTCATGCAGTTCTGCTCTGTTGTGCCTAGGCTGTGCCACCTCCTTCTGTCCAGTGTATCCACATGGCATACTTGCTTCCTATCTATGTGTCAACCAGAGAGTACGGTTTTGTTAACTTGTAAGGTAATCCATGCTGTGAGTGATTCAGCAGCCTTACCTTGAGGTCTTTCTTCAGAGATGATGACTATTATGCATATTTTAGATGACTCTAAGCCTGCTGCTGGTTCCCCCACTATATCACATATATCTCTGACACATGTTTACTGAATATTTGTATGACAGTCATGTTTCGAACTTTTTGAACATTGTATTTGACACCATCATAATGCCTGCAAACAGAACCCTTCACATAAAACCCTTCATCACTGCCGGAATCTGAGGATGTCTCTTTAGCTGTATGTAGGAAGCCTACAGCAGTGAAAAGCTTTGGGTGGTACCTCTGGGTTCAGTCCTTGGTTCCCCCATCCGAAAACTCATAATTTGTGTGTATTACATCCTTTGATTTGGTTTGGGGGTTTCCCCATATGGGCGCCCTCATCTCTGAGCTGTGTAATTTGTGTATATTACACACTTTGACTTGGTCTTGTTTTTCTCATCTATTTTGTAGAGATACTTGCATTCACCCTATGAAACTTGCACAATGTACATAATGAAGCAGGATAGAAAGACAGGAAAATTGGGGGGCATGAGGGACGGAAAGGAGCCTTCTCACCCAGGAATCCCTCTGCAGCCTTTGCAGTGTGGCGGCTGTTCTTGGTTGATAACTTGACTATATCTGGAATGATCTAAAACTCAAGTGGCTCATTCACCTGTGAAGGATTTTTCTTAATTAAATCATTTAAAGTGGGAAGACCCACTTTTAATTTGGATCTTTTGAGGTGGGAAAATCTACCTTTAATCTGTGCCATACCTATATGAAGGACATGGAAGAAGGAAGCTTCACTCTTTGTCTGCTTGCTCTTGCTCTTGCTGGCATGTTCATCCCTTCACTGGCCTTAGCGCCTATGTCTTCGGGGTTCCAGCATGTACTGAAGACCAGCCGAGACATCCAGCCTCGTGGACTGAACAACTACTGGATTCTTAGACTTTTCGGTGGTAGCCATTGTTGGTAGACTAGCTGGACTACAGCCTGTAAGTCACTCTAATAAATCACGCACACACACCAGCCATAAACCTACACCTTTCTGGCTCTCTCCCCAGAAGTCCCACTTGCAGGGAAAAGGCATGCACCAGACCCCACTGACAAACCTAACGTATCCTGCTTTTGCTGTACCAGATTTTAATTCCATCCGAGGCATCTCCAGAGTTTCCTCACTTATCTCATTTATTAAAGGAGATTAATGTGCCAGTGGAGTTTCTAGACAGTCTTTTGAGATGTAACTTGAAAGTCACCCAAATCATGTATACCGCCAATGCTAAGGCGCTTAATTGCTTATTCTCCCTTGAGAGCCTATACCCACACTGGGCATATCTTGCTTTCCCCTACTCTCTTGAGAAGCACCCCCTTAGATTTGTCTTATTTATTTTCTGAGCATCTCTCTTTTATCTCTCATGCTTCAGCCTATATTAAAATATCTTAATAAACTCTCCGACTTCTCTTCATCATAAACCAATTAATCCTTTTGAGTATCGAGGCTACCTGCGTCCAGGTCCCTAAAAGTCTAGGGGAACTTCTCAGGCCGATGAAGATGGCAGTATAGAGTTGTGTCTCTGTCCCCTCACCGCTGACTTGTAATAATAGAACTCCTTGGTTGTGGATGGGCAGACGCTCTGAGACAGACTGCCTGAGTTCCATTGTTGACCTGTTGTCAACACTTGCATGAACTTGGTGAAACTATTCAACCTTACTTTGCTTCACCTTCTCCATCTGTATAAAGGAGTCAGGATCTACTTTGCAGGGATACATGTGCTAGTATTTAAAAATGTTTCCAAGAATATGGCTGGCATACTATATACACATAATGAATACTAGCTGTTAAGATAGAAACGATACTTTTAAAATACCTAGAGAGATCTAGTGAGATTGTTCAGTGGGCAAAAGGCACTTTTTTTTCCAACCCACATGGTTGGAAAGAGAGAAGCAACTCTGCACATTGCCCCTGACCTCCACACACATGCCATGGCATGCAATACATACTAAATAAATAAAATATAAAACCAAAACCAACCTAGTCGACTGAGCCTGGAATTAATTCTTCAAAGAACTGCTAGCTGTCAAACATCAATGCAGGCCACCCGGCCACCTTCCAGCCCCAAGAGGGATTATGAAAAGGGTCTGGTTACATACAAAAATAAAAGTTCTGTGAACCAAGACTTGTGCCCAAGATTGCCTGGTCAGAACTTACACCATATCTCATGAACACTAGCTCTGTTCTTTATGTGTTGGTAGGGGCTAGACACAGAAGTGGAAGAATACATCCTTACGATTACAAGCCCTATCCCCACCCTGGTTCCATAACTGTCAAAAGCTTCCCACCCTCCAGTCCCAAGATGCTGCCCCCACCCTTACCCTAACTACCAACTCTTTTAATTCAAATAGTGGTGGGATCATCCAGCCCTATCGCAGGAGCCTACCATCTCTTCTCCCTCCCTCCCTTCAGCCTAGGGGGTCCTCATATCCTTGCCAATGCCTCCAGACAAAATAGCTAGGGATTTCCATCCCCAGTGAAGAATAGAAAAAAACATACCATACACACCACATACCCTGAATACCAGACATTCCTCAGATGCTTCGATTTGTAGGTGAGGGCCACAGCCTCTGTAGCTTATTCAGGCTTACTACATGGCAGGAAATAGGAAGTCCTGTGCCTCCGTTAAGTTACTCACAGGAGAGGCCAGGGAGCCTTGCTGTTTGCTCCTTCTGCTGTCTGCACTGAGCCTGTTAACACTTACTCACTAAGTAAGCCCCATTCTAGAGTCCAGGCATTACCAACATTTTGTTCTAGACATGCATGGAGGGCTGCAGATGGCTCAGTGGTTAAGAGCAGGTGCTGCTCTTACAGAGGACCCCAGTCCAACATGCACTTGTGCATATAAAGTTCAGAGGTCAGGGTTGATGTCTCCTTTGTCTTCTTTACTTGCTCTCTACTTTTTTTTTTTTTTTTGAGACAGGGTTTCTCTGTGTAGCTTTGGCTATCAGAGAACTCACTCTGTAGATCAGGCTGGCCTCAAAGACATCTGTCTGTCTTTGCCTCCGAAGTGCTGGGATTAGGTGTGCACCATCACCTTATTTTTTTGAGACAGTCGCTTACTGAAAGTGGAACTCACTATTTGGCTAGATTTGGTTGGTGAATCTTGGGATCCTCCAGTCTCGTCTGTCCCCTCCTCCCACCCATTGTTGAGATCCAAACTCAGGTCCTCATTCTTTTTTGGCAGGTACTTTACCAACTGGGGCAAATGGTTACATCTTCAAGATTGCTTTCATGTAAAGAGGAACAAAACATTGTAGAATACTTAATGTACGACCAAACACTTGCTGGTATTTTCCTATATGACTGGTCTCTGTAGCCAGTGTGGGCTGGCTTCATTATTGCAGAAGTGGATTTGAGTAGGAAAGCCTGGAAGAACTGAGGTGGGAATGAATTTCCTCTAGAAGTCCCATCTGTGTGGAAGATCTTCCTGACTCTCCAGTCAAATTATGTCTTATAGATTATAGATTTTAGCTTGAGTTATCTCTAGTTTTCAGAATGGCCATTTACTACTAACCACTGTATCTGACCTAACAGCTCTATGACTATTAGGTAAAACTGATACTGGGAAAATCAGGGTCCTTTCTTGTGGTTCTTGGTCTCATTTAATGAAAGAATTTAAGAGTGGATTCAAAGGGAACTTCAAGGACAATTGTAATAAAGTCTAAAAGAAAAAAAAACAACCCAGGTTATGCTGCTATAAACCTCAGAAGCTGCTGGAGAAGGAGGATGGAGGGGAGAAGTCATTCTATGTAAGCTAGCATAGAAGTCAGTCACATGGCAGAAGTGGTTGTTGGAATAGAAATGGTGTCCATAGGCTCATATATTTAAATGCTTGGTCATTAGGGAGTAGCACTACTTGAGAGGGATTAGTAGGTGTGGTCTTGTTGAAGGAAGTTTGTCATGGGAGTGAGAGAGGGGTGGGCTTTAGAGTTTCAAGAGCTCAAGCCAGGACCAGTGTCTCGCTCTTCCTGCTGCCTGAAGATTCAGATATAGAACTCTCAGCTTCTCCAGCACCATGTCTGCCTATGTGCCTCCACGCTCCCTGCCATGACCATAATGAACTAAACCTTTGAAACTGTAAGTAAGTTTCCCATTAAATGCTTTCTTCTATAAGAGTTGCTGAGGTGTCTTAGTGTTTCTATTGCTGTGAAGTGACCCTATGGCCACAGCCTCTTTTATAAAGGGAAACATTTAACAGGTCACACCTACCCCAACAAGACCATACTCCTAATAGTGTCCCTCCCTATGAGCCATGGGGGTGTGTGTCATTTTCATTCAAACCACCACACATGTTCATGGCATGTCTTCACAGCAATAGAGCACCAAGACAACAGACAAGTAGCCACATGGTGGTGGTGGGAGCTTGAGAGAAAGAGTAAGAAAGCCCAAAGTGTTGGGGAAACCCAAGCCATCAAGGAAAGTATTGTTAGAAAAGAATAACAAAGAAAAGAAGAAGTTACAATTTTCTGAATAACCTAGATAAGTGGACAGACATGGGAAGTTGCATAACTTTGGCCTGGTAAGCTACCGCAGTGGAGCATGGGAGGTAGTGGTGATGGCTTAGAATTCTGGAAAGGAAAGTTACAGTTCCTCACTAAAGGGATAATTACTCCACCTACCTAGAGCATGACTTAAGGTAAACCTGCCTTCCTAAGGGGTGCTGTCTCGGCCAAATGACTTACCTGGCCCAACAGAAATGTTAAGTCTGTTTCCACTCATGCCAAAGAGTCTATTCTCTTGACTGGAAGGAGGTTTCTTTTTTCTACTCTAGCCAAACTTTTGGATATCATTAGGCTTAGTAGACTACTAGCTTCTGCCAACTTGAAAGCTAAAAATGTTAAGACACCATCTACAACCTACAGAAAAGAATTTCCTGGCTTGGTGATAATCCAGCTACATTTATAAGTGCAATGATTCACAACATCTTTCATTCTGTGACAACAGATATCATATAACTTCTTACACAGTAGAAAGTGACATTAAGGGTAGCCTGAACCCAAGTTTCTGTGCCATGGTTGTTCATATTTGGTTCAGAATAAGCTACCTCTCACTTCCTGTTGTGTGACTTTTCCTGGAGAATGCTGTGGGATATTTGTACACTGTGTGAAGATGTATTGCTGTGATTGGTGCAATAAAAAGCTGAACAACCAGTAGCTAGGCAGGAGGTATAGGTGGGACTTCCGGGAAGAGAGTGGGACTTCTGGGAAGAAGAAAGGTAGAGTTTCCAGGGAAACATGGAGAGGAAACAGGAGGTGCAAGATGGAAGGAGTAGTAGCGCCATGTGACAAAACATAGATTAATATAAATGGGTTAATTTAAGTTCTAAGAGCTAGTTGAGACAATCCTAAACTAAGGCCAAGCTTTTATAATTAATAATAAATCTCCATATTATGTGATATTTTGTATCATTTTGTATATATTTGACAAATAAAGCTTGCCTGGAGATCAGAGGATAGAGCTCGCCATTAGTTAACCATAGAGGTCTGGAGATCTGTACAAACAGGAGACACGAAGTGATAAAGAGGGCAGAGACAGGATCTTGACCTTTTCAGTCTGAGGCTTCAGAGGTAAGAAGTCTCTGGTGGCTACTGCTTTGCTTCTCTGATCTTTGAGCTTTTACCCTGATATCTGACTCTGGGTTTTTATTGATAACTAATTAGGATCCTGCTTCATCTTCGTGTCATTATTTGCAGGCTGGCAGTCCCAGTGAGGAAGTACAACTACAGGAGAGATGTGAACTAACTTTTATTTTGAGGCAATTAAAAGAGATTAAAGTATTCCACTCAAGTCCAACTTGGGGAGCCAATGAGCTAACAAGGGTTACTTGCAGGAATATGGGTGTCCCCAAACAGTTGCTTCCCAGAAAGATCCCAATTTATCATGGATGACAATCCCATGGTAGGTGAATGATGCAGTCCCCCTTTCAGCCAGTCTTCTGTGTTGAACACATCCCAAGATCATGTGCATTCAGGGGTGAGGGAAGAGAGGAGCAAGGGGGGCAGGTGCAGGAGGCAGTAATGGCTAAAGCCAAAGGTGCAGAGCCTATGAGCTTCCCCCACTTCTTCTATTAAGGAGTGTCAATAGTCTTGTTATCATTACTATAGAATTGCCTCTCAGCATTTCTTTATTTCAGTTCTATAGCTATGAGGCATTATTTCTACTCCAAGATGGCAATGGGATGATCACGTCAGATTTGGATTAAACAGTTGTACTATAACACTACATTTGGAGCAAAGGTGTGTTTTACACCCACAGTTGTTAGATAAGATGATCAACGAGGTAACAAGATAAGGAGTCTTGGTTGTTTTTACTCTGCCATCTTTGGGGCAGAATCCATCCTGAGGCTGCTTATCCATATGGCTAAAAGTGGCTTCTTCATTCATCACTGCTGTGGGAGAGAGAGAGAGAGAGAGTCCAATACCTTCAGTAGACATTTCTTTCTCCCCTCAGAATAATCAGGCTGTATACACAGTTCAGACCCAACCACTAGTAGGAGGAATGGTATCTTCCTTGACTTAGAGCACCCTTGGCTTCTGGTCATCTCCATAGACACTGTTTCACTTCGAAAGGAAGTGGGGAAGTTAAGCAGAATGTTAATCATGTATTCCCAATGGTCTTGAAAACTAGTCACTTGCTCAAAGCCATGCCTCTGAAGCCCAAAGCTCTCGAATGTTCTTTTTGCTTCCTTCTTGTCTGTAGGTAACAAAGAAAGAAAGCCTGAGGTGTTGAACTGCAAGCATCTATGGTCTAGGGGCCTGCAGGGTTTATTAAAGAAACCTTTCTCTGCCAGACAGGAGGACCAATGGAACTGAATAGAAGACCCGGATATCAATTCACACATCTTCGAACACCTGATATTTGATAAAGAAGCAAAATATATCATGTGGAAAAAAGAAAGCATATTTAACAAGTGGTGCTGGCATAACTGGATATCAACATGTAGAAAAATGAAAATAGACCCATACCTATCACCATGCACAAAAATCAAATCCAAACGGATCAAAGACCTCAACATAAAGCCAGTCACACTGAACCTTATAGAAGAGAAAGTGGGAAGTACACTTGAACACATTGGCACAGGGAACCACTTCCTAAATAGAAACCCAGCAGCATAGACACTGAGAGAAACAATTGATAAATGAGATCTCCTGAAACTAAAAAACTTCTGTAAAGCAAAGTACACGGTCAACAAGACACAACGACAGCCTACAGAATAGGAAAAGGTCTTCACTAACCCCACATCAGACAGAGGTCTGATCTACAAAATATACAAAGAACTCAAGAAATTGGACAACAAAAGATCACATAATCCAATAAAAAAAAAATGGAGTACAGACCTAAGCAGAGAACTCTCAACAGAGGAATCTAAAATGGCTGAAAGACACTTAAGGAAATGCTCAATATCCTTAGTCATCAGAGAAATGCAAATCAAAACAACCCTGAGATTCCATCTTACACCTGTAAGAATGGCTAAGATCAAAAACACTGATGACAACTTATACTGGAGAGGGTGTGGTGAAAAGGGAACACTTCTGCATTGCTGGTGGGAATGCAAGCTGGTATAATCCCTTTGGATGTCAGTGTGGAGATTTCTTAGAAAATTAGGAAACAACTTTCCTCAAGACCCAATAATACCACTTTTAGGTATATATCCAAAGGATGCTCAATCGTGCTACAAAGACATGTGCTCAGCTATGTTCATAGCAGCTTTGTTTGTCATAGCCAGAACCTGGAAACAACCTAAATGCCCCTCGACCTAAGAATGGATAAAGAAAATGTGGTACATTTATACAATGGAGTACTACACAGCAGAAAAAAATAACGACAGCTTGAATTTTGTAGGAAAATGGATGGAACTAGAAAACATTATTTTGAGAGGTAACCCAGACACAGAAAGACAATTATCACATGTACTCACTCATAGGTGGTTTTTAAACATAAAGCAAAGAAAGCCAGCCTACAAACCATAATCGTAGAAAACTTAGACAACAATGAGGACACTAAGAGAGACTTACATAGACCTAATATACATGGGAAAGTATAAAAAGACAAGATCTCCCGAGTAAATTGGGAGCATAGGAACATTGGGGGAGGGTTGAAGTGGGGAGGGGAGAGGCAGGGAGGGGAGCAGAGAAAAATATAGAGCTCAATAAATATCAATAAAGAAAAAAAACCGAAACCTTTCTCTCTGCCCCCCCCTTCTCTTCTAGATGACCCTCTGTGGGTCCAGGTCATGAGTACCATCTTCTAGAGACTAGGTCACACCATCTGAAGTCTTTTCTATATTTCAGTAACAACGTCCTTTGGGTTGGATCCTTTGCTGACTAGTTTTCATGTCAACTTGACCCAAGCTAGAGTCATTGGGAAGAAAGAATCTTAGTTGAGAAAATACCTCCATATGATTGACCTGTAGGGAAGTCTGTAGGGCATTTTCTTGATTGATGATTGATGTGAGAGAGCCTAGCTCACTGCGGGCAGTGCCACCCTGAGCTGGTAATCCTAGGTGCTATAAGAAAAGCAGGCAGAGCAAGCCATAGGGAGCAAGCCAGTAGCAGCATCCCTCCTTTGCTTCTGCTTCAGCTCCTGCCTCCAGGTCCCTGCTTTGTGTCTCTATCCTCACTTCCTTTGATGATGAACTGTGATGTGGAATTGAAAGTGAGCAAACCCTTTGTTCCCTACGCACTAGGAACACTAAAGGATTCCATCTTTCAGGTTTTTCTTGTCAGTAGAGAGCACGACAAGGAGGTGCCAGTATACTAAGGATCAAGCTGTGCTTCCTGGAAGCTGTGTTAGAAAGGGTGTCCTAGGAAAGCACTCTTTGGAGAAGCTATTTTGGGCAGTCATGTTACTCCATGCTAGGGTAGGGGGTCACGTGGGGATAAGAGGAGGAAGGAAGGAGATAGCTGTTCAGGAACAATCTTTCTGTTGTGTGTTCAAGTTCAAATCAGAGGGCCTTCAAACAGCTCATAAACACTGGTCACAAACTAATGTCCTTCACCTAGGCTCTCTGTCTTGTCTAAGTTTCATAGCTTTGGAAGCTGGTGAGGCTACATGTGGCAAGATGTGAGCCCTGCCTGTGACATAGAAGAGGTTGTTTCAGAGATATACATAGAGGCAAGAAACAATTCTAGTGAGATTATGGAGTAGGACTCAAATAAATCCAAGGTGTGGTTCCCAGGGACAAAAACATTGACATGATAGCCACCATGCCCCTGGTGATACTGAATGTACATGAGTGCCTTGAAGCCCTCAAATAGTTTTAGAGACACCCATAGCTATTCACTGATACTTCACTTCTTAAATTTCTCCTAGAAACATTGTTTTTGTTCCTTCCAGAGAAACAGGGACACTCTATTTGTGTCCCATGGAACCATACTGCCCCCTGTGGCCCAAACCATCTGTGCAGCTAGCATGTACTACTTCAGCAAATAGGGCTTTCTTCTAGGACATAGTCCACATGGCAGGCTGTCATGTTCCTGACGTATCCGACCTGCAGTTCTGAAGACTATGGCCTTGAGGCTGAGTGGCAGTGGTGTGGGGCTCACTGTATCTCTCGTCTTCCCTTTTGGATGAGGCTCTGAATTCCAAGTTGTAGGGCTGGCAGGTGATCTCTGTTTTGAAACTTTAAAGTTTTAGCCTTTCATGGTCTTCTCCTCACCTCCCCACCCCCACCCCTCCAGCCCCAAACATCCTTCACCGCTACTATCTGCTAATTGCTTCCCTGGCTGCCTTTGAAGGTCATCTCTAGCTTGTGCCCTGCTCAGCCTGAGCTCCTGTCCATCCCTGAAGCTCTGGGTCCTTCTAGCCTTGGTCCACAGTGGGAGAGGGACTGACTTCTCCAGAGCCTAAGGTCTTTGGAAGGAAGGAATGTTTTCTATGGAGCCCTGGGAGCTGAGAAGACATCAGTCAGGCTTTTCCCTTTCTGCTTCTCTGTCAGTCCCAATGTTAGAATGCTGGGGATGCAGGCCTCTAAATTCTGGGTTCCTCAAGCCCCAAATACCTGCGGAGCACAGTCAGCCTTTCAATGAAATCAGAAGCATTCCTGCAACACTGAGATCTCAACTGAAGAGAATCAGACTTCTTTTTTCCAAGCTGTAGAGTTCCGGAAGCTGGAATTGACAGGGAATTCTGAATATGGCCCCAAGGGTTTGGGCCTTGTATTGACCTTCTTAGGTACTGCTCCTGGATAGGCCATCCTATCTTCAGCCTCCATCTATCCCTGAGCACAAGGCCAGAGGCTTTCTTATTCTGGGGGACTCAGGGCAAGCAATCTGTTGTGTTCAGGTAAAGGATGTTCAAATGAAAACCCCCAGGTGAATGTCTCTCAGTCATTCCATGACACACTGGTGTTCCAGAGGAATATGGATCCTAGCACCCATGTAAGGCAGCCCACAATTTCCAACTACCTGTAACAGTTCTGGGGGACCCCATGCCCTCTGACCTCTGCAGTGCATCTAAACTCACAAAGATGCATGCACATGCACACAAACATAAAACTTTTTTAGTTTGTTTTTGTTGTTGTTTTTTGTTTGCTTGTTTGAGGGAGGGTTTCTCTGTATAAACAGTCCTGGCTGTCCTGGAGCTTGTAGACCAGGCTGGCTTCGAACTTAGAGATCCGCCCATCTTAAGCGCTGGGATTAAAGGTGTGTGCCGCACTGCCCAGCAAATATAAAACTTTTAAAAAAGCTATGGTCTGAAAAAAAAAAGAACTCCAAAGTAGGATTGTGGATTCACCCAGTGGGACTCCATCAGAGGCTGAGCAGCAGAGTAAGGTGCTTAGTCAGTGACCTCTGGATGCCCCTTCCGTGCCACAAACGTATATGGAACGGAATGATCCTCTGTTCCTGTGGTCCCCCCTCCCTCCCAGCCCCAGAATCCCTTATTGCTCAGGAGTCTGTAGCATGACCCAGGCTCTGCCACATGTATGCATGGTCCCTTCCTCAATCCTTCTCCCAACATCTGTCTGAGTGATTTTTGTCTGCAGGGCAGGACTTCATAGCAGATCTTCACTTTACAGATTGCCTGTCAAAACATGAGCTTTGCGTGGCCCAGCTAGCCTAGTGTATGCAGCAGAGAACAAGAGACCTTCAAACAAACAAGGTGAAAGGCAAGGACCAACATCTGAGTTTGTCTACTGATCTCCACACATGCATGTGACATTCATACACATGGTATGCGTGCACACACGCACACACACAAAATGTTTTTTAAAGTCTGATATGCAAACCTACTACTGTAGAGGCTTTCTAAAATATATTCACATTCAAAGGAATTTAAATGGAGTCACCATATAATGGGGGAGACAGTACCCAAATTTGACATCCTATGCTACCAAATAAAACCCTTAGTACCAGGAGTAGGTTACATCGTTTTATTTTGCTGGTTGAAGGGGTCCCACAGACACCACCCTAAACACTACAGGCTATTGTCAATGCTACAACTTGACGGTAAGACCTACTGCTGAAGACACCACATCTTATGGCACAGAGCATGGAGAAATCTAGTTGGCACTCATTTAGAAGTTTTCCCCTACTGGATGGCATTCATGGAGCTATAAGTGCAATACACACCACTGGAGAAAGCAACCATCAATCTCACCCAGTTACAAACCCTATGAGCACTGACCTGCCTGAGAGATAACCTACTGGTGCAAGAGTGGTACAAGCATTAGGGGAGTGACCAACCACTTTTTGATTGGATTTAAGGCCCACTCCATGAGATGGAACTCATGCCTGATACTATTGATGAGACGGAGAATCTGAATCTAGATGGATCATGGGCCCATGGAAAAACCTACTATTATTATTCTACAAAATGAAGATAGCAATAGAAGAACTCCTAATGTCATGCTACTATTAACTCTCACTAGAGAACCTTCTTTTTGCAGTAGATGGTCATAAACACAGAGACCCATAACTGGACAGTGTGCAGATGCTTTGGAGTGCTCAGCCCTGAATGAGATGTCTACCACATCCTTCCTCTCGAGGCTCGGGGACCTATGAAGAAGAAGGGGTGGGATGATTGTAAGAACTAGATGTGGAGGATGATGTTCCGGACAAAGCAAGGGCAGACACACACATGACCTCACAGAGTCTATACCAACACACATAAGATCTACACAAGCTAGAGCTAGACAAAATGCCAGCAGGACAGAGAAGTGAGCACAAAGTCCCATCTCTAGCCAAGAAGCATTCACAAATGACAAGAGCTCGGGGGAACTGATTTTCTTCAGTGGAGTGACTGGGTATATTTCCCACACTCCACGGTAGGCCCCATGTTCAGGACTGCCTGTTCAACACAAATCAAGTTCTGCATTTTTTAGAGTCTTTTCTTATCAAGAGAAAAAAAATGAACATGAAGGTGGGTGGGTAGGAATGGGAGAGGATCTCAGGGGAGTTGGGGTATGGAAAATGATGTGATAAAAATATACCGTAAAAGGACTGGAGAGAGGCTTGTGGCTAAGAGCACTGGCTGCTCTTCCAGAGGACTGAGGTTTGGTTCCCAACACAAAATGAGTGGTTCACAACCCTCTGTAACTTCAGTTCCTTGGGATCCAATGGCATCTTCTGACCTCTGCGGGTACCAGGCATGAATGTGGTGCACATACACACCCACAGGCAAAACACATAGAAATAAAAACATAAATAAAACTTTAAAAATATATACTGTAGGAAATTATTAAACAATTAAGAATTTAAAAGGTCTTCAAACAAACAAGCCATGAGTTTGGAAAAACCAACTTGGAACTTGGTCCTTTGTTAGTGGGAGACCTTAGCAGAGTAGCTGGGAAATCCCAGCTCTATTAGCTTTGTAAGCTTGGGATAGCTCCCCAGCTCCTCTGAGCTTTGGCCTTAGATCTACTAAATGCGGATAGACCACCTGCGTCTTGCTATGAGGAATAAATGGGGGCAATAGAGTGTGAGCTCCCTAACGTCTGCTTCCCTGTCCTTGCTGGTGATAAAGCCCTCCCCCCATGGTATCCCCTCCTTGGAGAGCTCTCGGACCCTCCTCTCTATACCTCTCCAAGCCCTGGACTCACTGAATTGTTTCTTTTTTCCTTGTTCCTCTAAGTCTCATTAAACCCAGGCCGTCACACTTACGACCCTACCATTTGAGGCATCACCCCTTCACGCCTGTGAAACTCCAGTGCACAGAAACCAGGCAGTGCCAGCCCCTAGGAAGCTTTTCCCTTCAGAGCGAGAACCTGTTTCCCCACAGTTCTGGGTCAAGGGTTACTTTCATGGTCCCTATATTGTGGCCTCCTTTGGGAAGCCTTTCCTACCTTCAAAGCAGCACCCTATTATTCCCATTTCTCTGGGTCAGGTATTGTATTCTCTGGGACTGTGAGTAGGGCTCCAATGTCCTGGGCACAGGTGCTGGGGTTCGCAGGTGTGATCCTTGTTGGCTTTTTGACCAGAGTCAATTTTGTGCATAGAGGATGTGAGTTTTGATAGGCAGCAGCCAACCTCACCCAGATACCTCCTGCCTGCTTGAGTCTCGGGCTGTCCCTTTGAAGAATGGGCATACGCCGGCCTCTTCTAGACGGCTGAGCCCTGAGGTATGTCTGGCAGCACAGGGCTGACACTCAGACATGGCAGCCTCTCACCCCATCTCCTGGTCTGCCCTCAGACTTCTCACTTCTGTTTGTGTGGTAGTCAGCCCTAACTAACCCTTTTGTCATTCTTATTAAGTCGGAGATATGAAACCTTTATCATCAATTGGCTTAGCGAGTGTGACTTTAAAAGAGTCCTCTTAATAGTTGATGGCCATCCCAACGTCACTTTTGGTTGCTATGGCAATTCTTGGACAACCCCATCTTGCAGATTAGGAATGCTTCATATTTTTCTAAATCTGGCTGTCCCGACAACAAGGAGTCCTGGCCAAGGATCCACCCCCTCAAACAGGAAGGCTGGAGGTGACATCTTTGGCCTCAGCTGTCACAAATGAACCTAATCTTCCTGTGGTGGGTCTCCAGGCCAAGTGTCCCATATGTGCCCTTCGGTATTTAAGTGTTCTGTCTTCCAGTGACATGCAAATGGCCTCAGGAAGCCTCATTGTTTCAAAGTGAAGAAGAAACAACACCTTCCTATTCAAGCTAGCTTCTGGTGGCAGCAAAGCAGAACAGAACTGGGTGACACCCTGTGGCTTTCTGACTGACTACTGGTCTTATCCCTCACACTCATACACCCCCCACATCTTTGGTTACTGTGGAGATGGTTGGCTTAAGGAAGAATATCTCCCCCAAGTCGAAGACACTCTCTTTCCTCTTTATTTGTCTCCCTCCCATTGCCATTAAACTTTCACACAAGTTCATTCCTTTAAAAGTTTATTTCTGATGAATAAAAAAAATAATTTATGTGATTAGATAAATTAATTTATGTGATTAAACATTATGACAAGGGCAGAGCTTCTCTTTCTTGTCTTCTGGTGGACGTGGCTGCAGAGGGGTTTGCATGTTGTTGCTTCCTGTTAGGCAGGGAGCTGGGTTCCAGGGAAACCAGATAAAAGCTTGCCCACTTCACAGAAAAGCATCAGCTCTTCACGGTATTTGCAGATGAACAGAAGATCTGTTTTCACGCTCATTCCCAATGACCATAACCTCAACACACCAGGCACAAACTCAGAGCAATGGAGCAGTGGTGTTGGGGGTTTGCAGAGGGTGCCCTCCCCAGCAGATGACCTTCTGGAAGGGACTCGGTGGAGAGGTAAGACCTGTGCCACCAAGACCTCTGGCTTTCAGGACTCTGGGGACTATTGCCTCTCAGTCTGAAGGTGAACTTTTCCTTCGGATTCCTTGCATTTGCTAAATCTCTTAGAAGCATCTGTCCCCTTGGTTGCAGAGTGCTTGCTTCCTCTAGGGGTCAGAGCAGAGCCCATGGGCAATCTGTGCTAGGATCTTAAGCCATAAATCCCAGAGGTGTTGCCGTAGCCTGAAACTGCAGAGCTCAGGGAGATTTGGGTGACCACTTGCCAGAGAGAAAAGAGGGGGAGCAGAGAGCTGGTCTTACCACCTCCATCCTGGTTCCTTCATGAGGTTTTGGTTCTGGAGTCACTTAGGAGGCAGGGGGAAGAAATACATTCTTTTAGGTAGTGGTATATTTTGGCTATACTTTGCATGTGTATAACCCAGGGCCTTGCACTTACCAGGCAGCCATTCTAACCCTAAGTTACACCCACTAGACCTTTGGTTTTTTAAGACAGGAGCTTGCTACCCAGCCCAGGCTGGCCTTAAACTTGTGATCCTCCTGTCTCCACCTTCCAAGTGTTGGGATTATAAATGTACGGCACTACACCTGGTTATACTGTTTTCAACAAATGAGGGGTTGGCTTCGGTTGCCTGCATCTCACCAGCTGGCAGAGTACACAGAAGACAAGCAGATTAATCTGGTGAGAAGCTTAGGGACTTTTCTGGATTAAGTGTATACGCCAGCAGATCTGCTGGTGGCTTAGCCATGAAAGGCTGTGCACAGACGGGAGCCTGGGCAGCAGCCTCTGAAAACCACAGTGACAAATGGCAGACTGGCTAGGTCTTAAGTATCTGTTTATAATGATTTCCAAGACTACCCCCAACTGGCCAGTGGAAGTGCTACCCAGGGCTGTCTGAACAAACATGTCTTTTGTACCCAATCCAAAGACTTCTGAAAGGCAGAAGCAAACTAGATATAATTCCCCAATCACCGGACACATCCCTCTTTTGATCATCAAAAATGGAAATTCTGGACAGATAGATCAGCCTAAGAATTCCAAACCCAATAGCTGCTTCTCTCTGCAGACAGAGGTAGGAGAGCACTCATCTGCCTACCTAGCCCGTTCCCTCACAGAGGGATACATTTTATGCTCCAGGCCTTGGGCCACTTTTCTTTGAAACTACTCCAAAATGCAACTCACTGCATCTGTATTCTTTCTGCCTTAGGAGCCAGAAGTCCCCTCAGTGCCTGAGGACACCACCAGCAGCATTTATCAAGTAATGGCCATAGTCCAGTATTTTGTTCATTTTATGAAACGAGGAAAGACCCAGCCAGCCACAAGGACCTTCACAAACATGGATGCAGCATGGACAAGCAAGAGACAGGTGAGACATCATGGCAGGTGATGCCTGCGTCTTCCCCACGAAGTTCCTAGTGGCACACTGGTCCAGACAGGAGGGCAGATGCCTGTTTTCCTGAAACACTCCTCACAGCCAGAAAGGACAGCCCTCTGCTTTTCATTTGTTAGAGATTTTTTTTCTCCAGTATTCAGTTCTGTGAAGGTTTTTAACAACCCCGGGGCATGGACCAAGAACTCTGCCTAGAAGCATACCTTACAGGAAGGAGGGTGAGCTGGCTGCAGGAGGGCCTCCTGTCCTACTGCGTAGGGGTCATTATCACATCTTAATCGTGAACTTTTGGGTCTGGCTTAATAGCTTTGGAAAGCCCCCAGCAGAGACATGAAGAGTTCCACTGAAAGACAGTGAGCAAGACCATCTGCTTTCCCATGAGCACCCAGGGCTCCCCAGCATCCTCCTCTACTGGATCTGAAGCCTGCACACTCTCATTCCCTCCATATGTGCTCTCCATTAGCTTTCCACCCACACCACACTTTGTATTTCCTTCTACCTGTCTGAAAAGAGTCCCCATGGGGGCACTCATAAGTCTCTATACATCTGGGAAGTTGCTGAATTTAATTATATTTTAAAACTGCAGCACAAGGTAGGCTGATGGAGAAGATTCTCTTGGATAGAAATCTGGATCTAGCTGAGTGTAACACACAGTGTGGCACAGGCATCATATCATGAAGGGAGGGGAGCGCCTGCCTTCAGCAGCTATCAGTCTTGAAAACCATATGCCTCTATTACCTTTTTTGCCCCTTTTGGAGACAGGGTCTCATGTGGCCAAGGCTGGTCTCTAACTTACTGTGTAGCCAAGGATAATCCTGTCTTCATCTCCCCAGTGCTGGGATTGTAGACATGTGCCACCACACCGAGATTAGGTGATGCCAGCGATGGTACCCGCTTTGTGCAAGCTAGCCAGGCAAACACTCTCCCAGCTGAGCTACCACCCCAGCATGGCCCTACTAACTCTTGTTTTCCCTTCATGAATTCATTGAAATCTGCAGGGGCTTGCTTGGTATTAGGCCCTTGGCCATAGGACATTCATCCTTCACCTATCATCTTAGGTAGGGGCTCAGATCAAATGTAAACTCAGGGAACTATAATGTAGTAAGATACAGGGTGGGAAATAACTTCTTGGGGATGGAAGAGCAGGGAAAGTTTTAAACAGACAGCCTTCCATCTCGAACTTGGACCCTCCTAAGAGCACAGGTGCTGACTACGGGCTTGAAGGTGGGAGGCTCTTCATTCCCTACTTAAGTCCCTCTTGATTTTTCCTCCAGGGGGCACTGCGCTGAGACCCAACAGGGACACAGTTTGTGTGTGTTCATTTGCATGAACCAAAACAGCCTTGCAGAGTAAGGAGCCCAGGATTTTATTTGGGCCCCTGCCCACCTAAACCCACCTGACCACTTTCCACAACTCTGCCCTTTGGGTTACGGAGAGAGAAAAAAAATAAAATAACTTCCATTTTTTTCTGGGTCACAAGAATACAAGATGGGTGTAGATTGTACAAGTAGCTTACACACTGAGGCAAGAAAAGCGTGCAAACGGGGCAGGGGTTCTTCACCCCCGTGGGCAAATCGGTGCTCCAAACTTACAAGGACCTCTTGTGACTTCAGACCCAGAGTCCACCTGGGAGTGTTTCTGGCTTTCCTAACAGTGTCTGACTCCAGCTTCTGTCTTCTCTCTAGAGAGAGAATATCTGTGTTCACGATACTGATGAGTCCTGTGAGCCATCACTGTTGTTCTTCTCCTAGTGTGGCGATGTCACAGAGGCCCTGGAGCAGTCTTGGAGGACAAAGACTAAGGTGTCTGAGAACGACATAATACTGACTTCTCTCTTTTTGGTAACAGTCCATGAAATGTGCGCCCCTCTCTCCTGAGATAAAGCGAGGCACGAGGGGAGCTGGAGGGGCTGTGGGTGGGACACTGTACCGTGAGATCATGATCATGCAGTCGGTGGTAACAGGACTGAGGAGTGAGAAAGAGACTCCAGGTGGAGGGCCAGCAGTTTCCAGGAAGTGCCTGGCTCTTGGGAGCACTGTTCTGTCCAGTTCTTGTTAGGGGGTGGCACCACCTCCTGGGGCTCCCATCGTGGGCAGGCACTAGCCCTCATCCTCCCTCAGCTCAGTGGGTAGGAATTTATACTGCTGCTGGCGGATCTGGGCCAGCTTCTTCCTGGCTTCCTCCAGCTCTCGTTCTTTCTTTAGCATTTCTTCCTGGGCTGCAATGATCTGGAAGGAAACAAGAGTAGGATGGGATGGGAAGCTTTGCTAGAGGCCTCTGTCTTCCACAGCCCCCTCCTTCTTTTGGACACAAAAGAACATTCTTTTTAAAAGAAATCATTTATTTATTTTGTATGTGTTGCATTGTGTGCAGGTGCTATAGCACACAGGTAGAGGTCAGACAACGTGCAGAAATCAGTTCTGTATATGCAGCATGTGGGGCCTGGGGATTGAACTCAGGTCTCCAGGCCTGGTGGCAAGTGCCTTTACCTTACAAGCATCTTTACTTGCTGAGCCACAATATTGGCCAGGAATAGCATTTTTAGCTCTGAGCTAAGCTCTACAGCATGGCTTGGTTTTGTGATCCAGCTGATCAGAACAAACAAACAAACAAAGAAAAAACAAGCTGGGTAGGGGCTTAGCAGTAAACATCTCCTGCATCCATACCAGGCTTGGTGTCTATACTTGACTAGTATCCCCTTTATGGCAAGCCTGTGAAAGTCCCGTATGTACAATGAGGGGTCTGAGGCTGAGAGGGGTGGGCCATTGCAGTGACTCAGCAGGTAGAGAAGGATGGAGCTCAGGTGTGCAGGAAGCTAAAGCTAGGACCCTCAACTACTAGGTAGCCTTCATATAGAGTTGCCTTTTAGTCTCTGACAGGAACGGGTTCCTGGACTCTGACTAGATCCTGGAATCTGTGGAGGATTAAGTCCTTGATACAAAACGGCATAGTATTTGCATATAACCTATGTAGCTCCTCCTGTTTTAATTATTTAGTGAGTATATGCATGTATACACATATGTGCATGTTCATGTATGTATAGGTACACATGTGCATCGGTGTGTGTGTGTATGTGGAGGCCAGAGGTCAACTTTGACTGTTGTTCCTCAGGGAGCCATCTACCTTGATGCTGGAGACAGTGTCTCTCAGTTTTACCTGGAACTAGGTTGCCTGTCTCTGCCTTCTCGGCACTGATATTACATATGTGCACACCACACTTACTATCTTTTAAAACATGGGATTTGGAGACCAAACATGTCTTCATACAAGAATGGCAAGCACTTTACCCACTAAGCCATCTCCTTAGCTCCCTCGTGCATATTTTAAATAATCTCCAGGAGATTTGTAGGACTGAATGTAAGGTGAACACCGCACACATAGTTGCCAAACTGTATCGTTTAAAGAATGACTAGAAAAACAGCCTGTCTATGTTCCGTACAGCTGCAGTTTTTCCTGAGTATCTTCATCCTGGTTGAATTCCAGGATGAAAAAGTTGTGGATAGATACAGAGGACAGAATGCACGCATTTCATGCTTCTCAGGTTGAAACGGAGGAGTACTGGCTAACCGGTACAGTGGAAGGACGGCCAGGACGGCAGTCCCAAAGACATCCTGCCCTACTCTAGGCTAGTCTGTTCCTTTCTTTCTCTGTGACAGGAAAGCTGGATTGTAGCTAGGTGCATGGCTACCCGGAAAAGAACCCCACATGTCCCATCCTCCCGTGTGACTGTGTGCTGAGTAACAGTATGGGAGAGGAAGTGAGGTTGATGACTTCCAGCACTTGCTCTTTTCAGATGGGACACTGAGGTTGGTAATTATGCCACCTTGGACCCAGTTGCCAGGGGCAACATCTAGGGAGGGAGGATAAGGTGCAGAAACACCACGCCTTTCCTAACTGGCTTCTACCCAATTATAAAGAGCAGCCCATGTAAGGCGCTATTTAGCCGGCTGTCTGGCATAACATGACCCTCATCTTGGCAGTTATTGTGGGTTTAGCCACTCACCTGAGCAATGCCCCCCACGAACTTGGTTTTCACGACAACATCATCATCCTCAGCTTTGCCGAATGCTGCCTTTTGGGCGGCACGGACGAGATTGTCTGAGGCCCTTTTCACAGCATTTCCTGCTGCCTAGAGAGGGGACAAGACACATGGGACATCATTAGCAACGTCCCATGGGCCTGGTAAGAACACCAAGTCATAACACAGAAGGTTTCTGGAGCCAGCGAGTACCCATCATCTGTCTACACATCAACTCCTCCAGCACCGACCCACTTAAGCTTTTTTTTTAAAGCGTTTATGTGTGTGTTTATATGGGGTGCATATGTGTAGATATGGAAACCAGAGAACAACCTCAGGAATGCCACCTACTTCCTTCGAGACAGGGCCTCTCAGCGGTCGGAAGCTCACCAATTAGGTTAGAAGGGCTTGTTGGTGAGCCCTGGGGATGCTTTTGTTTCTGCCTTTCCAGCCCTGGAATTACAAACAGACCGCTATGCTTGGCGCTCAGCTTTCTTACATGGGCTCTGGGGATCAAGTTCAGGGCTTCATCCTTACAAAGTGAGCGCGTTACTGACTGAGCTATTTCTCTGCCTGATCACATGCTACCTTTGGAGGGAAATAATGAGACACAACTGGCAGCTTATGCTTGTGATAGAAGTCCATGCAGGGGCTGCCCCCTTAGTCTGGAAAACCACCGCCCTGTGGCCCTAACTTCACATGTATTTGAAGTCTTGGCCCAGATTTCATGATTTCCTGCAGGTCATGGCAATCTCATTTTCCCTTATCAAGGTCCTTGGGTCTTCTGTGCTGACTTCGTTACAGTCCTTACCATCCTTGGGACAACTCTATTCTGGGCAGTAACAACTTGGGGATAGGGGGCAATTATTAACAATTAAATTCTTTGTGCCCTCAGAACCTGCTACAGAGGCTGCTCTGAGATGGGATTTACTGAAGGTTTCCAGAGGGAGTGGGGGGCTATGCATGTACAAGTCTGGAGCATCCGCTCTTGTGGGGGGCCAAGTCTTGTGAGTAGTGGACTTTATGGACAGACTTGAAGTCACAGCTAGGTTTGTGCTTTATGAACAAGGATGAAGTGACTGCTGGAGACAGATCTAGGAAAGTCTGTCAACAGAAGTCTCTATCTTTTCATTACAGACGTCTGTCCATTCTAGTTTACTCACTCTTTTGTGTGTTTGAGTACACACGTGTGCATGCACATAGAGGCCAGAAGTTGGCTGGCCAGTGAGCCCAGGGATCTTCCTGTTTCTGCCTTCTTTATACTGGGATTGCAGGCACAAGTCATTGTGTCTGGCTTTTATGTGGGTGTTGGAATGAAATTCAAATCCTCATGCATGTACATGCAAGCACCTTACCCACAGAGGAGCCAGCCCCCTAGCTTACTCTTAACCTTCAGGGAGCAGGGCTCTAGAGAACTGTCTTCTGCCAGCTGTGGTTTGGAATTATCTTTTAGTGGTGTTCAAAGAGTCACTAAATCTCTTGTGTTCCTTACCATCTCTCTCAGAGTCAAGAGTCTAGATCTAAGGGACAGCCATGACTTTGAACACCCGACCTTTCAGCTTCCACCTCCCCAGGACTGCTCTCACAGGCTCACACCACCAACCCTGTTTTATGTGGTATGAGGGACTGAACCCAAGGCTGAATTCATGCTAGGCAAGCATTCTGCTGGAGAGCCACATCCCTAACCTTCAAACCCCGGCCTCTAACTTAAGTGGTTTCTTCAGAGCATCTCCCCATACTTAGGAGTCTCACCTCCAAGAGGAACAAAAAAAGGATTTTAAAAATCATAGGATACTTCTGAGTCTATAAGAAGCATCTGGACTTTCTGCCCTTTACGGTTTCATTCATGGTATATTTATCAGATCCCGGAAGCAGTATCAATGATCTATATAATAACACTTATCACAGTAAAACTCTAGAAAGCTGGAAACAAATACAATGTCTGAAGCATGGGGTAAACTGGCGTAATCAGCTGATGCAAAACCATGCAATCACTAAAAAATGAGACCCATGAAGAATGGAGTCTCCACCTAGAGGAAAACCGTGTATTGATGATACGTATGCAACAGAGAAGCAGATGTATCTTGCTATGACCACAACCAGACACAATCATCTCATGTAGATGACAAGTGGAACGGAAAACAAACATTCTGTGAATGGGGGCACTGAGGCAATGCAACTTTGTTTCTCATTCAAATGTTCCCTTCATTGCGTTTAAAACAGTTCTTATTTTAAATTACATATATATGTATATATACATAATGTGTGTGTGTGCGCACATGCACACATGCTATGTGGATGCCTGAAGAGAATTTGTGGGAGTCAGTTCTTACCTCCCACTATGTAGATTCTGGGGTTGTGCTCAGGTCATCAGGCTTGGCAGCAAACACCTTGACCCATTGAGCCATCTTTACAGCCCTCAAACAATGTTAAACAATCAGAACAATGTGTATGTATGTTGAAGAGCTTGATTGTTATAAACATACTTTCTAGGTTCTGGGAAGGAAACCTTAGCAACTTTTTAAAATCCCCTCTGGACATTTCTCTCTGCTTGAGCAAACACTACCTGAGGGCCTCCTCTGAGTCAGGTGCCATGAAGATGGGGTGCCTGAGATACAGCTGTGACACAGAAAAATACAGGCAGCGGTGCTATGGGATAGGGACCATAAGAGTGGCCAGGCCAGGGACTCTGACAGGACAGAGGAGGGAATCAGGAAGAGTTTCCCAAAAGAGGTGACTTTGAATTCAGTCACGAAAGATGAGCAGGAGTTTGCTGGATTGGGGTGGTGAGAAGCCAGACCATTCCAGGTGAGTGATGGTCCACAGGCACCAGCCCAGAAGGCCCAGGTGCTGTGTGGATGTGGTGGGCAGTAGTTGTGGGATACACGGATGTAGATGGCAGAGGATGAGGCTGGAGAGAGACAGAGCTGGCTGATGAAAAGCCTGGTGGTTCATGCCAAGGAAGTGAGACGGTCCTCTTTGGCGACACTTACCCGCTCCAACAGGAGTATTTTCCCACCAGCATCAGTGACCATTACCTGTAGCCGCTTCATGGCCTCTGAATCCTGGTCGGCCTTCACCTTGCAGGCCACCAGCAGCTGAGCGGTCGAAGCCGCAACCTGCTTAGCAGATGAGATGAGCTTTTCCTCGCTGGCATGTCCCTGAACAGAGGCATTGGCTGCCTCACAGAGATTGCTGGTTGCTGCTGCCACCATCCGGGCCTGAGGACAGTCAACAGAGAAGTGACCCAAGGCCCAAACCTCCCTTGGGGGAATCCACAAAACATATGAAGAGGAAGGAAAAGGTGACTCACGGCAGAGATCAGCCCCTGTGACCACTGTCCATCATCAGCAGCATTGGCAGGGATGGAGCCCACCTGTTGAACAGGGAGGGAAGTCTGCATGAGCAAGGTGAGCTGCAGTCCCCACAGACCCTCTTGTGCCCTGCAACCAGATGTACAGCACTGTCTAGTTACCTTCACCAAGAGCACTGACCTTGGAATGGTCCAATCATTCCCCTCACGGGATCCCAGCCCAGATCCATTGGGTCAGTATCTGCTGGCCGGTATTGCCTGGCCTTATATACACAAAGGAAAATGCTCCAAATGGTTCCCCTTTGGCTGCTGGATGGCACATTTCCAGGCAATGGTAGTTTGAGTTTCTCATTGAGGTTGACTTGCTCTGTTACCTTTCTTTTGCTATACACACTAAAGCCTCCTTCTTCAAAGGTCAAGAGTAACTTAAATCTCTCCTGCTCACACCCTGAAGCCATGGTGCGAGATTCTGGCAGAGGAGAGACTAACAGGTGGTGTATTTCCCTCTGTGCAAATGAGGGCAGACCCTAGTTTTAAAGAAATCTTCTCAGTTGTGGAGAGAACAAGAGGCTGGGGGAAAGAATCCCATCTTTGTTTTTGCTTTAAAAATCACAGCAAATGAGAGATTTGCTGTCCAGATCTCCAGGGTATTGCTGCAGGAGATAAGAGATGAGCACCGCAGTTTGAAAACAAGATTGGGGATCCATCAATAATTACAGATACCTCCTGAGTGTCAGGCAAATCCACAACACCCTCATATAATTCTATAGCTTCCCCAAGATCAGCTGAACTTCTTTTCCCAACTTTTTAAATGCCTGAACAAACTGGGTACCTACTACATTTAAAATAGATTCTCAGGCATACAGCAATCTGTCTAGCATCTTTTTACTATGGTTGAAGGAAGCTGAATACATCAATGATCTATCTGTGTCTCTATAGGTTTTCCAGTCAACAACAAGTTGATGAAAATGTGCGGCAAGATGAGCACAGACAGGACCTACAGAGATTCATTGAGAAGCCCAGTGGTCAGCCTGTATCCTTGGGCGGGAAGATGTACATCCAGTGATCTTGCGTGACATACCACATGATGGTTTAGAAGAAGAGAAAGCATGTACTTTAGACCAAGATGCACAAAACTTCCTGGTAGAAGATGCAGTCACTGGTCAGGCAGAGCCCTTCCTCTGTTTTCTAAAACTTGGTCCAACTCTTTGACTACAGTCAACAAAGGCCTTGTAACATGCACACAAGTGACCGAGTCATCCCCAGATCTACAACTCAAGAGGTTTCTGGAGTGCCTCTGTATTTGGGAGGCTCTAAGCAAGACCCAGCCTGTATAGAATGACCCCATGTATGGGAACAACAGGACACATGACACATTTTAAATATTGAAAAGCAGTAATATTTTTATGCCTGTGCATAAAATGTGTGGATTGGATTAATGGTGATGACACGGACTGAAGGAATCTCAGATTTAAGTCTAGATCAGCCATGTGAGCCATAGGCTCAAGAAGGCACTAACTGCTAAGCCAACCAGCATTCATTCGATGGTCCTAAAACCACGTAGAGGCATTCGAAGTTGGGAAGTGGGATTATAGAGCCCCTGACTATGGCACTTACCAGGTTGTTCACCAGGAAATGCTGACAGTTTAAACAGCCTAATGTATAGTGGGACTATAAGTGTCTCTTTGAGGCCCTGATCACTGCCTGGAGTGGGATGTTTTCCCTAATGAGAAGCAGATGAGAAGCCTAGGAGCCAAAGCTTTCACTCAGCTGATGGAATTTATGCAGTTTTCAGTGTGTGTGGGGGGGAAGACTTGTATCCCAGCAACAGGATCCCAACACGCAGCTCCTTTTCAAGCCAAACATTTTTCCTCTAATGCTCAGAGGCTCTCCCTCCACGATGCCCTATGGCTTAGCCACTCAGGTTTACCCACCTTGCCTTGGGCCACCAGCTCCCTCTGGGCTGCTGAGGCTGATTTGACCAGGGCACTTGTGGCAGCAGCAATGGACTTAGCAGCTTCTAAGATCTGTTCTTCAAAATCCAGGGTCTCGTCTGCTTGCTATAACGGAAAGAAAACCAAGTCAAATGCGATGTGCAGCCACAGGGGGCTCTTTCTGCCCAAGTACTTACTGCTTGATCACCTGGCTCTTCGGGTGTCTATTGCTTTTTGTTGACAAGCCACACCCTGAGTAGGGAGGCCTCTCCATCTGTTGCCTCCCCTCCCCTTCCACTAGAAAGCAAAAGCTGTTAGTAGTGACATTCTATACACATTTTAAATCAGAAAAGTCTGAGACAAACTACTTCTCCAGATCACAGTCATGAAAATTCACTGTGAGATGCTCAGAAGGCTCCAGAAATATCAATAACCCAACTCAAAGTAATCAATTATCCAAGTCAAAAGAATGAGTGGTGACATACTTGGCCAGAACCTCAAGCTCAAAAAATGGTTTTGAAAATAAGGGAAGACAGTTATTAGCTCTAGAAAGTCTGGTTTTGCTTGGGTGAAAACAAAAGCAACTCAGGATTGACATTTCTGTGGCTGAGTTGTAAGTCAGCCACATTGTAAACAGGAGCCAAAGAACAAACAAGGTTGTCTCAAGATCGTATTTGTTCAGTTACCTCGATGCCCAAGCAGGGCTCAGCCTCAGGAAGAGCCCTGGACATTACTAAGCAGATTTCAGGCACCAGAGGTAGATCTTACTTCACCACCACCACATTTCCTGTTGCCAAAACCACCCAGGAAGATGGGGAGGTACTTTGGGGGAAAACAGGCAGGTATAAAGATGGTGGTCTCAGGCTGGGTAGGATGGAGCACACTGTTTGGGGTAGCAGAATGGAGGACTTAGGAGGTCTACTGGGTTAACGTTCTGTGTGGCTCTAGGTCAGTGTGGTTTGATTGTCCTTGGTTCATAAACTGTTGACGATGTGGTTGATACCTTCGGGCATCAGAAGACAATGGTCAGATATAGCAATGCTTCTTCTCTCTGAATGTATACTGAAATCAGAATCAATAATCTTATGTATACAATTCAGTAGCATTAAGTATATTCACAATGTTGAGTAACAGCAAGACATTTCTGGGGATCTACTATCTGGCCAACCATTTACTGAAATGAACTTTATATTTTTATGGTGAGAAAGCCTAGGTTTTAGTGAGGTGATTGGGCCCAGAGAGCTACATAGCAACCACAGGATCCTCAGTGGGGTAAGAGAAATCAAGACAGCATGGCTTCTAGGTGGAAGACAGTAGGCCTACGGTCATGTGGTAGTATGAAGAGTCGGAACCAGAATCTAAACCTACATCTCTCTGAATTCAAATTTGTGCATGCCTGTTAGATTTTGTCACCCCTGAGGGCACCATGGGAAAATGATAGTCCCTATCAAGCTGCAAATGGGCTGTTTGGAACCTTAGGCACTACAGAGACTGTTCTTCCCTCTCTTTCCCACCTCTCTCTGTGTATAAGGCAGAAAACCACCTTGGCAGTCACACTTTAGGAATGATCCCCCCCCACTTTGAGCTACGCGCTTTCATTGGTCTGACGCTTATTAGTTTGGCTGGGCTGGCAGGCAAGTGCCACGAATCTCATCTCTACTTCCTCAATGCTGGGATTACAAGTGCAAGTACGCACCACTGTGCCTGGCGGTTTTTGTTTTTGTTTTTGTTTTTTTTAATGTGGGATCTGGGGATTGAACTCTGGTCCTTATGCTTATACAGCAAGTATTTTACTGACTGATGTCCTTGACCCCTAGCTCCATATTCTTAATATCTATATCTTGAGCCTTGAAAAATACTGATCATGATTATTTTTACAACACATACTATCAAAATAAAAGTCAAATGCACTAAAAGTGGAGGTGAAGGGTGAGAGCAGCGTGCTGTAGGTTCCAAGGGAGATTGGTGTGCATGCTTCTTACTTCTGAAAACGTCTTGCTCAAAGAGTATTTTGGATAGAAAGCAACTTAGCTTCGTGCGCTCATTCTAGAAGGGTCTAGGACTTGTTTATCACAATGTGAAAACAACTTAGAAGATACTGGCATAAAGTTGACCTCTATGCATTGGCCCCAATTACATCACCTCAGGTTTATAAGGAGACATAGAAATACACATGAATATATATATGTTGTATATATTCATTTAATGACCTGGAGATTTTCTGAAAATTTCTTCTGCCAAAGAGAGTGAAGCATAGACCAGACTAAGGCATCAGGAGAATCACCAAAGGGACCACTTTTCCCATTTTGCTGATGAGGAAATGGAAGCCTGTGGTAGCACCCCAAGTCTCCCAGACTCTTGCTTCAAGCAGCCTCAAATTCCAAGCTCATGTGACAGCAGCAGAATGCTCATCATGAGATTCTGACTTAAGTCTCAAGAAAACAGAATTTCCTTGTAACCCAGGACCAAGCCTCCACACAAGAATCTTGGTCACACCTGATTGGAATGCCCTTTCCCTTGTCTTCTGCTACCCTGGAGCATTGATTTTATTTTATTTTATTTTTAAAACACACACTTAAATATCTAACTTGCAAGTATTTTTGGCACCCAGAGATTTTTCTACAATGGCAACCATTTTAATTTCCCCCCACTTTTACTTTTCTTCCCATCACATCTCTGGACTTGAACACAGACAGAGTACAGAGTACACAGTCTCATTTTCTGGAGCTCCAGCTCAGACATGAAGAGCTCCCCCAAGAAAAGCAGATGCTCAGATGCCTGGGTCCGCATCTCTCTCTAAGCCAAGGTTACCGCTGGGAGGAAACATCCACCGTGAGCCATATGGACCAGCCATCCTCTAGCCTCACAGACAGCTGGATCTCCTGCAGATGGCAGACCTGGCCTGTGGTATGCCTATTGGCTCTGGTGCCTACCAGCAGGCGGGATGGAGACTTGAAGGGAGGGTAGGGCACCTTTGGCCATGTGGTAAAAAGAGGAGAAAGGTTTGTTCTCGGAAGGGCTATCCTATATAAAATGAACCACAACCTACATAGGTAAGGTGTGTTTTGAGAACAGTCTCCTTCAGAGTGGGAAGAGCAGCGGTGTGGAGAACAGCCAAGGAATGCCAGTGCAGAATTGGCAGAGTAGGCACCACGACTGCTCAGGCCTGCTTCCCTCAGCAAAGCTTCATTCCTGTTTCCTCTACAGAAGGCTGAGTGGTCAGTTTCCTCTCTATTTTATTTACTTATTTAATTTATTTGGTTTTCCGAGATAGGATTTCTCAGTGTAGCCTTGGCTGTCCTAGAATTCACTCTGTAGACCAGGCTGGCCTTGAACTCAGAGATCCGCCTGCCTCTGCCTCCTGAGTGCTGGGATTAAAGGCATGCACCACCACAATGGGCCCTTTCCTCATTAATTGAGACCCTTTACTGACCTGACCCAGGATGGTGGGACCTGTCTCTATCTTTGGAAAATGGAAGACTGTGAGATGCTTAGTCCTGAGTTATTTTCCCCAACACTGGATCACAAAAAGCTTTTATGATTGCTAAAAATTATCCCTTGAAGAGCATGATTGGGGTTGGTGAGATGGCTAACAGAGCTTGCTGCCAAGCCTGACGACCTGTGTTTGATCCCTGGAACCCATATGGAGAAAGAGGAGCCAACTCCTTAAAGCTATGGTACACCCCTACTCCCAGAACTGACTAAATAAACTTAATTAAAAAATAAAAAGCACGAATGATCTCATGCACATGGCTGCTTCACGATTATTGGCATGAAGGGAAGGCAATGACCTTGAGAAGCCACAGGCTCACCAGAGATCCCTTCTGCAGAGTTACCCACAGACCTGGTTGAGGATGCAGACTGTGTGTCAGCAGGTCGGGATGAGGCTCTTATTTCTAAGAGAGGTGGTCAGAAACACTCTGGGAAGCACAGGCGGTTAGGTTTGCTCACCGTCCTGTGATCTCCTTAAGGCTGCATTCAATTTATGTTTCTCCTGCACAAAACCAGGCAGGAGAACACATGTGATATATGGCAGTTGAATGACTCAATGCCTTCGTTCAAAAGAAGCCCTTGTAGTTCCAGCGTTCAGCCAGGACACAATAACGGAAGCGAGGGCTAGAGATGTAACTCAGTTAGCAGAGTGCTCGCCTAACATGTACAAGGCCCTGAGTCTGAGACCCAGTACTGCACAAACTGGATGTGGCGGTATACACTTGTAACCCTAGCATTCAGGAGGTGGAGGTAGGAGGATTAGAAGTTCAAAGTCATCCTCAGCTACACAGAGAAGTAGAGGCAGTCTGGTTATACAACTCTGGTTTCTGACATGAAGCCATATGACATTAAGATATCTGTAAACATGGCTTTATATCAAGAACCCCTCTTACTTACAATTTACACTGGCTCTGTGAGGATGGTAAGCACACGTAAAAAGTACCACCTAGTGAAGTTGGTCACTGACTCTTAATCTTGAGTGTCAGGTCCCTTTTTCTGGTCTCCTCTATTGGAAAAGCTACTGGCTGGGTCAGCACCAACTCTTAGCCCTGTCTTTTCTGGGTAGTCTGGTTGTCTGTAGCTGAAGTTGGGCTTGTCCTTGCCTGGGCTGTTTGACAGCTTCAAGAGAGGTCTGAGTATCTTTTAGTGACATTTTGCTGTTGCTGGCGGTCTGCACGGACCACCATTTAAAGCCAGAGAACAGTTGAGCAAGGATGCGCTTGGGGTTGGTTCCTTGCTGTTCACTTCCCACATTCAGGAGGGAACTTGAGACCCCTGACTCTATTCTGATACATTTCAGACTTCAGAAACTTGAGTCCCATTGGGCAAGGAAAGAGGAAAGAGAGTGGAAAGAGCAGTCTTTCATTTTTATCTTACGTTTTTGTCCTTTGAGAATCTCAACCTTATTTTTGCAGTGACTCATCCTTCATTCCCTCCTGGCCAGAAGGTAGGACCATTGGAAGTCAATAATCAATCTATATAAAACATGAAAAACTCACAGTAGATACTCAAGAATGACTGACATCTAAGTTCATTATTTCTTCTCCTCCCTGTCCCTTGTACTGGGGACAAGACCCAGAGTCTTGCATACTTGAGGCAAACACTCTACCATGGAGCTACATCACCAGGGTCCTCATATTTCAGAAATTGCTTTTTTAGGCTACATCTTTTGATGAAGCGAGTCTATTTGGATCCTATGCTGCACGCATGCTTCGTGCTATAAATAAAACACGAAGCAAGGACAAAGGAAGCTTCAGGGAATGCATAGTGCAGATGGGCACTGCTTTTGGCTTGTCCCTTAGCCCCAGTCCACACAGTGGATAACTTGGACACGGGTCACTGTCTCATACTGCCTAATGCATCACTTCTGGGTCTGCACCACCCTTCTCTGGGCAGGAGTTCATCAATTTTCTTTGATCTTTAACTTAGACATGTTTATATTTCATGTTACATTTTGTTAAGACGCTAACTAGAATAAGCAGGAAGTGCATTCTCTTCTCCACCCTCAGGAGTCCTGTCTCCTTCCTGCTCTGTCTTTAGTGATTCACCCACACTCCCTGATGTCCACTGGGGACATGTGGGCAGGGAGAGCATTTGGCTCCATGGTCCTGTTTCTCACCCATTTTGTGAATTAGGCTCCTGAGACCCTTCACTCAGGAAGAGCCCTGACTTCTGCCCACATCTTAGAGTTAAGAGACTTGTCTTGCTGTTTTCTTGAGACAGAATCTAATGTATCCTAGGAATGTATCCCAGGCTGGCCTCTAATTAGATATGTCTTCTACTTGAACTTCGCTTGAACTTCCGATCCTCCTGTCTCTTGGATTAGACGCATGCACCATGCCTGGTTTATGGGCACAGGAGATTGAACCCAGGACCTCATGAATGCTAGGCAAATTATCAAATGAGCTACATTCCCAGGCCTGAGAAACCAGACTTTAAAAAATTATTTATTTTTCTTTCTATTGTGTGTGTACATGTGTGGATACACATGTACGATGGTGCACGCATGAAGTTTGAGGCCAGCTTTCTGGAGCTGACACTCTCCTTCCAATGTGGGGTTTGGGGATTGAACTCAGCTTGCCAAGCACACACAGCAAGCACTTTTACCCCCCTCGTCACCTTGCCAGCCCAGACTGGACTCTTTAAGAGCTAAAAAGTACCATGACTATTTTCCACACAACCAGATACATGTGCTAAAGAACTACTCAAGCTATTCTCTTCCCCTCAGCTCACATCTTGTTGTCTCCTGTGTTAGCCTCACAGAGTGGCTACTGCTGAAAGAGGGTCCCATCAAGTCAGAAGTTCAGCAGACATGGTTTAGTTTTTGGAACTGTGAATATGTTATGTATAACTTAAATGTCCTCAGTGGGAAAAACGTCAATACCTAGGACCCTTACAACATGAAGAAGGTCTTTTCCTGCCAGTTGGATGCAGGAATAGGCAGCCATGTTTTTCCTTTGTGCTGAATCTGGTTGCTACTAGCTTGCTTCTGGTTTTGACCTGAGAGATGCTTTGGGGAGAAAGCCTTGGCCGGAGTATACAATGGCTACATCAGTTTGTGTTCTGGAGGACCCATGGATGGGTTGGCTCGAGGACAGCCTTCATCCTTAATAGTTCTAACAAAAGGCAAATCTCCCAGAACAATTGGCTCCCCTTCACAGAGGCCTCATCTCAAGGGAAGCTCAGGGTAACACAGAGAGAAACCGTCACTGTGTAGTTCATGTTTGTGGCTAGAGAGCCACCACCTCCACATCCAGACATACAATAGAAAAGTGAGTTCACGTAGCATCCATTGGAAAAACCCCAAGTCTATATGGTCAGTATCCAGGAAATAGTTTTCCCACAGAATAAATTGCTTTATTACATTTTTTGTGCTTATTTTCAAAATGAAAATACCACTGAGATGGTCTTCTAATTACTCTCTGAGTGACGGAAAAAATTCTGCAGGATTTTGTCATGCTCTCAAAAAGGGGAGGGGCAATTGGACATTAACCTAGGAAGTATGGACAATAGAACCCTTTCAGATATTAAGTGAGATACATTTGGTTCATCATAGAAATCTCTGGTATGAATCTTCTACGCATCTAAGGACCTGACAAGCACCTGGCAGAGGCATGCGAACACACTCTCCATGCTCATCTCTTGGCCTGGGGTCAATGGCTGGTATATGAGCTCCACGCCTATAGCTCAGCCATGATGAAAACACAAAGTTTGCCTCCCCACTTCACTGAGCACCTGGTCACCTTCCCCAACTCAGCCTATTAGTCAGCAATATGGGAATGCTGGCCAGCAGCAAAGTTACCCAAAGAAACATGACACTCCCATCACTTCCAGCAAGCGGGCTTCATCTGAAAGACCTCTTAGAGCTATGCTTAAAAACAATTGTAATAGCCTCCTACCTCTTTCATATGATCATTTGCCATTTCAGTTAAAGAAGTGTGAGCGGACAGACCCAAGGCCAAGACCCTAAGCTGTGCAAACATGGGGGGGAGAAACAGTTGCTCTGAAAACCTACTCGATCAAGCACCTGCGGACACACACAGCACACTCGCCACAGGGAAGGAACTCCAGGACTCCACTACAGAATGTCTTCCTCCTGTACTGCTGTCTTTAACCATCACTACTTGGTCTCCTTGAGGAGTCTTCTAGATATTTCCAAGGTCCCTTTCTGACAGCCCTAGTTATACTATTTTCTTGTCCCTGAAAGGGGCGGGGGGGTCGCTCTCACAGTCATGAGTGCTCATTAAAAGAGTTCTTTTCTCTTAAAACAACACAATAACAAAAAAACCAGGCTGGGAGCACAGCCATGTAGTTTCCAGAAAACAGTGCTTATGAAGACTTCGGGCTCAAGAACTCAGAGTGAACTCATATACGTTCCACAGACTCATTTATGGGAAGAGGTCGAAGCAGCCAGAGAAGGCTGACATATACTCGAAAGAATGTTTTCCAGGTCATCGTCCAACTTCCTGCCGAGCCAATTAGACGATATGTTTACTTTCTGACTGTTGGGTTCTTCTAAATACTATCAACCTCTGCTTATAAGTCCACCTGCAACAGAAAACCGACAGAGCAGAGTCCACAGCACAGTCTCTTTGTCAGACATATTTGGTCCCAGCTGAGGTTTGTATAAAGCCAGCGGCTCAGCATCCATACAGTGAGTACAGCTATCATGGTAAGTTACAGATAGTGTGTCTTGATCTTTTTTTTTTGCATTAAAAAAACTTGATTATAAATTTACTCTGTGAGAGTGTGCTGAGAATTAGGATAAAATTGAATCAGGAAGAAATGTCTAGATGGCTATGTTTGCCAGTTACAATCTTATATCGAAGAGATGGGTTGGAATCTTCCCACTGAATATTCTTTAATATTCTCTTAAGAACTGCTCACTGCATACAACTAAGCTATAGAAAATGTCTCAAGCTCTCAGGAATTATGACTCCTTTCCATAACAAACAGTAGTAGCAGTGATACAGGCTGCTGTGGTTTGGAACAAAATGCCCCCTCCCCCCAGCATAGATTCATGTATGTGAACATTTGGTCTACAGCTGGTGGGGCTGTTTGGAAAGGCTACGGGACCTTTAGGAGATGAGGTCATACTGAAGGAGATATGGGGTTTGAGGTTTGATTGCCAGACCCCACTGGGTTCTCTCTCTGCTTCCTGACGGCCAGGCCTTCCCTGCCAGGAAGGATTGTAAACCCTTCTGAACTATAAGCCAAAATACATCCTCTCTGTCGTAAGTGGCTTTTTGCTGGGGTAGTCTGTCAGAAAGGTAAGGAAGACACAGGTCTTAAAGGCTACAAGAAACGGAATAAAAACATAACAAAATAAGCGCTCTGTCATCTAAACCTGTTTGTGATTTTTAATATACCCTTCCTGTTGCCTTCTAAACTTTGTTAGGACCCCCGGAGAAAGGGCAAGACACTGTAGGAATATGCTTGATATATAGTTGGATTAAATAACAACCTAATATATCAAACATATCACACAGAGGCCTGCAGAAAAGGCATCCAGGTTTGACTGAGCTTGAGAATAGGTACAGTATGGACAGCTACAGCTATGGCCTCAGGAGCCAGGCGCCGCTGCAAGATCTCCCGGCCTGCCTCGGAGCACGTCTGTAGGTGCGGTAAGGGTGCCAATAGCAACACTGCTGGCACACACTCTGAGCCTGGGACCATTTTCCCAGATAAAAGGGGAGTCTGTGCATCTGTCCATCACTCACATCTGAGAGACTGCAGGTAAAAGGAGATGCTTCGGTGGGCAGAGCCCAAGGGTGGAACTATAGCAGAACCGACTTCAGATGCCATAGACTCTTGAAACAGATAACCCCAAGAATCAGGTGACCAAAGCAGCTTGAAGTCATCAGCTCCCCTCCCCCAAATTATTCCTCAGAGCAGTGCAGGGACGAAGGAAGTCCACATTCACAGGTAAGTACAAGCATGTGTGTGTGTGGTGGGGGGCAGGGTCACAGTTACAGGGGCAGGAATGTAAGAGCAATGGCCATTTATGGCTCCCAGGAAACTTTTTTTAAGGTTACAGGAAACGATGGAGAAAAGTAACTTCAAAATATTGGCTGGTTTTGTTGTTTCAGTAATATTTTTTAAGCTGAGAAAAAGTTCTTTCATAAAGGCAAGGCAGATATTATACACCATGGAAGAAATTTCCCAAAGTGGATGGCCCTGCTAGCAAAACAAAAGTCACATGCTTTGGGATGGTAAGAGTCTCTGAGACGCTTTCATAGATAATGCCTATGTGGCAAGAACCTGTGGTCATCAGGAAGATTACTCTCCACTGTCCCAGAAGTAGCAGCCATCCTTCCCAACATCAGGTTGGGGGCCACCTACAGCACACACTGTCAAATAAAGAAGCCAGATCAATGGTGCTCACTTCACCTTCGCAGAAGAACCCCTCGGCTCTCCCCTAAGATCCCTATTGCAAATACGGAACCTAGTGTAAGGGGCCTCGCTGGCCTCCCGCACCTCGCTGGCCTCCCGCAGCACTCAGCCCTTGCTTCTCATGTCTGTCGGCTTTCAGGGTTGTTTTCCAGAACTTAATACAGAACCTGTCATTTCCTCCCATCCAAGTACTAACCAGGCCCAACCCTGCTTAGCTTCCCTCATCAGATGAGGTTGGGCACGTTCAGTGTGATATGGCCGTAGACCAGAACCTGTCATTTCCAAATCCCATCCTGATGCTTAGACAATCTCTGCCCATCTCCTTCATTTCCAAGCATCGTTCATGGCTGCATACGCTTTTACCATCTCTTCCCCTGTAACTCGCTCCATGAGCATCTTCATGTGATGCAGTCCTGGCAGCTACTGCTCTTCCTTGCTGAGATGGCCTAACAGTCTGCAGGAAGACCCCAACCTCTCATTGCTACCAACAAGGCTTCAAGAAACAGCCCTCTCTCACAGGTCTTGGATTTCTCCCTCAGAACAGGACCTGAAGCATGTCTAACAGTTTAAAAAACTTTATAAGGTGCAACGGTCCTGAGGGACTAGAACAATTTTCTTTTGCCAATGGGGGCAAAGAAGGAGTGGGATGTACAGAAGCTGCCACCCCAGCCATATGTTCCCATCCCTGTTCAATCACATGGTCCAATTGTGGCCAGCCAGGTCAAGGGTCAGATGACTTCATCCCTAATGAGGTAATAGACTGGTCTGGAGTATGTCTTGTCTGTGGCCTTGTCACTCGCCCTCCTATCCTATAGGGAACCATGGAAGACCTTTTCTTTCACACATGTATTTGGTCACAGTGATGGTGACAATGATGATGAGGCCACCGTTTACTAAGACCTAGTTAGGCACTGCATTCTGACATTAGCGACTTTCATGTTTCAACAACAATCCTGCAGGATGAAGAAGATTCCACTAAGTCTGTTTTCCAAATCAAGAATACTGAAACAGATGAGACACCAGACAGAGAACAGACAAGAGCTCAGGAGCACTCTAGAGAAGGGTGGGGTGGGGGCTGGGTGTTAAATGAGCAGCAGACTCCTTCACAGTTTGCAGGTGCTACCTGGCCGACAAGGAGCCTTCCCCTGTTGAAGGGGCCTCTTGGTATAGACTCAACAAGCCTAAGGACATGCAAATTAAACCGCAAACCTCAAAACCTTAGCCAGACTCAGCCTTCAAGTATGCTTTTCATCCACTAGTAACCTGATTTGCAAAGCAGAAACAAAAACCTAACCAGAAAATGCAGTTCTCTCTAACCCACACGCAGATCTTAAACCCTGATAATATCAGATGATCTGGGACCCCCAGAGCTCCAGCGGAACCCCAGCAAACACAAAAGTCAGGGGTCAAAAATCTCCAGTTCCACCTTGATGAGGAAAATCTGAAATGTGTTTGCCATCGCAGCCAACGCTAGGAGATGGGTCGGAAGGCTTGAAGGCTTTAGGAAAGCTCCAACTTGAAGAGATTCATGAGCCTCCTGTATCCTGCACACACCTCATCTTGAATGCGGCTTTGGAAAGGGTTGGTGCCTCTTCAGCCCTCAGTCTGACGAAAAGGTAGAATTTTAGGTTGTTGCAGTCCTAAACTGGGGGTCCAGATTTTTTTTGTGGGTGTGTGTGAAAAGAGCCAGATTTTATTTCCAAATACATGTGGGTCATGGGGAAGCGGACTGTCGACAGCATAAAGTACTTAGATAGGAAGAAAATGAAGCGTCCTTGGGTCCCACCATCTTCCTTAAGATGGCCAGAGTGTGCGGTGGGAAAGTGCAGCTGCTTACCAAGGCTGAGCCCGACCCTAGAGGTGGGCGAGCTCCTACTGCCCCACAAAAAAGAATCTCTTTCCTTGCCACTTCACTAATGAAAAACATACTAGCCAGCCACAGTCTCCTGTACACACTGAAACTGTCCACGGCTGGATGCTCTACTCGTGTGTCTCATGCATATGTGGAAGCCACGGGTGAAGTATCTCCTTCCATTGCTTCTCTACCATATCTCCACATATTTATATTTATATTTCTTTTTAATTATGCATACACGTGTGTGTGTGCGTGTGTGTGTGTCTGTATGGATGCATGTAAGTACAGTGTGCATGGAGCCAGAGAGGGAGTGGGATTCTTTGAAGCTGGAGTTACAGATGGCTGTGAATCACCTGTCTTGTCTGCTAGGAACTGAGCGTGGGTCCTGTGGAACAGAGACAACAAGCACTTTATCTGAGCTTCTTTCTAGCCACCCCTCTGGTTTTTTTTTTTTTTTTTTTTTTGAGATACAGTTTATTGTTGATCCTGGAACTTACTAGTCTGGATGGCTAGCAAACCTCAGCAATGCTCCTGTCTGCCCCAGCTCCCCAGTGCTGGGATTACAGGGATACACCACCACATCAATTTTTTACGTGGGTGCTGGGAAATCCAAACTTGATTGTCATGTTTTCCCAGGAAGCACCTTACTGCCTGACTCATTTGCCCAGGCCCGTTGTTTCTAAGAAAACAGGATACTCAATACTGTTACTTCTGTATGAAAGGCAGGACGGAAGCCGGTGAACTGAAGGCTGTCAATCTCCTATCTACTCATAGGGACTTTTAACAGAAAACGCAACAACCTGCTTTACATGGTGGCATTACACACAGCACGCTGTGGACGCTCTGCTTCTCCTCTAAGTACGTGACCACCAATGAACACTCACCTTTGGTTTTGCTCTCGGCTTCAGCTGCTCTAACTTCTTGGCCGCGGCTTCAATGGATGCCGCAGCTCCCAGCAGTTCTGTTTCTGCAATGACGGTTGGGTCTTCTGGATCCACCCACTCTGTTCCTAAAATCAGTCCCAGGAAAGTCACTCTTGGCAGAAGGAGATATGAGGGTACTGGTGTAATTATAAACAAAATCTAAATAGGCATTTTGGATGGCCCTGTGGGCCTCCTCTCCATCTAGTGCACGTAGGGACTAAAGGGAGCTAATCTGCTTTTCTAAACCAGTACATGTGTAGCCCTGTCCACAGGAATGGCCATCAATGGTAGATTCATCAATGGACCAAGGTTTGAGTCTTACTTTGCCTTCTGATTTATGCTCATGAGTCTCTGGGCCACAGAGTTTGACATTTTCTTCAGGGAACATGAGGAAGGGTCACATGCCTTACATGTGAGCATCTGTGTAAGCAAGTAAGGGTGTGCAAATGCTGTATTCAGTGTAATTCCCTACACACGAGAATATTATTACTATGATTAAAATTACTTATAAAGTACTTATGTCATTTTAGTTTACATGTATGGGTGTTTTGCTTGTATGCATCTTTGTGTACTATATGCAAGCCTGGTGCCTGTAGAGGCTAGAGGAGGACATTGAATCCCCCAGAACTGGAGTTATAGATGGTAGTGAGCTGTCACATAGGCTCTTGAAAGCAACCCAGGGGCCTCTGCAAGAGCAACAAGTGCTCTTAACTGCTGAGACATCACTCTAGACCCTAATTACTTTTTTTGATATGACTAGAGATTGAAACTAGGGCCTACCATGTGCTAGGCAAGCATTCTCCTACCAAGCTGCATTCCTAGTTCCTCTCCCCTATCCTTTCTTTATACTTTTTGAGATAGGATCTTGTAAAGGTGCCCAAAGTTCAATTTGTTCTGTAGTGCAGTCAGGCCTCAAAAACTTGCAGTCGTCTAGCCTGAACCCGAGAATCTGGAACTACAGTCCTGCAGTCTTGAGGCCTGGCTCATGAGCGTATCGCCCAACAGACAATAAATAGACAGCCTGATGAATAAAAATACAGCTAAAAATAAACGACAAGACTCCCAAGGGAGGTGAAGGCTTCCAGATGGATGACTCCGTACAGGTGGAAGCACTTGGTATAAAGACCAGAGCAAAATGTTATTTTAAACACAAAAATAAAAGAATCCTATGGTTTTCATTCTCACTGTACTCCTGTTTGCATCTACCTGTCTTGTCCCCCTGTCCTAGCGCAGTGCTACAGGATGACACGAGGCTCTGACCCACCTTTCATGGCTTCCGCGGCCTGGATGAGCTCTGTCACAGCACCGGCCACCCTCTTGGAGAAAGCAGCCAGCTGATGTTTGAGTTCTGGGGTTGGCTTCTGAAGGATCTGTGGGGGGAAAACATGTTAGATGCATGGGATGGGGAATGCCCGATGGCAGCACACTCCTGTTGGTGGAAAGGGTTTCAAGCTCTCGAGAGACAACAGACTCACCAGGTTTCAATGACAGTGACGCTGAGAATCAGGGGTGCCTCGGTGGTCCCTTTGACATAGTTACCAAAGGTCATGAGGCTGACCTTGCCCTTCATTTCTTTTATTTTTAGGTAAAACAAATCCACAAATGTAAAAATGATGTGGAAAAACACCGTGAGTACAGAAGTGCCAGGCTAAGCAAACATGGAACCAGAGAAAATGTGGGATGGGGCAGGGCAGGGTTGCAGGCAAAATTCTCATGTGAGCAACAGCTAACAGTCCAGAAAGTCATTCCTGAGCCAACAACCCTGGGATTGTGATCATGATCTGCCCTGCAAGATGTCTTGATATCCTTCCTTCCTTCCTTCCTTCCTTCCTTCCTTCCTTCCTTCCTTCCTTCCTTCCTCCCTCCCTCCCTCCCTCCCTCCCTCCCTCCCTCCCTCCCTTCCTTCCTTCCTTTCTTCCTTTCTGTGACAGGGTTTCTCTGTGTAACAGCTCTGGCTGTCCTGGAACTCCCTTTGTAGACCAGGTTGTTCTTGAACTCACAGAGATCCACCTTCCTTTGCCTCCTGAGTGCTGGGATTAAAGGCATACACCACCGTTGCCGGGCTTGACATGGATATACTTTCTTTTGTCTTAGTTCAAAGTTAAAAAACAGAACAACTAAGCCCATTTTATTTCTTTATTTTTTGAGACAGGGTATCGTTATGTAGCCCTGATTATCCTATGTAGATATGGCTGGCTTTGAACTGACGGAGATCCATCTCGCACTGCTCCTAAATGCTGAGATTAAAGGCGTGCACCTGGCATTATTGACTGATTGTTCACGTGCTCGAGAATACACATACATGCTCATGTAGAAGTCAAGGAATGACTTGCAGGAGGAGTTGGTTCTCTCCTTCCACTGTGGGATCCAGGGGTTGAACTCGGGATGCCAGGCTTAGTGGCAAGCACCTTTACCTGCTGTGCCTTCTTGTCAGCCCCAAAGATTTCAAGATTTTGTGTGTGTGTGATTTAAAAAGGTACCAGAACTGGCAACCAGCAATATACTGTGAAACCAGATGATCTCTTCTTAAATTCCTTCAAAAATGGAACTAAGAAATGAAGCAAAGGCTCCTTTAGCATCTTCCCCAGGACTTCAACTCTGAGGTGTATCTTCCTGGCTGGCCCATCCTCATTCTGAAATTCTCTTCTAACAGTTTTCTGCTTCTCTTCCCTATGTTCCACACTGGGAAACCTTCAGACGCTGTAAGAGGGTCAGGAGAAGACATCTGCAGCCGTTTGTGAACAATCATGGTGCCTTAGAGCTGAGGAGCAAGTGTGGGCTTTGGAGTTGGACAAGCCTATGTTCAAATCAGACCTCATTGGTTACTGATGTGACCAGAGACACCACCAGAACCTTGTTTCTCTTCTTTAAAGCTGGGACAATGCCTGTCTCTGAGGACTGGTACATAGACCAAATAAAAAACACAGGCGAACCATCTCACCCAAGGCCCAGAAGGCAGTAGGCACTGATTTAGTGTCAATTCTGTTCTGATTGTCCTATACTCTTTAAAAAAATCTGGCCAGGTAACATGGTATTTGTCAGAAGTATGGAAGAGATAGCTCTTGTACCTTAGGCCCAACTCCTCTGATTATGTTCCTAAAAGAAATGTAGTAAAACAAACAAACAAACAAACAACAACAACAAAACTGGGTTGAAAGAGTTTATGGGTTACATTGTGACCAGTCCCAAACACACCAGTGTACAGATGACATCACATTATATACTCAAACTGATGAGTCAATCATTTTGAGCATTATTTCATACATATCTCTCCCCATTTCCTTCCTTTGGTTATTATTTTTAAAAACTATGTATGTATGTATTTATGTATGTAAGTGTGTGTGTGGAGGGGCAGGGTAATGTGAATGTAAGTGCAGGTATCAGTGGAGACCAGGTATCAATGGAGATCTCCAGGAGATCTAACAAGTAGTTGTGAGCTGCCCAGTGTGGATGCTGGAAACCGAATTCAGATCCTCTGCAAGAGCCGTATGCACTCTTAACTGCTGGCCATCTCTCTAGTTCCTCTGATATTCTCATTCTCTCTCGCAAAGACCAAAATGTTGTAGCCAAAATGATGCAGTATCAGTTTGTAGGCCAGAACAATGCTGAGCAGTGTAACTAGATTTACAAACACAGCTGATCAAGAGGTTTCTAATAAAAACACTAAGGCACCTTGAACTTGATAGGAACTAAACAGTGGTGCTGGAAACACACACACACATGTATTTATGTATACACATACATATGGGAGAACTGAACAAATGAATGAAAAATAAGTCCTAATAAGACAGCTTCCTTGAGCATTTCCAGGAAATCACTAGAGTCCTGGGAAGGCTGAGGGAAGAGGCACCTTTTGCTTCCTAACGCAGCCAGTGGATAGGCCATCTAACCAAGTGTGTCTTCTGGAATCAATCAGTGCACCTGTGTAACTCTGAGTCCAAATATTTCTCTGCTCTCTGAGCCTTGCCTCAGTTTACTTGCCTATTAAGCGAGTGTAACAGCCTTTCCCCTACAGAGTTATGGGTGTTTATATAAGTGAATCATAGAAAGGGCCCAAATAGTATTACTTAGGTGATACTTAATATCATGTTCTTAAAAAAAATCCCAAGTGGTATCATTTTTGTCCAAAATGGTGCTCTAAAACCACTAGTTGGATAATGGTTATGGCTCATTTTGTGACTTGCTAACCAATCCACAGACCTTGTTAAATTATTACTCAGTTGTGGACAAAAGGCCATGAATATGAGTTAAAAGTAAGGTAGGGTTATTCATACTTTTACATGGCCATCACCCATGTTAAAGAAAAAAGCTGGCATGATATCACATTCCTATAATCCTAACATTGGGGAGGCAGAAGCAGGAGGGTTCCTGAAGCTCCTTGGCCAGCCAGGCTAGCCGAATTGGTAAAAGCCCATGCTCAATGAAAGACCCTGTCTCAATGAGATGGAGAGTGACAGACAGATACCCACATATTGCATTTACAGGCGCACGCGCACACACACACACACACACACACCTCCTGAAGGGAGATAAGAGGTCCAGAGTCCCTGAAAACATTAAAGAAGGTCCACGAAGCTCCCTAGGTTACACATCCAGGTACCCCACTTAAGGGCTGTCTAGGTGCTGTGTCTAGTTCCAACCATAAGGATGATCAGCAGGAGGGAAATTCTCAAGGAAAAATAAGATAGTTGGTGTAAATTAAAGAAGCATAGGCCTGTAACCCCAGCACTTGGGAGGTTGATGCAGTAGGATACCAAGTGCCAGGCTATGTAATAAGACTTATATGACATATATCTATATGCTAATGGTGCAGGAGAGTTGTCTGTTCAATCATGTTTTAAATAAATGCTGATTGGCCAGGTAGGAAGTGTGGGCGGGTCAACCAGACAGGAAGTAGAGGCAGGGCGAGGAGAAAGTCTGGGAAGCAGGAAGCTTCCCTGGCATTCCTGCACAGTCCATCTACGAAGCAGGATGTAAGCTGCTCGTCAAGAAAAGGTACTGGCTATGTGGATTGCATGGATGGGAACAATGGGTTAATATAAGTTATGGGAGCTGTTAGGAAGACTGAGCTAATGGGCCAATCAGTGTATAACCTAATGTAGACTCTGTGTGTGATTTTCTTTGGGGCTTGCCGGCTGTGGGGTACTGGGTGGGACAGTAACCCCAACAAGCCAGCCCTCATGTTACATGCTAATATAAATAGAATTGAAAATTCTGTAATTCTCTTTAGAAAATGTGAGTCCACTACTGCCCTGACATGTTTAAACATCTTTTTTTTTTTTTTTTTTTTTTTTTTGGTTTTTCGAGACAGGGTTTCTCTGTAGCTTTGGAGCCTGTCCTGGAACTAGCTCTTGTAGACCAGGTTGGTCACGAACTCACAAAGATCTGCCCCTGCCTCCCGAGTGCTGGGATTACAGGTGTGTGCCACCACCACCGTCTGGCCTTAAACATCTTTTTAGTAAAAAGAAAAAAATATTAGTTCTTTTAGAATTTTGTACAATGAGTTTTGGCCAAAGTGTAGAAAATGCAAACAAATCTGCGATGATGCAGAGCAGGTCATCGGGTCCTGCTTTCCTAGGCCCAGAAATCTGTGCTGCTTCTTTCTGTACTGTGCCTCATTAAAGCTGAGGGGAGTTACAGGTGTGGCAACTTGAAACACTTGAATCATCAAACTGCAATGATTGAAGACATCTACAGCTGAGAGAAGAGCCCTTCAGGTAGACAGAAAGTGCCACTTCCAGGAACAGATGGCCCTTTAAGGCAGAGAGCACTGCCGAGTCACGGTGTCTTAGCTCTAGACAGCCAGGAGGAGAGATGCTCTATTTTTAATTTTGTGATTAAGTCAACACAATTTCCGATATCAGGACACAGAGAGACCCAGAGTAAAGTTCTGCCACGGAAGTGAAGGTTAACCCTGTCCGAGATCTTGGTCTACAAAAGCATGGCCCTGGGAGGCTGGTGCCTGCACCCTGCCCTGTGGAGCAGATGCTCCAGGATAACGCGGTACACAGCAAATGTGGGAGGAGCTTCCTAGAGCAGCCATGATGGCTCTGCCTAAACCAGAGCCTGTGTATGCTGAGAGTTAAATAGTGGGGTTCTAGGCGGGGTTCTCAATTTGGTATCTTCTTATAAACAGTTTGAGGGACATTCCGTGTGCCTGTGTTTCTTTGATTGTGTGTGTATGCATATATACCTTTAAGCTATACAAAAACTCTTATTTATTTACATTTTTGTGTTTGGGTCTCTGTGTTAGTATGTATGATGTGCATGTGGGTGCCTTGCAGAGAAGAAGAGGCCATCAGATCCTCTGAGTCTGGAGTGTGGACAGTTGTGGGTCCAGCAATGGAATCAAACTCCTGTCCTCTGCAAGAACAGCAAGCACTCTTAATCACGGAGCCATCTCTCCAGCTCCAAACACAGAAGTTCTTATTACACTAGATGGGCTGAGTTCTTCTCGTTTTATAGCCCTAGTTTTGGGCCACTGAGCTGGTTCTTCTGCTAATGGTCTCACTCTGGCCCTGACAGGTTCCCTGAGGAGCCTCGGAGAATCAGCACATTCCTATGTCTACCATAATTATGGATGACGAGGACACCTGGTGTCCTGGCACACCATGACAGCTACATCAACCATCGAGATAGGTCTGCAACATGGAAGACTGAGCCTCCACTCCACAGGAAAGAATCTGTGTTGAAACACTAACATTGTGCAATGTGAACAGCCACAGGAAAAGCTCCCTGATGATTCTTGTTGGGGTCTTAGAACAGAAAACACTGGTTCTCCCTCCTCATCCGGCCTCCTGCCCACACTGGCCCTCACCAGATGAAGCTTCCTCTTTGACACATGGCGTCATCCCCTATGATCGGCGACTTCCCTCCTGCTGATCATCCTTATGGTTGGAACTAGACACAGCTCCTAGACATCCCTTAAGTGGGGTACCAGGATGTATAGCCTAGGGAGCTCTATAGACCTCCTTTAATGTTTTCAGGGACTCTGTACCTCTTATCTCCCCTCAGGAGAAGGTGTGTGTGTGTGTCCTTGCATGCATGTGCGTGCACATGTGACTGTGTGTGTGCACATGAATGGAATATGTGGGTACGTGTCTGTCACTCTCCATCTCATTGAGACAGGGTCTTTCACTGAGGGCTTTTACCAATTCGGCTAGCCTGCCTGGCCAAGGAGCTTCAGGGATCCTCCTGCTTCTGCTTCCCCAGTGTTAAGAGTATAGGAATGTGATATCATGCCAGCTTTTTCTTTAACATGGGTGATGGGGATCAAAACTGAGGTTCTTATGCTTGTCCAGCAAGTATTTTATCCAATAAACCATCTCTTTAGTCCCTACCCACCCTTTAAAGACAGGATCTTGCTATTTTGTTCTGACTGGTCTCAAACTAATGACCCTCCTGCCTCAGTCTCCTGAGTGTTGACACTTTGAGCTTGATATATCTTTTGTTGTTGTTGTTGTTTGAGACAGGGTCTCATTATGCAGCTCTGGCTGGCCTGGAATTCTTTATGTAGAGTGGGCTAACCTTAGAATCACAGAACTCCTGCCAAAGCGCTGGAAGTAAAGGCACGTGTCACCATGAGTGGTTATCTTAAATTTTCCTTTAGTGTGGGTGCCTTCAAAGGATACCATTGTGAGGTCAGTTCTCACACTCCACCTTTCCCCACTGAGCCATCTTGATGGTCCTTCACATATCTTTTATTTTAGTATACTGCTATAATTGTTCATTTTTCTACTAGTGATTGCTAGTAATTTCCTACTGTTTCTGACTTAAAATTAAACTATCATATCTAATATGCATAAGCAAAAGCAGACAATAGAGAGTTTGATACAATAATAGGCAGGGTACAGATCATATACCTCAAAGGTAATGGAAGATGGTACACAGTCTCATAAGGACAAAGATGCCTTAGGAGGCTTTCTGGCTTTACTCCTTTGACCCTGTGTGACATATACTCATGGACCAGTCTTCTCAATGGATTCTGGCATATCTAGTTTGGCTACAGAGGCTCCTACCTCTGCTTAAGATGTTTTTTTTCTTTGTTTTTTTTTTTTTTTTGGCTCATGTAGTTCACAGTAGCTTCCACTCATTGGAGTTCAGACTTTGGAAACCTAAGGTTCATAACCCCAGACTCCTCCCTCACCCGCCTGAGACAGGGATTCCCTATGTAGCCCTGGCTGTCCTAGAACTCACTCGGTAGACCAGGCTGGCCTCCACTCAGAGATCTGCCTGTCTTTGCCTCCTCAGTGCTGGGATTAAGGGCATGTGCTACCACTGCCTGGACTACTTTTTCCAAACAAAACCAATAATATCATACTTTATCAGTGACTGAAGTTCTCTGGATGAACATAATGACTCCTCAGAAGACCTGAAATAGTTAATGCCAGAAGATAATTTAAGATGAAGGCAGTGACCACTAGAACCAGAACAGAGCTGGGGACTTGTTCCCACGTCTGTTGCTGAACTGTGGAGTGACCTTAACCAAGGGAAAGACTTTTGTGGGTTTCTGATCATTCATCTGTTTGGCCAGTTCATGTGGCTCTACAAAGAAAAACAAGGAAATTCAATGCTTGACGACCCAATGCTTGTCTTCTAGAGACAAAAATTGTGTACTTGAGGTGGCCTGGGACTTGTTTTTATTTTTAGGTTTGGGGAGAGTTGAGCAGACATGGGAGGGGACATGTCATCCAATTTCTTGTGTTTTCCCTGGTTCCTGAACAAACTCTCCTGGGTTCTGCTCCAGTCCATACAAGGTTCTAAACAAGCTAGAAAACAGGGTACCAACCATAACCACAATCTGCTGCCCAGAATCTTCTGTCTTTGTCTTCTAATCCTAGTTCCACAGCAGGCCAGGCACTCTTGGTGTGACCCATGCCATTCACTCAAGGATGGCAGGAAACCACCAGAGGCTAGCAGGCCACTAGCAATGGTTCTCTTTAGCTGGTCACGGAGGCTGTTGTTTTCTATATTTTTAGAAAGCACTTGGTTCTCTGCGGTAAGACCTCCCAATATGATGTGTGTGTGCAAAGCGTGTTTTTGTGTATGTGCATGTATATGTGTGTGTAAGGCCAGAGGTCAATATCAGGCATCTCTTTCAACAGCTCCCCCTTGTTTATTGAGATGGAGTCTGACTCAACATGGAGTTTGCTGATTTGGTTAGACTCTGGGATCCTTCTATCTTTACCACACCTCTGCTCCCAGCACCAGGATTACAAGTGTGCGTTGCCTCACTCAATTTCTTTTTTTTTTTACATAGGTGCTGGGGATCAAATTCAGGTCCCTCATGTTTGCATGGTAAGCTCTTCAACTGATCTATTTCCCCAGCCTCAGAGACCTTTCACTTCTTTTCAAGATTGTCTCTGACCTTCAAATTATCCACCCTCCTGTGACACTGCCTCCTCCTTTTCTCCCCCCCCCTTCCCCCACATGTTTGCTCTGCTGTCTCTTTGGTGCCAGAGTGAAATCAGATCTTTTGGACCCCCACCAAGTCTTCCTGAAGGCTGCACTTTCTGTCCAGTGTGCTGGATCAGATGGTTTCTCAGCATAGTCCTAACCTCATGAGAGATGCTGGAAAGGTGTGTGCCCAAGGGAAGGAGGGTCTTCACCTATGTCAGTCACAAAGATACACAGCTCTGCTCCACCCTGCCCACACCCTCCTTACCACCAGGACGTGTTCCAGAAGGTCCAAGTAGCCCAGGGTGCATTCATTGCCATACCGCAAGGCTCTGGTTCGTACCTCTTCGCTGACATCAGGGCAGAAGGATGCTTGCTGGAGACAGATTGAGAGAAGGAGCGGGGAGGAGAGAGGACATTGTTGGCATCTTAAACCAAGAAGAGCTGCTTATGAGTTCCTAGCGCAGCAGAGCTGGACACCCTGGTCTCTGAGGCAGAAGACCTTGCCCCCCATTCTCTAGGTGGGAAAGGAATCTCCCCCTCCATCCTCATGCTTCTGCAGCAGGTCTTTTGACAGTCTGTAGGCTGGCTTCCTGGGAACACATGACAGAAACACTGGAGTCTGGGACCTTCTGTCCTTTCTCACCCCTTCTCCATGCGCTAAAACATTCAGAAGACTCATAGCTAATGTTTCCAGCAGGGGCATTGTTATGGCATCTCTATGTCCCCAGACTAATGAAGCCCATGTTTCCACTGAGCCTCCCAAGTTACAGTCACAGGGCACTCTCTGTGACCAGAGCCCTTAGGTTCCTTCAGCTGGCAGCTCCCTGCTACGCCCAGGCTCTGTAAAGAACTCATCTCACATTATACAAATGCAGAGATAAGCAAGCCACAGCCCTGAGTAACAGTGTCTCAGGCTTTTCCTTATACTGTGACCTGCCACCTCCAGTTATCCATGACAAATCTTTTCAGGTAGCATTCTGACTTGCAGGGCTGTGGGATAAAATGCACCCTGGAAAGCACGGAAACCTGCAGGCGTGGGACATCATCTTTTATTTGCTACAAAAGGAAACCCTATCCCCTTAATTATTCTCACAGTTTCCACTCTGGAAAGCACTTGGGAGGCTTACAGAAAGGCATAAAACAACACTCCCAATAAACCAGCAGCCACAACAAAGGTGTGACACACGGCAGAGCCAGTCTCTCTGTGGCAGGCCTGTAATCTCAGCCACTGGGGAAGCTGAGGACCCCAAGTTTAAGACCTGCCTGGGCTATGGTGCGAGTTCAAGGCTACAGTTTGGGCAACTGAGTGAGCTTCTGATTCAAAAATCAAGTAAAAAGAGGGCTGTGGCTATAACTTGGTGGCAGATTGTTTGGGTACCGTTCATGGGTCCTTAGGCTAAATCTACAGGAACACAGAAAAAGTCAAGACGTAAGGGGGACTGACTAGTTTGGTTTTACAGTTCATCCCTTCTTTCAGAGATGAGCAGTGTGGGTGGCAAGATCTGTGTACCCTCCCTTAGGGAACATGGCAAGCAGGACTGACTGAGGACTAATAAACCTCAGAGCAGAAATCAGGGGTGGTGGGTGGGGATGTGGTTAAGGAGGGTGTCCACAGCTGTGCTCTTAAAATGCCCGCATTTCATTATCTCCATGTTTCCCTGAGCCTCTAAATGAGAAACACAGAGCTGTGCACTACTGTGGGTCATGTGACACGGGTCATGGTGCTACAATGCAGTGACTTCGCCAGAGTAGGTTACCAGGTTGCCAAGAAGGGTTGGGGAAAGGACATTCTTGCTCACTGTGGTGGCTCTGTAACTTGGCAGAACCTTTGGGAGAACAATCTGGCAATAATGAAAAGTTTATACAATTTGATCCCCTAATTCCACTTCTGGGAGTCTTCCTGAGCAAATAATCCAAAGCACAGATAAATCAAATAAGCACAAAGATGTTTCTTATAGTGAAGTCGTAGGTGAGTTGGCAGTGGGCCTGCCTAACACGCATGAACGAGCACCCTGTAAACCAGCTGTGGTGGGATATGCCTGGAAGCCTAGAGCTCAGGGTGCAGGGGCAAGAAGGTTGTAAGTTCAAGGTCATCTTTAGCTACATAGTGACCAGCCTGGGATACATGAGACCCTATCTCAAAAATAAAACAGTAAAGCTCACAGCAATAAACACTGTAGGCAGACTACCTATCTGACCAAAGGGGAAGACAGTACTGGCTAACAGAAGTCATGAGCCAATCAGTCAGAAAGACCAGAGCAACACAGGAATAGCCACCTCATGCCAATGATAACCAGAAATAAAGAATTAAATCTAACAAAAATATAGGCACACAAAAGCAGACCACACAGAAAGTCACCCAGGTGGAGACACCTAGGGACTGGTCAATCCTGGCATTCTGTTAAGGCCAGGCAGTGTGGGACATGCCTCACGTCCACATTTGCCTGGCTCCTCATTCAGTCCCAGAAGTCATGCTCCAACAGAACAACTAGGTTCTTTGTTGTGACCTCAAAATTTTTCTGCTTAGAGAGAAAAAAAACAAAACAAAAAAAACCAAAAAAAAATCCCTATATGTTGGAGCTGGAGAGATGGCTTAACAGTTAGAGCACTGGCTGCTCTTCCAGAGGACAGGGGTTCAATTTCCAGTATCCACATGGCGGCTCACAACTGTATAACTCCTAGGATGAACACCCTCACCTGGCCTCAGTGGGCACCAGACACATATGCAGTACACAGACATACATTCAAGCAAACACAGAAAAATAATTGATAAAAAATATTGTGCATGTGGAGGTCAAAGGGCAACTTGGGTGTCATTCTTCAGATGCTATCTGCCATCCACCTGCCTCTGGTCCTGAGTGCTGGGATTAAAGGTGTGTGCCAACATGCCTAGGCCCACATTAGCCTGGGAGTCCCAAGGATCCACCTATCTCTGCCTTCCCAGTGCTGGGATTACAAGCAGTCACCTGGCTTAATTTGTGACTTTAATGATCTAGGCATCTTAAACATTCATCAGATTACCTTATCTCAGCTATTACTTCCTCTTGGGTACAGATTCTGTGTCTGGAGGCACAGACACATACATCACTGCATCACGCTACACACGAGTCACTTTGGAACCATGTCTTTGTTGGTGGAGTCCCTTTCTCTACCCCCGCGACTGGGTTGAATGCCCACTGAAGCTGCCTCAACTGTTAAAGAAACCTCGCAGCTGCAGTGTCAGTGGTTGGTTCCCTGACCTCAGCCATTTCTTGCGCTCCCCGATAGTCTGTGCATGCGCATGCGGGCGATACCCTGAGGAGCTAAGGCAGCATGCTGCTGGCTGGCACCTGTGCCAGCATCTGCTCCATGCAATCTCACAAACACTGAGGCACTTATATGTTCTTGGCAAAAGAGGCTTTATAATTACAATAGGAATCAAGTGTGAGGGGCTTCTCTTAACAATTAAAAGCTAATATATATGATTAGATTTATAAATCATGTCAGCTCACAGGGCAACAACAGGCTATTTGAGAGGAGCCCCAGCGAGGGCTCAGTATCAATGGTGTAGCGGAAACCAGAGGGCTCGCCCCAGACCAGTGACTCTGAAGGAAGACCTGCAAGTGTAACTGTACGGACAAAAGGGCATTCTGGATATACTGTGGACTCAGTGTGTCACACTACAGCTTCCATGGTAAGATTTTTCTTTCTTTTTAAAAATTTTCTCTTAAATTTTATTCTATTTTATTTTGGAGGGGAGGGTACAAGGGCAGAGGGCAGGTACAAAGGGATGGGAAATGAGTGGAATTGAGATGTGTGATGCGAAAGACATAAAGAATAGACAAAAAGAAAGTCAATAATAAATATGTAAATAAATCATGTCAGTTTACATTTGCTATTGGGTGTTTTAGAATCTGCTAATGTGGGTTCTGGTGATGAAACTCAGGTTTCCATGGTTGCAAGCAAGCACTTTATTCCTTGAGCTCCACTCCACCCCTACCCCTAGAGACATTTTCCTTGACCCACCATTCAGCAGGTTGGTTTTCTGTATTTGTCTTATTGCATGAAGCCCTTTTTCTGGAGGGAGGTGAGGGCTACAGCTGCCTTCAAAGGAACTGTCAGCATCATTGCCATTATCTTATTATTACTATCAGTTTTTGTTTGCTTTTGTAGTCCGCATGGGTGGATGATTTGCCTGCAGGTATGTCTGTGTGCCATATGTATGTCGTACCTGTGGAGGCCAGACAGGGCAGCTGATCTTCTTGGAGCTATGGATGGTTGTGAACTGCCATATGGTACTAGGACGGAATCTGGGTCCTCTGGAAGAGCAGCAAGTGCTGTTAACCTCTGAGCCATCATCTCTCCAGCCCCTAATGGTTTTTTATTTTGTTTTGTTTTGAGGCAGGGTCTTGTTATGTAACCTAGGTTGGCTTCTGACTCACAATAATCCTCCAGCTTCCTCCTCCATGAACTAGGATTACAGGTGAGTTGGGAGCTAACCCTGCCAGGTGTAAACTGCACTCTCTGCATTCTGGTCTACCACAAAGTTTAAGGTGTGAAGCTGCCCCCTGCTCACCTCCTTCACCAGGCCACTGAATGAGTCATATTCAACAGGAAACTATCTACCTACAACATCTACAACAATGCCCAGGTCCTTACCTTGCAAGCTGTCAACATATCTGAGACAGCTTTCCTGCTCAGATTGGCAGTTGCAATCACGTCTTCCTGTCTACATGAATTCCCAGCTGCTACGGCTTTGGCTGTTGCCATGGTGATGCCTTTCGTCATTCTTATTGATTCTTCGGGTGATGATGTCTTCTCAGGTATGTCTTTTGACTGGAACACCTTGAAGTCAGAAACAGAAGAGGCAAAAAAAAAAAAAATCAAATCAAAAAGGAAAGGACAGACATAACTTTTTCTTTTCCACCTGGTGCAATTAGTATCTGGGAACCAAGCTAACAACTGGAAGAGACTGTCACATGACAGGAAATTAGAAACCTAATTAAGGACAGTAGAGTGGGTCATACACAGACATTTGACATTTGTGGAAAGAATATGGTGAGCAAGAGGTTTCTAAAGGGCTAACTCATCCTTTTGCAAACATCACCACCCCATATTTATATACTGTCTTCCTCAATCCCAGTGTGGACTCTAGGGCAGGATTAACTTGAAGGCATCACTTTGGATGATCTCCTGCACACTTTGCATAGGTATGAGTTTATGGAGTGAAGCACCTGGTCCTATAACTGTTTCATAAAGATAGCTGCAGGGCTATGCAGAGGTATTCAAGTCAGTGACTCTGATTTAAACACACACACACTTTAAAAAGTTGCAATGAATTCATGTTAGCCAAGGCAAGCTGCTTCTGCTTCACACACACCAGGTCCCTTGTCTTTACTATGAAGGATCAGCCCTGTGATCGTGTGCTGCATGAGCATCTGTCCCTGTGGAAGAGGGGCTGCCCCATTTTCAGACCTGAGTAAGACGAGGGACCCATACAACATTCTTGCCATGTGACAACCAGCCAAACATCACTGCTCCTCAAAAACAGCAGTGACAATTAAGTAACTCAGGACTGCAAGTCCCGTGTCCAGACCCGGGTACCACAGTAAGATGGTGGCTACACCCAGAGTGCCCCAAACTACTGTGGTCTTCATGGCAGAGGCTCTGTGGAGAGCACTCTGGGTGACTTCATTCATCTTCATTTATTTGTTTAACTTTCCATTTTTTTCACATGTGTGGGGGTCAGTGTGCATGTTTGTGTGTGTTTTTGCCTGTGTATGGGTACATATGTGCAAGTGTATGTGTAGGCCTGAGGTTAATGTCAGGAATCACCATCCACTCTTCCACTTTATTCATTGAGGCAGGGTCTCCCAGTCATACCCAGAGCTCACTGATATGGTTAGTTTCACTAGTCTGCTTGCTCTGGGGATGCCCTGTCCCACCTTTCCAGACTGGAACTGCAGATGGGCCACAGTGCTGGTGTTTATGTGGGTTTCTATGGAGCTGAACTCATGTCTTCATGCTTGTATCTGAGTGTTTTAAACTGCTGGGTTGTCTCCCCATCCTTCCAACTGAGAAAATGTGGATGAATTCTAAGCCACTCTCATATACTCACAATGACCAAGTATCTGTAATGTCCCAGGATAGTCTACATTCCGTATCTTACTTTCCACTGCCACCATGGGGCACCTACAGCTGTCTGAACCTGTATCCAGATCTCAGGCAGGAGGCAGGAACACGGCCATCCCGTGCGGGCATTCTAAGGTACCCAGAATTCCCCCTGTATGCTGTGAACATGTTTTATTACCATTGGCTAACAAAGAAGCTGCTTTGGCCTATGGCAGGGCAGAATACAATCAGGCTGGAAGAGATAAATATAGAGAGACTAGGCAGAGTCAAGGCAGATGCCATGTAGCTGCCAAAGGAGACAGATGCTGGAACCTTACCGGTAGGCTACAATCTCATAGTGATACATAGATTAATAGAAATGTGGTAATTTAAGATATAAGAGCTAGCTAGAATTATGCCTAAGCTATTGGCCAAACAATATAGTTTTTGTGTGATTTGGGTCTGGGCAGTCAGGAAATGAATGAAAAGTTTTCCTTTACAAAATGGTGCCCTCTGTCTGGGGGCATGGATCCATATAAGACCTAAGAAAAAGCTTAAGAAAAAAAAAAGAGGGCTTCTAGACCCACAAAAACGTGAGGCATAAAGCTTCTTGGTAGCTGCATATTTTCAGATAGGCTGTTTGCTGGTGACGAGCAGAGGTGTGGCTCCTTTAAGAGAAGGCTTCCTGACTCAGCATTAGCAGCAAAAACTGCAACTCCCTTAAGAGACAGCTTCCTGGTTCATGCTGGTGGCATGAATGGCTATGGCTATTTTGAAGCATGGTGCCTAGCATTCATCAAGTCCCAAATTCAGTCCTTAGCAATTCTGTAGACCAGGCATGGTGGTATACACCTGTAATCCCAGCATTTGGGAGGTAAAGACAGAAGGATCGGAAATTCCAGTTTATCCTCGGCTATGTAAAAGTTTGAGGTCATCCTAGTATACATGAAACCTTGTGTCACAAACAAAGAGTCCCAACAGATCCCAGCCACACTCGCAGGTAAGCCACTACAAATGCCACCAGGAGACAGATGCGTAAGCCTCCCCAGTCTAGGAGTTCCAGGTAAAAGCTCTTTAAATTAAAAACTGCAGAGAAGCTCATGTGTCAGTCATATGCTGGACGGTGACAGCAGGCTGAGGACAGCTGCTGGGTACTCACTGTGAGTTCTTGCTTTATGTACTCGATGGTGGCCTCAAGTGCCCTTGTGCCCCGGGTGGCTTCATCTTCCACCGCCTTCACAGTCTTAAGGAGGGAGGTAACATTGGTCACCATCACCTGCATGGGAGGAGAAAAGCATAGGGTATGCTGTCTGAAGTGTAGCAGCTGAACCTTCTATGAAATGGCGTAGAAGATAATTTCGTTCCTTCATATGAGGAAGACGATCAAATGTCCCTCCTTCCAGCAGTCTGGCATATCACCATCCTATCATGTTCAGCCACCCCCCCCACCCGGAGTCCCACCCTACCTTGGCAGCTCCTTTGAGCTGGTACATGGAGGGGTCATCAGCTGGCTTGCTAGCAGCTCCCTTGGTAGCACCAATGAGATCAGAAAGAGCCTTGGCCACGTCTTTGATGGCATTTATCAGTACCACCTGAAAGAGTAGGAGGCTGGTGAGTAGAGAGGATGACTTTCACTGCTGGCTCCTGCCAGGGCACAAGTATGCAAGAAGGGAAGGAGGCTCTGTATTGGTAGCTTTATGTTCTGCACCATGACACTACCACTCAAGAGGCCACCCTTGGAGGAGGGCCTGTGGCTCAGGGAGGGCAATCTTGCTGCTGCTGCTAATGATGATGATAAAACTAATAGAGAGGCTGCTCCCACTGCTGCTGCTAAGGCTGAGGCTGAGAAGTAACGCCTAGCTTGACACCGAAGTGGAGGCTGATGCTGATGCTGAGGCTGGGATCTGGGTACACATCCCCCTGGCTGCCAACAAGCTGTCTCTGACTGGATGAAGGTTGCTAAAGCAGAGGTACCATCACTCACCCAGGAGCATTGGTTACACGATGTCAGCTTCCTATGGGGCAGTAAGGTCTCTATGGCACTCTGTGCCTGCAATTCCCTGCCCCGCATCACGAGTTTGGACACATGGATCTTTCTTCCTATTGGGAAGTCTCACCTCATCTCTGCTTCAGGTCTTCATTCTTGTTGTCCTCTACCAGGAACCTGGCTTTCTCCATCCTATGGGTTCAGCTTGAATGTATGTCCCAAGAGACAGATCCTGACCACCCTAGCAATGGGCCTAACTACCGAATACCAAACTACTATCAGATGGCCCTGTTTAAAACTATAGAAGTATTAGTCCATGGCGCCATTCAATTTATTCGCTTATCCATGACTTATCTTCTCCTATGATCTGATAAGGTGAGAACAGACCCTATTTGGATTCCTCCTTAGAACATGTTCTGGCACATGGCTGGCACTCAGTGAATCTTGAGGAAAAAATGAAGACAAAGGAGGCCTGCTCCGTCCTGGAGCTGATGCTATCTCAAGTGCTGGAGCTGGAACTGAAGCACCAGCCAAAGGGAGAGCTGACGTGAATTGGGTTGTTGCACTGGCGCCAAGAGCAGTGGGTTCGGAATTTGGACTCTGGTCAGTGTGATGCTAAGGGCCCAAATCTTAACCTTCAGAGAGTGCCAGCCTTTCCCACCTCATACCAACTGGGGTCATAAACATCAAAGCCTTTTTGGAGTCTCCAGAACTCCAGACAGTGGAACACAGAAACAGTATAACTTAACAGCCTCCTGTTGTCCTCAGCACCCTTTGCTGTGTCACCTCATCAAGAGGGCCAAGGGATCCCAGCCAGCCTCCTGCACCCACAGGCTGGGGTCAGCTGGTTGTCAAGGCCTGACACTCTCCTGAGCCTGTAACAGTGAAGATGTGCAGCAAGCCAGGGCTGCTGCTAATGTCAGCATCCCGGAAGTACTGCCCTGTCCTGGTTACTTGACAGGTGACTGACACACAGAGGGAACATTATTTTATTTTTTTTCTGAGCAGATCTAAAAAAAATAGCTCATTTATTAAAAATTTTAATTTATTAGTATTAGTGTGTGTGGCAGTCCGAGTAGAACACTATGGAGTTGCTTTCTTCACCCAACTTTATGTGGGTTCTGGGAGTCAAATTCAGGTTGTCAAGCCTGTGAAGCAGGTGTTTTACCTGTCAAATCATCTCACTGGCTCCCAGTTATTATTATTTTTAAGTGAATTCTCATTAGAAGTTGCTGTTTCAGGGGACTGGCGAAATGGCTCAGTAGTTAAAAACACTTAACTGCTCTCCTGGAAGATCCAATTTTGGTTCCCAGATCCCACATCAATTAGCTCCCAACTGTCTCTAACTCCAGTTCCAGGGGACTGAATGCCTCTGGCCTCCTTGGGTACCTGTATTCATGCACACATACCCACAGCTGACACACCCATCCACACATAATTATAAAAAAAATTAATTTTAAAATCTGCTCAGAAAAATGACCCCTCTGCATGCCAGTTAGCTGTCGGGTAGCCAGAACTGGGTGGCAGCTTTAGTGAAGGTCTGAGGAGTAGATGGCATGCTAAGTGTGCTCGCCCCAGTAAACAGGAATAGGAGGCTGCCCAGATGGGGAGGCAGAAGGAAACACCAGGAGTCATGGAAGATTTGAAGTGGTTCAAAGAACTCATTTTGTGATTCTCTACTTTTTGCACCTAATACAACTTGTTGAGATAAGAGGTTTTCAAACAAACAAACAAACAAAAAAATCCCACAGCAATTTAATGCATTTCTCTGTGTGGAAAAGATCCACAGCTTTCTCTTCAAATCAGCGGGCCAGAGAAGATCACGGGGGAGGGAGGGTTGTATTTCCAACCTCAGCAACAGGGATGCCAGCCTTTCCTTCCTTCCTTCCTCCTTCCCCAGGGTGGGACCACTGTCTCAGGTTCCTGCACAAACAGCAGATCTGAACTCTAGGGCTGCTGGAGGAAACCAAGCTGGGGGATACAAACACTAAGAAAGGTTCCACACGGGGCTCCATTGTCTCAGAGGACAGTGGGAACGAAGGGGCAGGAACAAGGTTGGTGGCCCCCAGTTAATTAGTGCAGTCATTGCTGCCCGCCCAGGTCCTGAAGGGCAAGTGTTATCGAGTTTGGGGCCCAGTGGCCTAGATTGCTGACCCGGAGCAGGCGCCTCTGTTACTAGGACAAATGCAGGGGAGTGAGACAGGCTTCTGAGGACTCTAGCTGGCTGTCAGCTCCAGGCCATGGAACATCAGCTCGCTGTGTATCTGGCATGTGCCAGGTGCTGCTATACACGGTGTGCCAGTGTCAAACATGAAAACCTGCAGTGACTCTGGCCTGGAAAGGGCATTAAGGCTCAGGTGGGTCATTTCAACCAAGTCATCACCTCCTGAGCAGAACGTCCTCCCACTTATCCTCCCTCTGCTTCAGAGCCAGCCATCTCCAGCAGTAAGTGACATGTGCTCCATACCCTAGGCCAGCAGCTGGGGTCACCAATGGCCTGTTGCCAGACATTCACTGGTCCTGATTCACAGTGTCTCTACAGGTGAGAACATTCCTTTTCGCAGCATCACACTCTCTAGCTGTCCCCCCACCAGCTCTGGCCACTCTTGAGGCATTTCTTTTCTCAGCAGGTGCCCGGAAGGTTGGAGTTCTCCAGGCTCCATCTGACATCCCTTCTCATGACCCATGCTTTCCCCTCCCTGCGCCTGCAGACGCTGAGAAGCAGCTACACCTGAGTCACACTCGCACACAGGAGCAGGCTCATGCCCTCGATGCTTCTACCTGCTTGTCTTGTACTTCTGATTCAACAAGCCTTAGACTGGGACCCACCCTCCTCCTTTGGGTCCGGATGGCTCTCTCCCCATGGATGGCTCACTCTCTAGCTTCAAGAAACTACATACTGCTCCAGCCTGACCACAGGACACTTGGCACTCCTCCGACCCCTTTATCCTCACAATGTCTTCTTCAACCAATTGTCCACCAGGCCTGGCTGACTTATCCTAGGTTCCTCCCAAATCCATAGGCGTGTCTCAACCCCTGAACCATCACCAGTCTGCTTCTTATCTGCTTCTGTCAACTGCTTCTTATCTGCTTCTCCAATCAAGCACGTACACGTTTTGTTTACTTCAAAGGCTACATGCTTAACCCCCATTCTGAAGCCTGATGCAGGGTGTTCAGGAAAAAGAGAAAGGCAGTCCCCGGGTCCCATTCATACCTGGGTCTCAGGGTCATTGGATCCCAGGCTGGCAGCCCCCAGTTTGACCACCTCGGCAAGCTGGGTGATGGTAGCTGCGGAGGACTGAGCGGCCTGGGCCAGCTTGTCTGGAGTCGATGCGGCCCCTGACACGAGCAGCTTAGTGTCTTCCACCAGGGCCTTGGCTGTCTTCAGAATGTTCTCCCTAAGAAAGCAGGGAGGCCAGAGAGACGGGAGAAACAGAACAAAACCTGTTCACTTGCAGTTGGGAAGGAAGGAAATCCTTTCCCAGGGGCTTTGAGAAGAGAAGCCCCAGTGATGTCCCCCCCCCTTCAAGGGGAGGGGAGTCTTCCATGCATGTGAGGTTGTAGCTTCAAACAGTATGTAGCGGGATTGGTAGCACAGCCCCAGAGAAAGGCTCAGCACAGTAGCTAGGCAGAAGCTCACTTCTTCCTATGGCCCCACAATCTCTCCAGATATTTCCTAGGCACAAGGGGTTGCAAGGGTGCATAGCTTGTACATCGTGCTTGGGGCTCAGAGCCCATGGGACCCAGAACAAACAACAGAATACAGAGAATCTCCACTCTATCACAGCCCTTGGACTGGAGAGACAAGAAAGGGGCTGGGTACATGATAAGGGTTTAGGGGTCATCAGAGGTAAATCTGCAGAGCCACTGACACAGGTATGCTTAATGAAGGCTCCAGGGAGGCAGGCGGCTTTGGGAAGTGACGGCTAACTATGCCTCTCCTGGTCCTACTGGGTCTGTGGGCAGCCGGAGGGGCAACTCCCTGGTGTGCAAACATCAGAAAGCTAGCCTAACATCAGTTAGGGAAGACTGTTTCTAACTTGCCAAAGGGAACCCTGTGGTTCACGCCCCCCCACCATCCCCCTGAGAATCTTATTGACATCCAAGTGGATAAGCATATTTCTGAGTCCGGGCAGGGTGAGGCGACCAAACATGATCACCAGTTTCAGAAATGCCAGCTAGAGTCTCCCCGGTACCTGTGATCTGCAAAGGTCTCGCCATTCTCTGCATTCAGTGTCCCTGCTGTTGCAAACATGATGGTGGTATCCAGGTCGGCGATGATCCCAGAAACAGCAGTAGCAGCCGTGATGCATGCTTGGGTCCCCTTGTTCCCAGCCTGGAGAGCGGAGAGCACCAAGGATACCTGGAAGGTAGAAAGGTGATGCAAAGGGGAGCCAGGGAAGGGAGAAAGTAAGACTAAAATAGTGTGTCCCCACTGAAAACACTGAATTCTCTCTCTCAGAGCTGATGCGGCACAGAGGTTAATGGCACTAGATCCGAGCCAAGAGCCTGGCTCTGAGTATCAGCGTTACCATTCACAGGCCACCTGACTTTAGGTACCAAGCCTCAGCTTTCCTAGAATGCAAAACAGCATATGCAAAGTGCCCGATAAGGTGTTTGTAGGTCACAACTATTTCCTGGAGGACAGTGCTCACCAAGTCACTACAATGCTTCTGACACCATACTGAGGGATCAGGGTTAGGCTCCTGAGACGTGGGGGCAGTTTCCACCCTTCAGTTAGGTCTGGAAGGAACAACTACTGTCCATACTCATCATTCACCTGGCCATGTGGGATAGGTCACTTTCCAGAGTGGATTCCAATGGAGCTCCTGTATGTCACTGTCCACCACTAAGTAGCAATGCAGTGACATGAGGGTCCAGCAAGTTGGCTAATGGCTTCACCCTAGCACACTCCATATCAGAAACCCTGGGTGCCAGCTTCTACCTGCACCCCTTCCTGTTACTAGAGACACTTTCTATGGCCGCAGCCTGATTGCCCCACATGCTCACAATCAAACCATGTGTCCACCTGCCCACCGTCTGTCAAGTCTGCCAGCGGCTAAGGTCTCCACGTATCTGCCTTGTTGCTCAGAGTAAGCGCTTTGTCTGGCTCTCTTCCCCCAGCACTGATGTGCTCACCCTGTGAGACACAGCTCCAGGTTCCCCTAGATGTCTCTCCGTTCTCTTTCAGACAGGCAGTTCTGCCCAAGGAGTCTGAGCACACTATTCCTGTCCTCAGGACAGCCATTGTCCTACAGATTTGAAACAGTTCATCATGGCAGCTGAAGGCTCTTTAACCTCTGCCTGTACACACCCGCTAGTCTTGACTATGCTGATACACATAAATGCTTTGTAAAAACATGTATGTATACACCATGTGTGGGTAAGGGAGGAGTCGGGGTGAGGGCAGAGGTCAAACCCTAGGTGTCTTCTTTAGTTGCTCACCAAACTGCTTTTTTTCTACCCCAAGGTGGTGGTCGTAGGGTGGGAGACACGTAGCGGGACAGAATCTCTCATTGAAAGCTGACAGATTCTGCTAGAATCTGTTGGTTAGTAAGTGGCAGGGCTCTGCATGTCCCTGTCTCATCAGTGTTGGGATTATACGGGAAATACGCTGCTTGAAGCATGATGAACAAGCAGGAGTCAAAGCATAAATAAGGCATGGAGTTTGGGATGTTCTTTCTTGTACCCCTCAGGACGCAGGAGACTTGTGGGTATAGTTTGGCAGATCGGACAGACAAGTCCACAGAGAATGGTTTCTTCTCCTGGGATGGCTGGTTTCAATTGCCAGCTTGCCACACCTAGACTCACCTAGGAAGTCTCAATGTGGGACTGTCTTAAGATCAGGTTGGCCCATGGGCCTGCTATGAGGGATTTCTTTCTGCCTTTTTAATTTTATTTATTTGTGCCCAAAGAAGCCAGAAGAGGATGCTGTAAGCCCCAGGACTGGAGTTACAGATAGTTGTGAGCCACTGTGTGGGAGCTGGGAAGCAAGCCCAGGTCCTCTGGAGCAGTAACTGGTGCTCTTGACCACTGAGCCAACTCTCCAGCCATGATTTTTTCCTTAACTGGGTCAACTGAGATGAGCCCACTGAGGGTGGCACCATCCCCTGGCTTGGGCCCTGAACTGCATAAGAGTAGAGAAAGCTAGCTGAGCATGAAGTACACAGGTATTCATTTCTCTCTGCTCTTGACTGTGGCTGTGACAGGACTAATTGTCTGAAGTTCTGGTTGCTGGATTCCCCCACAAATGGATCATAACCTGTGACCTAAAACAAACCCTTCTCTCCCCTTGGTGCTTTTTGTCACAGCAATGAATGATAGGAACTGGCCACCTCCCCACCTCCATCCTTCTCCACGTGTCCCAAGTCAGGCCACTCTGCTGTGGGAGGCAGCAAGACCAAGGCCAGCTCAGGAGGATTCTGCACGCAGCTTGGATGCCTGAGGAACTGGGCAAAGTCTTTGAAGTGAGGGAAGGTGCCTTCCTCCAGCTGAGAATTCTAACTGTAGAGTCTAGCAGCTGGCCAGTCCTGCGGGCTGGGCGAAGTTGCCTGGTCCAGGACTGGTTGACAGAGCAGCCTCTGTTAGCAGTTTCCTATTGAGTGCTTCCTCTGCCCAGCCCTCCGGCCTTGTGGCCAAGTCTCTGAATAATGCGGAGCTCTATGCACATAGATGTGAAGAGAACTGCGGAGCATGGATGCTCCAGCCTGCCCTACTCACAGCTGCCACAGCTGCCACAGAAGGACTCTGATCCAGAAACAAAGCCAGAAGCTAGCAGACCTGGGGAGGATAAAGAGCTACTGGGTATGAAGGGAGGATCTAATGCGGGCCTTGTCAGCTAGGGAAGTGTCGTGGGAGAACAGAATTTCAGAGGACGGAGCTATTTTGTTAAATGTTTAACTCCATACCTGGCACAGTACCAGATACTGTTACACACCTTGATGCTGTGAGTCAGAGATTACACATTTGTGTGCTCGTTGTATGGATAAGGAGATTGAGGCTTGGAAAGGTGATGTAACCGGTATGCTCTTCAAGCCTTGCTGCCCACACTCCTGACTATCTTCCCCAACAGCAGCCCTGAGGCTCAGAAGCCCAGGGCAGGTTTCTCCTCCTCCATGGTCCATCCAGTGACTGTCTAAAATCACTGGGACCACTCTGCCTCGCGGTATATAAATGGAGAGGTCACACACTAAGCGGGTTTCAGTCTTTTGTTTGTCACGGAGAGACCACTCTGCTTCACGCTTTGTTTGCTTTGCCTTCGGCGACAGGGTCTCACTATATAGCCCAGGCTGGCTCTTCGGGATTTCGGCTGCACCACTCTACCCAGCTCTTCCAGTTTCTCTAGCACTTAGAAACTCTCTGAGACGGGAGATCAACTGTTACAGGGTGGGGGGTGATACCAGCCTTCCCCTGGCTGGCTCTGGATGCTGATTTTGGTAGGGCCATCTGGAGGGAGTCCCTGACTTTCCCAGGGCTACCTCTGTTTTGTTCGGAATTTCTCAGGTCCTGTGACAGCACCCTCACTGGGGAAGATCTGGGTGGTGAGGGAAAAGAGCCGCCTTAGCTGGATTCACTTTGGCTTCAGTCGCCACCAGAGCTGGTCACACTGTCAGTGCTCAGCACAATGGCTCTATCCATCTTACCCAGAGGGGACCCCTTACCTTCTCAGTGACAGAACGGGCACACTCGATCAGCTCTCTCTTGGTATAGCTGTCTGTGGGGCACACCTGGAGGGCCCCTGCCTTCTGCACCAGGAAGATACAGCCATGACCCAGGTCCTGCACACGAGTGCGAATCTGGAATCCGATCTACATAGGCAAAGCCAGAAGGGGGAAGGAGTGTGAGGGACCCTGCCATCCAAGCCTGCCCTAGGTGGAAAATTTCTCTTGTGCCTTCTGGGAGCCCTACTAGGAAAATTCCATTCTATCTGGAACCCCTGTCTGGTGAAGTAAGGAATTTAGTTGATTTACCTTCCTGTAAAATGACTGTAAAAATGCCCACAGCCTCCATTAAGCAAGCCTGTAGCTCATCAGGATAGCATAATGCCTTCCCGGTGTGTGTTCATCTTTTCCTGGTCTGGCTCATCTGGGTCAAGCGACCTGAGAGACTATACCCGAGGAATAGATGTTCCCCAGACTGAGATCTGTGGGACAGTTATCGTTATTATCCATCCAACAAGCATTTATAGAGTTCCTACAGTACACCAAGGCCTCTTCATGAATTCAAAGTACATCTTTCGCATAACTTAAAGTGGTCAGATTTTCATAAAAATGGTATATTTACCAAACAGAACACCCCTTCCTGGTGTATTCATGGTAAGCGCAATCCCATGGAGCCTAGGCTTCCTCTCTTGAGCCGGGTTTGACTTTCCCTTACCAGTTCTAAAGGCTCGGCAGACATGTGTCCCTATTTTATTTATTTACTTAGTTAAAAAAAATTAAGACAGGGTCTCACATAGTCCAGGTTGGCCTCGAACTGACTGTAACTGAGAATGAGTTTAAACTTCTGATCCTCCTGCCTCCACCTCTCAAGTGCTGGGACTATAGACTGGTACTATACCAAGTCCAGCCTCTGTGGGGCTGGGGGTGGAACCCAGGGCCTCATACATGTTAGACTAGCAGTCTATCAACAGAGCTAAAGCCTCAGGCTGGGCATGCATTTGATTAAGGATGTTGGGCTGAGTGATTAGAAGGGGTAGTTTGCCTAAGAGAAGCCAAATAACTTCACTATGGCTAGGCTGCTAGCTGTCTCCTTTAAGCCTTACTAAGATCCCCCCTCTGCCTTCCAAAAGCATGCATTCCTCTGGTTCTGTTCTGTGTCAGTTTTTACTTTGAGCTGGATAAATTCAGCCACAGAAGAACTGCCTTCCAGGCCAGGTAAGCAGCTAAGAAGAAGAGCAAACACTTGCACCATGAGTCAGTTTTACTGCCAAGAATCGACAATAGCTACAAGCCAGGGGCTTTTTCTTCTAGCATTAAGACTGTTTACCAGAAGGGCCCAGATACTGTAAATAATTCTGGGGAGATTCTGGCCAGAGGACACTATCTCCTGCTTGTATCTCAGCAGGCAAAGTTTAGGGCAGAGTGACTCTGAAGGGAGGGAGGGACTGCTTCTGGGAGGGAAAGGGCCACAGGACTTTGAAAGCCACTTAGCAGAAAGTTTGCTAGATGCCCAAGGGTGAGCGCCTGCTTTCCAGGTATCTTCTAGTGGGCCCTGGGACAGGCTCTCCACAGCTAGGCTGTCCCGTTGACCCTCTCTGTGGGATGCACGATAGGAAAGGTATCCTGGGAGTCTACAGCATGCCAGTTTGGTACACATCTGCACTGGTGCAGCAAACAACATACCACTGAGGGGGAAAGATGTTTGCGTACAGCAGGGATACCATTCAAACGTTCATTGTTTGAGACAGAGCCATGCTGTGTGGCTCAGGCTGTCCAGGAACTCTTCATCCCCCTGCTTTAGCTGCCCAAGTGCTGAGACAATCAGACATCTATTTTCAAGATATGCTGAATGAAGGCTTACACATGACATCAAGGCAAAGTCAGGGGCTGAGACATTAGTTTCAAACTTGGTCCTTAAAGTCTTCCACAAAGCCTAACAAGGATATCCAAGGGTCGGCAGTAAATTAAAGGTGGGAGCTCTTACACCAAAGATGATCATAGATCCTCAAATGACAGGGGACTGCTGGTGACACCAGGGGAGAAGGACACAGTGGAAGCAACACCCAGGGAATTGGAAAACAAAACAAAACAAGAAACCTCTCTAAATTAAGTTTTTAAGAGTAGTTTTAATAGAAACGGAATTTTGTTAGCTTCTCTGAACTTTGGTTTGATTATCTCTGAAATGAAGAACAAACGACCTTTGTCCTGCATACTCTGTTGAAGCCCACAGCACCTGGGCTCGGCACTCATCACTCTCCCTATTTTCCAGGTCAAGGTGAGACACTTAAACACAAGAGGACCACAGAGTCAACAGTCTACCGGAATTTCACTGAGAGGTTTTACGGTTGGAGGAGCTTCCTAGAAAGGGAACATACTTTCAAGATTGGGTTTCCACTGATAAGCACTAAGAATTGCCCAGTTCCCAAAGCAACATTAAATTTCTCAGCGAGTCTGGCCCAACTTTGCAAGACCCACAGGGTAGATTGAGTGCACGACCAGTGTTTATTACAAAGGAATGCGGCTCAAAGACATACAACTTGGGGCTTCAAACCGGCAACTAGGAGAGCATTACTTGAGCCCCAAGGAAAAAACCCTCAGTTCCCTTCTTGCTCAAAGAAAAATATTGTGGGGAAAACCATCTGCTTTTGTGCCTTAAAGGAAATTAAAGAAAAAAAAAAAAAGGTTCGGGCCTTGGTTGAGTTTTAGATCTGATTACAATGGGGTCAGGGAAGAGTTGTCTATGAAAAACGGATCGTTTTCCCTTTACTGCTCAAGACAAAACAAAATGAGATGACTTTTCGCAGATGTTAAAAGCAACTGGGTCCATGATTGCTTGCCTGGGGGACCTTATGAGAGTCAGACAAGGGTGGCATCAGAACTTGGATCAACTTAGAAAATGGAACAGGAAAAACAAACAGTATGAACAACGGAACAAGGCATCACTTTCTCTCCATCAGACAGCAAGTTTTGGGTAGAAATTAAAAAAAAAAAAAAGAACAAAAGAACCAACAACAAAAACCTAGAGTATCCATCCACCCATCCCACCTGGGGTGCAGGCATGTTTCCTGGCCAGTCACATTACCGATCCTTTCCCTGCTTACAAAGTGGTGATGTCATTTTCCCCAGAGACAGAGCTGCAGTCACTAAATCTTTTCCCCAGGACTCACATTTAGGAGCCATAGCTCTCTCCCTCCCTCTCTCCATCCTTCCTTCTCTTCTCCCCACTTCTGGCCCACCCCCTCTGGGTGTGTGGATGCTGGTGCATGTCCCCATGTATGCACATGGAGAAGCCACGAACTCAGGTCCTCATGCTTGTAGAGAACTGAGCCATCTCCCGGCCCTCCCTGTTCTCTGTATTCAGAGAGGAACTGATCTTAAGTTGCAAAGTTGCCAGAGGGCTTTTCACTTTTCTGAAGACTTTCCACAGTGCTATTAACAAAGTAGTGAGTTTTCCATGGAAAAATAAACAGAGAAAGATCCTGTTTGATGTTCGAGGACAGAGGGCCAGCTTTTCCTGTAATTGTCACATTGTGGAAAAGACCAGAATTTGGACTCGGCAGGGCACACCGCAGGCTCTGCAGGAAAGGCTTCCCGCTTGCCCTAGATGTAAATATTTTCACAAGCTGGGATGTGGGGCCCTCTCGGGTAGACAAATAACTTCCACAATTTTGGTATGCTTTAAAAAAAAAAAAGAAGACCTACATTGCTTCAGGGACCTCCTAACCTTCTCAGTTCCCCCCAAGCATCTGTCTGGCAAATGCACACAGAGAACTTCCCTGCACAAGCCACTGGTAATCTATTCTCGCTGCCATTTCTGGCTGTGCGTCATACTGCTCTTGTGCCTGGATTTAAAATACATCTCAAGATGCCCCATTGAAAACAGCAAATCTTACTAACAATGTCAGAGGTTAAAGCCCAGCACCCAGCAAGGTGAAGTGTTGAGTGGTTGAGTGATAGATACTTTTCCCTGTGGCCTCGGGGCTATTGTCGAATCTGTGTTGCAGCAGGGCTCTGCTTGCTTCCCACACTGGGGTGGGCAGCTCAGGAGAACTCCATTACGAAAAGGACAGGCCAGTGTCCCAAACCCAGACAGATGATGGTGGATCCCATGTGCAAAGCTTTCCATGGCGAGGGGTCCAAATCTCCCTGGCAATCATGGTCTGTGTTTTTAATCCCCTCTCAAAGCCAAACACTTCTTTCCTTTGTACTAGGGTTTCCTGACTGCAACACAAACTCTCTTCTACTTGTTTATGAAATTCAAAATTACATGTTGATCAAATGAATTATATGTCTAGATAAATTATAGACTATAATTATAGTCTAGTCTGACTAAAACAGGGAGACTATTAAAAAAAGAGAAGGAGGAGGATAAGGAGGAAGAAGATGAAGAGGAAGAGAAGGAGGGGGAGCTGTATAAAAGAAATCAAGATTTGGTTTTTTCTTGGTGACATAACATAATTATTACAAATGCAATTATTCATGCAGAGGTTTAACTGATTGCTCTGCAATCTGAAGACAGGGGCATGGTTAGAAACCAAAGAAACTCCATGCTGAATATATATGTACTTCAGTACATATATAGATATGCTTGTTCACATGCATTGTTATGACACGTTAGAAGAGGATGCGTTTTGGGTCTGTGTTGCAATAATTGTTTCGAAAAGCCTTTGTTAGACATGCTTGGTCCTGACTATTCCCAGCAGAATCAGAAGCACTGGGTAGGTGGGGGCAGTGTCTGTCATTTCAGGAAAATGAGCAGACCAGTTACAAACCTATAGGTTCCACAGCCCCAAACGCCTAGGAGAACACTGAAAAGGATGTACATTCAAAAAACGGCTTGCTTTTCACAGAATGCATTACCTGTATCTTCCTGTGTTCTTGTAGTCCCATCATGCTGTCTCCCAGACTGAACTTTCTCTAAGGAGCCAATGCTTTCTTGGGCCCTAGATATCCTTTCAGGTGCCACCAGGCCCTCTGGGTCCCCAGCTCTGCTGCCCTGTCCCAGGAGACCACTCTATTTCTCATAGTTTCCAGAGATGATTGCTCTCTGGCAGTGGCCAAACTTCCTAGTCAAAGACTCTTATGAATACAGACTTGCTGAGGCCATGTCTACTCCAGCCTCTACGGAAAGGAATAAGGAAAGTGGGTGGGTCCTGAGGAGCACAACGGAGGTGTCATGGTGGGTGGGATCTAGGCCAGTTTTTAGAAAGCCAGGATGGGTTTTGTATCATGTAAGCAGACTTCTCAAGAGAGGGGATATGAAATCCCACATGTGGATCTAATATTTGGGGGAAACTTTGGAAAACATAAGCATGATTGGTGGGATGTGCTGGGGGTAGGCAGGAAGCAGGAAGGGCACCCCTAGCTTTGGGAATTTTAAGAAGGTGATGGGCAGCTGCAAGGAACCTGGCAGAACATCGTAAAGAGAACCCTTCTGTCTGAAAGCCCACTCTCCAGGGTGCCCTAATGCTTGGCCTCAGCAACTGACTGAAGCTGAGGCATCAGTTTCACAGAAGGGGGAATGAAACCTGCTCCTGGCTGTTGTGATGGGGTCTTACAGAACTAGGCTACAGGGTCCTCCCCTCTCCCATCCCCAGGAATGGGGACCATGTGCTTGCTTCTTAAGATAGGGGTCTTAAGGTGGCAGACCTCCTCTGGTTCGGCGGTGGCTGCTGCCATCTGGCCCTGGAGAGCCAGGTGCCCATAGTCACTGGTCATTTGTGAAGCCAGGCCTCCCAACTCCTCCGGGTTAGTAACCGACTTAGTCATCTGGAAAAAGAAAACAAGCAAGACACAAATACATACACACATACACAAAGAGAAGCATCAGAACCATGTGTTAATACCCCGGGGAAGGCAAAGGGTTTCATTCACTTTTAGCCCCTGGGGAAGGTGGAGGCCAGGCCTTGCATGAGGGCTGGGCACAAGGGAGGGCAATTCAAGCAAAGCCCATGCTACATTGCACAAGACAGGCCAGAGCTGTGACTATCCTGCAGCACAGGCCAGATGGGGCACATGCTCAGCACTCAGGCCGTGCAGCACAGAGCCGGGGGCCTCAGGGGCCGATCTCAGGGAGCTAGTCCTTTTGGGATCACTGGAGGAATTCCCACAAGGAACTTAGGGGAATAAGCCTTGTGAAGGATGTACCCTGATTCAGGCTTCTATGGGGATCTGGACAAGAGAAGATCTGAAGACAGTGCTGCCACAAAGCCATGAATGAGACTCAATGGAGAAGCCAACATCAGGGAAAGAAGGGAATTAAGTCTTGGGGCGAATTCATATAAAACATGACAAGGTGCTACCAGAAATGTGTGGTCTACACACCCAGTCTCCCTGTAACTCAGAATAGTATGGCAAAGTTTAATGTTATCCAGTCTGGTTTTGGTTTTTGCAGTTTGTCTAAAGACATTTTTTGTCTCTTTTCTAGGGATTTCACTCTTGCCTTATCTCTTTTATCATTCTTTGTAAACTCTTTTAGTTTTATTTGTAGTTTTTGGTGTGTGTGTGTGTGTGTTGTGTATGTACCACAATGCACATGTGGAGGTCAGAGGACAACTTACAGGAGTTGGTTCCTTCCTCTGTGTGGGTTCCAGGGACTGAATGAAGGCTGTCAGGCTTGGTTACAAGCATCTTTACCTGATGGCCACCTAGGTGGTGGCACTCTCCATGCCCTTTAACACCTTGACTTTAAAGGGCTATTCCATTTGTTTTTGAGACAGGGTTTCTCTGTAACTTTGGTGCCTGTCCTGGAACTAGCTCTTGTAGACCAGGCTGGTCTTGAACTCACAAAGATCCTCCTGCCTCTGCCTCCTTCAGTAAACCCTACTGGCATGTGCCACCACGACCAGCTTAAAGAGCTTTTAAAAAGCCTCTTTAAAAGACTCCATATCTACTGAGGTGGGAATACTTATGTTTTAAGACACAATGTTATAGCCCTTTGGAACAGTGGATCTCAAGAGAATGAAGTTGTATCCTGAGCGGCACCATCTGTGCCCTGTCAACAGGAATACAGAGATTCTTTACCTAACAGGGGAGGAGTGCCTAGCTCTAACCTAAAGTGCCAGGCTAGCTACCTCAGGATGGCTATCTCCTGGAGACTGGGCTTGCTGGAAATCACAGATACCAAGGCATGAAACACCCTGGCTCAAAGCCTGGCCCAGAAGACTCTCTAAAAACCTTATGAAGCCACTCAAAAATGCCTCCTCACATTGCCACACTGGACATTAAGGGGCCTTTGCTCTGTCCCATCCTCCCCTGAAAGGACAGTCATGGAGTAGTTCCAGCTTGCCAGGGGATACTCAGAGGTACCTGAGACTCCTCCCTCCTCCCTCAGGCCACATTCACTTAAACAGCAGGCCTGGTACAGAGTTCCCATACATGAGTAGAGCAGGCAGGGAGGCCTTCGTGACCCAAGCTCAACCTCTAGTGGACACACAACTATATGACAGAGACGGTGAGAGCCATGCTTGGCCACTCCAGCTGGGCCACTCCAATTCCCAGTTCAGGCTGATGTGGCAATCTTCTCTAATCTACAGCATTTGGGACTCCACGAGGAGAGGAACATTTTCTGGGTATTAGCTCTCTGAAGATCTCATTTGTCATCCTTCATGGAACTCTATAATGTCAAGAGAGCACAAGCTGCTTTCCAGGACTCTTTGCAGAGATTCATCTGGAACAGTGTTTTGCATTGTTTCAGTGAAAAAAAAATTACTTTCAAAAGTGGCACAGCATCTGCTGTCAGGAATTAAGAAAAAATAAACCACATTGATTTCGCCTAAAAGACTAATTTGCCCAAGTGTTATAATATGATTTTGCCAGACAGCTTTGCCCTTTTACTGTTTTGTTCCCAAATATCTTTTCTTATATTAGAATTGAAATCTATTAAAACACCCAGAGTGCTTTCAAAGATGAATAAGGCTCTTTCCTTCTTATTGCCATCTTCTTCCTCATTTCACGCCTTCTTGAATGTTCTCTCCTGCCTCTGTTCCCTGTCCTCATGCCCAAATGTCAGTCAACTTTAATTCCTTTTTGCTGGCTTCTAGACCACAGGCAACTAGAGGGACCAAGAGGGGGGTAGGAGCTGGTGTCCAGGAGGAACCGGAATCACAGGTTGGCCACTCATTCCAGCACAGATCCCATCTGATGATTCAGATGGTGGTGGACAGAAGGACAACACACAGTGGGCAGGGCATCTCCTTTTCTTACCATTTCCTGAGCTGTGACAGCAATCGCTTTGGAGTATTTAACCACAGTCGTTTGGTAGTCAACGAATGTTCCCTTTGGTTCTGGAGGTGTGCCTTCATCCAGCTGTGGAGAAGAGGAGAGCCCAGGAGTCATAAGAAGCCTGGCCAACCGTGGACTATACTTGTAAGAATTAGAAATTTAGGAAAAATACAGAGGTTTTTTTGGTCCAAACTCAATCCCAACTACTCCAATTAGAACTGCAAGGGAGGTACAAACAAGGCATCCAGGAGACACAGGCAAGATGGGGTCCCAGTTCTATCTTGCAGAAGTGGGAAGTATTTCAGAGGAATTATGACTTAGCTAAGTCTTCTGCATAAGGAGGAGGCTGCCCACATAAATGAAGGGAAGGACTCTCAGGAAGAGGGAACAGTATTCAAGCACATGGTGATCTGAATGAGTCTGATGATACTTCCAGGGGAATATAGAGGGGTGGAAGATGAGGTGGGAGAGGAGAATCTACATCACCAAGGACTCCCATGACAGTACTTCAGCCCACCAATATCTGTGCCAGGGGATGCCCCGTGATGACCTAAGTCAACAGCAGAAAGAACTGGAGCAGCTAAGAACAATCTCTTGCTTGCCTGCCTCTAACTGCACCAGCAATTAAGAAAAGGACAGGAAAAGGGAGAAAGGATGACTATGAAGAGGGAGAAGGAAGAGGAGGAAGAGTCAGAGTCCCCAATGAAGAAAAAGGCTACCCACTTCACTACCAACCCCTTCACGATCATGACGCTGAATAGCACCCAAATGGTGTTCCAGGGGAGGCAGCGAAGGGCATAGAAATCAACACAGGGTGACCAACTATTGTAAAGACAGCACCGCCAAAGGGAAGGGGCATGGAAAGCGGTGGGAGCAAGGCTTAGATCTGTTGGATGGAGTGTCTTGACATCACCATGGGACCTGGGTAGGCAACTAAGAAAACCGTTTTGGCAGCTCTTTGTCAACATGGTTTAGAGTCAAAAAACAGGGCATGTGCTGAGCGGCCAACTGAGGAGTTGCCAGGCAGTATCTTAGTAAGGGCTACATGTTATAAGCAGGCACGAACTCGCTGTGAGGCAAAGAGATGCATCACTGTGCATATCCCAGGAAGCCGTTTTCATGAAACTATCAGCGTGAACCATAGCGGAACCTGTCAAGGCTTCTCTCTTAGGCAGATGATGCCAGGCACCTCCACCATTGCATGGACCCTATGGACCAGGTGAAGATCAAGCTGGGAACTCATTCATTCAGCAAGAACTGACTAGACATCCTTTTAAATGTCTGCAGTCTGTCAGGCTCCTTCAACTGAGACATGGCCTAACTTTGAACAAGCTGAGAACAAAGAGAAGTCAAAATACTTAGGCAAACCTGCCTCTGCCTCCCAAGTGCGGGATTAAAGGTACACCCTGATTAGGTCTGTTTCTTTAAAATGACCAAGTCGATAAGCTGATGAATACTTCAGGACTGAATGAATAAACTGATTGTTTTATTTTTAACATTTACTTATTTATTTTGTGTGCTTGTGTTCTAGCCCAGGCAGCCATGTAGAGGCCTTGTAGAAGGCAGTCCTTGCCAGGCGGGGGTGGCACATGCCTTTGGTCCCAGAGACAGGCGGATCTTTGTGAGTTCGAGGCCAGCCTGGCCTGCAAAAGTTAGTTCCAGGACAGCCAGGGCTGTTACACAGAGAGACCCTGTCTCAAAAAACAAAACAACAAAGAAGGCAGTCCTAGTCCTTCACTGCGTGCGTCTCACAGTTGGAACCCAGGTGCTCAGGACTAGCAGCAAGTTGCTTTATCTCATGTGCCATCATCATCAGCAAGGATGAGTTGGGAGATGGAGACGAAGGTGTCTCCTCTTGAAAGAATTAAAACTGACTGATTTCAAGCAATAACATAAGGTATCCTTAAGAAAAAAAAATACTTAGGCAATGATAGCTACTCCCCACACAGTGAAAAGTTAGCCCTTGGAAGACAATGAGAAAGGAAAGAACAAAACAAGTGTTTTGGGATCTCAAACTTATTTAGTTGAAGGAACTCTCTTTTATATTCTAGGAATCTAGCCTTTGTACCTTTTTAGATATTTTTATGAAATATCAGTGATACAAGAGCTAGACTTGTATTTTGTTCCTGTTATTTACATACTTGGCATCAAAAGTGTGGAGACCACAAAACCAGAGAAAGAAAAGACATATAAGATCCCACGGAGCCAGGTGGTGGTGGCACACACCTTTAATCCCAGCACTTGGGAGGCGGAGGCAGGAGAAACTCTGAGTTTGAGGCCAGCCTGGTCTACAGAGTGAGTTTCAGGACAGTCAGAGCTACACAGAAAAACCCTGTCTCAAAAATCAACAATTAGGAAAGGCCCCATGGATTCCCTCCAACTGCACTGACAGGGGGAAACCAAGAGCTCCTGTGGCTTCACCTATAGACAGCACAGAACTTCATATTAACCCATCAGTTCTTAAATTGCTGGTATTTAAACACAGACACCTCCACGGCAGAAGCTCATAAGTGTCAAAAATGGCATCCAACGTAGAATTAACTTTGGTAACCCCACTGCTGCACTGTTTCAAACAAATTAGTGAAGTTCAGGTCCAAGATGCCAGCTGCTCGTGGACATGTGGGTTGAGGCCTAAAACATCACTTCACCCGAAGGACCCGAGACAGGCGGAGGACATGGAGAATGAGGGGAGGGTGAAGTGTGATCCTCTGGATGTTAGGTCAAGATGGGTAAATATGATGGTTAATACTGATAGCCAACTTGACAGCAGAGTCACCTAGGAGAAAGACCCTGAGAGTGTCTGTGTGGGAGTTTCTAGACTGAGCTAACTGAGGTGAGAAGACATAGCTTGAATGTGGGCCATTCTATGTATTGGGTCCTAGAAGAAATAAAAGGGAGAGAGTGAGCTGAGTGTCAGCGCTCACAACTCCTTTCCTGACTGCAGATGCAAGTGAGCAGATGCCTCACACGCCTACCACATCCTTTCCCACCAGGCTGGACTGCACCTCCTCAAAACTGTAAGCCAAAATAGACCGTTCGCTCTTATATTGCTGCTGCTTCTTTTATTTTCATTTTTAATTTTTCTTGAGACAAGGTCTCTCTGTGTAGCCCTGGTTGTCCTGGAATTCACTCTGTAGACTAGGCTGGCCTCTAACTCAGAGATCCGCCTGCTTCTGCCTCCCGATGCTGGGACTCAACAGTATACCACCACCGCCTGGCTCCTTATATTGCTTTTCAAGTACTTTTCAATGATCACTGTAACTAACACAGTAGGAGCTTGTGGAGAGCAATGAAATCCCACTTTATATTTTACAGAAAGGAGAGGGAAACCTTTCATGTGTGGCCTCCGTTGCCAGCTGTTCCTGTTCCTAGCAGAAAACACCAGGCTTATTTTTGAAGAGAGCAGCTGGACCAGTGAAACCAGAGATGCTATCGCCCAGTCAGTGAGGCTCATGGGCTACCAAAGAAAAGACCTCAGGGCCCGACTTTCACTTCTGGGCATTCACAGGGCAGTTCCTTATTTTTACATTCATACTGAGAAAAAGAAAAGGAGGGACCATTTGCCTTTTAACTGCTACTAAGGAGCTGTGGACTCCATTATCTAACATCCCTGATGGACATGAGGTTTGTTTCCAAAGTTCTGCTATTCTGCTGCTCTGAAACTCAAACAAACCCTCTTGAGCCTTGCCCAAGGGCCTTGATGAGGATGGGAAATTTACATATTATCTGCAAAACCATCCAGATTTGAAGCAAAAGCAGAACATAGTGAACACTGAAGAGACTTTGAGAAAGTAGAGCATCAGGTCTTGTAAAGGAGACAGGTTCTGATCCAGGCTTGCTACTTCACTAGCATGAAGATGATGGCAGGTTGAGGAGCATTACTCTAATGACCATTCCATGGAGTCACTCCTCATGGAGACAGGAGCAACTACTCTCTAAATCAGCAATTTAAGACTGCATATTATCCTGAAATACTATACATATGTATTCACGACCCAACAGCAGGCATTCCCCAACACAGACACTGTCTAACACTATGGTCAGCTACCACAGGCTGACAATTATATGTGGATGAACAACTGTTTACCCCCAACAATATCAAAAGAACATGACTAGAGAGAATCCTTGCAGGAAATGTAGAAACCTTGGAATTGAGACCCTCTTCAGTCTGAAGCCTTGTCAACTGATTGGTTGCCCAGTAAGAAAATGATTCATGTCTACGACTGCTGTCTCTGAGAGCTCACCAAGGCCTTTCATGCAATTTAATGGTTTATGCATTTAAATAGATACCAAAAGCACAATATATTTGGAAGTCCCATTAGAGATTCCTAGACTACACTTAATTGAGACTGTAATAGAGCAAGTCAGGGGTAGAGTCCAAGATCCTGCATTCTAGAAAGTTCCCCAATTCCAACGTTGCCATTCCAAGGGCTAACACTCAGAAATCACTTTCTAACTCCTCTTGGAGTTTACTCCCAATCACAGGCCTATGACGAGGACACAAGGTGTAAGTAATTATTTCTATTTTAAAAACAAGGAAACCAACATTACTTTCACAAGTCTATCTTACCACATATAACTTGGGAAGAATTGCACAGTGGCTTACAAAGCTGATGAATTAATAATGAAGAAAGAATAATATGTTGGATATTATTCTGATCACCCGCTCATTAGCTACAGCCATTGGGAAAAGAAGGTTTGCTGGTCTCAGCCTTGACTGACGATCCGTTTCCCAGAGAAGAACATGTAGGAACAGAATGTGAGAGAACGGGGATGTGGCTGAAGGGGTTCTAGGAGCTAGCTTAAACCTACCTTGCTCATGGCCTCTGCAATGGCATCCACCATGCCTCCCACCAGCCCCACCTCGCTGGCAGCTTCATTCAGTGTCACCATAATGTCATCCACAGCTTCCTTCATCAGCTGTGCAGCCTCCGTGATGGCATCGTGGGTGTGCTGTGCCTGAGAAGGAAGTTAAAAATGTCTGAAGCAGCACGAAACATTGCTCACTCTTAAGAATCACTTGATATGCTAAAAATAACCCTAAAAAGTCAGAAGATAGGGTTGGGCATGGCGGTGCATGTCTGTGATCCCAGCATGCAGGAGGCCAAGGCAGGAGGCCCTCGTGTTTAAGGCTAACTTGAGCAGTATAGTGAGACCTTTGCAAACAAACAAACAAGCCCCAGGAGAGCCACGCTGCACAAACACAAATATGTAATGCATCTGAAATGTTTTCTCTCCATGATTTCATCCATTTACTTGCAAAATCAAAAGTAATCCCTTTTTACAATAAAAAGAAAAATGCAACACCAAACTGTCAGGACTAGTTTTATATGCTGCTATATTCAGAATGGTAGAGAATGCCACAGGCTCCTAAATACACAAATTGACACATTTAATTAAAAAAATCCATCATACAAAGAAAAAATGTTTTCATAACAAACATACTTCTCTTCAACATTGCCCAACACACTATCATTCTCTTTTAATAAATAAGCTGATTATAGAAATGTAGGTACATATAAAAGAAATAAATCTGCAGAGAGCCTACTAGGCTTTAGAACTATATGGTAAGTATTGCTGCAACACTGGCAGACGAGATGAGCAAAGTCCTCCAAGGGCTGATGCTCTGCGGGTAAAACCCGAGTCACCATGTGTTCCCCAAAAAGCATCCTGGAGACTTGCCAATGTCAAGGGTGAAAACAGGGGCTTAACATGAACTAGTGAATGGAAGCATCACTGGTGCAGGGCTCCCTAGCAGATACCTCACCTGGCAGGAAGATGAAAGAGCTAAGCTATGGGTACAGGAAAGCTAGGTTCTAGTTCTGGCTCAACCGCTAACTAGCTACATGGTAGAGCTTGGCTTTCTTTTCAGTGAGATGGGGAGAACTGTAGGAAGTCTGGCTAGTCACACTGGTGCAGACACCCCATGCAGAAGAAGGGCAGGCTAGCAGGGAACTCTGCTCTAACCCTGTGCAAGGTGACCTAATGACAGTGACTAAACATCACAACTGCACTGCCCTCAAGTACTAGATCTACCTGTGTAACATCTGTGCAACATCTACCTGGCCCAATGCAGGGTGTGAGCCTCCCCAAAATCCCAAGACACTGCATCTTTACTTTGGTAGATGTGAAAGGAAGGGAAGCCAGTGGGGAATAGAGGAGGGAAACTCCTTGCTTTTTTTCCTTTTCTTTTTGTTAAATCAAAGAGCTTGATCAAGTGGCAGTATGAGCCATGAACCCTGGGAAACAAGAATTCCTCCTCAAATATGGCATCTGATAAGATGTCAAACATGCTTCTCACAGCTATCCTTGGGACAAACTTCAGGACACACAGAATTCTGCCTTTGGGGTGGAACTGAGTAAGCTCGTGGTTTAGTTTGCTAGCTGACTTCATGGCTTTATCCCATTACAAGTCCTAAAGGTGGTATTCCTGCGCAGAACTCTCTGGAGAAAGCTTCTATCCCCACAGAGTCTCACTACACGAGGTCAGACAGCAGGAGTACTTTACTGCTGTCTTAGTGCAATGAGAACCCTACGGCCACAACTCTACACAACCACATCAGAGTGTAACACATGTTTTAGGAGAGGGGGAACAATTGCCAATCAGAGGCCTGTTTCCACCCACACCCTTCACGGGTCTCAGGAGCTGGAGAGATGCTCGTGCCCCTCCCTCTGGCTGGAAGACTACCAAAACAACACTCCCCAAGAAACTGGAGTCTCTCCAGGAGCTTCAGGCTGGGAGAAGGGAAAGGCTAGGTCTGGCGCCAGTCAGAGAGGGAAACTGTCTACTAGGTAGAAGTTTCACAGTTTGACAACTAGGAAACCACCTTGCTGGAGAGACTGGAGCCCAGACGATGATGGGCGGGAGCACACCGTGATCTGGACTGCTTAGCTATATATACCTTTTACCCTCTATTTAAATCTACACTTGGGACTTGGGAGTTACTGGACCCCTTATTTGCTCTTCCTCCCAATGTGGCTATAATGAATAAATTATTCTCTGCCTTTCACTATTCCTTGTCTCTTCAATTGGCCCACTGAGGGTGGGTGCCAAACCTAGTTTGTCAGCATACAGCAGCCTGGGGGCAGGCATCAAGGATGCCATAGAAGGGAATACAGCCAGGGTCTGACCATAACAACTCTGGACATGAGAAGATAATTCAGGGAAAGCATCGGTGAATCACAGGATGATCTTTGAACCTTTCAGTAAACATTTTTGCTCTTAGAAAGCTCAGAAATAAAATATCTGACTGTTTGCCCTAGAGATGAGCTGATAAAGTCTCTAGAAGGTTTGTTCTCCTCCATTCTTCATATTGTCTCTCATGTGTGTATGTGTGTATGTGCATGTTCACATGTATGCGAATGCATGTATAGGTGCATGTCTATGTTTGCACACAAGTATAGAGATCAGAGGTTGACCTTAGGTGTCGTCCTCAGTCATTCTCCACCTTATTTTGAGACCAGGGTTTCTCACTGAACCTGGAGTTGACTATCCGGCTAGACTGGCCAGTGAGTCTCAGGTCTCCAGGGCTGAGATTACCTGTATGTAGGGAGGTGCTAAGAATGTGATCTAAGGTCTTCACTCGTGTATGTCAAGTACTTTAGCAACCAAGCCATGTCCTCAGTCCACGCTCCTCATTACAGATTTCTAGAGTGTCAGCTCAGAGTTCTCTTCCCCTATGACATCCCTAGGCATGACTTCCTCACCATGGCTTCTGCTCCAAAGCCCAGGGGCAAGTTCCATCTTCTTTAAATGGCCTGGCCCCAGTCCATACACTGTGGGCTGGATGAGCACATGAGGTTTAGACATCCAAGACATAGCAGGATCTCAAGAAAACATGCTTTAACTAGAGCAGCCCTCTAGGAAGCAAAAGGAGCAGGCCAACAATGCAGTCATTATTTTAGGGTCTGGAGCAATTCCTTAATACTGCTCCTCATACATGAGAAAAATCACATCTGTTCTTTCTTGGACATGTGTCTGAGGACAGCTTCCAAGGAGCCTTTCCTTCCAGACAGGACTTCCACTACAAAGCTCAGGACAGTGGGCAAAGACATGGGAGCAGCATGGGAAGTGAGAGGAGACTACAGCAGTGCAGGAACTTAGAACTCTGGGGGCGGGGTAGGACAGCAGATAATTAGTGCTCTCCAGAGAATTAGATGAGGCTTGCATGGGGCGCTGCATGTGGCAGCCTTGAAGGGAATTCTATAGAAGAGAATGGGGGAGAGAAGGGGTGATGTGGAAGATGCTCAAGGGGCTGTGAGAGGGGCCACACACGCGTACCTTGGTGTCATCTTGTTTGATTACTGGTCTGATGGGCATGGGGTGTCAGCCCATGATGGCCTCAAATACCCTATGCAGCTGAAGATGACTGACCTTGGACTTCTGATCCTCTGCCTCCTCCTCCCAAGAATTGGGATTATACATGTGTATCATTCTCAGTTTATGCTGGGAATGGAGTCCAGGGCTCAGTAGACGCTAGGCTAGTGCTCTACCACCTGAGCCCCACCTCACATTCTTGTTTTTAAATACCATGCTCCTTCAGGTTCTATTAGCAACATCGGGAGGTTCTCTTCATTAACCTTACTGCTTAGTAGGGGAGACAAAGAAATGAAGAACTTGCTAGCAAGAGGTGGTGCTGAGATTTGAAAACCTTTATGTCCAATCAAGTCCCTGGAGTGTTTTGTTTTAACAAATCATGATCACTCATGATTATTTAACAACATTATGTGCTTATTTAAAATAGATTTTTACACTTATTTAATACACACACACACACACACGTGTGTGTGTGTGTGTGTATGTGTGTGTGTGTGTGTATGCATGCATTTATATGGGACCCTGCATGCCACAGTGCATGTGGAGGTCAAAAGACAAATGAAGGAGTTGGTTTTCTCCTTCAACCATGTGGTTCCTGGGACTCAAACTCAGGTCAACAGGCATGGTGGCAGTTACCTTTACCAGTGGAGCCATCCTGCCACTATATTTAACAACATTTAAATTTTATTTCTTCTATGAATGAGATAATACCAAACCAACAGCAGATAAAGCTTAATAAATATTCCCCCAAATAAATAACATCTAAGTTAATTAATTATGTGGCTTTGGCCTCTTTGAAAAGGGTCTAAAGGAGCAGACTTGATGCTTGTTTTGGGAGTAATGGGTGAAGCCCTTAGGAGGCTTAGGAGGGAAGCTTACAAATCTGAGGCTAATCTGGGCTATTAAGCCATTCAGGTCAGTATATGTTATAGTTCCTGTCTAAAAGACAGAGAGAGAGAGACATGTATTATAAGTAATAAAATAACATATGGGTCTGTCTTAGTATTAGCTGTCAACTTGACATAGCCTAGACTCAATTCAAAAATCTCAGCCGAGGAACTGTCATTATCAGATTGGTTGGAGGGTGTGTCTGTGAGGGATTTTCTTAACTGAGGGCCTAGTCCAATGTGGATGGCACCACCTTTGGTCAGAGATCCCGGGTGTATAAGAAAGCTAGCTGAGCACAAGTCCAGGAATAAGTGAGCTGGAGGCAGCATTCCTCCACAGTTCCTGCTTCTTCCAGCTTCCTGCCTTGAGCTCCTTCCTGCCTTCACTTGGTGATGGACTGACCCGGCAGGGTAAACTGAACAAGCTCTTTGCTCTTGTAAGTTGCTTTGGGTCAGAACCAAACTAGAACAGGTGGTGCCATGTCCCTGTTTAGCAGCCCCCACCAGATCCCACAACTTACAGAAAGGTCTTATTCCTTAGCAAAGAAGATGAGATGCATCAGCACATCTTGATCCAACTTGTCCAGATGTGTTTCTCATCTGTGTATTCCAGATCAACCAGACTACTTACAATTTTCTGAAGACACCCCCCCCCCTTTTTCAGTTCTATATATGGCCATGTTGTTGCTAAGTTGTTATTTGTTTATTTGGATATGTGTGTGTCTGGGCATATGCATGTACACCATGTATGTGCAGGCTGGAAGAGGGCACTGAGTTACGAGGGTTTTGAGATATTTGATGTGGGTGCTGGGAATGGAAGCCAGGCCCTCTTCAAAGACAGCAAGCACTCTTCTAAGACACTCTTCAGGCCCTGTTGACACTTCTTAAATTCTAAGCCAAATGGGGTACAAGGTCAGTCATCTGTGACAGACTCCTGCCATGCCTGGCTCTTAAAAGCACCTCACTGAAGAAATGTCCCTCTCACAAACTGACAGGGTGGTGGGGCACTGTTATATTAAATGAGCATCTCTTGGGGTGGGGTGTTAGTGCAGTGGCTAGCATGTTTGCCTAGCATATGTGAGGCCCTCCCTACCTGCAAAAATAAGTATGTAAACTAAATCAGCATCCTCTAGGAAGAAGACATCATCTTCACTGAAAGCAAGTGGTGTTCCTTCCTGCAAGTTAGGCGTCAACACCTAGTGGGTACCAGTAACTGTACCACCTTCATTCCTACAGTGAGCATACCATGCGCTTTCCTGCCCTGCAGATGCTTGCCTATGTATCCGACCAAGGAAAGAGGACTTGTAACCCTTAGCTATATCTGTTTGGAAGGCCACTGGGTTCTTTCTCTTTAGACTGGAAAATCAACTCGGAGGTATTTTTTGAGGAAGGAGACAATACAGAAGGGATTTGGCCCAGCACCATACCTTGGGGTTTCCTCCACCTTCTTTGGCTGCATAGAGCATCTGCAGGGCAGACTCTGCGAGTGTCTTGGTCTGGTCCAGCACTGTCATCTGCTGTTGATGGTCCAGCATCTTGGAGGCGACACCAACTGCAGCCAAGATCAAGGGCTCGAAGTAGCTTGCCAGCTGTGTCACCTTTCAAGAAAGAAAAATTCCAGATGTATCATATAAGTTCAGGTCTCCGTTTGGAGAGGCTCCCTGGGCAAAAAGAGGGTTTGGAGCAAAGATGAGATGACTCATAGAGAAAAGCATATTTGGATACATCTTGCCTTTAAAAAATACCCACTATTTAACAATCTATTGCTTGGGTTTTCTTCCTTCGAGGAATTCTCCATTTCCTCTCCATATACGGTAAGAAACCCATTCTGTGATTTAGAGGTAGACACCAGACTTATACCCTGTTTTAGAAATTGTTGGTTTTATAAGTAAAAACTGTTAAGAATAAAAGGCATCTCACAGATTCAAAAGGGAGCGAGAATAGAAGAGGGAGAGGGTGGTGAGGTGGGATGAGATGAAGAGAATCTGTGAGGCTGTTCAGTAGACAGTCCAACTGGCATCGCCACCAATACTGGACCAAACCTCAGCAATGGAATAAAAGCAAAATGATTTCACTGTCTAACTGCTATGTTTGGGTCAACCTGGGGAGGGGGGGACCTTGTCAAGGGGCTGGGAATGTAGCTCAGTGGCAGATTACTAATGTGTGAGGGATCCTGGGTACAATCACCAGTGCTAAAACCAAACCAAACAAAATTCCACAACCAAAAGAGCAAAAGCAAAACTGATTAAGACAGCTACCTACTGCTCTAGGACAGATTTCCTTCCAGTGGAACATGCCACACACTTGCAATACCTTTTATATGTTTGCATGTTATACATTTGGGTGCCCTAGAGCCAAATGTCACAGATATTTATCAGGTGCATCCCTTGTGCACTTGTTAAATGTTTCCCATCCAATTCCTTAGTCAATTTCCCCCCAGTTTTAAGAGGCAGATCCAGATGAAGAGCAGCTGAGGCACAAGTATGGGCTGTGGCTGCAGCTATGCAGCTGGGTGGGGATGCGGTGGGGGCTGGGCTCACTTCACAGCTGCTTGACTCTAGGCTCCTACCCTCTTCTCACTGCCACCTTTCATGCTTTAATTTGTATTCTCGTTCTGCTGCATTCAGACTTGAGAAGTTCATCACTTGGCATTTGTTTCTTGTTTGGTGATATGTTCGAAGTCTGAGGGAAATAGTGACACCCCTCTATTTAACAGCTAGAGGACCATATTTTCATATTTGGCTCCATATATTCCCACTCTAATGAGACAAACCAGCACTGATGGCTAGTCTAAGTGCTCATTTTTGTGCAGTCATGACTATTGCCTGGATTCCCACCGAGGGTACTCCTATCTTTAGCCTGTGGCTCAATCAAGGCTTTCTTCCCCAATGTGTTGTGGTATATAGGCAGAGAGAGACCACTGCACACAAGCAGACACTGGGTTCCAAACAAAGCAAGGGTTGGTGCATTACAAGGACAAGTCTAAGTTTGAGTAGCAGTGTCCAAAAAAATAATAGTCATTGCTGCTAACAGCGAGATGGGACTCCTGGCCAGCAGTAAGAATACTTCTCTCTGTTATTCTCATTAGGTTATCTTACAGAGACATGTGAATGTGGCTGCAGCTGACCTACTATGCCTTTATGTACTTTTGTGTGTGTCTGCACACATATATGTGGGTACACATGGAGGCCAGAGACTAATATCTGGTATTTTTCCTTAATTGCTCTCCCCTTTATTTTATTTGTGTGTGAGGTGTGTGCATATGTATAATTGGGTCTGTATGGCCATGCCCACATGTGACAGGCCAGAAGATGTCTAGTGTTTTCCTTAATCAGTCTCTGCCTTATTCCCTTGAGATAGGGTTTCTCATTGAATCTACAGATCACCATTTCAGCCAGGCAAACTCCCAGGACACAGCACCGGGGCCACAGGAACACAGATCAATCAATGTTCAGGTTTTTACAAGGGTGCTAGAGATTCAAACTCAGGTCTTCATGCTTGCACAGTGGGCCCTCTTGCTCACCGAGCCATCTGCCCCTTGATCTTAATTTTTGAGACAGGGTCTCTCATTGAACTTGGAGCTTGCAGGTCTGGCTACAATGGCTGGCCTGTGAGCCAGAGACCCACCTTTCTCTGCCTCCTCTGGGTTGTGTTACAGCTGTGTACTGCTGACTCTAGCAATGTGGGTGCTGGGGATCCGAACTCTGCTTCTCGTGCTCACATAGCAAGAATTTACCTGAGACGTGTCATCTTAGAGCCCCTTGAAGACCAGGCGGTAAGTCTGCAGGCAGAGCACAGGTGGATCTGTCTCCCTGCTGCTTGCTTTGTCCAGATGTGGAGATCCTCCATATTTGGAGGTCCCAACCTGAGCAAGCACAGGCAACCCTGTCCCTTCCCAGAAGGGCACAGGACTTGTCCCTTCCCAGAAATGACACTGGGTTCATCATTAAAGGCAACAGGGCACTGTGTGGTTTGAATGAGGAATCGGTTCCTATTTGGAACAGTTGGTCCTCAGTTGGTGGCACTCTGAAGATGGAGTCTTGCTAGAGGAAGTGAGTCACTGGGGCTGGCTTTGGGGTTTCATGGCCTGGCCCCACTTTCTGTTCTCTCTGCCTGCTTCTTGTGTGCTAATGAAATATGATCTCTCTGCTCCTGGACTGCCAGGCTGGCCTCACACTCCGGCTGTCATGATGCCTTCGCTGCCATGACAGACTCTATCCATCTGGACCTTAAAGTCCAAAAAAAACAAAAAGCTCCTCCAGGTTCCTTTCAGTCAGGGCTTTTTAGCGCAGTATCCAAAAAGAAACTAATACAGGAACTGATGGGTCCCTGAGAATTCAAAACTTACAGCCAAAATGTTGAATGCATTAGAATCCTACTTGTTCTCTAGGTTTATTTGATTAGGAATTAACTTTACCAATGCAGATGTAAAGAGTCAAGAGTTGTTACGTGGGGAAGTGAAACAAACTAACAAAGCTAGGACCCAGCATCCTTTGGGAGGTGAACAGGGCCAGATCATGAAGAATGATAGTCCTAGCCTTGGGTCCTTTGGATTGGGACCTTCCCTGCTTTTATCTTCTTAAGAATTTTACACACATTTCTTCAGATACTGTGCTGCAGTATGTTCATCTGTAAACTGGGACTGGTGACCGCACCAGGCTCACGGGCACAGTGAGGGAGACTGAATCAAAGCACAGGAGAACACTGGCCACAGGCTTCTGGCAATAATGACACCCTGCCTCCCTACACACACACTTACCATCTCTCTCAGCAGGATTCCCTGCTTGCACATTACCTTATGTCCCAGCTGGGCAGCTTCTCCTCGAGCGGCTGTGGCAATGGGATCAATAAGATGCCCGATTTCCTGGACCACTGAGGTCAGCTGCTCCTGCAGGGCCTGATAGAGAATTGCCAAGGTCATTTTGAAAGCCCTTTATGAAGGACAGGGGACCTGCATAAAATCAGAATGTCTGGATGCTCCCCTGATCTTGTGTTCCCTGACTTGCCTTGCTGTCCAGGGTGAGATCCCTTATCCTGCCTCAGATGAGCGGTGAGGCAAGGCTGAGGGATGTGTTTCTCACTGGCTTCATTCCCACAAGCCCTGGCAGCGGATGCTGGTGGGATCGCCACGGTAGGTTATATAGCTCGATTACTGGGAATAGGGAATACTTGTAGTTTCCAAGAAGGAGAGACCACTTGGTCCAGATGGAGACAACTCATTGGGGACTGAGGGAGCATCCAGGTCTTGGTGCTCTCAGAAGTTAAAGAGGAGGACAAGGACGATGTGAACACATGATTTGACCTCTGATGGTGCCTCTGACGGTGCCTCATGAAGACACCAGGTGGGCTACATGCAGAGCCTGTCAGACTCTGCTCACTATCCTTGGTGACTTGTAGGCAAATATTGGAAATAACACTCTTGAGGGATTACTGATCAGACCTGAGATGGTTTAACCTGTCTGCTCCAAAGAAATGAGTTCAGGCTCTTAAGAGACAGGGAAGGAAAGCCAGACTCTGCTGGGAGGGTGTGGGGTGGGGGATGATGGATTCAAAGCTGGAGATTAACTGGAAGCAGGAAAAATCCCACCTGTTTCTCAAAATCATATTAGGACCTGTACTGGAGAGGTTCAGGGTTAATAGATAAAGGCACTGGGCATCTTTGAGATGTACCACCCATATGTCATCTAATAAAATGACAATATCCTTCCTGCATTTGTTACTCTGCCACAGAGCCATGATGCACTTGAATAGGAGGGCTCCGGGCAGAGTTCACTCTGGGAGAGGAAAGGCTTAACAAGCAAGCTTGAAAACAAAAACAGAAAAGAACTAGAGAGATGGGGCAGGCAGAGAGAAGCCTCCCTAGAGTCCAAAGGCCTTATTTAACTAATTATGTATTATCCTCACACACTTAATGTAATTATGGGCAAGAATGCCAAAGAATCCCTTCGGTGTTTTATGATAGATCGTTTGTTAAATTCACTATTGTACCGTGAAGGTCCTTGGGTGTAAAGGAGGTACATTTTCTTTTCACTAGGAGGGCAGAGGATATAATTTAGAAGGGATGGAGAAAGGGGGCAATTTTGGGGTGTTGGTCATGGATTCTCGGAGGACAGTGTCTAAGTAGCCCTGACTGTCCCTGAACTCATAGAGATCCAACAGCTTGTGCCTGCTGAGTGCTGGGATTAAAGGTGTGTGCCAACAGACCTGGCTTCATCTTGGCTTCTGGACCTGGGGGCTACTTAAAGGATGCAGTCTGATGACAGGTCATCAACAGACACACTTCATGAGTGTTCACTATATGTTCACTTTCAAGAACAGGCTTAAAATAGTAATTCTAGTGGTTCACATGGTTACAGTACTTAGTTCTGCTCCTCATTTCCTGGAATGTGTGTGTGTATGTGTGTGTGTGTGTGTGTGTGTGTGTGTGTGTGAAGCTGAAGTAGCTTTATTAAGTAGTTTTATTAATACAGATATCTCTATTAATAAAGATTAGGAATGTTTAGCTCTAGATCCACTGCTCAGAGAACAGGAAAAGAGATTTTTATGCCTAAATTCTATGGCAGCAAGGTAATCACACCATTTATGCAAACCATATGTTTTCTGAATAATGGATACTGTGCTTAGTAAAGAAATAAGTATGAGCCGGGCGGTGGTGGCGCATGTCTTTAATCCCAGCACTCGGGAGGCAGAGGCAGGCGGATCTTTGTGAGTTCGAGACCAGCCTGGTCTACAAGAGCTAGTTCCAGGACAGGCTCCAAAGCTACAAAGAAACCCTGTCTCGAAAAACCAAAAAAAAAAAAAAAAAAAAAAAAAGAAAAAGAAAAAAGAAGAAGAAGTATGGATTGTGAACTTTGCATGGGTAACAAGCAACTCAAGAGAGACCACCAAGAACCGATAAAGTTAAGGCTGGGGAGACACTTGGGGATAAAGTATATGTTCTACAAGAATGAGGGCCTCCCGAGTGTCCACAGCCCAAGTACAGGGAGGGGGATAAGGTGGAGACAGGTGGATCCTGAGGGCTCCCTGGCCAGTCAGCCTAGCTGAAGGTGAGTTCCAGGCTCTAGAGAGGCTCTGTCTCAAAAAAAAAAAAAAAAGAAAAGAAAAGAAAAGAAAAAGAGGAGCAATTGAAGTCTCCAGTTCCACATGGGTGGGAACTCCCACACACATGTGTACATATATGTACAACACACAGAGAGAAAGGATAGAGTGACCCCAAATTATAGGATGCTAAGCTACCCCCAAACACACACATGTAAGATAAAGAATAACTCAGGGCACAATTCTTTATCTCTGGATGGATCAAATGCATTAGAGTTTAGTACCAGACTTGCCTAAAAAAGTACAAAGACAAAAGGTGGCCAGAAAGAAGCATTCAAGTTTTGCATGCCCAGGCCTGCTCCACTGATGCATGCAGCTGAACACAGTAGTCTACATTAAGACACAGAATTACCCAGCACTGATCCTTTTACTGCAAACTTCAGCCTCAATGAACATTCTTCTTCAGTTGGCATGCTCTTTCCCATGCCCTCTTTGCCTTCTGAGCACTTGCCCTACTTCCTCCCGACATCCCAGTGGTGGGCTGTCTATCATCACACTCCAGCGGAGCTCCTAAGGTAGATGACAGAGCTCCAGCCTACCTCCACAGAGATGTCATCCCTTGTGGCCAGGCTCTGGCTGACTGCTGCCAAGGAGGCCTGCTCAATGTCCCTGATGCACCGGTTGATGCCATCAATGGAGTAGTCGCATTCCCTCTGCCCAGGGGCTTTGTCCCTGAAATGGACAGAATAAAGCAAATGAAAGTTTGTAAGGCTTAAAACATGTCACACAGCCAGCATGGGTGGGCCAGGAGCCCCTGCCCCCTTTCTGCATGATCACCTTCACTAAGCAGTGTCTTTGAGGATTGCTCAGCAAAGCCGGGTACAGAGCCCATGCATTTCTCCATGAACACTTGTCCCTGACATAGCTCTGCTTCTAGCAGGAGGAATGGAATCTTGCCCTTCCTCTCGAGCTAATAATAGGCAATTACAAAGGAAACAATTGGCACTTGGGTGCTTCCTCCACTTTAAACATTAAAGTAAAAAAAAGTGCATGTGCGTGTGTATATGTATATATGTGGTGTGTGTGTGTTGTATGTGTCTATTTGTGTACGTGTGCTTGCAAACATCAGCACATGGAAACTATAAGAGGAAGTCAAGTGTCCAACTTTAGCACTTTCTGCGTTAGTTCCTTAAGACAGGGTCTCTCTCTGAACCTGGGGCCAGCGTGGCAGCCAGCAGTCCCATCAATCCTCATGTATTTGTCTCCCACAGTTCTGGAGTACAAGCACACAGCCTGCTTTTTATACGGAGCTAGGTACTCAAACTCAGGCCCTCCTGCTTCTGCGGCAGCAAGCATCTTTCCAGTCACTGGGAGTAAAAGTGCAGCACCACCTATCGTGCAAACACACGAGGCGTTCCACACTGCACACTACTCAAACTCAAGGGCTGCAGTAAGAGTTCAAGCAGTCAGAGGAGTTTTCCTCGCTGTAACATTAAGAGAAAGTTCAAATATGGCCTTGAGCTTCAGAAGCAATTACAAAGCAAAATACTATAGCTGAGAAAACAAACAGATTCCATGTTGTAGGATATTAATTTTGGTCAACTTGAGAAATGTCATTTTCTCAGCCTTTGGGTATTACTAAGAAGGTCAGGATACCCAGAGTTGGTGCTATGGGGTATTCCTTTTGTTTTATTATCAGACTAAGAGAACTTGAACAGTAGAGCTCTCCAAGCCCCTAAGAGTTGATAATCCTGTGTGATGGTGAGAAGGGCTGGGACTGGAGCCTTTGGGTGACCATGAGAACACTCCTTAAGTTCTCTTGCTCAAACTTCCCAGTAGTTAAAATGGAAACAATGATAATATGTACTATAAAATGTGGTGATCAGAAAAGGTAATGCAGGTAAAATATTCAGAATAATATTTGGTTTTGCTGTTACTGTGGCTAGTATTACCATGGGTCTCAGAGATAAGAAAGAGAGGACTGCAGCTTTCTCAGTTTGCTTTTCTGTTACTGTGATAAACCTCCCGGGGAGGAAAGAAAACTTACTTCACCTTACAGGTCCATCTTAAAGGGAAGCCAGGGCAGAAGCTCAATACAGGAATTTAAAGGCAGGAACCAAAGCAGAGACCATGGAACAACGCCGCTCCCTGGCTTTCTCAGCTACCTTTCTTAGAGAGCCTGGAGCCATTTGCCCAGGAATGGCACAGCCACAGTGGGCTAAGCTCTTTTACATCAATCATCAATAAAGAAAATGCCCACAGACATCCATGGGCCTTATGATGGAGACAACTCCCCAGCTGAAGTTCCTTCTTCCCAGGTGACTCTAGTTTATGTGAAGTTGTTAGCCAAGATGAGCCATGGCAATAACAACCAGTGTTACCGGATGGGCGCAATCCCCTCCTGCTCTACTCAGAGGCAGGCTGGGAGCTCTTCTCTAGATGAGAAACTGACCTGATGGAGGTGATGAGACTCTTTATGGAGTCCGACACAGTGTGGGAATGTCCAGCCAGCACAGACCAGGTGGGTGGATCTTTGGGATTGATGGCCAGGGAGCGTGCGGTGCGGATGAGGTACGATGAGCTCTCCAGCATGGTCTTGGCCGAGACCAAGATTGGTTCCTGTGCCTGGGAGCCCTGAGATCAACCAACAGAGAAGTAAAAGGTGAGTGTGTAGAGACCAGTAAGTTGGGCCCTAGGAAGCCTTATTCTTTATGCCAGTACTTCTACCCTGCGGAGGGAAGCTAGCTAATAGGAAGGATCTCGACTGGGGCAATGTGGGCCCAGGCTTGATCCTTAAATAATACATATTTTTTAAATAAAACCTTTTGAGTATAACATACTTCATGAAAGAATCAGCCGCAATCTCAGACACAGAGATCATTCTCAGTATCCAGCTATTATTCCTTAAAAGACAGACATTCACTGAGCTTAGTAACCAACTGTGCATCAAGCACTATCCATAGTAACGCAGTGTAGCAATGCACTGTGTACATAACACACTACTTAGTACTGCAAAATACTGGTTTACTGCATTGATAGTCCACGGGGCGCTGACAGGGGCCTTTTGGGGCTGTAACTCTCCATGCTCATTCTACTTGGCAGGGAATTAGCCAAGGACTCTAAGGTAACGATTGCTACAGACTCCCCTACCTCAGAGCTGATCTGGGCGGGAACGCTGACAAACTCAGGGTTTGATGCAAACGCTGTCAGGTTCTCCACAGCTTCGATCAAGGGGGTGGTAGCAATACGGCACTTATTGCGGTTGTCTTCAGAAAAATCCCCATCCAGGGCCTAATGCGAAAGAAACGGAGATCTCATCCCACTGAGAAACAGGTACCATTCCTAAGCCACAGCCGTCACCTCCCAGTGAGGGAGGGCAGTTCAGCGGGAAAACTCCTCTTCAACAAGTGAGCAGCAACTGGAGCGATCGATCCCTGCCGCCAACCAGAGAGGCCCAGGTAGCCATCCTGAGGCTAAATCTAGATGTACAGCTCACAGGAGAGCAGTCCTGCTGTCAGCCCACTCATTCTTCTCCCTCTTCAGCCATGATACCACACCTGGCTGCCAAGCCACTTTCTCTTCCACTTCTGAGATGGATCCTCTTGGAATCCTCCCCACCGAGTCCATTCCCTCACAAATGACAAAGATCCTCTACACAGTGTGACACATCTGACCAGTCTATCTTTCTTTCTTTCCTCCCTCCATCCCTCTTTCTCCTTTCCCCCCCCTCTCCCTCCCTCCCTTTTTGTTTCTGGGAATGAAAACCAGAGTCTACCCCTGAGCTAAATCTCCAATCCCTCACACTTCCAACTTTCCTAAGTTTTACATCTAAGGCTGTCCCTGCAAGATCATCATCTTAGAAAAAAGATAATGGAGTCCAATGCAAAGGAATAGACTAGACCTACCCAACTAAATGGGCAATTCCTAACACACACACACACACACACACACACACACACACCACATACATACACACCATGGTCTAGTTACTAACTGGGGTGTTAGAAGCTGTGTGACACTCTGGAGGAGCTGGGACAGAAGGTACACGGTCAGAGCAGAGGTGACTTCCGGTTGCTGGTTAGGTCCTATTTCTCAGTCTAGCTATTGAGACAATTCACTGAGCTCTAGACATGACGTGTTTCTCCTCTACACGTTTCATGCCTCATCTTTATTTAATTAGCAGCAGACAACACGAGATGACTGAGCGGTAAGTCATGTTGTGGACTCATGGCCAGCTCGGTGAGGATCCAGGATGTGGCCTAGGATATACATCAAGCTGCCTTACAAAGGGTTCACAGCTGTGGTCAAGGTTCTCCGAGCTCTGATTCCACCTCTTCAAGAACAAAAGTCTGGGAAGCAGGGACACTGCCCTATCTTCTACAGGGAGGAGGCAGTTATGCTCGCAAAAGAATGCAAATTTTCTTGTTAAATGACCAATTAAACTTTTAACTTTTAATTTAATCCTTATGAGCAATATCTAAAAGCCTACTTAGACAATTAGTGAACAAACAAACCAGAGGCACTGGCATTATCCGAGCAGCTGGGTCTGAGGTGGGAGGGAGCCGTTCCTCGGTAAGGCAAGAGGAGGCAGGCACTGTAGGTCCGAAGGCTACTTCTGAATAACAACAGCATTCCAACCAGGCCTTGGCAGCTTGGGGTAATAATCACATAGCCACAATGCTAATATTTTCAGAGACATTCCCATGAGCCCGCTCACTTACCATCCTCAGTAATTAGGGTGCCTGGCTTCCCCACCCAACAGACCCTGACCCGATTCTAACCTCCTAGATTCAGCCATTCTTCTAGGCCCACTGGAGAGCTTAACTAATGCCTCATATCTTGCTCACACGCATGGCCCCACCTCTGATTGCCCTCCTGGACTCACTAAATGCTGGATCGACAGTGCTGGCCCTGGCTGCACAGAAAAGGGTGGCCTCGGAGTGCTGGCCTCACTGTGCCAGTCACGCAATAGTCTCCTTGAGGTCGGGTACTGCCAAGCCTCTGAACAAGCCGGGAATACAAGTGGGAGGTATGGTGGCTGCCACCTGGCAGGTGCCTGGTACAAATGGTCCCGGCACGAGAGAATGAGTGAAGCAGGAGGGGGTCATAGCGAACTGTGGAGTCCCAGGAGTCTGGGCGCCAGCTCCACCAGTCCCATTGCCTGGGTTCCGAAATGGCATGGTTTCCTTTCTTTCTCTCGCCTTTCCAAACTCAGGCACATTCCTTTTCTACCTCCTCCTCTGTCTGCAAGGATAGAAAACCTCTGACCAGGTCATCAAACCACATCTGAATTTACACAAACCCAAAAGATGATGACTCCTTGGGGTAAATCTGAAGGGACAGTTCTCAGGGGTACAACCACAAAACATGAGCCAATGGGATGCCAGCAACACATCTCATGGAACTCACTGCTATCATACAGGGCACTGACTAACATGGGCTACGAGAGAAACCTGTGCCACCCACTTTCCTTGGCTTTCAAAAGAGAAAAGCTATTGAGGTGCTCAGCACTGGAAAGGACGGGCCTGGAAAGCTATTATTTCATTTCCAAATTTTGCTTCCACTGGGTATGATGGAGCCAACCCGAGTAAAGTGGACACTCAAGTCAGCCTAACAGTAAAATGCATCCGTGTGCCCATTCCGTAGTCCAGAGTGTCGCCTTAGTCACCAAAGGGGTCAATTCGCTTGGTTGCATATTCAAAACCATTGGGGAAAGAGCACTACCTACCCCTCAGCCCGCTACTCCTGTGTCTCACAGGCACGGGAAAAACATTCATGGGCTTAAGGGCTAGAGAGGGCCTTAAAGATTGCTGTGTTTCCCAATCAGCTAGCACCTGGAAAAATGACACAATTTGCTCAGGCCACTCTGTTACTTGCGGTCAGGTCTCAAACCATGACCTGAGACTTCCAATCTCTTCTTTCCTACAGACCTTCGGCAACGACAAAGGCAGCAAGGCCAAAGCCGTCCCAGAGAGTTTCCCACCCCAATCTGAAGAACTCTGCTTTACCAGTCCAAACATAAGGATGACCAAGAAAATATACTTACAGCCAAGTCAAATTCAATTAGAGAGAGCTGGATCGGGTGTCTGCGGCACTCACTGGAAGTGCCTAATTGCAAAAATCTGAGCCCTCACTCTGTGGTGAATGACAAGGCCAAACTTCAACGTCTCAGCAAAACAAAAGCTGGGATTGCATAATTTCTACTTGGCACTCAAACCTGAGTGGCTGCACATTTAAAATAACATTCAATTCCACACATCTGATTCAAGGCTAGGTAACGAGCATAATGGAGAGAAACCCAGCCAGAGTCCTTGCAGCTCACCCAGCAGTGAGAGCCCTCCCTGGTAGGAGACAGACTGAAGTGGGTTCTTGCCAGGCTATGCTTGGGGAGTTTAAGGAATGCCATCAGCAGCGATCCAGTGGTATGCTGTTTGCTCCCTTCTTCAGTGCTGGAAGGGTGTGGCAGCTGGGCTTACGTATGGGCATAGCCTCACGGTACAAAGCAAGCACACACTATAGAGTCTAAGACAGCAAACAATACAGCTGGGACACTGCTATCTGGACTAGTCAGGAAATTAAGGATCCGTTTTGCTGTTTCACAGGATACCTAACCATTCCTTGGAATAGAAAATCCATTCAGTACAGAGCAGGAGGGCACCAAGGAAGTGACCTCTGCCATTTTCTTATTAGTGAGTGAAAGGCAATACTCAAGGACTGACCAGCAAACCCTGCCACATGGTGGAAATTGAAAACCCTGGCCACATTTTGACAAGCTGGGGCAATAGGTTCATTTCTGTTCCCCTTATATTGATGCCGGTTTGCAGCGATACCCATGGGAAACAGGCTTTATGTGCCCCACATTATAATCACCGGCTCTCCTCCTCTGATGCTTCCCACAGGCCTATCTTCTGGACCATCACAAGAGCTTATTTGCTGCAGGGAATTGCAGAGGGGTTGACACTGTGAGGAGAATGTAAAAGAAGATTTGATCTTAACAGACAGACCAGAATTTACAACCAAGGAGGCTGCAGGAGAGAGAGGGGCTGCAGGAGAGAGAGAGGCTACAGGAGAGAGAGGAACTGTAGGAGAGAGAGACAGCAGGAGAGAGAGAGGCTGCAGGAGAGAGGCAGAAGGGAGAAGTTGCAGGAGAGAGAAGCTGCAAGAGTTTCTGAAGTCTTCCCTCCCCTAGACTTTTCACTAAGAACAGTTAATTATGCAGCAAGCAACAGTGACATCACAGATTTTAACTACATTGTCCTTTCCATCCCCAACCCCCACACTCATGCTCTGTAAACACAGGCTGGGCTTTTTCCCCAGGCTGAGGGATGAGTTCATTGCCTCTGTTCCAGGGAGCCCAACTGCATGCCAGGACTCAGAGCTTGGACTTGAATTCTCATCTGTCATTTCCTGGCTGGTTTACCTATTTAACCTCTTTGTGCCCGGCTTCCCCATTAGCAAATTGAGCATGATAAACATAGCCTGCATGTGTAGATGAAATGAGTGATATACACAAAGCACGAATACATATTTAAAAACATAAGCTTGTTAATTGCTAATGTCATGAACTGTGATGGCCAGGGCGATGAGCTACCACAAGACTCCCAGAGCACCACGACACTGGATTTAATTTGTTTATTCATTTCCCATCTAGTTTCTTGTTGTCTTCAAACACACGGGGCTTTTGTGTGTTTTTAAAATGACTCTTTGTTAAAATAGCTATGGAACTGCTGACTGGGCTAACTGGCCCAGCTCTCAACAGTCAGCTTCCAGCTGCTCCAGGCCGGATGGATGCTCTTTCTGTTGGCCTCTGCAATGCTCACTCTGTGACTGACTTCTCCATGGGATCGTACAGTGATTTTTACAGCAACAACAACAAAAAAGGGTCAAGTTACAGTAAGGTTGTAGACTCTTGCTGAAGTCAGGCTGGGGTGTGATCCAGTGGTAGAGCAAGTGTCAGGTCCCAAAGAAACCTGGAACTGTGGTGTTCATCGGCACACCAAAGGGCACAAATATTTTCAGGCTGGCTCAGCACCTGTGGCACCTCTCAACTCTTCTCACCATGGGCCCCTACCCTGAACCTCCTTAGCCCTGCAACCCAGACAGTTTGCTTCCCTCCCCCCAGCTTTTCTTTCAGCAACGCTTTTCTCAGTTCTTCTCTTGGTCCTCTGCTCCCCTCTTGGTCCAACTGCCCTCTCTTGTTCTCCTCTTTCTCTCCCCTCTCCCTCCCATGGCTCCCAGTCAGTCTGGACTCTTCCAGATGCCTCTGGCCGTCCTCTCTTTCATATCTACAATAAAAACTGTTTCCCCAATCAGATCTTGGAGTGGTCATGTCTTCGTTTACCTCGTGGTTTGATGCCCAGCACTACCCCAAATCATAAACAAGTAATCCTTTTCCCTGCAGCACTGCAAGGTTCACAGAGGACTGCTAGCATGCTTCTTATAACAATGTTCCTTGGAAGGCTGGGGAGGGGCCTCTGAAGACACTGGGTGTTTGTGTTGTGCTCCCTGATATGTGTGGGGGCTTAGCTTAGAGGACCCAACCTACAAAGACCACTGCCTGACCAACTCAGTTTCCTAACTGCAAGGGAGCCCTGCCTCCCCAACACCTTAACTACTCATGGACTTACACACAAAGATTATTTTAGAAAGACAGAATGCTCTATTAAAAAAAAAATTGAGTTAGTGCCCCAAGGTGGGGGGAGACCTAAATATTTATAAACAGCATGGATGTCATAGGGAATATTTAAGCAATTATGTATGTGTACACATGTTAGTATGTGTCAGTGTGGGCATTAATACAGCACAGTGCACATGAGATGAGAGGTCAGTTCTAAGCGTGTGAACATGTGGAGGTGAGAGGTCATTTCCAGGCATGTGCATATGAGCAGGTGAGAGGTCATTTCTAGGCATGTGCACGTGTGGAGGTGAGAGGTCAGTTCTAGGTGTGTGCACGTGTGGAGGTGAGAGGTCAGTTCTAGGTGTGTGCACGTGTGGAGGTGAGAGGTCANGCACGTGTGGAGGTGAGAGGTCAGTTCTAGGTGTGTGCACGTGTGGAGGTGAGAGGTCAGTTCTAGGTGTGTGCACGTGTGGAGGTGAGAGGTCAATTCTAGGCATGTGCATGTGTGGAGGTGAGAGGTCAGTTCTAGGTTTGGCTTCCCCCATTCTGAGCTGTTTCTTGAGACATAATTCTTTTGTTGTTTTGCCGGTATACACACCAACCAGGCTAACTGGCTCGTGAGTTCCCCTCTTGCTGTAGGGGTACGGGGAATACAGACGTGCACTAATGTATCAGGCTTTGACATGGGTTGTGGAGATGTGAACGCAGGGCCTCAAGTGTGTATGGCAAGCACGGGGCTATCTCTTCAGCTCCAAAGTGATTTTTTAAAATGCAGTTATTTTATAATGTCCCATTCCCTTTCCTTTCCACATCATCTTTTGGTTCTAAAGTCTCCAGCAACAACGGCACAACCTTCTACTCGACCACTCAAGACGACAAGTACACAGAGTTTAAGGACACACAGGCTGTACCCACACACAGCACTAAGGGAGGCCCCTAATTTCAGGCCCTAAGCTCCTAGCTACAGAATTAGGAGTGGCTCCCCCTACCACCATGGAGGTGAGTAGTTGACTGGGCTTTCCTGATGGATGATTCCTGATTAGTAAGGAGCCCCTCCCCACTCATGACTTCAAGGATATGCCTTACAACTCCTGTATCTGAGGAGACAGAGCTTCAGTCCTGTTCCTTTCCCAGGGATCAACTCAATGACCTACCTTGCCATACAGTGACCTACCTTGATGGTCTTGACTAGGTTGGCGGTGCTGTTGGCGACCTCCTTGGCTGACTGGACAAAGTGCCTCTTGGCCACAGGGTTGGCCGTCTTGGATGAGGCTATGCGGCAGGCGTTACATAAGGCTGAGGTGTGCTTGGCGACAATAGTGGCAGCTGACAGAACCTACAAAGCATGGAGCTAGGTTGGAAGTGGGCACCACATATTTTGGTGCAGAGAAGCCTGGGTTTCTCTGTTGACTCTCATGTCTAGAATCTGGGCAGTATCATCTGTCTAGCTCTGTTGTCCCTAAAGTCACCCCGAGGAAGGAAGAAATATGAAGCAAGAGAGAATGAAAATAGAAAAGGGAAGGAGTGCTGTAGCAGGGGAGTGCTGGGCCCCAGTCTTAATGGGAATATGGTCAGCTAGTCTTTGGAACCCCCAGAGTCCAAGCCCCAGGCCAAGACCTAAAACACCTGACTTAAAGTTTTCCAGCAGGCACATTAAAACGAGTAGAAAAACTAATTTAAGTAATATAGTTTATATATAGCTTATCACAATCAATTTACAAATAGCAGTATGATATTATAAGTGTTTGCTCATACCAAGTCTTTGAAATTCAGCATGCATCAGATACTCACAGGTCACTATTTTTATAGTGATTAATAGCAACATTGTGCTAGTGGCCAACTCCTTGGAGAACATAGTTTACATGGATACAATAAGCATCAAGATGCACTTCTCCCTCCTCCCCATGGGGGAAGCTGTAGGTAGCAACTAGGAGTCTGTGGACCATCTATCAACTCCACCCCCATCCTCAGCACAGGTACTCTCTTGAAGACACAGACTTCCCTTGGTGGAGGCTAGACAGGCAAGGGCTCAGGGACATTTGGTTGTGCACTCTGGTCTGTAAGCCTACAAATGCTGGCCCAAGTTCACAGTAGGCATGCCACGCGCAAGGCTGCCCCTGGTACCCCATAGCACCCAGTCCTCTTTTACTTCAGTACATACTTCTTTCCTACGTAACCAGATCTCCATGACACCAGAAACACCACGGAATGTGACACACACCATCTGCTCCTCAAATGTTTCTTTGGCTCCTTTCTGTGTTGCGGTTTCTGACCTTAACTCTGAGGCTTTCCTCAGTGCCATCATCTCTGAAGTGACCTGAGGACACTTGCCACACTTACCCTGATGCCTCCTTGTCCTACTTAGTGTTTATTGCTGACTTGACACAACCCAGAATCATCTAGGAAAAAGGGGACCTCAACTGAAGAACTTCCTCAGCCAGACCGGCCTGTGGCCGTGTCTTTGAGAGAGTGTCTTGACTGATACTTTGTCTGTGAGGGCCCAGCCAATCTGGGGGCAGCACCATCTCTAGGCAGGTGGGTCTGGGCTATATAAGACAGCAAGTTGAGCATAAGCCAGTGTGGGAGCCAGTAAACTGCATCTGTCTATGGTTTCTACCATGACATCTCCTCTATGATGGGAGCTGAAATAAGTCCTTTCTTCTCCCAAGTTGTTTTTCTTCCCAGTGCTTTTATCACAGTCACAGAAACTAGAACAATCCTTTATCTTGCCATTATAGCCTAATCCAACTGCCCAATGGAGTGAGAACCAAAGGGGCTGAAGGTCAGGTCTCACTTATACAGACCTCTTAGTGCTGAGCAGAGAACAAACTGTCAATAGACAGCCATGAAGTGCCACATGACGCCTGTTGGGTTGCTTCACTCTGTAGCATCCCAGAACCCTATTATGCAAGAATTTGCACGTTACTTTCCTGGTCATTGTGATGGCTAGCTCATCCATCAACTTGACACAGCCTACAGTCACCTGGGGAATAGTCTCAGTGGGCATGCCTGTGGGGACTGTCTTGGCCTTAACTGATGTCTGGAAATGGGAGGAACCATTCCCTGGGGTCAGGTCCTGAACTGTGTAAGAAATCAAGCTGAGCAGATGCATGCATACTCTTGGCTCTGGAGTGTGGTGTGACATAGATATAACTAGCTGCTGGAAGTTCCTGCCTCGACTTTCCTTCAATGATGGGCTGAAACCTGGAAACGGAAGGGAGATAGTCATTTTCTCCCCTAAGTTTCTTTTTGTTGGGGCACGTCATCACAGCAACAGAAATGAAGCGAGGACAGTCATTACCTGCACCGGTGCAGTCATCTGGGACTGTGAGCTCTGAAAACACAGGATTCCCTGCTCACCTGCCCATTTCCCACCGCCCACGCAGAGACGCCTAAGAGATCACATAAGCCATCGTCATTCCCCAGTTACCTGCGATGGGCTGCTGCCAGGGTCTACCAGGTTCTGGCATGCCATCTGGATCGCTTGGTTAGCCCTGGCAAACTGGATGGGGTCCACCAGGCCTTGGTGGCCTGCCTGGCTGTTTGGATCAGAGATGCCAACCAGGTATGCAGCCTGGAAAAGGAAAAGCAAAAGCATTCCTCAGGCTCCACATCTCTTCTATGAGCCCATGGGAGACAATGGTCCACGGTGCACACAATGGTCCGTGGTGTACACGGTGGTCTGTGATGTACTCGCAGCTGGCAAGCTCATGTGCTCCTCAGTGCAAACTGCACAAAGTAAGCTCATTTCTCTTACCAATAAGGGCATGGTGACAGACGGGCCTATGACGGTTTGACACACCATCAAGATTTTGCTACAGGCATCAGGGAACAAAGCCTCCTTGTTCTTAAGAAAAAGCCTTTGAGACGTTCTTCTGTGGGGCATGGACGTGGACAGGTGTAGCCCGCACAGCTTCTGGCAGCCATCATCTGACCATGAGGATATCTGCCTTGAAAGCTGGTGTAGACTGACAAAGGGAGCTTCTGAGTCAGACCATCCCTAGGCCTTTGCTACTCAAAGGTTTCCCAACACAGAGCATAACATGTCCTTGTTTAGGTCACTCTTTCCGATAGCAGTTAGCATCTTAGCTGAGGCAACTGAGTGAGAAGAATGAGGTGACTCAGAAAATGAAATGATGTGGAATTCCCCTCTGTATGTAGTGAATATGTTTTAGTACCACTGGTTAATAAAGAAGCTTCTTTGGTCTATGGCAGGGCAGAATAGAGTTATGTGGGAAAACTAAACTGAATGCAGGGAGAAAGAAGGCAGAGTCAGAGATGCCAGGTAGCTGCTGACAGAGAAAGATATGGAACCTTAATGGTAGGCCACAGGCTCACGGTGATACATAAACTAATAGAAATGGATTAATTTAAGAAGTGGTAGCTTGAAATATGCCTGAGTCATCAGTCAAACAGTGTTGTAATTAATATAACTTTTGTGTAATTATTCGGGTCTGGGAAGCTGGGAAACCAAGCAGTCTCTGCTTACAAGGAAATGAAACTAAACAAACCAAAACTCCAAAAACAACAAGGTAGCATTTGGTTCCCAACAGGACACTCCCAGAAAAGGCTGCTACTTTGGGGTCCCTTTGGCTGCACCAGGAACTAGCAAATAGAAGTTGAGCTTGTGTAGCTTGAGGGGACCTCTGCATGCTGCATCTGCAGCGCTCATGGAGGCTCACTGTCCTCCCCACTCCTGCATAGAAGTACTGGCTGCTAGTCTGCACATATGCCCCTCCCACCTAAAAGCCACCAGCTTTCCCATGGTTCCTGTATCAGAGCTTGGAGAGCTGGAGCAGGTATCCTTAAAGGGTCCGTGCTTTGCCTTAGGGCACAATTGGAAAGAAGGGATGGACAGGGGACTGGCTCTCACCTGGGCCGCTGCCTCTGTCAATCCACAGAGAGCCTTGGAAGCAATCCCCACACATTCCCCAAAGGCAGGGAGGTCCCCAGTCTTGGCATTCTGTGAAATTCCTGCCATTGACTCGCCCAGAACCTGCAAAACAACAACCAGTCATTGAGCTTTTATTCCAACCCACGGCTACAGGAGTTGTAGTCTTTAATACTCAAGGTTACTTAAAACATTTGTCATCTTTGCCTTTACTGTGCCCAAGAGAGATTCAAGAGAATTATATCATTTCTGTTCAATGAAGATAAATAAATAATAAAAGTATAAACCTTGTATCCAAAGGTTATCGGTATCTCCAAGAGGTAAGTCAGTACACACAGATGACCAGGAAGAATCTAAATAAAGCCTCTCATGGGTGTGTGGCCCAATCTGACAACTACTTACTTAAAATCACACTTAGGGAGCTGGACTTCAAGTTCTAGCCAGAAAAAAAGGCATATTGTTCCTGGCATGATTAATTTATCAACTGGAAATTTACATAGAATTGTGTTAAAGTTATTTCCTAAATATTTTAAGTAGACTTATTGAAAAGCACTAGTGCATTCTTTCTTTGGTCTCGTAACAGCTGATAAGGATTTTCAGTCAGTGTGTGACTCAGGGAGGTCATATGTCCTCTAAAGATCATGTAGAAGGTCTCATGGGCAGAGCAGAGCATCTATCCTCAATCTGGTGTCCTGTCCTCTGTGGACTTTGGCATGTGCCAGGAGAGTTTGTGTTCTCTAGGGCCATGGATGACAGAGTAGAAAGTGTTCACCCTTGGGTAAGAGACGGCTGTGTCAAGCCTCAAATGTGTTACAAGGCTCTTCCTGAGACAATAAGGCACTTGAGAGAAGAAGCAAAATAAACTACTATAATTTCTTATATACAAAATAATTGAATTTACACAAAGATGTGCAGAGCAAAGCAACTAGGGAGTGTCTATAAATATAGTATTTTACTCTCTCTCCTAATCTCTTTAAGAAGCAGTCTGGGCCTGGGCTGTAGCTCAGTTGCTAGAGTGCCTGCCTAGCATGTATAAAGTCTTGGGTTAAGAAACACACCACCATAGGACCCAGCTGTGGTGGTGCACATCGGCAATTCTAGCAGTTAGGAGAAAGAGCAGGAGAATCAGAAGCTCAAGGTCATCCTTGACCATACAGCACATTCAAGGCCAACTTGAGCTACATGAGGCCCTGTCTCAAAAAAAGGGGAAGCTTCTGAATTTAAGTATTTAAATCATATGCACTCATATTTACATAGCCCTTTATTCCAAGCAAGTTGTTGAACAGAGGGTATTCTTGTCTTAGCCCAACACAAAGGGAGTCCTCTTGCCATCATCAATACAGATGGTTTGGAAACCAGCATGCACGGGTACCAGGACCGAGGTCAGGTGGCAATTGTCTCTCTGGTGCCTCACTGTCACTTTCTGATCTAGGCATTCCCCTCCACTATTGTCCCTCAAAGGGCTCTTACCATTGCCTTTTCTTAATTACCACTGTCACTCAGTTAAATAGTAAAGAATCACACTTTACTGAGGAAAGTTGGAGGGAGGCCTAGAAACTATGGTAGTTTTTCAATACTTTTCTTTCCAGTCACTCAAAACCCATAATGCTTACTCACTCAAAACTGTATTCTATGATTAGACAGACCAAAATATGACAAGGGCCTTTCATGAAAGCCAAGGTCACAGGGTGACTTTCCATAGAAGCTCAACCTCCAGTATAGACAACATAGGACTGGATTCCCAGTGAGACCCATCTATGATATGATACAAGCGGTGGTTTTCAAAGGAGGGTTCCTAGACCACAGAGACAGGACAGGGGACCCCTCAGAAATGCATAGACCTCAAATCTCGGGGTTGGGAGCCGGCAGCTGGTGTTTTCCAAGCTTTCTACATGGTTCTGCAATACCTTGAGTGCTGAGGAATACTTGAGCAAGGTGCTGGATGACAAGGCTTCTTCATATTGGGTCACCCAGTGGTGAGGTAGGTGCATTCAAAGCCTTCCTCAATTTCTCCCCACTGAGGATCAGTGTTGATATCTGTGTTTTGGCCCAGGGTGATGGTTAATATTGAATGTCAACTTGATAGGATCTAGACTCGTCAGGGAAATAAGGCTCTGGGTATGTCTGGAAGGGATTTTCTAGACTGGATAATTAAGAAGGGAAGACCATTCTAAATGTGGGTGGCATTATCCACAGGCCTACAGTCTTGAACTTCATAAAAAGGAGAAATTGAACTCAACACCAGCATCTGTCTCTCTCTGCTTCCTGTAGAAGCATTATAACTAGACCATCTCACGGTCCTTATATCATGCTGTGCCTTCAAATTTACACCAAAATAAACACTTCCTTCTTTAGGTTATCCTTTGTTGGGTATTTTATCACTGCAGTGAGGAAGTAACTAACACAGACAGACTCACCTTTGAGTTTTCCATCACGCCCTCAATGCAGTCGAAGTAAGAGAGGTCACTCACAGGTTCATTGGGATTTTCCAGCATCCCTTTGACAGTCTACAAAGGAGAACACAACTTAGAAAGTGAGCCAGAGGCACAGAAGAGGATATGCACTATGAAGTGTAACCATTCCTACCCCTTTCTGGACTAGGACAAGGGCCATGATTGCTCATTCACTCAGGGTCATAGGAGGAACTCAGATCAGGGTGTCAAGACCTCAGATTCCCTGCCAGCAAAAACAATAACGGGGTGGGAGCCTTGGGTTACCATTGCCACAGTGGGGCTATCAGTTCAGTTTGGCAGAAGCTTGTTATCTACAGGGAAATTTTTAAAACGAAATTGGAAGTTAATGCAAAGCAATATATTCATGCTTGGCTACCACAATTTCTCCACTGGGTAACTCTGAAGAGCTTACATTCCAAGTGCACATTCGTTCACTCATTCACAGTTAAGAAGGACTCCAATATTTCAGTTCTGGAGCCTTCTAATGGAAGTACATGGAAGAAAGTGATTCCCAAAGATGGTCCATTGGGATGGTTCATTTGTTATTGGTTTAAACAGTATATAGAAAATGTCTCCTCTTGTTTAGGTACTCATTTAGGAAATGGGTAGAGGTCGGTTTCTCTGTCTCTCCAAATCAATAAAAAAAAAAAAAGTCACTAGCTCTCTCAGTGCAATGACCTTGGATTAGCACCCAGGAGAAGTTCTTCTAGTGACTGACAGCCTGGGGTAGACCCCGGGATCTGCTCATCATCAACAGACTGCACACAAGGGTCAGCAGCCTCTGGGAGCACAGTCAACAAATGACAACCAGCTGAGTTCCACAGGGTGCACTTGGGATAATGGGAGCTGCTGCTACACATCCATTTAAAGATACAGGAAAGTGGGCTGTGCAAGGCAGGAGCGTACTTCATTGCCTCTTTTTGGGTAACTAAAATGTTTTCAGTAATAGTTAGAAGCCACCAAATTGGCAATCAAGGACACCTTTAAAGCACAGGGTACCCAGGCTAACAAATATTATTTAGACCAACTGCCCATGTGTGTGAATATATACATATACATATATATTTTTTTTTCAAGACAGGGTTTTTCTGTGTGGCCTTCGATGTCCTGGAACTCACTCTAGACCAGGCTGATCTGGAACTCACAGAGAGCCATCTACCTGCCTCAGCCTCCTAAGTGCTGGAATTCAAGGCAGGTGCCACCACCGCCAGGAGTGCCATAATATTTTTAAACTGAAATGAGCATGCTAGAGCACTGAACATCCCATGTCTGTCAGCTGAGTTTGGTTGTCAACCCAACACATTTGGAAAGAGGGAACCCCAACTGAAGAACTGCCTCCTGAGACTGTACTGGGGCACATCTCATGTCTCTGGGACATTTTCTTGATTACTAATTGATGTAGCAAGGTCCAGTCCATCATAAGTGGCACTATTACTAGGCAGATAGGCCTGGGCTGTACAGGACAGGTGAGCTGGACATGAAGAAACATTTTTCTAGGAAGAAACAGTAAACAACACTCCTCCATGGCTTCTGCTTCAAGCTCCTGCCTTGAGTTCTTGCCTTGGCTTCACTCAATGAGGAACTATAACCTGTAAGTCAAATCAGACTCTTGATTATGGCGTTCATCACAGCAACAGGGAGCATACTAGAACACCATGCAAGAAGCATTCCCAGTAATTTTCAATGCTTCAGTCCTGCCTGTTGGACCCCTTTCACTTCCACTCTGCTGATCACTATCTTCAGGGCCTTGATCAAGCATTTAGAAGCGTCCATGAGTACTCCCACTGAGTCAGACCCATGCTAGCCATGCAGACAACTAGAAGAACAGTAGGTACAAACAATCCATGTCTACTGAGGTAAGCCATTCTATCAGATCTTTGTAGATAAGAGCTGCTTTACATAGGGGTATGCACAGTTGGCTTTCTTTACCCACAGACTAACTTCAAATATAAACACACACATAAATGCAAGTCAAAAGGCACCCTCAAGCACCACTAGAAACCTTCTAAGTTATGCAGCGGCAAATACTCCCCTTGACCTCCTCCAGTGTGTCCCCTGTGGGGAAGAATAAATGTATGTAGAAATAATTGTGTGTGCTTGCTTGTGTAAAGATGTGTGCACATGAGTATGGTGTTGTGGAATAATCTTTTTGTACACTATGGAGATGTGCCACTTTGATTGGTTTAATACAAAGCCGAATGGCCAATAGCCAGGCAGGATATCGAGGCATAGAAGATGCTGGGAAGAAGGGTAGAGATGCAAGAAGACACAGAGGAAGTAGCACGGTTAATACTGGGTCAATGTAACAGAGACACATAAAAGAACATAGATTAAAAGATAAGGCTTAATTTAAATTTTAAGAGTTAGTTAACAAACAAGCCTAAGCTATTGGCCAAGCTTTCATAATTAATAATAAGTCTCTGTGCCATTTTTTGTGGACTGGTGGCCCAAAGAAAAATCCACCAACAGTATGAAGGCCAGAGGTCAACTTCAGGTGTCATTCCTCAGGTGCCATCAACTTCGGTTTTGAGACAAAATCCCCAGGATGTCTGGCAAGCAAGCCTTGCGGGCCGGTCTACCTCCACCTCTCCATCACCATGCCCAACTCCTGTATGTGTGGTCTGGGGCTAGAACTCCGGAGCTCCTGATCAAGGCGAATCCCTTACCAGCTACACTCCCTCTTCAGCCCCAGCCTCCTTATCTCTGTTGTCTGAGAGTAATCTCTTTAACACTTTGAAGGCAAAGTTTGCTCATTGACCGTCTATACTTGATGACACTTCCTGTTTGAATTGAAAGATTCTTTTACAAAATACACATTGGCCTAGATAGAAAAGGAACATGGGCAAAAATACTACAAAATGCCATTTTCTCTAGCTCCTCCCAGCCTCCTAGGAGAGAGAGAAGGTGAAGCCAGAAGAGAGACAGTCACAAACGGGGAAAGAGACCCACAGACACAAGCGCAGAGTGCTCCCATCCCGGAAGTCTTCCAGGGCACTCACCTCAAGTTCCCGCAGGGCGTTGTCACACTCTTTCTGCCCAGGGGCCTGCTGGGTACATAACATGATGAGCTGATTGATGCTCTCTGTCACAGCTCTAGAGCAGGAACAGAAAGGAGCAGGGGATTAGGTGTTACTGCTTTATTTTTACTATTTTGTGTGATTATACATTTCAGCCATTTTCCTCAGCAGAGGTAAGAACTGACTATTTAGGCTGTGGTCCCCATGAGGCCTCTTCCACAAGCTCTCTCTATACAATCCCAATAAAACACACCCAGGGAAGAGGAAAGGAGACTCCATACCTTATTTCTGATTTCTCCTTCGATTTCTCAAGGGCTCTAATAGTTCCCTTAAGAAATTAGAACTATCTTTTGATATATTCATTAGAGACAATAAAGCTGCGAACAGCAAAAAGACCGTACTGACGCCATTTTCAGGACCCTTCAGTGGCGGTCTTCAAGGAACAAGGTTATCCAGTCAGGATGTTTCGGATAGCCTTGGTATATTTTGATCATTTTCAAATACTACAAGCAGAGAGTAAAATCTTCCAAGGACTTCAAATCTCTACTTTCCAGTAAAGGGTATGTGGATGACTAGGCCTGACTAGCCAATCCCCAGTCTTTGAATTAGCTATTATTATTATTTTTTATTAACACCAATAGGGTTATATCAGAGCCCCTGGTATTATTTTACACATTATTTCTATTTTCAGAACTTAAAAGGCAAACCTTTTTTTTCCCTGTTCTGCCATGAGAAGCCCCTGGCTTACCTTGCCCTGGATTATGAATAATTTATCAACTCAAGTTCTATTCTGAGTTAGTTTCTACAAGATGGGAAATAGAAGCTGAAGATTTGCTTTTAGTTTAGGGACAAACGGAAGTCTGTCTTAACAGAACCTACTAAGATTCCATCTTTTCCCCATTGAATTGCTCTTGTAATTACATTCTGTTGGCTGTGTTTGTAGGGGTCTGCTTCTGGACTCTATTCTGTTCCATTAACTGCCTATTCTTTCTCTAATATCACAGTTTCAGTGCTATAGTTTTATAGTAAGTCTTAAAGGGTCAGAGAGATGGCTCAGTGATTAAGAGATAGTACTACTCTTGCAAAAGACCTGAGCTTCGTTTCTAGTATCTGTATCAGGCAGCTTACACCTACTCTCAAATATAAATACATACACATACAATTTTTAAAATTGCAAAGAAACAATAAATACCTAGGCATTAGAAATGCTAATCACAAGCTGGGTGGTAGTAGCCCATGCTTTTAATCCCAGCACCCAGGGAGGAAGAGGAGGAGAATTTCTGAGTTCAAGACCTGCCTGGTCTGCATAGCAAGTTCCAGGACAGCCAAGGCTACAAATAGAAATGCTGTCTCCAACTCCCCCAAAAGAAATGCTAATCATTGATATCATCATTGCACATTGTACACATGTATTAAATTGTTATACTGTATCAATAATATATACAGATACTATGTATCAGTAAAAGCAATAAATCTCTTATGTTCATAAATGAAGGCTCCAAAAGATGTGATGACTCCTTATGAGGAAGCTACAAATAAGATATAGATAAAAAGACTTAAATTCATGCCTGCCTATGTGGCCCTGAAGTGGACCCTAGGCCCACTTCTGCAGGACTATGACAGGTCCAGACTTCTGGCAGGGCTCGGAATTCTACTCATGCTTCCTACCTGCCACAGCTGATGAGCAACCTAGAACAAGCAAGGCCAAAATAAGACCCATGTGGTTAGTAACACTATCTAATTGAAAAGATCCTCATTTTATTAGTTCAACAGGCTTTTCAGCTTGCCACAGAATATCAAATTAGGTGGAAAATGATGTTGCCAACAAAGGCAATTTAGCTGAATTACGCAATCCAATATTGCTTTTCATTTTAAGCTTAGCTAGGGAGGATAAGAAGGAGAAAAACATTCTTAAACTCAAGAAAGAACCCCAAAATAGTGGTTGTAGGACGGATACTTTGGCTTGTTGCCAAGTGCTTTATTATAGTGTCATCAGAAAGCATGCTTTCCTCCAGGTAAGCAGAAAGAGAAAGACCAAGGTGGCAGGGCCGTCCCTAGCTTCAGTGACCTGGGAGGGCACAGTCCATAATGTATGCATTTGAAATGTCAATGCCATGTCCTGCTTGGCAGTTCTCAAGACCCAATTCTGAGGGGCCAGGCAAGCATATGTCACTGTACTAAAGTTTAGAGAATGTCCTGAATTATGAACACATGATCATTACAGTTTATTTCTAGACATCACAGGAGTTTTCCATCAAATCCATTCCTTCTTAAATGTCTTTCTGAGTGTGTGTGCACGTGTGTTTATGTTTGTGTGTATGTGCCTGGAGACCAGAGATCAACATTTGGTGTCTTCCTCTATTACTCTCCCTCCAGCCTATGTTTTGGGACAGGGTCTCTCACTGAAGCTGGTACTAGCTTGCCGTTGAGGCCCCAGGATCTGTCTTTGCCTCTCCTTGATGCCCCACCCACCCTTATGGCCAGCACTAGGCTCACGTACAGAAGTCAGTGGCCACACTCAAGTTTTTGTGTGTGTTCTGGGAATCTCAATGTAGGTCCTCACACTTGTGCATCAGGCATCTTCTCACCCCCTACCTGGTTTACACATTCAAATTTATGTTATTATTTTTATTTAAAATATTTTAATTAATTTTCTCTCAGAATTTCATACAATGTATCTTGACCATATTCGCCCCCAACTCTCCCCTGTAACTTCTCCCTGATCCTTCCTCACCTCACTGCCTCTTTAAAAAAAAAAAAAAAACAAACCCATCCTCTTCCTCTTTAATTTGTGCTGCTTTTATGCTCATGGATGTGGAATTATTTACTGAGTTGATCCACCTACCAGGAGCCACGCCCTTAAGGAGATCTGGTTCTCCCTCACCCAGGAGCCACCAACCGCCTACAGTCCCTCGGACGAGGGTGGGGACTCATGAACCCATTCCCACCCACATGAGAATGTGGACCATTGCTGATCTTGTGTACAGCAACCATAGGTGCTCTCGGTTCACAAGAGCCGTTTTCTACTTAGAAAGTGTTTACAACTCGCGAATCCAGAGGATGCAGAGCTGGGAGAAAGAGACCCCTTTCCTAGACTTTTATTTTTGTAGCCATGGGGAAAAAAAAACTAAACTAAAAGATGAGCTAAGGAAAACACAAAACAAAACAAAACACCAAACAAAACGAGGCAGACTAGTGGTTCGGGTTTGGACAAACCACAAAAATGCTGGCATGGTACTGCACATCTAAACAAGTCACTTAGGTAACTGATCCATGATCAAATAGAATTACAGTATGATTAATCTCTATAAGTCACCTTAGAGTCTGGATGACAGAGCTATATAAACTCAGTGGTCCAGGGGCAAATACATATTTGACAAGAAGTAACATTTACGTATTTCACAAGATAGCAGTGACTTTCTTTCAGCAAACAATGAGCAGGGACCCTGCCTATGCAACAATAAAGGACTTGCTAAATAAGCACACAGAGCATAACAAGGTTTGGGGCTGCTCAGTAAAAGTCATAATGCATGACATATTGCTAATGTACTAGAATACTCATGATATATGCCTAAAGACAGTACAATTGAAAAAATGGCCTAAATAGTGTGAGTCCATCCCCTGTACAAATGATAGATTGAAACGCATAAAAGGGTTAATAGTGAGTTTATAATGTTGTTTTAAAGTGTAAATTAAAATAAATCTCAAAAAACTATACATTGACCAATTTATATTATAATAAAAAGGTCACCAAAACAAGCAGGATTTGGGCTCTGCAAACTCAAAATTCCTGATCTATATAATTACTACTATTCTTACCACAGTTTTTTTCTAATGGACATCAATTTATTTCTTAATATAAAAACATTAGGTCTTGGAAGATGGCTCAGTTGATAAAGTACTTGCTGGGTAGGTATGAGGAATTGAGTTCCTGTGGTCCCAACATTGGAGAAGCAGGGATGAAAAGATGCCTGGGCCTGATTGATCAGCCAGTCTATCTGAGACCGAACTCATGCTCACTGAGAGACCTTGGCTCAGAGAGTAAGATGGAGAGAGACTGAATAAGGCACCCAACGTTTACCACTGGCCTCCAATGCACATATATAAGTATGTGTGCACACACACACCCTCCAAATAGGTTAAACAGTTCTTGTGCTTGCTCTATCTCTATCTATCTATCTATCTATCTTGGTTTTTTGAGACAGCTTTGTAAGCCGTAGCTGTCCTGGAACTCACTTCGTAGACCAGGTTGGACTTGAATTTACAGAGATCCACCTGCCTCTGCCTCCCGATTGCTAGGATTAAAGCTGTGTGCCACTGTCTACTGCTTTGTCTTTTATCTAGCTGTATTTAAGGGATGGAGATCTGCCACCTCAGAGGTTAAGAGGGGATTCTAAAGTAAAATCACTTTGTTCCAGAGTTACTGAAAAGACTTAATTCAAGTTTGGCAGATCTCACTGGTATTTTTTTCCCTAATTATTGGAGATCGAGTCTTACCATGTAGTGCTAGAATTATTACAAGGCAAACAGTCACCTGTCAAGGGACTCGGAGGGAAAACAAAACATGACTAGTCTCTTCTGCAAGGAAGGGAAGAGAGAGGCAGTCAATTTCTCTGAAAGTAGCCCCTGGACCTTATCATGCTCAAAGCTTGGAGAGTTAAAAAAAATAAAGTCCCTAGTTTAAATCTTCTTAGGCCAGCAAGTTACTGACAATCCTGTAGTGATATTTCATTCATATTTTAGTAAATAAAGCTTGCCATAAATTCAGAAGGTAAAACAGTCCCACTGGTCAGCCTTACAGACCAGGTAATGGTAACATACACCTTTAATCACAGTAACCACACTAGTTGCCATAGAAACCAGACGGTGCATGCCTTTAATCCCAGAACTAGACAGGATTATAAAATGGGAAGAGACAGCTCTCAGTCTCATTCTGAGGTTTCCTGGAGGCAGGATCACCACTTTTGGACTGAGGTTGAGGTAAGAGCCAGTGACTGACTGCTTTGCTTTTCTAGTCTTCAGGTTGATCCTCAATCAGTTTCTGAATTTCTATTAACTGTATTTTACAATCTGGCTGAAGAAGGAAGACAGGAAAAGGGAAGACATCGAGACAGACATGACATGAGGCAGAACATGATATATTGTTGACAATAACCAGATAAAAGCAAGGGGAAAAAACCCAACAAGCTCAATCATGGAGCTGGGATTCTGTACAAAGTTCTGAATGAGGACTAAGGACATTGAAAGGATCTATGCTGAGTTAGATTCTGGCTGGATAAAGGCTGAGAACATTTTGAATGAGACCAAACAAAGAGAAGAAAGCTGCCATTTATATTTTTCTATTTTATCGGGTGCAGGCCATCCTCCCTTTGTGCAGCTTTCACGGTAATCTTCTGTCACAGTCTCTGGAGATGGGAAGAAACCTGTCTAGCAGGAACCAAGGGGATGCAAGGGGCCTCCATTTCCTGGGGAAGACCCTCAGAAGACAAGAGAACAGACAATTGCTGATCCTGTGGCCAGCGTGATGCACACTGATGTCAATCAGTGGGGACAATGCTCAGAGGGAATGGGCCCTTCCTGCAGCTGTAGACTGGCTTTCCATTCCAGGCCCAAGTTTAAGGAGTATCAGACCAAGAGACCAGCTCCTGTGAGGGGAGGAGCCAGATGAACTGGTTGACAAAGGCTCTCGGGTTCCCCCTGACTTGGGAGAGAAGAACCTGAGCCTGGCCAGTCACAAAGGAAGATGAACAAATGGGCACAAGACAGAACCCAATTCCTTCTCCACAGGTACCATAAACCAAAGGTACATTGACAAGCCCCCTGAGGCTCTGAAGCAGAGTTCAGAGGTGAGGAAAAGATAACCTCAGTATTTTTTTCAAAAGCAACTTTTATGCCCAAAGCACGAAGGATCATAGAGCCCCAAAGAACAAGGGGTACAGCAAGATTAACAGCAATAGGACAGGCCAGCCAGAGCCATGCCAAAGGGACAAGCAGGGCTGGGCTGTCACTAGAATGGAGCGGACTATGGACCTGAAGACGGAGGACCCTGTTGTTCAACATCCTACGTATTTGTATGAGCCTATGTGTGTGTACCTAACATCTAGTACCCAGTACCCAGCACTGGCCTTGGCCTCTTAGATACATTTTTACAAAGAACCTATGAAACAAGCATGAACAGATGTTCCCCTAATCAGACAAAGCTTGCCGGACTCCTGGATCTGGATGGAGTATCTGATGAGGAACCAGAAACCACCCAGGAGCAGAAGGAGCCAAAATACACCAAGAAATCACAAAGGAGGTGCCAGGATCATCGTGTCACTTCTATTCCACACTTTCAAGTGAGATGTTTTGACTACCTTCTTGGCTTTAAAATCTCAGGCTCCCCAGGCAGTGGTGGAACTTGGGAGGCAGAGGCAGATGGGTCTCTGTGAGTTCGAGGCCAGCATGGTCTTCAAAGTGAGTTCTAAGATATCCAGGGCTGTTACACAGAGAAACCCTGTCTCAAAAACAAAAAGAAAAACAAAACAACACCAAAAACCAACAACAAAATAAACAAAACAAAATCAAAAGCCAACCCTCAAGCTCCAGGCTGAAAGCTAGGTCACTTGCTGAGATTTTCCATCTGGGCTCCTGCTCTCAGAGCTGCCACCAGGGGGCCTGTGGATACCTGGAGTCATCATTCTTCTCTGGTCTGTCTGGCCTTCTACAGCTAGCTTTTAAAAAGCCAATTTATATTCTCCCTTCTTCCCACAGTTCAAGAAAGTGAACAGCTCATTAAAGCTGGAAACTACAACTTGGAAATGATGTAAAAAAATGGAGATAATTAAAAAAAACATTGGCGTTCAGACACCTGGAAACATCTTTCCTAAAGGCTCTTGGCAGGAAAAAAAAAAAAAAAAGAAGCCTTTCAAAGAGGGGGTCCAAATAGAACAGACACCCACTCTGACCCCACGCCCACTGTCAAGGGAGGGCATTTGCTCTACCAGAGCAATCACAAGCGAAGTAGAGACTGGAACAGGTTGATGAGAGGCAAATTTGCAGCCCCTGTGGCTCTGGCTACTGTCTGCCACTCCATGTACCTGCTGCTTCGATTATTCATATTGACTGTCAACTTGACAGGCACTGGAATCGCCCGGGAGACAAAGCACTACACGTGCCTGAGAGGAAGATTCCTGATTGTGCTAACAGAGGTGAGAAGGCTTACCCTAACTCTGGGTAACCACTCCATGGGCTGGGGCCTTAGCACCAGCATTCATCGATCTCCCTGAGAGCAGAGGCAATGGGACTGGCTGCCTCGAAGTCCTGCCGCATGACTTCCCTGCCATGATGGACCTCTTAAGCTTTGAGCCCCAAATAAAACCATTTCCTTAGGTTGTTCTTGTCAATATACACTGTCACAGCAAAAAACAAAAACAAACCCAAAACCAACCAAACAAACAAAAAACAGCTAACACAGAAGTTACATGAGTAAGCCCAAAGGCTTGCAAGAGAATTGTCTGACCTTCTGTGAAAAAGACAAACACAAATTTAAAAAAATTCACTCACGTCAACAGGGAGGAGAGACAGGATGTTACTATTAGTAGCATAAAAGCAAAAACCTGTTGAAGGCAGCTGGTACTTACACCCCACTTTACAGGTAGCCAAGCCTGGGCAGGTTGACCCATCTGAACATCCGACCAGGCAGGAAGACTACTAAAGCACCTTGGATTAGAATTCAGGGTTTTTAAACTCAAGACAGCTTAAAGACAGGACAACAACAAAATAAATAAAAAAACCAAGTTAAAAATCAAATGCAAGTCAAGGGCATGCCTTTGATCCTGATAGTGGGGAGGTCGAGGCAAGCTGATCTCTGGGAGTTCAAGGCCAGGCTAGTCTGCATAGGGAGTTCCTGGACATCCAGAGCTACCCAGAGAGACCCTGTCTCAAAGTAAGTAGAATCACAACACAGCCCTTGCTTGAAGTGTGGGAAATGAGCGTGAGATTGTGTGAGTCGGTCCTGGGCCAGCACAAGTGCCACACAGAGCAGCTGTCAATCCTACCTATGGAGTTCAAGTGCTGCAGTGGTGGCTGGGCAGCAGAAGCCATCTCCATCCCTGAAGGGAGCGCAATGAGGGGAGGAAGGTTCTGAAATCATCCCAAACTTGGTTTCACACTTTAACTCAGCTCAACAACAGTGCGCATCCATCATCACCCTATAGACCCTAAACCAGTGCCCTCCTGCAAGCGATGGGTAGAACACCTAAAACCTCATCCAACACAGATGCCAGTGTGAAGTACGAGCCCAGTGTCTACAGAATGGCCTGGGCACTGTTTTTAAGTACGCCCCAATGTCTATTGCAGTAAGCATATACTTCTTGCAAAATCTGAACAACATAACGTTTTAAGCAACCCACTTAGGAGCTGGGGAGATGGCTCAGTGGTTCAAATGACTGCTGAGCAATCTTGAGAACCAGTGTTCAGATTCCGAGAACCTATGTAAAGTGCTGAGTGAACGTGGTGGCCCACACGTCAGTCTAGCTTTGGCTGAAGGAGCCAGGGGTGCCTCAGAGCAAGGTGGCTAGTGAGACTACTAGGCCTATTGGCAAACTCTGGGTTTGATTAAGACACGCTGATCAATAAAAAAGGTGGAAGACCAACAGAGTATGTTCAAGGAAGATTCCCAACATCCACTTCAGGTTTTTATACATGTGAACACACACCTGAACGCACATATACATACTCATACATGCACACACGCCACACAATATACATGAACATGAAAAACAAATCTACTTAAACCATCATGTTTACAAGTCAGTGAAGTCTAAGTAAGAACCAAAGAAGTCTTCTGGAAAGATGGGACACATTCTTAGTGGGTCCAAAATACAGGAATGAGTTAATTTTACAAAACACCAGAAGTTCCATCAATTTACAGAAAATTTACTCTACCTCTGACAAGAAGGATAGCAGCAATTCTTTGCTCAGCCGAAGTGGCAGGATGCTGACACACCCTTCAAATGTGACAGAACCATTTACACACCCACAAAGCACGTCTTGTCCTGCTCGTACCTTGCAGCTGCAGCCAGGAGATTTTTTGCGTTGGGAGCTCCAGGATCTACAGAGAGAGACTTGGCGGCTAACAGCAGCTTGCTGGATGCCATAGAGATGTTCTTGAGGTTCCCTATCACTTGCATCTGATCTTCTTTCGTCTGGAGAGTCAAAAGGAAACAGAGTCAGCTGGGACTGACCACAGCTTCCCAGGAAGCTCTCAGTGAGCGAGGAAAACTCCCGAGGAGGAAGCATAGACTACGTCAGGAAAGTCGGTCTGCAGATGTGTAACCAGAGTCTACGCATCCTCAAACATGCTCAGAGCAAGATGCATGTTGTCAGAAGGAAATCCATGTCTAAGTGGGTCAGCCTGGAGTTTGGCTTTTGTGTTCTATGGGAGTGTTAAGGGACTGGAGGGGGAGAATGAGAGCTGCCCCAGTGCCCAGACTGGGCAATGATTCGAGCATCTTGCTCAACAATGCTGGAGTTGTCAAACATCTTGCACATCCCAGCCTGGCACAAATGGCCAGCACTATGTAGACAGTCACAGCTGACAGCATCGCAAAAGTATCCAACTGGGGAAGGGACACAATTCTCATCCAGCTTGCTAACTGACAAATTACCTTTTGTAGAAAATGGAGCAAGAAATACCCTGGTTATATTTTTAGGGGGTTCATAAAACCTTAAAAAAAAAAAGAAAAAGAAAAATACAAAGCAAAACAAATTAAACAACGACAAAAAACCAGTCCTGCTATCTGATGCCAGACCAGTCATGTTCCCAGTGGCTCATCTCTACCTGAATGAGGTCATTTTTAATCATCTGAAAGTACCAGATGTAATTCATTAAGTGAGTCCACCAAACTACAAATACACACATATGTGTGTTCATGTCTGTGCATTAGCCCACCTCATCTCTGATAAAAAATTCTCTCCGCTCCTGACCCCCACCCCCGGACCCTGCACCAATGCAATAGGCTCTGTGGGTGGACTGTGGGAAAAGTCACCACCATCCCCACCATTGCTGAGCATGCCAAGCCTGTGAGGTCACAGAGTTTCCAAGACAGTCAAGGAAGGTGCTGTAGCTTGTTTACAGGATACTGTCTCCCACTCACCCAGCTGCCCTCAGCTGGAGGGTCTACCAAGGTGAGGAGGCTCAGGGGAGCAACGCAAACTGCCTTCCCACCTACCTGCGCCTGGCCAGCCATCTCAATGCCAGCATCCAGGAACTCATCAAAGTCATCACTGAACTTTCCGGAAGCAGCTGCCAGCTCTCCACTCTGGCCCCGTGTGGCGTGGACGACTTCCCCAGCAGACTGGTTCAGATCAGCAGCAGCCTGATTCAGCTCGCTCTGGGCTTCCTGGAAAGGCTTTGTGCTCGGAGGTAGCTATGAGGACAAAAGGCACAGGCCATGGGAAGCTTTACCTTGCGTAAGGGGGCGAAGGATGGCATTGTGGAAGGAATGATGACTGCCCAGGGATGTGCTTCTGAGTCATCCAAGGAGAGGGTGGCAGGTCCAAAAGAAACAAACGGCTATCTGTGGTGCCTATCAGCATACCAAAGAGTATGCTGGCTTCCAGGCTGGCTCTTCTCACCCCATCCTTTAGGCTAAACTCCAGTTTAAGGCTTCCCTCACCCTGCTTCTCATTCCCACATAACCCTGCCATTTCAGCCACGCACTCACTTGGTCCTCTCTCTCTTGTCTTCCTCTCTTAACCCCTTCTCTCTCTACTTTTACTTACTCTCTTCAACTTCCTCTCTCCCATCCCATCCCCCTCATGAACCTGGTCAAGTCTGCTGGCCATGTTCAGTTTACAACTTTCTCCCCCTGCTCTGGACTCTCTCAGATGCCTCTGTCTGTAATTTCCCTCATATATACAATAAGAATCTTTCCTTCAACCACACCTTGGAGTGGTTATGTCCCTAGTTTATACAAAGTGTGGGCCCATGTTAAGCTGGACCTTCAATACATCTCCATCCCTCCATCCATCCATCCATCCATCCATCCATCCATCCATCCATCCATCCATCCATCCACACTTATGGAACACCCACTTTGCAGTCACCAGAGAGCTAAATGTGGTGAAAGCAGCTACTACCCAGTCACGGACACTCCATGAAATGGCAGGGCCAGGATTCATGCCCAGACAACTCAACTCTGGAATCCAGTCTCTATCCTCTTGTGTGTATCTCATGATGCAAACTCTCAGGTTAAGCTTTTTAGAGCTAAGAGGTTGATGATAGCCGACTTCGAATCACATTCTTCTTAACAAATAACTGCCAACTTTGTTTTATTAATGGTCTTTGTAAATAACTTAAAGGGGGGCTACACGCCCAGCACAGTGTCACTTGTGGGATTACAGTCATCAAGGCTGCAGACTCTACGAAGCACTCACACACAGCCCTAGGCTCTTGTACCCAGAAGCAGACAAATGTGCTCCATGCTTCCCCTTCAGTGTGGGCTAGGAGAGGGCCCTGAGGCAAAAGCCTTTAAAATGCCTTCTTTCTTAGTCATGAGCAGGTGCCCCTCTCTCCTTGGACTGTCTGTCACCATCGGTCATGCCCTGATCACAGCCTCTTTTCTGTCCCACTCAGATGACTGAAGAGTAAATATATACTCAAAAAAAAAAAAGAGCCAATATTAAAAGCTCTACCCTGGGGGTCGGGGAGAGGGTTTGATTTGGTAAAGTCTTATAAAGCCTTAAGAGCATGAAGACTGCATAAAAATCTGGGAGTGGGGGTGCACACCTGTAACCCCAGTCATGGTGGGAAGAGAAACTCACTGGCCAGCCAGCCTAGCCTTGAGGTTACTGTCACTGTGAGATCCTGCCTCAAACAAAAAGCAAAAGGCACCCAAGGAATGACACCGGAAGCTGTCCTCTGGTCTCCAGAGACATTTGCACACATATGCATGCATGTACCCGCACATACATGTGCACTCACATCAGTAAAAACGCTTCCTCCCTTGGGAATTTTGTTGACCAGAAAGGAAATAGAAAAATGGCAGAAAATCAGGACTCCTAAGAGTAAGATGCTCAGAGATCCAGGGAGGGTAAAGTCATGCTCCTTCCTTGAGTGGACAGCTACTAGGTACCCCTTCCCACACAAGGACCTCACCGAATCTACAAGCAGCTTCTTGCTGGACTCCCCGATGCTCTTCAAGGCCACATCCACATCCTTCTGGCCAGGAAGGCAATTCACACAGTTATTCAAGGAGTGAGACACGGCTTTCGCCACCTGCACACACAGAGGGAGGGAAACACCTTCAGAAAGTCACTTCCGGCATAAATGCCTTTGCACGTTTGTTGAGAAAGAGCAGAGAAAACATGCAGAGCTGCCATCGACATGGCATGTAAGAGAATCTTACATGATTCACTGGCAGCCATCTAACACTGTTAACTAAATCACCTTGGCCAGTCTCCGGTCTCTGCTACCCTGGGGCTGGGGATAATAGCCTAAGTGCTCACATGCCACCTGCCCCCCAGGGCCAGGATGAGCCAGAGCTCTGGAATCCAAACACAGAAGTCTCTAATATGAGACCAGGTCCTAAAGCATAGGCACCTTCTCTTAAATGAAACAGAAATGCCTCCCTTATCTGGAGTCCTACTGAAGTCCCCAAGGTTGAAATTATTCTTAAGTTCTTGGGAGCACAGCTAAACCAGTGACTGATTCTTCTTCCTGACCCTCTGGGGCTCACCCACCTCAAGACCTCACTTTGACAATAGACAAGGAGGGTGCTCAACTACACCCAGCTTCAACCTGGTGAAGATGCCTGTATTCTGCCTTTCAAGAATACTGAAATGACTCCCTGCTTACAAGCTCTGGTTGCCTCAGTTAAAGGGAAAGCCGGGGAGTGACAGCGACATTTTGTTTAGTTCTAAGACACCTTCCCAGTCCCATGTGGAGAACACCCCCAGATTGCCCCTAGCCAGTTAGTTTCATTGGCTAGTTGAAGAATCACCAGAAAAGGCTAAGGACCTTTTGGGTAGCTGGACCTGTATTACATCTGCTTTACGAGGAAGAGTTTAGTGAAGTAGACTCAAGCCCTGAGCATGCTATGTCTGGAGTCCCAAGCCGGATGGAAGTCAAAGCCCCCATGTCACTTGTTGACTATGAATTAAGTAGATGCCACATTAATGTGGGAAATGCTAAGGAAGACATAGCCGTGAGCATCATGTATGGTCCGTCTTGCTACCACACACACTTAGGAAGGATCTGAAAATACCTACCGAGTCCCTAAAATTCCTCCCAGGAAAACGTATCCAGAATTCACAAACCCAATGACCACGGTTCCCGGTTCCCAGGCTCACCTGGGCTAGCCTCTGCTGACTTTCTGTATCGCCAGGTGCAATCAAAGCCTGCTTGGCTTCTTGGATGAGCATGGCAGAGCCCTCCATCACATCCCGAGCAGAATCTAACATGGCGTGAGCAGCCTCGGGGTCATTTGTGGATGCAGCCACTCCTCGGGCAGCCTGGGCCAATGTTTTCAGAGCTTGGGCTGTTTCTCTGGCTGCCACTCCTGCAGAGAGAAGTCGGTTTGAGTTTCTTTTAAATTCCATTAGTAGTAACATTTCTCCTCTACAATAATCCTGGAGTCCAGACCATTCTTTTGAGAAGTGTAAGTTGCTGTGTTTTTCAATGAAGTAGCTCACCCCCTTGTGTCCAAGCCAATCAATATAGACATTGCAATATATGGCATTCTCTATGCTCCAATTTCTACGGCCTCACATGTCCCTAGATCTAAAATACCACATACATGGGAGCAGGCATACAGATGGAGTACACAGAATGTGTGTTATTTTTAATATACTAATCTTCCCAATTGCCTTTACTGGGGCATGAACTATACACACAAAAGAAAGAGAGCACTTCAGTGAGTCTGCACGGGCAGATCCATCCACCATAACAGTCTCCTTCCCCAGCAATGCTCCTCCCACCAGAAGTAATTAATCTCATCTTAGCCTGGCTTAAAGGAACCACACAACATGCATGTTCTAACTATCAAGACTGTGAGTTCGAGCGGTGCTGCTCTGTGGACCGACTTCTTTTTCCTCCTATCTGATCTTACACAAATGTCCTAACATTTGCATATCTGTCCCTCTGCTGATGGACAGTTAAGCCGTTTTGTGTTTGAGATCAAACTCCCAAGAAAGGTCTTGTGTGTGCATTCGGGTGAACACGTGGAATCACTTATCTTGAATAAAGCCTAGGATTTGAATTGCTGAGTCACAGAGGGCTAACGTAGCTTTAGAAAATAGTACACGGCAGGATTCCAGAAGGGTTCTGCTTTTACACACCCCACAGACAACAGTGAGGAGCTGTGGGTACCATTGGAGGTGGAATTTCTGAGGGTCTGTAACTGCATGAGGAGTAACTATCCAAGTTCTATTCCGTTGCTATGACAAATAACCTGACAATAAACAACGCAGAGCAGAGAAGGGTTTGCTCAGCTAATAATTCCAGATTGTCGCTTATTACTATAGGGAATCTAAACAGGAACTCAAACACCACATCCATTGTTGAAAACAGAGAAAGAAAACCAAGGTATGTTTGCCCCTTGTTTGCATTTTTGTCTCCCTTACACTGCTCAGATCCCCATGCCTAGGGAATGATGCTGCCTACAATTTGCTAACTGACATTAGATGGCCCAGCAATCAACCTCACACATAGACAAGCACATAGGCCAATCTGGGCTAGACAATTCCTCACTAAGATTCTCTTACCATGGGGCTAGAGAGATGGTTCAGCAATTAAAAACATACGTCGCTCTTGCAGAGTTTCCCAGCCCACGGCTGTTGATAATCCAGTTCTAGGGGATCTGAGACTCTCTTTTGACCTCTGAGGGCACTAGCTTTGCATCATGCAAACAAAACCCTCATACACATTAAAAAAGATAAATCTTAATTTCCTTTAAGGATTCCCTTTCCAGGTAATTTTAGGCTGTGTCAAGCTGTCAGCTAAAACTAACTAGTATGGGAATGCTGTTGAGAACACTTAAATAAATTTATTTATTTATTTTAAAATATTTATTTATTTATTATGTATACAATATTCTGTCTGTGTGTATGCCTGCAGGCCAGAAGAGGGCACCAGACCCCATTAAAGATGGTTGTGAGCCACCATGTGGTTGCTGGGACTTGAACTCAGGACCTTTGGAAGAGCAGGCAATGCTCTTATCCTCTGAGCCATCTCTCCAGCCCACTTAAATACATTTAATGGCTATTGGATCTCTTCTTGTGAAGTATCTATCTTTAAATCCATTTTTATACAGACAGCAGGTCTGCAGAGCCATGATGAATGTACACCAGTCCTCTAAAGGTTCAGCATCACCTCATGCAGAACAAACAGAGGTCCAACTGTAAGGATCCCAAGACCACTAAAGAGAGGACAGAGTGCGGGGGAACTTTCTCCTGTGAACAAAGGAACCTGATCTACCCTGGAGCTTCTCTCAAGAAATGGTTGCCCATAAAGCCTAGCAGTGACAGTGTCCTGACTACAGGACACTTCCTAGGCAGCACTGGAGCTGGATCCAAGGTTCTGAGCTTCCTGCCAGTCTTTAGACTGTTCATGGGAACACTGAGGTGCAAGGGCCTCTTACTGGCACTCTGCGTGGAAGCTACTCCTTTCAGGCTGGAGGATAGCTTTCTACAGAGCTGTTCTTGGCCTTCCCTGTCACACCCATGAGGCTCCGTAAGAAGAAAAGCCCCAGACCCCATAGAGCCATCTCTGTAACTGCAGACTCATGAATCTATGAATGGTCTGCGTATCACACAGCTGGGATGGAGTGCTGCAGCCTAACCATGGCAGGTCACAATATTGCCAATCTACGCTTTGTCAGCCAGCCTATGCAAAGGAAGGGCATTAAACTCATGTGTGTGTGTGCGGTGTGTGTGTGATATGTGTGACAAATATGTTGTGCATGTGATGGGTGTGTATGTGATGTGTGTGACAGGTATGTGTGTGTGTGACAGGTCTGTGTGTGTGTACATGCATGAGAGAAGTCCAGAATAGAAAACACAAAGATAAATAAAGCTAAGGCCAAGAGGAGAAACGCTTTATGTTTCAGCTTTAGGCTCAGGGCTGAAGGATGTCCTCGCGCAGAAGAACTCCAGATGTGGTCGGGCTCTCCTCTATCTCCCCGTCTGCCCTGCCAAGTGTCTGTGTCTAGACTGCTGTCTCTCTCACAGGACATAGCTTCCCAAACGCTTCAGGAGTAACTGAGAATTTACTGTTGAAGATTCTAGGCTGCGACACCTCCTATTGCCACTTCCCTTTTATTATTTGGATTCTTAAATCCACTTCTATTCAAATTCTGTAAGAATTTAAAAAATAAAACATTCATAATAAGCACTTAGAAAAGTTGTGTTTATATAAAGCTACTAGATGGAAAATATTTTATACATTAAGGAGATATAAAAATTTTAAGATTACATTTTATTTACTTATTTTGTGTGATAAATGTGACTGTTTAGGTGTAGGTCTGTGTGTACGTGTGTAGGCAGGTGTGGCATGCACAAGAAGGTCATCAGAGGACAACTTCTGGGAGTCAGTTTCTTTTTCCTCCATGTAGGTTCCAAGAATTGAACTCAGATCATTAGGCTTAGCAGTAAGCATCTTTATCTGATGAGCCACCTTACTGTTCTTTAAGATTTCTGAAAGGCAGAAAATGGAAAGCCAAGCTCTAAGACCCTGCACCTGTCCTTTCCATGGATCTTCTACGGAGGTCTCACTGGGAAATCACAAGGCACAACCAAGGCTCCTTTTTGGAGAAACTCAGGTTTCCCAGAGAGAGGAAGTCACATCTCAAAAAGATGAAACAAGGCCACCAGGTGAGTCCATTGAACACTGAAGGTAAATATGGCTGCATTCACAGCCATGAATCACTATAGGGTCATGTGGCCAAAATCAGCAATGTCTCTTCCTTCTAATCACGACCCTACTACCATGTATTTCTTTTCTGGTCAAGTGTACATGAAGATCTGTAACCCAACAGGGGCAGGCTGTAGAGCACATGTCTGTTCTAATAGCTGCAATCCTTGGAGAACACAGATTTTTTTTTTCACATCTGGATTTTCAGTTATACTCAGTAGCAGAGTTTCAGGACAGCAAGAGATATCAAACATACTAGCATACTATGAAGTTGTTTTTGAAAGAGGGTCTCATGTTACCCATGCTAGCTTTGAGCTCCTGATCCTTCTGTCACCAGGCACATGCTAACACGCCCAGCTCTCAGAATGTTTGTTATTTCCAGAATTCACACATATTGCATGCCAAGCCAGTGCTGGACCACACTGCAAGGCTCCAAGATGAATTTAGAAATGATGTAATCTTTACTCTGCTTTGAGTAAAAGGTTGTATGTAGCTGTGTTAAATGATTTAGAAATGTATTTGGATATTTAACTGGCCAAACAAAACCCCACTTACATTCAGGGACAGCCCACTAATAGTTAATGTGTAGCCCCTGAACATTCCACAGGCCTCAAGCATGGAAGGAGGAATCCTGAGCTCAGAGAGGAACTGTCCACCCTTGCTCTCTCTTTCCCTGCTTCCCACACACTTCAGCTGCTGAAACTGTCTCCAACCAGATGGGCAAGGACCTCCTTACTCCTAAAGCTAATGGAGGTGTTTCCATTGCCCCATGGGACTCTGGACAGCCATTTTTTTTGTCTTCAGAGACACGTTATCTCTCACCCATGGATGCGGCTCCCATGTCTACCATTCGGCTTCACTAGTTAACCTTTTCCCAATCGGCCACTCACTCTAGGCAAACTTTTCCACAGTTAAGGTTTCAATGAGCATGACTAAACTAATAATTACAAAATCTCCATTTCCAGCCAAGCCTCTTCTCCTAAGAGAGTCAGAGAGCAAGCTGCCTACAACATCTCTATAGGTAGATACACCAAGTGCTTTAAGCCAAGTCCATCTGAAGTTAGAACTGAATTGCATTCTTGAACTTCAACCTTCGCCCCTACCAATCTTGTGATCTTAACCCTAGCAGCTCACAGAACCCTTCATTTAGCTGACAGGCCAGGAATTCTTGTTTTTCTCCTTATCTCCATGTCTGCCACATCCTTACCAATCACCAAGCAGTGTCAGCCTGCTTCTTTCATCTATCAGCCTATACACACCATTGCCGTACTCTAGATCTTCAATGTTTGAACACCAAAGGTCCATGTGTTAAAGACTTGGTCCCCAAGGTGATGCTAATAGCTTTATGACCCAGGGCCAAGTGGGAGGACTTCAGGACACCGGCCATGTGCTCTAGAAGGTGGTTATGGGAGACACCCTCTGTGTCTTCCTTCTCACTCTTACATTCTGGCCATGATGTAAGCTTTTTTGTTTTACTGCATTCTCTTGCCATCTTATGCTGCATCACCCCACACTCAAATCATTATGGACTAGAGCCACCAGGAGCCAAAATAAACCTTTTCTCTATAGAAGCTAATTACCTCAACTATTTTACTTGAGTGACAGAAAACTGACCAATACTCACAGAAGATCGCCATCTTATCTAGATGAATTCAGCAGTCTGGCTGTCAGTGTCCCTGCTTTCTGTTGTTTCTCTCCAGTCTATTCCACACACAGAGGCCACTGTCACCTGTCTCCACAGCTAAAACCCTCCAATGGTTTCCCATGGATGTTGGTGAAACCTGAAGCTGCTCATGCTGCCTACGAGACCCCTTGGTATCTGCACCTTGGCTCAGCTTCCCAGCTGTGTCTTCCTTATTACTAGAAGCTTCTCAGTTCTTGACTTAGTCTTTTCACTCACCTTTGAGACCTCGTACACACAGCACCCATTTCGACACCACCTTCCCAATGCCTCCAAAGCCGAATGGCTTGCTCTCTAGGCTGTCTTTTCAGATGCCAAGCAAAGAGGCTTTGCCATCCTGCATGCTGTCTGTACCAACTTCAAGGGCTCCAGAGCAGTCTCCCCTCCTCGGAGCACACATTTCATCATCTACATGGAATTTGCCAGACTTCTAGGATCATGCAGGAGTTTCTAGAATGTAAACTTCTCTCCTGTATTCTAGTTTGTAAGAAGTCATACCTACATTTCCCTTTCTTCTGGAGCCCCTCAAAGTGTTCTGGGTGACCTTCAACACCCTGGTCTCCTCTAAAACATTCCCGTATTCTCTAATGAGGCGTAGGACAGAGCTATGATTTTTATTACTGCACATATTGTGTTATATGATACCACTTGACTTCCTGTTTTGTTCTTTTATTTTCCAAGTAATAAATATGTGCATTTTTTATTTTGCTTAGAGGATTGGTGATTAATTCACTGCAAACCAACCCTCTCACAAAGAAACTGGGAAACATATGGTTGAAGTCAGCTGGGCAACAGAAAGACATCAAGGTAGAGCCAGCCAAGATCTTGGAAGAATGAAAAGAGCAGAGAGGAGCCTAAGGCTCAGGGCTGCTTCTTCCCTCAAGGCATTTTCTAATTTATAACAGCAGAGAGAGAGAGAGAGAGAGAAAGAGAGAGAGAGAGAGAGAGATCACACAGGGGTGGGCGAGAGAACAGTTCCAAGCCTGTGAGGATGCAGCCTTGGTGCACAGACAATCTTACCACAGCCTCACTTACACACTGGGGGCTACACTCTGGAAGGGAAACCGGAAACAGATGTCATGACTCCCAGCCAGCAGTCTCTGCTTTTCCCTTTCATTAGCTACATGGCCTCTTCCTCACGACTTCTAATTAAGGACTCTTCTGCCTTTCAGAGTCAGACACTTGGCATTGGAAAAACTCAGGTATCTTAGTGGCTTGTCCAGCAACACAGCCCAGCTTTCCTTCTCACTGGCTACCCTCCTTCCATCCCTCCCTGGGCTCATTCAGCTCCACCATTCCCATTACCTGCCTTCCCTCTGACTTTGATGACATTCTTTTTTCTCTAGCTTTTATATTTCTATACTTTGGTGGGATTCTGGAGTTAGAGATAGTCCTAAACATGTGCAATTACTGCTTGGCATCTAACAAGGGATCTACATGTAGTTTGAGAATAATTTTATTATGTTATCTCCCTGTATGGTTAATACTTGTCAAGCTGACAGGATCGAGATCAGCCAGGCTAAGGAGGCAGATCTTTAGTTATGTCTGTGAGGGAGTTTGGAGATAGGTTGACTGAGGTGAGAAGGCCCATCGTCAGTGCAGGCACTAGCTAGCATAGGCTGGGGCTCTGGACTGAATAAATAGAAGGCAGCCAGCTGAGAAGCAGTATCCATCCCTCTCTCTCTGCTTCCTGACTGTGGGTACCACGTGACCAGCTGACTCATGGTCCTGCCAACATGACTTCTCAGCCATGATGGACACTTGTCAGGTATTTTCATCACAGCCGTGAGAAAAGTATCAACCATGCTTGGGAAGAACTTAGCAACTGTGCTTGATGGATGCCATGAAGCTGGGGGGGGTAGGGGAGAGAAGCAAGCTTATTGTCCTGATGGATGTGCCATGAAGCTGGGGGGGAAAGTTTACTGTTAACCAGCGAACCTTCCTCTCCAGACCTGTGGGCATGTAACCCTGCCACGGGGAAGCACGGAGACCCAGAGAGTCAGTCCTACCTGCACGCAACCCCACTGCAGGCGTGCAACCTCACTGCGAGCAACATGAGCAGCACAGAGACCCTGAGAGTCAGTCCTACCTGCATGCAACCCCACTGTGGGCATCCCAGACTCCGAGAGTCACCCCTACCTGCATGCAACCACGCCGTGAGCAGCACAGAGACCCTGAGAGTCAGTCCTACCTGCATGCAACCCTGCTGCGGGTGTGCAACCCTACCACAGCACGGAGACCCTAAGAGTCAGTCCTACCTGTGTAGTGTTCATTGCCTTGAGCGGCGCAGGTGAGGAGCTGTGCCATGGAGGAGCCCACTCCTTTAGAGGTACTTCCCAGGTCCTGAGCACACTTTTCTAGCTGTAAGGAAATCCAAGGAAGGCAGAACTTAGAAAAGAAACATTCTCTTGAGGTCTCAGCATGATTTAGAACAATGATGCGGATCAGCACCTGAACCTGAGCTCTTTCTCACCCTAGTCAGCTGGGCAGTACACGGGAAAACGGCCCAGCTTAGACTAAGTGAGCTCAGGGCAGGTCCCGCTGGCTGTGTGAAACAGTGTGAGCTACTGACCCTCGCTAAGCCCCACTCCTGGAGGCACCAGGCTAAGAAGACCTTCAGCAAATGAATGCAGCTCCTTAACTGTAGTGATTAGCATGAGGCCTTCAGAAAGTCCTAAAGAAATCACTAGTGGGCAGTGATTACGCCTTGGCAGGAAGCAGGCAGGCATCCAACTTTACCAGCTTCCTGGCTGGTGGGACCATTAACATAGCCCAGTTTGGTCATTATCTCTCAAGGAGTTCAAACTGAAAGACTTGCAAGAAAAATGGAGGTTTGGAGTGGCAACTGAGACTGTGGAGGAAGGCAGAAGGTGTGCCTCTCATGAAGAACATGCCAGCTTGCTTTGTCCACTGAATAACAAACGAAACTGGTAAAGGCCTAGAATACAGATAATTAATGAGCATATGAGGACGCTGTCTAGAAGAGATACATACATATACAGTGATGGACAGAAAGACATAAGAGAACATATACAGTCTAAACACACACCTTCCCCAATGAAGGCCATACCTTCAATTGAAGATGGAGTCTGGTCCACCTAAGCCAATGATGGAACATAGCATGTACAACCCCCTTTCCCCCCCACATGCATGTGCACCGAGTGTACACACCCACACAAATGGACAAAATAAGTAAAAATTACATTCTACTAGACCTATTGCAGAATCACCTGGGCTACATGATGAGATACTGTTACCAAATGAAAAAGGAGGAAGGAAGGAAGGACAGGGGGAGGGAGAAAAGAAAGGAGGAATGACAGTAGGGAGGGAGGGAGAGTGAGTGAGAAGATGGCATAACCCACACCCCAAACGCCTTACTGTTTCTCCCGGCAGTGGTTTCAGTTGACTTTCTGCAGCGGCCATCTTGGCATCCTGCAGCTCATTCTTGAGAGTTTGCACTGTGTTGAGTGCGGAATCGATTTCCATGGGGCCACAGGCTTCATGGGCCTGCCAACAGAGTGGAGGATGTGTGCAAACGGTAGGCTTGGGAAAGTGTCTCTAACGTCCTGCAACCTGTTAAATGTCTTCCTAGACACTCCCAGTAACTCTGACTCAAGGAGAAGGCAAAGGTAGCAAGTATTTCCCCAGGGAGGACAAAACCTTCGTCACTCAGGTCCTTAACCACATTTTCCCTAAGTCATTAATTATGTGTCTTAGGACTGAAGACACTTAGAAACCTCCTTGCAGCTACTTTACATTCAGACCTGGAAGATGCATCCTTGATTCACCAGGCCTGGGTTGCAGCGACAGGGCACACAGCAGAGCATGTAGGTATACAGGCTTGGGATGTACATGGATGTGTGTGTACAGACGCTCGGGACACATGTAGCAAAGGAGTGATTAAGCAAACCGAGGAAGGCTCCTCAGAGAGCCCACAGCAATTTCTTTTCATAGGTTTCAACACCATAAATCATTAGTTTTCCATACTAAACATTTATAAACTCCCCCATCTAGTTATTTGCTTTACTTATTTAAATCTCTTGGTCATTTCAAACACAGTCTCCAGTAGTCAGGATTTCATGGCCCCAAAACACATTAATAAATATGCATAACATATGTAATATTGCCTAACAGTATTCTCAACACTTATAAATTATCGTTTTGTGGAAGCAGCAGTAAATATTAGGTGGCTGATCTTTAGGTATCCATGTTGTTAGGTACAGAAGCTCAGAGAGGTCAACAAATGTGACAATGACAGAGGCCCAATTCAAATTCACACTATCTGATTCCAGAGTCTTCATGCCTTCTGACGTATTGAAAAAAATAAATGAAAAGCTCTTGTGGTCTCTTTCTGGACCAGCAGACAGTCATGCTTAAGTATCACTTTGAGGCTCACTGTCCCGAGGTAGCTGTTTTGATGTTGGCATATGCTAAGATTCACTGAGGAAACAGCCTGCAGCTGTGGGGGCTGCAATGGTTGGTGCTAGGGATGGGCTTGCCAGGGGCATGCTGGGTACCTACATTCTAATAAGCACCCCGCCACACACACCAGGCTGTTACAGTGTGGATGGTTCCAGGACTGCTTTGAAAAATAGCTCAAAGACCATCTTCGCTGGAGACAGTCTAAGGTCCCTGGCACTTCATTTTGGAAATGGAGAATCTCTGTTCATGTCAGGCATTCAAGTTGGCTTCTACTTTCTTCTCTCACCACTTTAATAAAGCTGCTAGTTTCTATAAAGGGATTGCTACAAGGGGAAAAATGAATTCATGCTAATAACTATATCAGAGTTATAATGAACTCCTCTGATAACTGAGTTTCAGAGACAGAAATTTACTTAGTCCTCAGTTTTGTTCTACTGAGGTTCTGTAAGGCAGATATGTCCACGTAAGGTATGAAAACATTTTAGGGAAGAAAATCACAGCTAAGATAATAGCCCAACTCCAAACTATATTTTCTACCTATATAGTTGGTTTTAAAGTTCTCAAGATGATACATGAAAGATATGAATTACTAATCAATTGTCACAATTGGATCTGAAATGCTGGAGCCTCATGAGAAGAAGGATTAGTCCCAGGCCCTGGTACTCCTGGGAGGTGTTGGAACCTTTATGAAGTGGCGCCTGTAGGTTATTGGGAACGTGCCTTTGAAGGAGTTATTAGGACCCTGGTTCCATCTTGGATCTTTTGCGTCCTGGCTGCCATGAAGTGAGCAAATTCCACTTGCCTGAACTTTTACCAAGATACACAGTGTTGCCACTACAAGGCACACAGTATTGCTACCAGCCACAGGCAAGTAGACCAGCTAACAGAGAACAGAAATCTACTATGATGCCCCTTCTTCCTCTTTCTTCACCTTCTTTCCTTTCCTTCCTTCACGGCCCTCACTCTTCCTTTGTTTTTTTAAGACAGGGTCTTACATAGCCCTGGATGACCTGTGTAGCCAATATGCTGAAGATGACCTTGAACTTTCTGGAAGTTTCTGCCTCATCTACCAAGTGCCGGGTTTACCAAGTGTTGCCATGCTTAACTAAACCTTTGTTCCTTTTACGTTGATTCTCTTTGGTATTTGCTTTAGTGACGAAAAGCTATTCAGTACATTTATTTGGCCTGCAATTTATCTGGTATCAACACACTTAAGATCAGCAGTCTGACCTAAGCCTGAAAACAGACCATCACCTGTCCCAGGAAACAGGAAGAGATACAAGAGGCATAGAGCTTGGAGTCATCTGTAACCGGAAGATGATGTGCAAGCCTGGGAGCTTATGCTAATATTACCCCATAGTGCTATCTTTAATGGTCTTTAAATGAAAGAGACAGCTCTGTTGAGAAATTGGCCCAGCAGTGCTAGGACCTGGGCAGCCTTCATACCACAACATCACAAAGAGATGAGAAGTCGCTTGAAAATCTAACCACTGGGACAAGGCCCCACTTGCCTTCTGCGAGGCGGTACGCAGCTCAGCCAGGCTGGTCGCCAGGTTCTTTGCACACTGACTCAGCTGCATGGCTGCAGCCTGGTCACTCACAGTGGGGACAGCCGCCTTGGCAGAAGACACCATTTTGCTTCCAGGCTGCGGAGAGATGAACAGGAAGTAAGATATCTCCTGGGCAACAAGATGCTAAAAGAAGCCACAGCACTGCCTCCATAGGGACCAGAACACCTTTTGCCATAAAACAGGGTGTGGTTGCTTGGATGAGGAATGTCTCCCACAGGATCACCTGTCTGAACACTCAGGGAATCTTTACAGGGTAGAGCCTTGCTGGAGGAAGTGTGTCACTAGGTGTCTTAGGGTTATCATTGTGACAAAACACCATGACCAAAGCAACTTGAGGAGGAAAGGGTTTATTTATCTTATGCTTCCACAGCACTGTTCATCATCGAGGGAAGTCAGGGCAGGAACCTGGAGGCAGGAGCTGATGCAGAGGCCATGGAGGGTGCTGCTTACTGGCTTGCTTCCCACGGTTTGCTCAGCCCGTTGTCTTATCGAACCCAGGACCACAAGGCCAGGGGAGACACTACCTACAATGGGTTGGACCCTTCCCCATCAATAATTAATTAAGAGCATGCTCTACAGACTTGTCGTCTTCAGTCCAATCTTCTGGGGTGTTTTCTCAATTGATGTTCCCACCTTTCAGGTGGCTATAGCTTATGACACATTGACATAAACCAGCCAGCACGAGGGCAAGGCTTTGAAGGTTCACAGCATCGCCCTACTTTCTTATCTCTTTCTAGCTTCTTCCTGTATGTAGATGAGATGTGATAAGCCAGGATTCTGTCGCCATCGTGCCACGTCATACCCTCTCCACCATTTATGTTTTAAGACCCTCTGGAATCTAAGACACAATAAGCCCTTTCTTCCTTAAGCTGTCTTTGGTCACGGTAATTGTTGTCATAGCCATAAAGAATAACTAATACAAAGGGAGACATTAAATACCAGCTAGCTCCTAGGTCTGGAGACGTGGGGCTTAGCGGTGAAGAGCACTGGCTGCTCTTGCAGAGGACCCATGTTCAGTTCCCAGGACCCACAGGGAAGCATACAAAGCTGTCTGTACTCCAGTTCTTGGGAATCTGATGCCCTCTTCTGGCTTCCATGGTCTTCATACATGACACATACACACACACACACACACACACACACAGGCAAAACATAAACATGTAACCTAAAAATTAAATAAACCTTTAAAAAAATAATTACCATGGTAAATCAGATATTCCTGGGCAGTACAAACTACCATAAGGTGCAAGACAGGCAAACTGATGAAAGTGACTTGAAAATCTCATTTAAAATAGATTCCAAAGATAGCTATCTAATAAAAAAATTTTCTTTTGTGTTTCTTAGCAGTCCTTTACCTTTAAATACACCTATTAGAGCAGAAAAATAAAGGGAATATGATCTTACTTTTCCACAAACCAAAGCACACTCAGCAGGCATGAATGCCTATGCACATGTAGATACATCTTCCAGAACAGGGCAGGCGTTTGTGCTGTTTTACAATACCCAGTTCTACCTCTTTCCTAGGTATATAGTGTTCTATGAGTCCTGTGAATGTGTCTCAGTCTCCTGTTGTTGGGCATGTGTTCATTTCCTTGCAGTGTAGCCAAAAAAAAAATTGTAAAGAATTAGCTAAAACTCAATAATTTTCGGTGTGTAAAATTATAGTAGTTCTTCTGACTCAAAAGCATACAGGCTTTTAAAGCTTTAAAAATGTATGCTGTAAGTGTGTGTCAGAAAAAAGGTAATGATTTGAGTGCCCGATCATAAATATTCAGGGTAAAAGTACTACTTTTAGTATTTAAAGAATTAATGAGAATCAGTGGAAGAACCAGACGTAAGTATTAAAGAGCTTCAATAATTTCATGTTACCAGGCCTTAAAAATGTAATATTGAAGTGCATGAAAAATGTTTAACATTTGAAAACAAAGGATAGGAAATCAAGTCAAACCAAATTTAAAGAACAAACAAGCTAACATGCTTTCTTAAAGCTCTTAACTCCATCTTATAAAAGATGTATTAAAAAGTATGCTCTATATACTGTGAGTTGTAAATTTGGATTTGTTCATCCTTCTGGAAGGGCAATTCTACAATATTCATGAGGAAAGCTGAAAATGTATATTCAGGCGAGGGGGTAGCTCAATAGTAAAATATAGATCACATATATAAAAAGTTTTTAAATTTTTAAATTTCAGTTGTATTTCTTAACTTCCCAGTTTAACTCACATTCTTTTCTGACATACAGCCATATGAATGAGATCACTTTCTAAAAATGCACTAGAATAACTAATGCTTGCCGGTAACTTTTTAAAATGCTGATGAAGGAAGACTACACACACACTACTACTACTTAAGCACCCCACCCCATCTAAGAGGCAAAGTGACTCACATATGGACAAAGCTCAAAAACACAAGACAAAAGCCAAGCAGGAGTAAAGATACTACTTTTATCAGTCTGCCGTTCCATCTACACTGTATAGCACAGGACGGCCTGCTGGACTTGCAGGCCGGCATCATCATCACACCCAACTTCTCCCTTCACACCCAACTGCTCTCAGTGTGACTGAGTTTAAACTCTTCCAGTGTTAAATGAAAGGCTGATATGGATGGAGTTATTATCACAAGAGTCTAGGATAGAGAGGTATAAGGCAAGCAAATGACACCACTGGGTGCTGGTCATGCACACACTCTAGTTAGACCAGACTACCCAGGCTGGCGGGGCTAAGACGCTGACCTGGACCTTGTAAGTCATTCTTATTTTATTGGGTTCTATTTTCTTTCATATTTGTTTGTTTCACTATTTTATAATTAGGGCAAGGATAGAGGTTCAATTAATCTAAGAATGCTTAGCCACACCTCAAACTGTCTTATTTTTAATATTTTTATCCTTCTGAACATACACCTAAATTCCGCCTACAGCTATTTTAAAGCTATACAGTAAGTCAGATGAAAAGACAGGTAGTACAAGGGCTAAGGACTGACGCCACCCTTGGGCATGGCTCTGGTAAGTGAGCTGCTCCATGGTGTGGGCAGGACCATCTAGTGAGTCTTCTCCAGGAAAGCCTTGTGCACCTGAGGCATTACTGGTACACCAGCTCAAAGTTGGAGTCACTGCCATATTAGGATGTTTCTGTGGATTATAGCTCCCAAGTAGCTCAATGTTAGCTCTGCAGTTTCTAACTTGATTACTTTTTCTATTCAAATCCCTCAGATTGCTTTTATCCACACACAGTACATAATCGAATGTGGCAAAGTCTTCTCTTGTACTCTGCTATGCCTCATGAATCATGGAGATGCCATGTTTTTTTCAAGCCCATGATAGTCAGGGGAGGTTCCCTACTCCCTGGCTTAAACATAACAGATCAGATCATGTTCCAGGACAATCAGGGCTTCATAGGGAAACCACATCTTGAAAAACCAAGATAATAACACTCACATAATAACAAAAGAACAGGAGAAAAGAAAAAAAAAGTTAGAAGGGAGAGGAGGAAGCAAGGAGGGAAGGGTTGGAAGAGAGCACTAGCAAGCAGGTCCAGCCAGCGTAGACGGAGAAGTACCCCCACACTGCTCAATCCTAACTCTCTATGGTTCTCCTGGGTGCAGACTAAACACTCAGTGGGCTCCATGATTACTAAGTAAAAGGGAAAGATCTTCTAAATCCTAAGTCTCGGTGTGACAAAGAAAAAGTAAGCTGTTGGCAAACTGATTTCTAGGAATTCACCCGAGTAAATAACTCAAGTTGGGGGTGAAGAATGAGCACATAAGATGGCTGCATTACAGGGTGCTTGGGGTGGCCCCCAAATAAAAAGCCAGCATGTTCGACAGAGAGACAATGGTTAAAGGCAGAGTGCAGCGACATGGCAGACCTTCTGAATCACAAGTGCCCACATTACAAAGGCAAGGCGGGGCTGAAGCTTCTCATGCTAGGTTCAATGCCCAGATGGTGTATATACAATAAACGTAATTCAGAGGATTATATATCACAATTAGAATATATTGTGTGAAAAATATTTTTAATAAAAAAAAGAAAGCTTTTAAGAGCCAGTAGTAAGGGAAGTTTGGAACAAAACTCTTTTGGACAGGACAGGACTGTAATGCTCAGGAACTCCTAACAGCCATGGCTGTTGGCACGAGACCTAAGCAATAACCAGCCAGGCAGCATTCTTCTCATGTTGACTGGGAAGGGGTTCGTGAGTCCCCATGTGTCACTGAGGAGCAACTGATGCTAACAGAGTCAGTTTCCTTTAAGGGTGAGGCCCCCACCACCCTCTAGTGTGCACGCAGAAGTATATGCTCAACATAAACTAGAGTCAATGAGTTATTCAATTTTAAAAACTGAGGAGCCTAAGTTGTGGGTAGAGAGGTGAAGGTGGTTCTGGAAGGAGCCAAGGTGAGGAGCCGAAGTGAATTTGGTCAAATTGCAGTGCATGACATTCTCAATGAATTAACAAAGGTATCTTTAACATTAAAGAAAAGTTTATACTTCCTCCCCACAACCCTGCTAGTGTATCTCTCTGTGTGAAATAAAGACCTAAGAAAGTAGACTAAAACATCTGTGTTTTATCTCTGTACAGTGGAGGTGTGGGCAGCACCTGAAAACCAACCCACTGGTATGTGCCTTGATCACTAGCATTAGCTTGGCCAGTGACATCTCCCTCACCTGAAATATAAAGAGGCCTTGCAGCTGCTTAGACGAAAACTTAGCCATGGCTGTGGGGTCTGCACTGGCATGCTCCCTTCCTTAAGGACAAAGGGCAGATTGCCAGCTGGGGCTTCTACAAGGGACCATGCTGCTGGTGTCCTTTACCTGCAGGAAGTTCTGGCTGGAGATGATGAGGGCCAGCTGAGCGCTGAGGTCTTCTGCTTGAGCTTGACTCCCTCTCACCCCCTGAACGAGCTGAGGGATGTGATCAGCCACTGCCTGCAAGAGGCAAGAAAGGAGGAACTGAGCATGCACAGAGAGGAACAACCAGCAAAGGGGCAGGGGAATGACCCAAAGTGACCCACTTCCAAGGACGCCAGTTTCAGAAGTTGGATTAAACAGCATACTTAGCCAGCGGGGTCCTTCCCAACACTGAATTCCAGTCCCCACATCTTCTTCTTCCCACCCCTCCCACTTTAACGATAGTCCTAATGCTCTCAGGCTATTTGATAGAATCCTCTATAACAAAGCCTTGAAAGAAGATTCCAAATCAAAACTCACAAGCTTCTAGCCATGAGGACTGATGAGCAAAAATCAAAGAGTACAGAATTCACAAGTAAATAAACTGAGTCAGATGGCCCCATGACCAGAAGAAGTAGGGGAGAAGATCATGAACCAGTCTGTTTACAGGCTCAGGCCTCTGACTTCGCGGGTATGGATGTTGGGCCTCAGTTCACATGTGGGCATGTCTCCTGTTTCTCTATTCCAGCCAGTACTTAGCTTTTCTCAAATGAGAAAGCCCGAAACAGGAGAGAGAGGGGCCATGGCAAAGCAGGACTACCACATGGCCGTGAGTCACCTCCAGAGTCATCTCAGGAGCTGTTCAGTCCATCTACTTGTGCTCTTCCTAATTAGCCTCTGATGGGGCCAGCTTCAGAGGGCTGAGGGCCACCACCGGAAAAGGTGCTGATGGAGGTGCCCAGTGCACTTTGGCCTGGTGTCTAGACTCCACCCACAGCCAGAGTAAAAAATATTTAAAAGCATCCCTATGGGTATGTTCCCAGGTCCTTTCCAGTGCTGATTCCAGAAACTTGATCCATTTTCCCTCTCAGCATCAGTCCGTCCTTTAGCATCGCTCTCCTTTCCTGGCAGGGATGCTCTGAGATCTAATACCTCCAGCCCCTTTAGCAAAGAGGGACAGAAGACTGATTCTACAACAGGTTCCCGCATGAGCAGCTTGTGGTCCCAGAGGAAGGAAAAGGCCACTTTCCCACCCTGCTGGCAACTGAATAGTATAAGAAAGAACGATACTGTTTGAGCAGAGGCAGCATTCTCAGCAAGCTCTTCTTCCACAGATGCTAAGGACAAAGGACCTCAGATCCCCGCATCCTAAAGATGCTCTTCCCCTAGAATACAGTCAACTCTAAGAGAGGAACCTCAAAAAAACCAGAATCAGGAATAAAGAGCTCTAGGCAATTCTTTCCCAGCAGCACGGCCATTTCTGGAGTAGAACTGAGTTCCTTCGGAAGCGCGGCCACTACTGAAGAAGTGGCATTTCCCTCAGGTGACTGTGATTTTTCAGAGGTTTGGAGGAAAAGTCAGAACAGGTTAACTGTCAGAACACGGCACAATCAGACATGCCTGTCACCAGCCTCCACTGCCAACACTCTAAGTAAGATGCCCCAGCACGTGTGGACAATGGCTCTGTAAGATGATGTATCTGGTACCCATCAAAGATGTCCTGAGAGAGTCAACCCTCTTGGTGGGAACAGAGAATGTTTGTGGTAAGATGGCCTCAACACGGCACCAATGCACCTGTTCCAGAAAAACAGAGACAAACAAGCAGCAGGTAACAGAAAGCACTGAAACATGAGGCCACAGAAGGCAGATGGGACAAAGCAGACCCCAGATGAGGAGAAAGCAGGGAGTCAATGTGCTGTAGTGCATAGAGACTGGAGTTGACCAGCTTCCCAGAGGGGAAGGAGTTCTGGAAAGCCAAGGGCTCATTTCCATTTCCATTTCAAAGCTCTGAAATGGCCTCATCAATTCTCTTTATTTAATTCAGTCTCTTAAAAATGATGTGGATAAAGGAAAGATAATGCTGGAAGAAAAAACCCACTCCTTCCAAACAGACAATCCACTTAATGGACAAAGAACAGACGTGGATATACCTGGAGCATGGAGCCACCGTTAACTGGATTAAGAGCCTGGAAGACCTGCCTTAAATGAGTTACCAGGACATGTGGTGGTCTAATGCTATCAGTAACATGTTGCAGACCTGGCCCTCAGCACACACTGAGCTTACCTTGCAGCTCTGGACCAGTTGCTGCTGGGCTGAGGGGTTCTTGTTGGAGACAGCTGCATTCTGGGAGGCTGCAATGGTCTGCGTGGCAGCAGCTGCAGCCTGCTTGGCTGCAACCTGCAGAGGATAGTGACATAGGTCAGTCCAATATTATACTCACACGCTCATGCCTTGCCTTTCCATGACTGGAGCAGACACTGTGTCTTCGAAGTCACCAATGATCTCAACCTTGTTGCTCTTTGCTCTTCGCTGCCTGCCTTGGGTTTGCACTCCCGAATGATGAGGTAAGAACCGGAAGGCATGTAAGCTCACCTCATTTGCTTTTCGTAAGACTGGCTTGATCGGTTACAGGTCTTGTGCTGCCCAGCACAGGTGCCTGTGAGTTCATGAGTACAATGGCCCCGTCACATCCAGAAGATGTTACATCACAATGAGCAGTGAGCCTCCCTGACCTCTGGCTATTCGATCTTTCTAGCCTGATGTTCCCCAGTTTTGCAAATGATAAAGCCAGTTAACTCTTCAGCATGGAGCAGGAAGAGGCTCACGAGACCCCAACACCTAGCTGAGGAGCTGCTGACAGTGGATGGCCAATGGGGAAAGAAGAGTCTGTTTTCTTCTCTGTGTAGCCCATCATATGTTGCCTATGCTCCCTGGATGGAGCCTACACCCATGCACATATAAGCAACATAATTTGGACTGAGTGAATTATTATTATTAGAGGAGAGAGGAGGAGGAGAGGTGCTGGGCGGTTGCCAGTGGTGTGAAGTTAGGAAGGGGATATAGAGAAATGGTCATGGATGGATATGATCTAAATACGTTCGTGTATGAAGTTACTAAGAAGAAATGGAAATTTACAATACAAAATACAGGAGACAATTGCAATGCTGAAATGGCACTGGCAACCAGCACAAAGTCTTAGTGTTCCAGGGAAAGAATATCTCCCCCATGAAGCCCAGGCTGCTTTTTATGTCCATGGAGGTGCCCATGTCCCTCCTCTCATAGCAGAGGCCTCAGCTCAGATATGACACACCCCTCTGAGGTAATTAATCCAGTTCTATCTTTTGTCTACTTCCAATAATGAGGCTGATTTCTTCCAGAGCCTAGCAGACTGCCCATGGGGGGGCTCACATTAAAGAGCCAGGTCACCTGACCTCTATCCCTCCACATTTTAATTTTAACATCCATGGAAAGAAATGTTTTCCTTACATAGTTTGCACCTATTATTTTCAACTCTTTAATTGAAAAAAAAATTCTGAAAAGAAATAACAGAAAAAGTTTCTTCTTCCTCCCTTCTCAGTCCCACCCTGCTCCCTGGCCCCTCTCTAAAATTCTCAACAGGAAGCCTAGGAAAAGTCATTGCTTCCAACAGAACAGGAACTCTGCATGACTGGTCTGCTGAATATATTCTTTAATGCCAGGAAAAAAAGAACCCCAATCTTCCTGTAAAAAGACTTCATTCTATTTCTGCATGTTGAACTCTGAACCTGAGCCTTTGGCAGCTATGAACTAAAGCAAATTTTCAAATTGTGTCAATTCTTTTAAAATACCCAAACTATAAAACGCTGCTAACTTTGATTTGGCTTTCTTTATATGAGCATCATTTTGGTGATTTGGTTTTTTTTCCAGGTAACTCTTTGCAGTCACAACTGGCACCCTAAAAGCCAGCCCCTTTCCTGACCTCCAGCCGATTGACAATCTTCTTCTTAATAGCATTCTGCGCAGCGGCATTGGTTGCTACTCGGAGACCTTCGGCAGCTTCTCTCAGCCTTTGCTGCTGGTCTTCATTCTCTGGGTTGGCTGCAGCCCCCTGCAAGGGTAGAGGAAACAGATATTTCAAGTACCCAGGGGCAGTAGGCCACAGTTGCTAAACGCATGCCTTTAATTTCACTTCTAACTAATAATGCATAGCATTTGGAATAGAAAGCCGTAAACTTGGATCGTAGCTATGGACCACCAGACTGTGTTGCTGGGACTGAACCCACAGCCTCCTGAATGTCACATCCCCAGCCCCTATAAATACCACCTTTATAATAAAGACCAAGCCTCATGGCTATGCAGTTCCAATTGTAAGAAGTAACATTTTAAATCACCCTGGGGTGTCTGTTCAAATTATATTGCAATTGGTGATTTCAAAAACTCAAGGCTTCAAGGACATTTAAGGCATTATCACAAAATATTACATTAGTATGTATGTTTTCTATTTTCATGTATCAGTTGAAATTTAAGCAAAAAGAAACATATTTTCTTCTAGTCTGGAGTTTAGTTTTACAAATCTTGTAAGATAAAAGACCCTGGGAATCTAATTCCAGGAGGACGAACAGTTGTGTGGGCATGATTTACTTAACAAAAACAAAACCATAAACTGTTCCCTGTTTGCTGATTTCAATTACTATTATGCCAAACACTGAAAGGTCAATACAAATAAAAAAAGAGTCAGTCTTATTGTAGGAGAAAACAGAATGGTCTTTATTAGAGAAGGATGGAGGGAGGGACAGACAAAGGACGGATAACAGTGAGAAGCTTCAGTGTATAGTTGGGATTGACCTCTAACATTCTGTAATGCGGAAGGGAAGCTATGGCCGAAAATAACTAACTACATATGGTAAAAATGTACACAGAGTGAATGTTCAAAGTGTGAGTCAATTTCAATTTTTGATTTGAAGAAAGAGGCTCTGATAAATCTCTCCCCGTCAGATATCCTAACTGGTATGACAGACCTTGACAGTGCATGTTTTCACATCACTGCTGGAACATTTCAAGGCAAAAGTAAATATCAAAAATAAAGATTCCATTGGAAAAACAAGGCCTTGAACGGGGCATGATGAGAGGAGGTGCAGAGGCCATAGGGGTATGCATGTCCTACAAAAAAAAAAAAAAGTGTGCTAAAAGCTGTGCAAAAGAAATCATGTCCTTAGGGAGTATTCTGGTTGAATGGAGACAAACAGCTGGCACCCAACTATACTCAAAGAGCAAAGCTGCTGCCCTTAACTGGCAGAAGAGTATGGCACCCACGTAGCTGTCACCAGTATCCTCTGTGTAGGTCCACAGCCCCTATACCATGGTATTTTAGCTGGGCCTGTCCTCAGAATCTTGTCAGGTTCAGTTAGAGATGGAGGATTCAAAAGTCATGACAGGCTGAAGTTAATGCAGGGAGTGGATACTCTTTTATTCCCTTTGAAACAAAATATGATGTTGAAATTTGATCATCCACTTGATGGGCTTGAGGATCACCATGGAAATAACCTACTGGCCACAAAGTGCAAAGGAGTTTCTAGACTGAGCTAATTGAGGTGGGAAGACCCATCCTAAGTGTGGGCGGTCCCACTGCACAGGGCTGGGGTCTCAGGCTAAAGACAGGAAGGCAGCTGAGCACCAGCATTTACCTGCTTCATGACTAGGGATGAGATATCCCAGTCACCCACTGCTTCTGCCACCCTGAAGGACTGTGTCCTCAAACTGTGAGACAAAATAAATCCCTTATCCCTTGAGTTACTCCCGACAGGCATTTTGTCACAGCAATGAGAAAATCACGATGCTGGCAGAAGCAGCCATGCTTTGCTGAGTCAGCACCTCTGTCTCATGTTCAACACCTTCTCTGCTATCCTAAGTGTGTGAAATGTTACAAAGCCACTCAAGTATTCAACAAGGAGAAATCCACACTGCATCCTTCACCTTTGAAGGTAAGCTTCAAACCTTAACACTCAACAGTGTTTGCATTTCAAGCCAAAAGACCCTACCTTTGCGGCTTCCACCATGCGGGCAGTGGAGTCAGCCAAGAGCTTTGCAGCTGCGAGGAGCTTCTTAGAATTCTCCATGTCAATCTCAGCCTCCGCATCTGACCTCATGGCATTAACAAGATCAGACGTGGCCTGGGCCAGTACCCGAGCTTGGCGCACCATCTCACCTAAAGCACAGGACAGCAGGTATGGGCTGTTTATTTACCGTTCTGTCTAGAATGATCTCAGTGATCAGGAAGGGGTTTTTCATTGTTATTTGTTTGAAACAGGGTTTTGTGTGTCTCAGGTCAGCCTCTAACTCACTATACAGTCAAGGATCACCAAATCCTCTTACCTCTATCTCCTTAGTGCTGGGATTATAGGCAAGCACCACCATGTCTAGTTTATAAGGTGCTAGAGGCTGAACCCAAGGCTTTCTTATAGCTAGACAATTTGCCAAAATGAGATACACCCACAGTTCCTGGTTTGGAGTTTTTATTTGTTTTGATTTATTTATTTACTTTTTTTTTTTTCTGAAGAAACCACAGTGGGAAGACCTCTGTGGGTGGTGAACAGGGACAGGGCCACCAACGCTTTGGCAGATATGCCATGAGTTAGAGAAGATGCTAGAAACAGGAGGAAGTGAAAAGGTAGGGGGCTGGAGAGATGGCTCAGAGGTTAAGAGCATTGCCTGCTCTTCCAAAGGTCCTGAGTTCAATTCCCAGCAACCACATGGTGGCTCACAACCATCTGTAATGGGGTCTGGTGCCCTCTTCTGGCCTGCAGACATACAGACAGAATATTGTATACATAATAAATAAATAAATATTTTTAAAAAAAAAGGTGGGACTCTGCTACCTCTGCAACCTTTTTCTTTGAAGTGAGGGTTTATGTAAAATAACAAGTCAAAAATGAGAAGAACATCAGCAGAAAATCCAATTGTACACAGCACTTCTGGTTAGCTAGTAGCTTAAGAAGCATATAAAAGAGCAGAAGATATTTTTCTCAATAACTACCACACACTTGCCAGGCCTGTGGCACATACCTGGAATCCCAGTACATCACCAGCTGACAGAGAATCACAAGCACAAGGCTAGTAGTCCTGACTACAGAAGAGAGTCTGTCTGTAAAAACTAGCCAAACAAAAGGACCACCTCCCAGAACTTGTTATAAAGCATGGTTGTACACCACAAAGAAGAAGAAGCGGACCTCTTGCAGGCAGTTAGTAGGGCTGCAAATCCCTTTTAGAGAGAAATTTCATCAAGAAGTTTAAACTTCAAAATTTGTGTATTAGTTGGCTGGGCACTTCCACACATAGGCACTGCCAGTACATACAAAACTCTGAAGGCAAGTAAAGACACATTTTTAAGAAGGCTCCACGTGGGAACATTTTTGTAAAAGCAAAACAAACTTGGAAACTAAATGTCTATTAACAGATGAGCAGTCAAAGGCTGGAGGCTAAGCTCAGTGCCCAGCACACAGCCAGAACCCTCCCTCGGTTTGATTCCTAGCACTGAGAAAAAAGGTAATTGGTTAAGCATATGATGATGCCTCCAAAGTGGGATGTTATCCTGTCATTTAAAAACAAACAAACAAAAGACCTGAATGTATATGTATGCATGGAAAAATTCATAGTATGTATAACACAATGATATTTATTTAGGCTGTGAAGGGGTCTCCATCTGTCTCTATATCCACAACCTTTAAATGTAGGGATGCTCTAGGATGGGAATGCTAACTTGTCTTCTATAGCAGCCATTTTGCCATTTATCAGTACATAGATCAAGTGGTCAGTTCTAGGATCGAGAGGGCACAGTGACTGGATGAATTCAGAGAAGTCTGCTTTTCAGCAGGCTGGAAAGGTATACTGCATATATAGCTTTAATCTACAGCATGAGTATATTACAGTTTATTAAAATGTCCCATTCTACACCTCCCCAGGAAATGTTAACAAGGAGTGGGGCTAGGCCCTTCCTTCAATCCCATCTGCTGTCTGCTGTCCCTCCTGGTTTTCTACAGTGTCCTTGCCCCCCCCCCCACTTCTAGTGGATCTCTACATAAATATCTTCATTCCAAGCTTTGTTCCTGATTCCTTGGGTGGCTGCTCTGACTTTGTCAACTCTGTCCTGCAAATGGGATAAAAGAACTTATTAATATTATAAATTCAAATAATGAAATTCTGATGAGGCTTTTAACTGTGGCCCTGGAAGAGGTTGGCAGGACTCCCAGATCTTTCCCTGTGCCTCTCTGAGGAAGTTTCGGGCCAAAGAAGATACTCTATTTTCTCTTGCTGGTTACTCTAGAAGCCTTCACCTAGAAACTGACTGTCACCATGAGGAAAACCCACACCTAACCAATCCCTCCTCCACCAACTCAGTGCCTCACCAGCATCACCCATGGAACTGAAGATGCTCTCAGTGACACACATGATGGTGTCGGTAGCCTGGTCATAGCGGCCAATGGGCTCGCCACGGCTGGCGAACTGCCGTACGTGCTGCAGGAGATCGTGCAGGGCCTGGCTAACCACACTGGCTGCCGCGCTGACCTGCTTCAGAAGTTCACTGTCACCAGTGGCCGCCTGGCAGGCACGGACACAGTTTTCCACAGAGCGGTCCACCAGTTTCCCAGCCTCAATCAGCTGCTCCTGGCACACAGGAGAGCTGATGGTGGGGCTCACAACCTGGGAAGATACAGAAAATTTTGCTGCAGTGGACGTTCCTGGTGCCCCAGGATGCCCAGCGTCTCCTTCAGGTCCCTTTGATCTTCACTTAGCATACATACCAATGTGGTAACCCTCACACTATTATACTTTCTTTGTGATTTGAGAAATTCTGCTAATTAGCCATGTGTGGCAGTCCTCAATACCCCACACTTAATCAGGGACAAAGTCTTGCTATTTACCACTAAATATGCTTTTCCTCTTAGGATACCCTAAGTGACTCTTCCTGGCTGAGATAAGGCAACTGACTACCTAAAAGAACTGCATGTATTTTCCAGAGGGCATCTGAAACTCTGCCTGTTCTTCCTCAAAGACTAGGGAAAGTCTGTCAGTTCTCTGTGGACTTCAGGGCTAACAGGAGCAACATTAAGGATGCCTCTGAAGGTTCCAAATCCTATCCCAGGTGGGAAAAGCCACACTGTCAATCACAGGTCTACACAGCAGGAAATGGAAAGCCCAGAAGCAGAAGCCCCCATCCTTGGAGAAGCAGACAGGCACGCTGGAGTGGAAGAGCACCCCGAGTCGGGGACAGTCTGAGTCATAACCACAATACTGCTGCTTATTTCCACGGCTGAAGGCCCCTCATTAACACCAAGTCACCCCAGGTTCCTCATCAGCTAATGCCTGCTCAATGCACAGGACTTCTGGGCAAACCCAATCATGTGATTCTTATACAATGAACACACCCTGGAGCCATTCACAAGAAGGATGACTAGGCCTCCCCAAGAAGCTGTGGGTTCAGTATGAACTCCTGTGCCACCCATTGCAAAGCCTCTTTTATGCACTGGAAATAAGATGCATTGAGAGGCCGAAAGGGAGATGCAGCAATTTGCATCTAACAATAGATAAGCCAACAATAAAAACAAAATTAGACTGTTTATATTAAAATCCTAGCATGTCTGGCTGGGTGTGGTGGTGCACAACTTTGATTCCAGCACTTGGGAAATAGAAGCAGACAGATCTCTGTGAGTTCAAGGCTGGCCTGGTCTCCATAGAACCAAGCTACATACTGAGAACCTTGTCTCCACCTCCCAACCACTCCTGCAAAAAAAAAAAAAAAAAAAAAAAAGAATCCCCCTCCCCAATCCAACCAACCAAACAAAAAAATTCTATCATGTCCTTCCAAAGAAGCCATGGGAAGGAAGCTCCAGACCTCAGGCTACCTAGTGACTGTTGACAAGTAAGACTATATGACACTGTAGGAAGGGCTGGCATGCCAGCCAGCTTACCTTGGCACATGCCACAAGTTGGGAGGTGGAGAGAGCACACTGGGTGGCTGCAGCAATCACCCTGTTCTGTAGGACGGTGTCTTCAGCCACCTGGGCCACATTCTTCGCCTTGAGTACCAACATGGCAGCGGCATTGGCAACAGCTTTAGCCAGACTCATTAAAACATCCTAGGAAAAGGGGACCAAAGCTACTCATTTATTTCTTGTTTTTTTTTTTTTTAATCACCTTTCAAACACTAAAACTGTGTGGAATGCACCCAAACTTTCTACTAAAACCCCATTTGGCTTTCATCACCTCAAATTTTTTCCCTTTATTATTTGAAAAGCCAGTTCATCCTTACAAGAAATGAGAGGAAAAACTTGTATACTAATAACAAAAGATGTCCCTGTAGGCAATGAGGAGCACAGGTTCCCCATATAAAACAGATCAGGGGCTGTGGAGATGGCCCAGCCATTAACACACAAGCACCAGGACCCAAGCACACACGCTTGAGATGTGCTGTCAGCCCAGAGACAGGGAGATCCCTGGAGCTCACTGGTCAACCAGCCTACCCTAATCAGTGAGCTTCTGATCCTGAGACAGACTCGACCGTCTCAAAAGTACGGTGGAGAGTGACTGACTGAGGGAGACATGTGACGTCAAACTCTGGCACTCAGTGCACGCGTATGTGCATATGTACCAAAAAGACCCATATACACACATATGAGCACATATATAGATCCCCCAAAATACCACATACAAATTTAAACATGAAAGAGTCAGACTGAAGGGGAAGGGTGTAGCTGCCGATTCACGTTCTCCTGCTGATTCTTGACTCTTGTATGTGTGATGAATGTGTGGTGTCAGGAGAAACAAATAAATATCCAGATACCACCACCCACCTGCAGTAGGTAGACATTAAATCACAGCCTCCAAACCGTCATGCCCCAGCGTAAGTTGAAAATTTATCTTTTAGACGTCTTGCTTGTTATGATCCAAAAGTCAGCTGTTTCTCTGCCTCCAGAAAGCAACATATGACACACACAGACAAACTGATGGCACCAACTCCTACAGCTAGAGAGCCAAAGACTGCTCTGAACGTAACTTATTCTCAGTGTTTGGAACCTTCTGCATAGGGATTGGATTATGCAAGTAGAAGAGAACTTGCATAAATAAACTAGTGGCAAGATGACGGGGATCAGGAGGTTTGCCTCAGTTAGCAGACAGTTTGCCTAGCAGAGATGAAACCCTGTGTGCCATGCCTATGAACCAGCTATGGTGGTGCCTTCCTGTAATCCCAGAATTTGGAAGGTGGAGCAGGGGACCTGCAGTTCAAGGTCATCTTGGGCTAATCTAACTGGTAGGCCAGTTTAGACTACTTAAAACCCTATCTCAAAACAACAACGACCTTCTCTAACAAAGGGCGTGAGGGCTGCTGGGAACTTAAAGCTCAGTTTGTGAAAGGCATTCCCCTGCAAGAGGGAGAATCCTTTGATTACAACCCCAGATCTGTCTGTCACCTGTCTGTCTGACCTGAAGGGGAACCACTTCTTCACTTAACTTACTTCAGTGCTGCAAATATTGAAAGCAGCTTATTTGATTTAGAAACACCTTCCCTAGTACCCGAGCTATTGTTACTTTGAGCAAGCATGTCAAGGCGTTTCTCCAGAGGAAATGTGGTCCGAAGTCTTTAGTTATTCATCAACATATATATATATATATCAGCACATTTGGTTCTAAACATCAAGGACACCCACAGGGTCTTTACAATGAGAGATTTTATGAGAAAATACATTGGAAATGGTGTCCAGCCTAAACAGTTTATCCTGGTGACAAATACATGCAACCCAGGCAATTCTAAAAAGTAGCAAATACCCTAAGGAAACTGATTTTGGGGGCTGGAGAGATGGCTTGTTAGGGAAAAGACACTGGCTGATATACCTGATGGCCAGAGTCTAGTCACTGGAAACCCCATGATTAAAGGAGACTCTTTAAGTTGTCTCTGACCTTCACATGTATGCAGTGGTAAAGTGGTAAGCATGCACACACACACACACACACACCACACACAAATGTAATAAAATGGAAAAAAAATTTGATTTTTAAATGGACAAAAATAAAGTGGTCTTAAATGAACCATTTACTGTGCCCTTTCATGGGTCTGTGGCAGTGTCTGGGTGTACAAGAAAAGGCCGATGACACTTTTGGGAGTCAAGTGGCACTTAACTGCTGCATGGCTCTCAAGAATTGTTCCCAGTATGCCTCCCCTTTCAGCCCCCCACCGGTCTTGGACATCTGTCTCTGAATTCAGGTTAAAAGCAATTTGGATGTCACAAATTACTAACAAGACTTTAAAGCATAACTTTCTGAGGCCAATCAGAGTATTATTTCATGTGATACGAATCCATCTGCTCGCACAGGAACCAAGACAGGGTCACCCACGACTACAATTGTCACAAAGGACTTTGTTTGAGTCATTTAAAGAAATTCTGTTTCTTCCAAAACAAATAGGAAAATAATGGGACCCTGCCGTTAAAGCTGCTGACCAGGTCTTTGTCAAACTTTTCAATAAGTCCACTATTGTGTAGCCTGTGTGAAATAAATCCTTGTCAGCTCTGGGAACATGCAGTACATTGAGATCACAAGAAAGCTCCACCCTGGAACTCAAGACACAGGAAATCAGAGTGGAAACCCATTGCCAGCAGACCCATGGCTGCAGGAGGCTGGGGAGCTCATCTTACCACACTTATCCTCCTTTAAAGGCCCCACTCTCTGGACCATTCCACTGTGTCCCTGAACATGGCCCCTAGTATGGCCAAAGAGAAACAAACAGGAGGCGGAGTCTGAATCTGAACACTGTAGACAATCCATCAAAGGGACAGAGGATGCAAAGCTTCAGAAAACTGCAAGAGCAAGTGGCACACCTGATGGGAATCGGCAGCATGTCCTCCACCGCACTCAACAATGGACAGAGTATTGTTTTTGGGTGTGCAGTTGAGCGTGGAAACCACAAGCTCAGGTGCCATTCCTCAGGAGCTGGCTGCCTTGTTTTCTGTTTGTTGTTTGTTTGTTTTGAGATAGGGTCTCTCACTGACTATAGGCTTGCAATTCAGCTAGGCTGGCTGGCCAGTGAGTCCCAGGGGATCTTCCCGTCTTTGTCTTCCCAGTGCTGCCATTACAAATACATAGTACTGTGTACGCCCAGCTTTAAGCATGAGAATGGAGGATTTAAATGGGGGCTTCATGCTTTCATGGCAAGTACATTACTGCCCGAACTATCTCCCTGGTCCCCAGAAAGCAATACTTTAGAGGAAAGTAAATTGAGTGCTTAAAGATAATGAAGTCTAGCAAGCTACAGTGGAATCTAATATAGACTGAATTCCTAAGAGTTACCTGCCTAGAAGAATTACCTGTACCAATACAAAATGTGAGGCCAGCACAAAGACAGTATGGAGATCTGAAAGGGAATCAAGATGGGGACAAGAGTAGGTGCCAGTGGGGTTTATTTATTATGTGATCCACAGTGAATTCTGCACACAGTAAGGAGGCTTCTAGAAATCTCAGTGTAGAGATAACTTCCAGGAAGCTATTACTGGGATCCAGTCTCTACTATGTACTGCACATCTTACTGCACCTCAGGACATGAATGGGTCCTGGGGTCCCAGAATCACAAGTGCAGGGACAGGAAGGAGACATAGACACTACTATGGATGAAAGTGTAAGCTTCTCTTCGCACATATAATCATGATTTAGTCCATGTGATATACCCTATCCCAGTAATGCTAGAGAAAATGGTATCCTGGATAGTTTTATGTCAACTTAACACAAGCTAGAGTCATATGAAGTGCGGGAATCTTGACTGAGAAAATGCTTCCATAAGATCCAGCTATAAGGCATTTTCTTAATTAATGACTGATGGGGGAGGGCTCAGTCCATGGTGGGTGGTGCTATCCATGGGCCGGCAGTCTTGGGTTCTATAAGAAAGCAGGCTGAGCAAGCCATGGTGAGCAAGCCAGGAAGCAACACCCGTCCATGGCCTCTGCATCAGCTTCTGTTTCCACATTCCAGTCCTGTTTGAGCTCTTGTCCTAGCTTCCTTCAGTGACGGACGACAGTGTGGAAGTGTAAGCCAAACAAACCCCTTCCTCCCTAAGTTCCTTTGGTCATGGTGTATCATCATAGCAACAGTAGCCCTAAGACAAGTGGCATGTGGCCATCCACGATGTAAAAAGCCAGAATGCCAGGGAAAGCTAAGAGAGAGGAAGCTGTTTGATCTCCTTCTAGAAAATACTATGATATCAGTGACCAATGAAGAGTTAGTCAAAGGGGATGTAGCAAAAAAAATGCATCCTCTTGCATTGTGGGAAGGATGTATTTAAGGTATCAAGTAGTTGATAAAAAGATTTTTTTTTTTCCAGGTTGGAGCAATGGATCACTAGTTAACATCATTGGCTGCCCTTCCAGAGGTCCTGAGTTCAATTCCCAGCAACTGGATAGTATTCACAACAGTCTATAATGGGATGTGATGCCCTCTTTTTGGAGTACAGATTCCATGAAGACAGAGCATTTATATATATATATATATATATATACATACATATATATGTATATATATACATACACACACACATATATATATACACACACATATATATCATATACACATAAATAAATCTTTAAAAAAATTTAGACAACAGTGATTAAAAAGGCCAGGGTTGGAGATATAGAGTACTTGCTTATCATGCATGAAGTCTTGTGTTCCATTCCCAGAACCACATAAGCAAGTCATGATGGAGCATGCCTGTAATCATAGCATGTTGAAGAAAGCAAGAAGACCAGAATTTCAAAGTCATCCTCGGTAATGAGCCTGAGGCCAGCTCAGGCTACCTGAGACCACATGGCCAAAAGGGAAATAAAGGGAGTGAAAAACACTAAGTGGTTAAGAGTGCTTGCTCTTGTTGCAGAGGACACGAGTTCGGTCACATATTCTAGGTGGCTCAAAACTGACTGCATCTTTACCTCCAGGGGATCTGACACCTTCCTCTGTCCTCTTGCAGGTACCCTCATGCACATGTACACAGAGGCACACACACATAAATAAAAATAAGCTGAATAAAAAGTAAAATGTAAAGGCCAGTGAAATTCAATCGAATTATCATACAATGAATTTGCTAGATTTAGATTAAGCATATTCTTTAGAAAGTATAGCTTAGAAATTAAATATTCTAATCAAGATGGACTTCTATATTACTTGCAAGCTCAGAGATGTTTAAAGAGGAATAAGAGGTCCTGACTCCCGAGTAGATGGAACAGAGCTCACCCTGGCCTACAACCTCAGTCTTAGTACTCAACACTTTGACTGTGGGGTCAGGGGAGGCAGACAGGCTGAGATCTTGTCTGAGCTTCAATGTTGTGAAACTGGCGGTGAATCAAGCCAGCTGCAGACAGTAGCAACAGCTGCTCAGCAGAGGATGAGCAGTGTAAGACTCTAGCATTGAAGAGTTTGGGTCACAAAAATGATTTCTCAGTGGGGTGCTGCACATGACACAGCGTCCCTGCGTAGCCAGTTCTTAGCTCAGCCGTCAAGTGCTTGTTGGGTTAGGCTGAGTTAAATACCAAGATCCTATTTTTAAAATACAGTAATTTAGAAAAGTGTTTTTAAAAAGCAAAGGCTACAGCTCAGTGGGCGTGGAGGGGCATGTAGTACCGGGGAGGCTGAGAGAGGCTGATCTCTGGGGCTTGACAGCTTGGCTGAATCAGCAGTTCCCAGGTCCCAGTGAGAAACTTTATCTCAAAACCAAAAAGAAGGTGAACAGCATCCTGAGAGATACTATCAGAGGCTGGCCTTCGGCCTCCACACGTATGTGCACATACATGCAAGTACACCAACATCCCCACGCAAAATAAAAACAACACTGATGTCACAAAGAATGAGGCCATTAGAAACTCCTCCCCATGAAATAAGACTTGCTGAGAATGGTCAGTATAGAGGTTGGGTAGCCAAGAGAAAGGGATTCACGATTACCTTTATCCACTGTTTTGTTCATAAAATGTTCAAGAAACTGATAAACAACTAAAAGACCCCACTACTCAAATCACCTCCTTTGATCTTAGTCTCAACAGCCCCAGGAAGTTAGGGCTTGCATCCCAATACATCCTCCCTGCGAGGTCAGACTCATCACTCAGACTCCTTTCCAAGACTGGGAAGCCGCAGACATCTTACTTGGAATCGCTCATCTGTCTCATTCTCTCCGATCTGTCTCAGGAGATCACCACTGGCTTGGCCGATGCTCCCAGCAGCAGTCAAAACAGTCTGTCGAGGCTACAAACAGATAACATGATTTGGTTGGAAAGAAAATGAATTTTTTCCCAAGCCTCACCACATATCAGTAGAGCAAAGAATCACACAGACCAGTTCTTCCCACAAGCAAATGAAGGTCTTGGGTTGTATGCCAGGTAGGAGAGAAAAAAGAATCCTGGTGAGACTGATGCAAGAAAATGCTCATCAACCAATAATAGACAGATGTGCTTGAAATTTCCAGGGACTCAGTCTTGCACAATAAGATCAGAGCTGGTATGTGCAGAAATCCAGTTGCAGACCTGTATGTACACCTTTTGTGTACTAGTCAAGGGGGTTGAGTAACTAGCTGCCTCTAATCAAATACCCTTGTTGGGAAGGCTTCCTACTAGGTGCACAACCCTCCCCAGAGGTTGAACCATAGGACCTGACTGGGTTCACTAACTCTCAGTACCACCCTGAAAGAGGATGGCAGAAGCCTGTCAGGAAGCCAGAGCTCCGCAGACCTGAAGGGATGCAGGTATATCATCTGAATGTGACTATGTGTCCTTAGGGCTCACCTCTCCAGAAGTAGGCTGTACGGCCTTCAGCAAATCAGACACGGCCCCGGCGAGGGTCCTGGCTGCTCTGAGAAGGTCTTCCCCACTGCCCACATCATCATCCATGAGGGCCGCCAGCAGCTTTACACCCTTGGACATTTCGGTCAGGTTGGATGAGATTGTCGTGATTGCACAGCCCACGGCCGTGTAGTCAGTGTCCGCGGGGTCACCTGAGACAGAGAAGGACCAAGACCAAAGGGGAGAGGTGATGGATGAGGAGAGCCTCATCGCTTGGTAGGAGGTAAGTGGGTCTGATGAGACTTTCCTCATACTCCCACTGGCAAGAGCCCATGTCCCACCATTCTGCAGGTATCAAATACAAAACTAGGTGCTCAGTGAATAGGACATCATCCTGACTCTAGGTGGCTTCAATAAGAATAAGGTCATCTCACCTGGAGGTCTCACATACTGAGACAGTGAACAGGGTTCCTGTAAATTTCCAAAGCAAAGGGTCTTGAATTTGAGAGGGGGTAGTAGGAGAGTTGGAGTGGCTGGGTAGGGATGTGGAAACAATAAAAATATAGTGTACTCTGTTATGAAATATATATACACACATAAAATTTCAAAGTAGGGGCATGAATCAACATCCATGCATGGTCCCAGTTTAGGGGGTCACTCTATTCTGAAACATTGATATATTGCAGACAGAAGCCTAGGTATTTCCTGGCTCTCACCAGACGGCATGAGGGTGGGAGTCAGGCTACCCCAGAAGAGGCAACTAACTACTGGATAAAACAGGCAAAGGATAGATGCTTGGCATGTCCAGACCCTTTCTAGATTCTACATTCTCCAGAGGAGAAACCGGCCTCAAAGACTTTGAAATATGTCCACACGCTGATGGACAATGGACACCAAGTGAGCGCTTTTTAATGATGCACGATATCAACAAGAAGAGATGCAATGCTCCTTACATTTCTCTTGGATCATCTGGAGCAAGTACTTAACCAGGTCAGATGTCTAAGAATAGACTGTCTTCTTACAGCATAGCAATCTGTTGCTTCAGAGAAAGAATGAATATGCACACAAACATGCACATGCATGCATGCATGCATGCACACGCACACACACAGACACACACACCAGTGCAAATCACCCAGGGACTTACCAGCCGTGAGGTTGACAACTGAAGCTGTCCCAGCTGTGATAGCATCGACTTGAGAGTGGATTTCATGTTTGGATTCATCCACTTTGTTCTGAACCCATACCCTAGATGCCTGTAAAACCAGACAATGGAATGATATAACCATAGCACTGAATTGCCCAGGAGACCAGAGAAGCTGAGCCATAGAATGAGACCAGAATTTGGCTGGACTCTCCTGCCTGCGCCAGCAGTGAACAAGCCCACGTCATCTTAAACCACATCCTGAACAGGTTTCCCATGTGTCCAGAGATGTTGAAAGGTCTATAAATTCTATCTTATCCTGCAATGTAAAAAAAATGTTTACAACTTCTAGGAAAAGTAATTTGATATGGCTATATCTGGGTGAAAACAGCTGCAAAAGAGTCAAAGATCATGTAGAGCACTTCCTCCGAGACCTAGGAACATCACAGAAGAAGGGAAGAAGAAAATGTAAAAGCTGGAGTGAAGAGTACTGTGGTGGTTTGAATGAGCATGGCCCCCTATAGGTCCCCAGTTGGTAGAACTGTTTGGAAAGGATTAGGAGGTGTGGCCTTGTTGGAGGAGGTGTTTCACTGGGGGAGGGGTTGGAGGTTTCAGAAAACTAAAACAAGCCCTTCTCTGCCTCCACTTGAGATTTTAGCTGCTCCTTGCACCATGCCTTCATTCTAACATCACGGACTCCAATCCTCTGAAACCATAAATCCATTTAAATGCTTTCTTTTCTAAGGGTCACAGCAATAGAGAGGTAAGACAAGTAGAGTGCTGTACATGTAGGGCTCTGGGCATGACACAGCCATAACCCTCTTGGGTACAAGACTCGGTCCCTCAGGGAGGCTGGAGAGACTCTGGAGGCATTGCCCCACACTGAGGATTGTCAGACACTTTAATGGTTGCTGGGAGAATGACAGACATTCTCTTTAGTGGTGTTGCTATACGTAAGCACTGTTCCCATATACAAGCCCTTACCCATGCTCCTAGGAGTAGCCCTAATTAAACTCACTGGTTCATACAAAAATAACAATAGGAGTGGGAGAAGAATAAGAGAGGGCAATGGGGTAAATATGATTAATATATATATATATGAAAATTTCGCAATGAAACCCATTATTATATGGAATTGGGATATGTTAATGTCTCACACTAACTCTGTATGTGCATTAACACTAATACTTGGTAATCTTCACTTTGCTTTTGGAGGCAACAGAGTTAGAACTTGTGCATGCCAGCTACCAAGGGTTCTTGACCAACATGGAAGTTTTTTCTATTGACATGACATGAACTATCATGAAGAAAATCAAGTATCAGGTCCATGTGCAGCTGGCATTTTTCCCAGTTTGCCTGGGAAGTTTCTGCTCTATCAGGTGGCAGGACAATGGCAAATCACACCCAAGTCTGGGGCTTTTCCTTTTTCCTACTACAGAAGCTCAAAAGGCATTCCTAGCTCTTATATTTCGTTTCAAGTAAGCAAGTGTGTCCAACCTGAAGACTGTGGGTTACAAGCATCTGATGATAGCTATGAATGGAGTCTAATACAAAAACGTAAATTTACATAAAACATTGTGAGATTTATTGGTATTGTTTTGTAACTTCACTTATGTCAAAAGTTTGAATTATGCCTGCTTGTAAGCTGTCTATTGTCTAGCATTTCAGGGCTCACTTATCAAATGATGGTTTATATTGATAATGATGACCCCCTGCAAGTAAAGCACTGATCTAGGTTCAGGGGAATCACATATTATCTTAGCATATTCTAATTCTTCAAAAACTAGTGAATTAGGACAATCACCTCCATATATTTTAAGGCTCTGTCTCCCAACTGTTCTGGATAGGGAAGGCCATTATTTATTTCCACTCTAGTTCCCTGAGTAAAATGCAAAAGGAATTCAAGGGCTTGAGAGAAATGGTACAGAGGGTAGTAGCAACCTCCACACACACCAGCATAGAGATGGAAAACAGCACTCAGGGACAACTTTGAAGAAGTGATCCCACTAGACAGGCTGAGGTTGCAAGAAAGCATCTCAGTGCTGGCTCCAGCAAGGCCATCAGTCTATCCTATGGCAGTGGTTTCTCCCTGAGACTGCCCATCAGAAGAGGAAGACAAACAAACCAACCAAACCCGCTCTGCTGCCCAGGCCTGCACACTATAACATAGACTTGTATAACCTGAGATTTCGTTGTGATGGGGTGCAGAGAAAGGAGAGGAGGGAGAAGTAGAAGGGGGCAGGGAGCAAGCTTGCTGGCCAGTGCTTTTCAAAGTTTAGCATGCCAACAAATCCCAGGGACACTGGCTAACAGGCACAGTGACAGAGAGTGCTGAGGGTGATTTCTGCTTCTCTCATAAAAACACGGATGATGGCAACGCTGCTGTCCTTAAGACTACACCGTGAAGTGTGAGGCCCTAGCTGATTTTTGTGCAGCAGCCACCAGAAGGCCTCAGTGCTCATCAGCTCACCCTGCTGCTAGGCTCAGCAGTACAATAGCCAAGCCAGGGCTCGACAAAACACTGCACTTAGCCAGTATCCCTAGGAATGTGTTGGAAACACACATGTGTAGGCTCCACCCCATACCCCCTAGATCAAAACCACATGCTAAAGAGCAGAACACAAGTGAAGATGATTGCCAGGGCCCTGAGGTAAGTTCTAACAAGCCATCCATGAGATACCATTGTGTACTGAGATCTGAGAGCTACTGGCAGTATTTAAAATGACAAAGCCAGCTACCTGAGTTGAGCTCTTATTAGATGCTAAGTGAATGCTAAGAATTGGATCATCACCTCCTCCCATTATCCCTGATCACAGATGACAGGGGAAAAGCTTGAGTGGGTGAGATGCCCAGATTCACACAGCCAGTGAATAGAAGAGCTGGGATCAATGGACTCCTGGGTCTATACTTAGCACAATAGTAATAGAGAATCAAAGACCCAACATATACCAAGACACACAGATTTCTTTACCAGCTAGCTGAAGACAGCATCATCCAGTGGAACCCAGACAGAGCATGTTGCCTTACCCCGAGTCAAGACAGAGACACAGGACGAGAAGCACTGATGGATATTTACCATATCTTGTCCGAGAGGTGGCAGTGAGTCGAGCTCGCTGAGGTCATCCTGAGCCTGCTGGACAGCGTGCATGCTTGTGTTGATGGTCCCCATAAGGGCTTGCTGTGCCGAAGTCTGCAAAGGCAGATGAGCACAAGGTGGTGAGCGGAATCTGGGGTCTGACAGGGTCCCCTTGCAAAACAGAACAAAACTAAACCTTCTCAGCCAAGAGCACATCTCATTACGCACCTGAACTAGCTCCCATTTCAACCTGAGGGCTAGAAATAGCACATTATATTAATAGAACACAAAGCGAAGGTGATTGCAGTGAAGGGCTTATAATCAGAAGGGTGTGGAGAGCTTAATTAGCAGACAAGAAGGCTGACGAGCATCTGCACAGGGGAGTTCAGGGGGTACAGTTGATCTGAGTACTGTGGATAAAAGCTCTCATGCACAGAACACAGATGGCAGTTTCATAAGATGGATTCTTGATCATTCTTAGGACTCTGCCCAAACTTAGAGCCAACACGCTTTTACAGCTGAATGATTGCCAAGCTTTGCCATTCACGAGTTCTCAGAACCAGCCCAATAGCAAGGGATTCCCAAGGGATTCCCAGGTCTGAGCGGTAGTGAATCAGATGAATTAGAAAGGATTCAGCAAGATTAGGTTACAAAGGTAGATCACGGATGACTGGCCCATTTCCCACACTTTACAAGGGTCTCAGGGCCAATCAGCTTGAAGCTGCTGCAGGGGCATGGGGCTTTGTTTCTATAGCACCAAGAGGTTCACGATGGTTAACCTTTATTCCCAACTTGAACAGATTAAAATTCACCTTAGAAACAAGCCCCTGGGCAGGTCTTTGAGGGTAGACCAGTTTCTAGCTTGTGTTAACCGAGGTGGGAAGCTGCAGTCTAAATATGGGTGGCATTAGTCCACAGGCTGGGCTCCTGGACTATGAGCACCAGCATGCCCCTCCCCTGCTTCCTAAAGTGATTCACAGTGTGATCAGCAGCCTTGTATTCTTGCCAATCCCTTGACCACACTCAAAATGTTAGCCAAAATATACGCTTCTTTCCATAAGGTGCTATCGTCAGGGTTTTGTAATTGCAATGAGAAATATAGCTAAAGACAAGCTCCCTCACTCTTTAGCCACTGATTCTAGATAGAAGCAATTAGCCATGCAATTACAAGAATGCACAGTTGATGACTTGTGGCTCAGATGTAAGGCACAGGGTTCCTACATAGAACCTGTTGCCATCTCTGATGGCCCAGCGGTTAACAGATGAATAATCGGGCACTCTCACCAGGGGAGGCATGTGTCCTCGGTGCATCTGTCCAACCATGACCTGCTGCTGTGGTGAGGGCATGCTACCAACATTGAAAGTCTCAGGCCCGCTGGAGCCAGAGCGCATGACAGCTGGCAATGCCACTGAGCTGTGCTCTGCCTTCCCAGTCCGGTTGAACTGCTGCTGCAAGATGGTAGATCTGTGGAGGAGATGGCTGGTCAATGCGAAGTAGGCACCCATGTGCAGTACGGTACAGTGGGAAGACACTGAGGATGTGCACTGCCCTAGGTTGTGGAGGCCACTTCAAAAGCACACCGTGGGCAGGGAATAAAGAATGGCACCAAGATGCAAAGTGGAAGCACCTGAGACGAATCCCTTCAGGACCAGGGTCAGTGTCTCCAGTGGGTAGTGTCTTAGTATTATACAATTCATTTGTTCTCAAGACAAATGACAGTCCTACCACAATGACGTTCTGAGGGAAGGTTGGAATACTTGATCAGTCATACTGAAAGAACATTTTCAACAGGTTTTCAGTCTAAGGAGCAATAGATGGATTCCACCCTTAGCTCAATGGGAAAAATGTGCAAGTAAATTTAAAAAAAAAACCTCTCACGAGTTCAAGCCCAGTGACCACAGAGGGTATTTATCATTTCTGGAGGCTTGAGAGACTCGTGTATCTTTTCCAAAAGACACACACACACACACACACACACACACACACACACACACACACACACACACACCATCTTAAGGTGTTTAGAATGAGTGGTAAATGAGCTATAAGTGCAGAGGACTTTGCACATGTGTAAGTAAGGAGCCAGATGGAAGGCAGTTTCTCTGGAACCCACAAGGGGTGGGGGGTTGGGGGTGGGGTGGGGTCTGGGGAACCCAGGTGTGCCTGTAGAGGTGATGAGGGAAGAGAGATTTTATGTCAAGAGGTGGGGACGATCTCAGACCATCACTGTTAACCAAGTTACAGACATGCAGAGAGAGTCAAAAGTGTGAATAGAGGTGGGTGGTGATTAATGACAAGTCCTAAGAGGTCAAAGTGCCGAGAACAAGCAACCATTGAGCATTCAACCTAAACAGAACTTCTACATAACCCTGGCCCTTGTGTGTGTGTGTGTGTGTGTGTGCATGGGGGGCGGGGTCTAGGCTCAGAGTGGAGGAGGCAGAATGTGAAGGAGCTACTGGATGGGAGGAGCGAGCAAATGCTATCTACTGGATATGATGTGGTTGCTGCACTCTTGAGTCACAGCAGCATGGCTACCTGAACAATAGCTGCACAATAAGGAGCCGAAGGCCTTCTAGCATGGAGTGGGTCTGATGAGGCCCCAGCACTAGCTGAGGAGCCCATGGGAGTTGATTTTGTTTCGGGGAGGGGAAGTCATTTTTCTTTGGTGGTGTAGACACTAGTTAAGTTCTCCACGCTTCCCACACCCATGCTTATGTAAGCAATCCTAATCAAACTTACTAGGTCAGAATCGAGAGTAGGTGGGAGAGAAAAGAAGGAAAGAAGGGGTCAGAGGGAGCACAAGGGTGGAGAAAGAAGGTAATGTGGGGTGAATCTAACTGAAGTAAATAACATATCTGTTCAAAATTGTAGAAAATAAATATAAAACATTCGTTTATACGAGCTCAGAATAGATGACACCAGGGAGTGAGGCCTGGAGGTTGCTTTCTTGTATCTCAGCCAGCAACCATATGTGAAGACGTGGAAGGTGTCAGGATCAGAGCGCCTGGACCATTCTTCCTGCTCATGTGGACTTAAGCCCATGATGATGCCCTAGGAGCAGAGGAAGTCCCAGACAGGCAGGGCCTTGGCGCTCTGCACACCCACACTTACAGGACTCTTCTTGTGGGATACACAAGTGCTACAGACACTGGCAAATGAACACCTCACTCTGGTGGGGAGCACTGACTTAATACACCTTCTGGACATTAGTCATTCCAGGACGGAGGAGACAAGGCTAGCATAACACACGGCAGCCCTGAAATAAGCCATGGCCAGTCTAGCTCCCACCTGTGTTCTTAGAGGAAACAAATTTGGGGGGGCAACATCAGCCTTACTCTTACGTAGGAAACTATGTTGGGATCAAATGAAACAGCATGCTGGACACACAGAATAAAAATGAAGATAAGAGCAGTTACTGCAAAGTTCTGTTTAACATAAGGGTGTCTGCATGGCATCCTCAGCTAGTATCACTTATTAGCTATTTCTTATTTTTATTAAATCATTCTCTCATTAATAAATTGAGCTAAGAGTTCTTAATCACACGACTTTAAAAAATTGTGTGCGTGTGTGTGTCTGTTTGTCTGTGTGTGTGTGTGGAGGGGGGTATGTGCAGGTGCCTGTAGAGGCCAAAAGAGGGAGTCAGATCTCCAGAGATGAAATTCTCTGTGATTGTGAGCAGCCCAATATGGGTTCTGGAAACCAAACTCTGGTCCTCTGTGAGAGGAGCAAGCATTCTTGACAGCTGAACTGTTTTTCCAGCCCAAAGTTGTTGTGTGATATTTTGACACTCCTGAGAAGGCTAATAAGATTTGTTTTGAATCAGAGGGCAGAGCTAGCTACTAGCTGACCAAAATTAACCACAGAGGTTTTTGAGGACTGAGGACAGATAGACAGACACAGGAAGCAGTAGGGTGGGGCTTAGGAGAGGGTCTTGGCCTATTTGGATGGAGGAACAAGAGAGAGGAGGTGCTCGGCTGCTTTTCTGCCTCTGTGGCTTCTCTGATCATTCAGGTTCTTATCCCGTTGAGTTTTTATTAAAGAAAAATTAGAAAAATGTTTCACCAAATTTTGAACTTAAAATAGCAATAGCAATGATCTTTACAATAGCAAACAAAATGTGCATGTTTTGTGTGCATTATTTGTGATACTGTCTTCAAAACCAAATATAACAAAGTGATTCTATTGTTATTCCTGACTTATATACAGACTCCTGAAGGTATAAAAATCAAAGAACAGACCCCAGATCTGCTCTGGGCATAGTTCCTATGAGAAAAAAATTTTCTGTTTCTTTAAAAAATTGTATTATTTTACATGTATGAGTGTGTTCCCTGCATACATGGTAGTGTACCCCTTGCACGCAGTGCCCATGGAAGCCCGGTGACAGATTCTCCTGTGACTGGGGTTACAGTTGTAAAGTTGCCATGTGGTTGCTGGGAATCAAACCTGGGTCCTCTGGAAAGGCAGCCGGTGCTCTTAAGAGCTGAGCCACCTCTCCAGCCCCAAGAGCAAATGGTTTGTTAGCCCTGTCTCTTTGCTACCTCACAGCCTATGAGAGTAGTGTGGCCTGTCATTAATGCCACACATGGACTGGCAAGCCTCTGAGATCCCAGAACAGAATCAAACAGAAGGCAAGTGACAACTCTTGAGGGAAGAACCCAATCCATGAAATTTATATCGCAAATGCAGAACATAACCCAGGAAAACCGGCTTCTGCTGACGATGGAGGTGAACACCATGCCTTGAGGTGTCCCCATGCAATGCTCAACATCCACACAGGACAGCTGTATGACACGCACCGCTCACCTAGGGGCCATAACTGAAAAGCAAGCCTTGCCTATCCCATCAGCATCTCACCGCAGGAGGAGGCAGATCCCTGGTACCCTGGATACTTACTTTTTTGGGGAAACTGACTCTTCTAACATGGTTGATTCCTCATCCCCTTCCAGCCCAAATCTATCTTTGCTTTGTTTCTGGAGGCAAAACAGACACAACAAGGAACATCAGCAAATCTTAACACAGGACCCCTGGAAAGAGCTTGCGAGGGGACACAAATAAAATACTCAAGTTTACTGCAAATTCTGTGTACTGGAGAGTTAACGAGTGAATAACAAAAGCACGATGCCAATGAAAATAAAGCAGAAACCCGTGACTTGATATATAAATATATCAAGCCTTGTTTATCACTGCTTACACAGAAAGAAGTCAGGCACACGTAAAAACATTCTATCAGAATATGACTCTTTGGATGGGTTGCACTGGGAAGCCTTAAAATGTCTGATTCTCTATATACTACAATGGCATGGTGTCATTATGTTGGACAAGAACAAAAGCCCAGGAAAACTGCAATGAACACTTTCAGTTTCTACAAAGTCAGGGAAGCCAAAAGCTTTCTAGAGAGAAACAGTAAGGAGCCAGGAGAGACCATCCCAAGCAGCTTTCACTATCAGCTTGATTCAACTTGAGGACTGCCCTGGAACAATCTGACCCGTGGGTATGTCTGTAGGAGAATGCTGTGACTGTTAATTGACTTAGGAGGGCCAGACCAGCTTTTGGGTGATAGCACTTCCTGGACTGCACAAGGAAGCCGGCAGAGCGCGAACCAACAGCGGCATCTCTCCACGGTTTCTGCTCTCCTTCCTGTGAGCTCCTGGTTGGAGGGTATGCTGTCTATACAGGACAGCAAGTGGGCCCAATTTCAAGCTCCTACTAGGGTTCCTGGACAGACTGTGACATGGGAATGGAAGCCAGATAAACCCTTTTCCTCCCTTAAGTTGCTTTTAGTCAGACTGTCTCGTCACAGCAAGAGAAATCAAACTAGAGCATAGACCTCTGCTCCTTATCCAGCAGTAGCAGATACAAACACACACTGTGGCAAAACTAGACGTGCTCAGGGGATTCAGGGTCAAAGATCTCATACACAAGCAGTCTTAATGTCGAAGACTCAATCTGTCAATCAAACACTTCAAATAAAGATTTCACTTAAAACAGCCCCACCATCCAGCCTTGATCTTCTTGGCATTTGTCAACACAGCATACCTTTTTGAGGATGATGTCAATGTATCCTGCAATCAGCTGGGAAATTTGCTCCCCCTCGGTGGTTTGTACTGAGTAGTAGCTTTCCTGGTACTCCCCAAAATCCTAGAAGAGCAGCAGTAGGAGAAACACAGCTGCATTAGATAAACCAGGCATCTTGAGGCCTCGGAGAGCAGCCGTAAAGCTCTGGACACGGCTCATTTTCACTGCTCTCCGCTCAAAGGAAAACTCAACTCTAAAAGCTTATTCAACAGTGAGTATTAAAACAAACAAACAAACTGGGCAGTGGTGGTGCACACCTTTAATCCCAGCACTCAGGAGGCAGAGGCAGGTGGATCTCTGTGAGTTCAAGGCCAGCCTGGTTTACAAAGCAAGTTCAGGACAGGCTGCAAAGCTACAGAAAAACCCTGTCTCAAAACTGCCTCTTAAACAAACAAACAAGCTGGGGACTTGCCAAGCCTCAGAACCTGAATTCAGTCGCTAGAACCCATGGTGGAAGGACAGAATTGACTTTGGCAAGTTGTCTTCTTACCTCCGTGTGCCCTCCACCTAAATAAATGTCAACATGAAAAGGGGAAAAGGGGTTCCTGAAACTGTAAAGGTAGATAGGCTGGATTGGCGCCTTAGGACTAAAGGAGATCTAAGGTGGTGAGTTCTCAGGCTTTCTTTTGCAACTCACTCATCCCCAAGCAGAGAACTGGAGAGGCCTGTATACCTCAGCGTGTAGTAGCCATTCTTGAGAAGTCTACTCTTTCCAGAGGACCAGGATAGTGGAGCCCACAAGAGTGCAAGACAGGAGATGCAGCCCAATGAAGGCAGAGTTCACTAGTAGCTGAAGAGCTGTGGCCCCAGACATGCCAGGCAGGTGAGAAAGTTCACTTTATTTCAACAGTAAACACAGTGAATTTCTGGGTGGCCCCACTGTCCACTTAGTGTCACAGGCTTAGTGGTTTCTGCTTCTTCCCATCAAGGTCACCGAACAATAGTAAGCACTACAGAGAAGTGTCTTCTGCCCCCAGAGAGAACCAGCACATCCAGACTGTATCAGAAAGATAAGGTGAGCTGGGCAGGGTGGTACACACCAACTCCCAGCACTTGAGAGGCAGAGGCTGTGAATCTGGTCCACTAATGAGTTCCTGCCCACCCAAAACCACGTAGTGACTATCTGTCTCAAAAGAAACAAACAAAGATAAGGTAAGGGCTAGCGAGCTGCCTCAGTGGTTAAGAGCACTCACTACTCTTGCAGGTTGGGTTTGCAGCACTCACAGGGGAGTTCACCACCATCTGTGATTCCAGGGTATCTAGTGCCCTCTTCTGGCCATGGTGAGCATCAGGCACATATGAGGTGCACAATCACACACAGGCAAGTGTAGCAGGCTTTCTTTTGGGCCACCAATCAGCTCGTAATTACAACACGAAGACTTATTATTAATTTTGAATGATCAGCTTAATCATCTTATGCCTGTCCCATTAACTCTTATAACTTAATTTAATCTCTTTCTCTTTATGTTTTGCCATTGGGTTTTACCTTTCTTTCATTCTGTACGTCCTACTCTGCCTGGTTGGCTAGCCCTGGTCTCCCCCTCTTTCTCCCTTGTTCTCTCCTCTGTCCTTGAGCCTAGACTCATCCTCCTACTTATTCTCGCTGCCTCTCAGGCCCACTTATCCCTCTACTGCCTACCTATTGGCCTTTTTATTAGGCCAATCAAGTGTCTTAGACAGGTAAGGTAAAACAGCAATGCATCTTTACATAACTACACAAATGCAGAATAAACAAATGTAACACATCTTTACATTGTTAAACAAATGCAGAATAAGCAAATATAACACACCTTTACATAGCTAATATTCCACAGCAGGCAAGCATTTATACACATAAAATAGTATCTTAAAAGGGAAAACAAAATCCTGTATTCTTTTTCAGCATGTTCTCTGACCATAATGGAATCCAACAGAAAATCAATAGTAGAAAGACAACAGGGAGATCTCCAAACAACTGACCACAAGAGAACCAAAGCAGAAATCAATCACAGAGAGTCAGCAGGAAAGCACCAAAAACTGGGACATTAATAAAAGCTGAGAGTAGGAGGAAGTAACTCCTTATGAGAAGCATTTACCTAACTTTACACCTTGGTGAAAATAGCAGTATACATTCTCTCTTTTTGGTGTGGCCATTAAATAGCTTGTTATAAATATATTCTAATAATATTTTTAAGTACTTAGAATTCTTTGGAAAGACCAATGGTATTAAAAGAGATATAATAAATATAATTGTCTCCAACTTACCTACTCCTGCCTTTTTAAAATATAAATCATCTTTATTGATACAATAAAAAAGTAATAAAATAAAATATAGAATACAATAGAAAAAAGAATCACTTGTTATAATTAAAGACTTGAAAGCTACCCTGGAGTGGTTGCTACTCATGAAGAGGCTTAGGTTTTTCTAGCAGTTAACAGGAGCAGAGGTACCACACTTAACCAAGCTAACAATCATAGATGTCACAATTTAAATGCCTTTCCCAAAAGTACCACTCCAAAGTCTTAAAGTGACTTCTTCTAGTATGCCTAAATATCATGCGAGGGCACAGCTCTCTGAGAACTAACATCCATGTTCGGGGTCTGTATAGTCCATCCAGCCACAGATGACTACAGAAGGTACAGACTCCAGGGATTCCTTCCAACTCATCTGGGCCTATCAATCTATGATCAGATTATGTGACTATGCTACTTTGGTTTTTATTTATTTTGTTTTAAACGTTTTGCAAGATTATTCATGTTACTGGATGTCTGAGGTTAGCCTGCATGTACACATGTGCACCGTGTGAATGCTTTGTGCCCATGACATTCAGAAGAAGGCATCAGATCTTCCAGAACTGTAGTTACACATGCTTGTGAACTACCACGTGGGTGCTGGGAATTGAACGTGGGACCTCTGCAAGTCTCTCTATCCCCAAATATGTTTTAACTACCAACTTGACACAGTTTCAACTGGGAAGTCATCAAGAATGAATTGGTCTGTGAGCATGTCAGTGGGAAACTGTCATGATTGTTAATTGATACAGGAAGACCCAGCCCATTGTGGGTAGCACCATTCCCTAGACAGAGAGGTTCCTGAACAGTATGAGAGAGGAAGCAACTATCAAGAGCAAGTAATTAAGGTTCCACGTGTTTAGTGTGTTTATTCTCTCTCTGCTCTTGCCTCTGGATGTCTTGCTTTGAGTTCCTGCCTGGACTTTCCCGCAACAATGGACTAAAGTTGCTTTTGGTCAAGCTTATTTTATCAGAGCAACAGAAATGAAACAAGAACAGTAACCAATCATTCCTCCCAAACTCCTTTATACTTTTTAAAATGTCTTATTTTACTATGTCTACATGAAAATGTAGATTCCAAAGACTTTAGTCTGCAGTTAACAACTTCTAGTATTGTTTTATTTTTCTTCTTACTCAACTTACTTGGCAAACTACTTGCATTTTTCAAGATTCACAAGTAAATGTGTCTCCAGATGGCTACATAGTTATATTCTGCTAAGAGGAATTTTTGAAGTGGAGAGGCAGAGTAGAGGTCAGAAAGTCTGGAACAATCATCTACTTTCTATGAATTTTATACTGTTTTATCACCTCACCCAATGCTAGAAACTGTGAAGCAGTCACTACTATCCCAATTTAAGCTGGGGAAATCAGTTGTACCCACAGGCTGCCCTCCAGTATTACCTAGGACCACATATATCAGTCCCCTCAGAGTCATGCTGTCCCTACCAGTGTGAAGCTCTTAGGTGAAGCTGCCCAGCGCTTGACTGTGGTGAGGGGCCACTCCTGCAGCACCTCCTTGGTCTTCTCATCCACCCGCATGACGGAATCCTTGGTGATGCCCAGGAGGCGGGGAACCAGCTTGTTCTTGCCTTTCATTTTCTCCTGGAAAGAAGAAAGCCAGGGATCATCAGCCTTTCTAGAATGCACCGTTTTTAGTATGTTTTACCTGCAGTTTGCTTACAGACCAGGTACAGCTTTTTAAAAAGCCAAGTGAATAACTAACTCACTGAGAAAAAGGGATGGGGCAGGAGGACACCGGGACACTGGAGAGATTCATAAAAGTGTGTGGCTTCCTGTATAGGAGCACTATTCAGCAGGAGGGGCTGTTCCAAAACTGTCAGAAAGAAGAGACTGAACTGGAGAGATACCCAGAAAGAGACTGGGAGATGAAATCCAAGTATTATCATCCCAGGAAGTATGTGGGTGGGTGAAAAATCAAAGAGGGGTACTGTATAATTCAAACCATTAAAGTGAACCCAATTAGAATCTTCTACAGAGGGAGAGATTCTTCCCCTTTAAACACGTCCCTGAAATCCACTTCCAGCCCTTGCTTTTGCACAGCAACAGGTCTCGAGTCTTTGTGGCATCGTTTTTAGGGTGTTATTTAGCATTTGAAGATTTGTCACTGTGTATATTCATTGTACATGCTGCAGTGCTATGCAGTTTCTTATAGGCATATGATGGATAACGAGCGCATCTCTCCACCCCCATCCCCAATTTTGTTTCTTTGATATAGGGTCCAGGTTGGGCTGGAATGCACGGTAAGCATCCTGTCTCAGCCTTCTAAGTGCTGGGGCTACAGGTGACTCTAAAAATGACATTAATGATTAATTTAATAGTTTTTAAAAATATAATGTGATGCATTAACATAATTGATTCTTCCTTCACACTTATTCTAAGCCTTTCAATTTGTTAATGATTTAGGAAGAATATAGGTGGATTTTTTTTTTCCTGAGACAGGGTTTCTCTGTAGCTTTGGAGACTATCCTGGAACTACTAGCTCTTGTACACCAGGCTGGCCTTGAACTCACAGAGATCCACCTGCCTCTGCCTCTCAAGTGCTGAGATTAAAGGAATACATCAGCACCGCCTGGACAGGTGGGTATTTTTTGTTTTTTGGTGGTTTTTTTTTTTTGAGACTTCTGGGTAAGAAGTGTTGTTCCAGCAAAAACATTGAAATAAGAATAAAGGAAAAGTGAGCACGCTTTAACACAACACACACAGATGAGGTGGAGGGAGGGAGGATGACAGAGGGAGGGGAGAGGAAGAGGGAGAGAGAGAGGCAGAGAGAGCTCGCACTCTAGTACACGGGATGGGGAGACACAAAGACAGAGGGACAGAGGAAAGTCACAAGAAGGAAGTCTCATGGGAAGAAAGACTAGGAAGTGAAGGACTGGAGAATAAATGCCTGTAGGACATATGCCAGGCATACACTAGCCATGTGCCCTTTGCTATCTGTGAGACGTGCTTATACATTAGCAAAACCAAACAAACGAACAAACAAAATACCTCCCGAAAAATAATACAGACAGTATTTCTAATAATAAAAATTTAGGAAATAAAATTTCATTTATGTCAATCAGTATTTTAAAATTAATTCTCAGAACTGAAGAAGGTATGAAAGGAATTAATTCATAACTAATGGAAGTTAAAAATGGTCCAGCCTGAGGCCACAGAGATGCTCGGCAGTGAAGAGCATGCACTACTCTTGCAGAAGGCCTGAGTCTGCCTCTCAGAACCCAGCTCAGGTGGCCGAGAGCCACCTGTGACTTCAGTTACAGCGAATCTGATGGCTCTGGTCTCCACAGGTACTACATTACCATCTGTAAGCACAAACACACAGACAGACAGACAGACAGACACACACACACACACACACACCCCTTAAAAAATATGACAACCCTTTATAAAAGAATATGTCAATACTTACCCATCCAGAGGCTTAAAACTTTGACACAGCCTGCCTCTAGGAACTCTATGTTTTAAAATATTTAAGTGTATGTAATAATTTGGTCACAAAAAAATCACAAATAGAGTTTTTCTTAGTGAAAGGCTAGAAAGATCCTCAGTTTCCAATAACAGAAGACTTCATATAAATAAAGTATGGCATATTCAAGAAACATATTACAATATTTAAAAATCATTTTATGGGACAGGAGAGATGGCCCAGTGGCTAAAAGCACTTGCTACTCTTGCAAAAGAACAGAGTTTAGTTCCTAGCACCCACATGGCAGCTAACCCATAGCTTTAGTTCCAAAGAATTGGACATCCTAACCTGACCTCCAAAAGTACTTCATACACACACACACAAATACAATCGCATGTGCACACACAAAAATAAAAATAAACTTTGTAGGAAAACAAGATTTTATGGAAGTAAATCATTCAGTATATATAAAATAAAAACTACAGGATACATGATCCTACTACAATAACAACATAAAACTTATATATAATGGAGAGAATCAGGTCATACTACATAGCCAGGGATGACCTGAAACTATGGATCATCCTTTCCTTTCCAAGATTTGGAATTACAGCCACTATACCTGGCTCAACAAACAAACATTTTTAAGAGGTCTGTGTATGTTACATGAAAAGATGCTGATAATGATTGTGATTGGTACAGTTTTCCTTATTACTAAAATTTCATTTACTATAGCTAAATTTTCAGTACTATCAGAAAGAAAGAATTTTCAGTGGTATGAGCACATACCTACACAAATGTCCTCAGTAAAGTAGGTGTGTATATTCACATTTGTGTAGAATGCATGTCTGAGGTATGTGTACCCACATCTGACATTTGGGAACCTGCACTAAAAGCAGTCCCGATGCTCACTAAATCATGCATCATCCACAGGCCCCAGACTCCACAAGATTACTGTAATCGTATTTTCCCTTTGTAAATGAGACTATTTGTATGATGGTTTGAAAGAAAATGGCCCCAAAGGGAGTGGCACTATTAGGAGGTGTGGCCCTGCTGAAGTAGGTGTGGTCTTGTTGGAGGCAGTGTGTCACTGTGGGGGTGGGCTTTAAGGTCTCTTTTTTCAAGCTTCACTCAGTGTGACAGTCAGTTGACTTTCTGTTGCCATCTGGTCAAAGATGTCTGCTGACATACTCTCCATTATGATGATGATGAACTGAACCTCTGAAACTGTAAGCTACCACCTCAATTAAATGTTTTATTTGTAAGAGTTGCTATGATCATGGTGTCTTTTCACAGCAATAAAAACCCTAACTAAGACACTTTGCTTAAAGAAGATGGGAGCAAATGGTGAAGCCACAAAGGGAACAAATGCCTAAGCTCAAAAACATCTGTGGGCTGGGTGTGGTGACCCACGCCTTTAAATTCAGCACTTGGGAGGCAGAGGCAGGTGGATCTCTGAACTTGAGGTCAGCCTGGTCTGCAGAGTGAGTTCCAGGACAGCCAGGGCTGTTACACAGAGAAACCAATGTCTTGAAAAAAAAAACCAAACCAAACCAAAACAAAACAACAAAAACCATCTTTAGCACCTAGTACTCAGGGGACAGTCCTCTTCAACTTCAAGATCAGCTAGGACTGCATAAAGAGATTTTGTCTTTAGGTAGGAAGGGAGGGAGAGAGGGAGGAAGGGAGGGAGGGACCCAGCCAGCCAGGTAGGCAAGCAGGCAGACAGACAGACCGACCTAGCTTCCTCACAAGAGGAGGCCACAGCGTTGTCAGGACAGCAGGGAATAGGAGAGAACAAAGCACTCTGACTCAGTCCCCCTCTAATTCCAAGCCTGTTATTAAGAGTACAACCCAGAATTTCTGGAGTTTCTGTCATATGTCAAGAGTCAGTTGATATGAGACAGAAAATAAACTGAATTTAAAGAACATATTTCCTTTTCTTTGTATCTATCATAACTTTCATTGACTAGGACAAATTAAGGAGGACATGTGACATAAATTCAATTTGGTTGTCAGTGGTCAACCATGATCACTTATTCTAGAGGACTCTAGGGCTTTGAGTCAGCTAACCTCTGGGAAGGTCAGAAGAGCAGCACCAAGACTGCTCCTTTGGGACATGAGCAAGGCAGAGATGTCAGGAGGCTCACACACTAGCCTGGCATTCACGTGCTATGGTTAGATTTGGGTCATGATTGGCCAGATGCCACATCTGCTTTAGGTAAACCGCACCCCCCAACCCCAGCTACTCACCTTCACCAGGAAAAAGGACACTCCATATGTCCGGAGGGACCGGGCATGTTTGACATACTTGACCTTGGCTTCTAGTTCACTCATCTCCCCGCAGTTTTTATGTTCCTGCAAAAGCAACAGTGGGCACGGGGTGGAGATCTGTTACTCTAGCCAGCCATTAGCTGGACTCAGTGAGAGGAGGTCCCTACATTTCTGCATCAGATCTCTCCTGCTCCTTCATGACACTGAGCCTGTGGGAGGCTTAAGTGCAGGGCTTCCCACGTAGGTTACAGTGGAGTGTAAGGATCCATGTCCATATCCAGCAGGGCAGGAGTAGCTGCCCCAAGGACAACTACATCCTCAGAGGACCCAATACCTGAAAGGGCCCAGAGTTCATATTTTAAGCAATAGCAAGAAAGATGTTCAAATGTTCGTCTACCATCAATTCAGAATGTATGTTTTCAATGGAGAAAGGCACACATATGTCTGAACATTATTTGTGTTTTATATACACACAATTTATATTTTAGCTTCTATTTCTATTTCAAAATCAAAGAAGATTGAGAGCTTGGATTCACTAGAACGTTTCAAGGTCATGTGGATAGCTTGGCTTTTCTTGTTTATTGTCTATGACGGACAAGTCACTGGCTTCAAAAATAAGCCAAGATTTTTGAAAGGCCCAAGCTCCCCAATTCTAGCTTCAAAATAAACCAAATCTCAGGACAAAGGAGTTCTCTGCGTCTTTCCCAAAGCAGCTTAATGGCCCATCACCTTGTTTCAATGTTACCAGCATAATGCTTTTGAAATTAAATGCATGCACGCTTTTTTCTCAGAAGAGCTAAGTAACCTTTAGCAAGAAAGTATGAATTAAGATAATAAATCTGTTCAAAGTAGAGCTGCCAGCCTCTATCCTCCTGACTCACAGATCATTCATTATAGAAGAATACATGCATGGGGCACCAAACCTACCACGTGTGGGATGTACCTCCTGAGAATGAATGAGGACCAAGGTAAAGAAGGAATTTCTGCACATTGCCAATACCTGAAATATCCGCTTCTCGGCTCCTCTCTGCTTGATGTATTCTTTTGGTAGAAATTCCTTTAGACTGAGGGAGAGAGGGGGAGGGGAGAGACAGCATTTACCACACTGTGTGGAGAAGCAGAGACTGTTGGTAAAACTCTCAGATAGGTCACCAACACTCCCAGCATCTCATGGCACAATACTAGGGGGTAGCATACCAGGATGCACTTTTAAAAGACACCCCCAAGGGGGGGCAACTGATTTATTTAAAGGAGGAAGGTCCAGCATGCACTGTCAAGGGAAAAGACAAATGCTGCCACTCATACAGCTACAGCGTGCGTCCCTTTTCAAGACACAAAAGACAGGATTTTTACTGTAAAAACATTTTATATAAAAAATATAAAAACAATTATATTTTTTAAAGGAAGTCATGGGAGACTAAGTCTAATACTAATGAAAAATGTTTTTCTAGGAATAAGGAAAACACGAATGGATTGGGTGAAACCAGGTTAGTCAACATATCTTATATTAAGGTTTTTCATTGTGGAACACACAAAATCACCAAGAAATAGTTAAAAATCTAAAGTACATTGGTACAAACTTTAAAAAAGTAAGTTGTGTTGACACTATTGCTATAAGAAAAATAACGACTCCAAGTAATTTTGGAAAACAGTCCTTTGACTATACATCCCAAGTGAGATATACCTTAAGACAGAATGAACAAAAGAAATACGAACCAAAATGTTGACTTACTATTTAAATTTTATTATTTATCATCACTTAATATGTCATGATGAATGCATGTGCATGTCCATTATGTGTGTATGGGCACACATGTGTGGAGGTCTCTGTTCTTTTCTACTTTTACATGGGTTGGGAAGAGACTTTCTGACCAAGGCCCTAGGAGGAAAGGATCCCATTGGGAGTCTGGCTCCAACTCACTCCTTCATGGGTTCCAGAGACCATACCATTGCACACTCAACACCTTCAAGCTACCCTTTAATTTGTGGCACTCTATGAGATCAGAATTCCAATGCCTGCAGAGAGAAGGGGAAGAGAAGGGAAGGGAGGGAAAGGAGGCACCAACCACACACTTAGGGTGACACGGTGCCAGTTGATTTCTTTTTTAAAAGTGCCCAGACGCTGCTGGAATCAGAGATGAGTGATTTGGAAGAAAACCAGATCTGGTCTCAAACCCAGATGTTCACTAAAACTCAAGTTCTTTTCTTTTATGGGTTACTTGTAATGTTACTTTTATTGTTTATATTTGAAGGTATATAAAATATGTCTGATAGACACAGGCATATTGAAAGAATTACCATAGTCATGCAAATTAATATATCTATCACCTCACAATAAGTAAATTAATATATCTATTACCTCACAATGTTGGTGCATGTCAGGATAAAGTAACTAAAAATCTTTCTTAGCAGATTTCCAGCAGACATATTAACTAGGGTCCTTTGTTCTTTAGTCATTTGTCCACAGAACTGAAACTGCTCTTTGACTTCCATCATTCCTCCATCCCGCTGCTGTCTATCTGCTTTCTCTCTCTTCCCCTGGCCCCCATCTCCTCTTCCTTTCCTTTTCCCTCCATCTGAGGAACAAACCCAGGCCTTGCACATGATAGGCAGGTGTTCTGCCAATGTGTTATATTTCCCTCCTCCAGACGCAGAGTTTCAATTTCTCCGGCTTGCTTATTTCATTTACACGTCTTCAGGTTCATCCATGTTATCAAACAGGCAGGGTCTCCTTAAAGGCTGACTCCTATTTTTTCATACATATACTAAAACCCCATTTTCTTTCTTTCTTTCTTTCTTTCTTTCTTTCTTTCTTTCTTTCTTTCTTTCTTTCTTTCTTTCTTTTCTTCCTTCCTTCCTTCCTTCCTTCCTTCCTTCCTTCCTTCCTTCTTTCTTTCTTTCTTTTAACCCCGTTTTCTTATGTAAAATTGAAGCTGCCTGAACCAGCAATTCCAACAGCAGAATCCCTGGTGTGACAATACACTGAGAAGCTGTAAGGAAGCTGCTACTGCTGGGGACAATGTTTACTGTCCCCACATGTCCCAGAATTGCCACCAAAGGGGCAACAGCCACCTCCACACTGGCTTTAAATCACCTGAAGAGCAAAGAGGATTGTTATAGTTTACATTTACTGACAAGAATGTGCCCAATTTATGAGAAGTGAGGGCTAAAAGGGGACATACAGAGATCTGAAGTGTCCCCCTGGCAGAGGCTACAGGAGCGTGAAGTGGCAGGAATGCAGCAGTACCATCAAAAGGACACAGAAAACCAGCTTTGTTTTCACTTCAGTCGTTAACATTGAGTCACCAAATAACAGCAGCAGCATCTCTAGCTGGTGTCCTAGACACTTTGCAGAGTGTGGTCTCTGGATCACAGCAGCAGCACCAGCTAGGAACCTGCTAGGAATGCCAAAGGGTGACCTGCTAAGGGGCTCAGTGGAGGGCTCAGGGGCATATGTCAGCAAGCCCTGGTTCTGGGCAAAGCAGAGATACCACAAGTCCTGGGCAGCCAGCTGAAATTACAAACCAAAAGACTTGGACTTGACTCCAGATTTCAAGATCAAAATGTCTGTGTGGCTGAGAGTCCTGGGTAAGCTCTGGTGGCTTGCAGCAAGACCATGGCTTGAAGGAAGTCCTGGGTGAGCTGGGAATGCCTGGAGCAGCCACAAAAAGTGACCATCTTAAGATGAGGGTGAGAAAGGCACATGGGTCCATCTGCTATCACAGCCTGAGACATTTATAAATAGCAGAAACTTCTGCAGCCCAGGGCATGTGACAATAAGGTGACCCTATGTTCAGTCATCTGGAGAGGGTTGTGCCCTCCAGAGTGGAGGGACACTGAGTCCTCACCCAGGTGATGAATATACTAGCTGGATACCTCATCTTTACAAGGGCCCTGACTGTATCCTGAGGTCCCATCTACATGATCTTGATGGCCTCGCAGCATCCTAAAGACCCCTCTTGTTAAGTCTAGCATGTGAGCAATCCCTGAAGTGTAGAAGGGACCCATTAATCATAGCAGCCTGGAAGAGGCACAGGAAGTGAGTCTGAAGATTTATTTTACCCTCGCAGTGGTTCTGTGATCCCAAACTAGTCCAAACACCCTTGTCTAGGCAGCCCAGGCCACTGCCGGGGAACTCAGAGTCAGCACAAGGCTGGATTAATTCAGATCTTGCTGGTTTGCTGTGTTCTTGAGTTGGAAAGTCAGGAGGCAGGTAAGCAGGGCCTGGAGGCTAGACAAGGAACAGACCCTGAAGGTGTCACTAGTCCTCATTTAACCACCCTGAGAGGACAGCTCTGGGATGTGAGATCCACAAATAGGCATAAGCAACAGGGAAACACTCATGCAGACAAGTGTCTCAGCACAGTTTACTCTTAATGCAGTGTGACAGTGATGGTGAGGTACAGGGAGCAAGACACAGCTGAAGGAAAGCCCAGGTTGGAAGGTCTCCTTCATGATTAGCACAGGCTCTAGACAAAGATTCCACAAACGCACACCAGCTTGGGAGGAGGAAGTACTATTTGAACTGGCACCAGCTTAAAAACTGATCCGGGCCTCCTACTGTGCCGAGAGCTTGGCTTGTTGACAGTAGCATTACCTAGAGTTTATGGGGAAAATTTTCCAAGTCCACTCTTTCAGAACCCAGATTCATCTCTGGGATTGCTTTGTTCTCTTGGTAAAAACTTGATTGGAATGACGGCCCAGGGAGCAGAGGCGCCAGTAGCCATGGTCAGAGTCTTCCTCTGCCTGTTCCCTGCCTGCCCACCCTCCACCAAGAGATACTACCTTTACACAGCCACACAGAACCTTTGGGCCTGGTGTGAACACCTAGTAACCTGCTCTATCTCCATCCTGTGTGAAGAGGACAGGTTCCCATCTCAGAGCCAGACTACAGCAACTATCTTTTGAAACGTGATGCTAACTGGGTAATACTTGATATCATAAAAGTTCTCCATTATTATATGCCTGTATGGTGGTTTGAATAGGTACAACCCCCACAGACTCATGAGTTTGAATCTTTTGCCCATAGGGAGTGGCACTATTAGGAGGTGTGGCCTTATGGAGTAGGCGTGGCTCGTTAGAGAAAGTGTGTCACTGTGAAGGCAGGCTTTGAGGTCTTAGAAGCTCAAGTATGGCCACTGAGACACAGACTCCTGCTGCCTGCAGATCAAGATATAGAACTCTCAGATGCTTCTCCAGCTCCTTGTCTGCTGCATGCCTCTATATCCCACTATGATGATCTTGGACTAGACCTCTGAAACTGTAAGCCAGCCCCAATTAAATGTTTCCTTTTATAAGAGTTGCCATGGTCATGGTGTTTATTCACAGCAATAGAAAGCATAACTAAGAAAACCTACCATAAAGAAGTCCATGTTAATGCTACCAAGTTTGATTTATTGTGTGTTTGTGTATGTAACTGTGTCACATGCACAGGTGTGTCCTGTTCTATCACTCTGTGTCCTATTCCCTTGAAAGTAAGTGTCTCTAAATAAACCTGGGGCTAGACTGGCAGCCTACAGGTATCCTCCTGTCTCAGGTGGCCACAAGGTATCTGGGGATTTGAACTCAGGTCCCTGGATTGTGCAGCAAGTATCCTTAGACAGTGAGCCATCTCTTCTTTTTAAGACGGGGTCTCATGTAGCCCAAGCTACCCTTGAGCTCACTAGGTAGCCAAGGATGACCCTTTCTGAGTCCTGAGTTTACAGGCACATGCTATCAAACCTGGTTCCTTCTAGATGAAGTTAATTCTCACCAATATTTTAACATACTCTATGCCTCCCTGTAGCTATGAATAATAATGCAGCTGGTTTTTCCTTGTGGGTATGTTTTTAAACATGAACAGGCACATTCTGGGATGTCTCGCTTCCTCTCAGATGTCACTGGTGTTTTCAAACATTCTGAAATGTGACACCCCATGTCTTTTCTATTTTAGAGACCAATTGGAGCTAGAGAGATGGCTCAGCAGTAAGGCACTTTCTACTCTTGCAGACGACTGGGGTTCCAGTCCCAGCACCTGAATGGCAGCTCACAGTTGGAGTTACTCCAGTTCCCGGGGGGTCTAATGTCCTCTTCTGGCCCTCCTCAGCTACCATACATGGCTGGGATACACATACACACAGACGAGCAAAATATCCACACACATAAAATAGGAAGAAATACACTATGAAAAACCATTTGCTTGTAGTCGCAAACATTTTGTAACTGAGAATGCCCTTGACCCCTGGTCCCCCTCCTCCACCACTAAGAGTCTGGGATGCAAGGAGTCTACACTTGCTAGATAAGCACTACCACCTGAGCTAAGGCCCTGCTCTCCATTTTCTGTAATTTTGCCAATGCTGGGGACTGAACACCAGACTCTATCACATCAGCACCCCCTCAATAATTTGGTTATGAACAACTTCAGACACATTAAGATGTCGTAGCGAACACTTTACACACTCATCTCCTAGTGTGTAAAGTCCCATTCAAGTCCCACCTATAACAGATGATCAAATGTCTCAAGTTCATCAGTAACTCTCGTCTTCACCAACACTATAAAGGCCTATGGGAGGCTTTTACTCAACACTCCTTAACATTTTCCACAGGCTTCTAAGGGTCATGGAGGGAGCTGTGATTACAATGTTTTGCGTTGCTGCTGATTTAGGAGTTATTTCTTCTTTAAGCTGGACTGTGTTTTGTCAGTCTCTCTTAGCAGCATCAGCTCTGGCACCATAGTCTCCCCACCTTTCTAGAAATAGTTCACACTCAGTATTTACACAGACCATGCTACAATTAATGCCACAGAGACAAAGCTAACGGCTCTATCATGAGGTCTGGAGTTCGGATCCCAGCACTTCCATTAAGTGGAGTCCCCAACTCCAAAAGACGGACATCTTTTTCTGGCCTCACTTCCACCCACACATAAGCACAGAAGCATGCACAGACATATAAATATCAAAATTAAATTTAAAGAGCAGCCAAGTAGAGTCAAGGAATCATCAAAGGATTAGTATGCAGTATCTTTTTGTCTTCTCTATACTGCTGCAACTTCATACATAAATATGCCAGTCTTTAGTGAATTAAAGGACAATGCTGTTATTTTGTTTTTAAAGCTTTTCCAAACAGTCAGCCATGAAAAACATACATACACATAAATAACATTATATGGAATACGTGTGTGTGTGTGTGTGTGTGTGTATGTGTGTGTGTGTGTGGTATGTAAGTTCTGATGATTTTATTCAGGTGTCAGGCTTCTGTGGACCATGTCTCTACCTACTGTGTCATCTTTCTGGCCCATTTTCTTCTTCTTTCCTTTCTTTCCCCCTCCCTCCTTTTTTGAGACAGGGTCTTGCTATGTAATATAGGCTTGCCTAAAACCCACCAAGTAGTCCAGGCTGACCTCCAACTTGCAACCTTACCACCCCCCCTTTTTTTTCAAGACATGGTTTCTCTGTGTACAAATCCTGACTGTCCTGGTCTTATAGACAAGGCTGGCCTCGAACTCAGAGATCCACCTGCCTCTGCCTCCCAAGTGCTGGGATAAAAGGCGTGAGCCGCCACCACCTGGCTCTAACTTGCAGTCTTGTAGGGATGATCCTAAGTCCTGGGATTCTAGGCACGTCCCAGCATGCCTGGCACTGATTTCTGTTATTCTAAATCAGTATCTTCGCTAATGTGATGCTGAGTCTACAAATCACTGAAAAGCTTGCAGGAGAGTCAGAAGATGCTTTCATGAAAATGTCCCAAGTGTGCTGATATTAAACACAAGTGCTAGACAAAAACTTTTTAAAAAATATAATAAATACGTTCGTTATGCACACTCCTTCACATCTTGCTCACCCATTACATGGCTGAAATTCCCAGTGGCTCTGTTCATCCTGGCCCTCTTACAAACTCAACCTTCCCAATATTAAGTTTGCAAACTCTTAATTGTTTAGGTGAAAAGCAGGGAGGAAGGCTACATGCAACAAAAGAAAAGAGAGGGGAGAGGGGGAGAGAAAGTTACCAAGCCTCCTAACACAGATCTAGCCAGTCAGCAGGAATAGCCTAAGCAAAACTAGCATTCAACATTCAATCTACAAACCAAAAGTGTGACCCTGAAGGTTTGTTTTAATTAAGAGGGGTCTCACCTCCTCAGCAATCTTCACCAATACAGTAGAAACAAGAACATGTACAATTAAGTATCTACAGTAAATGAAAAAGCTTCATTACCTAGACTAGATATGGTCTAATTAAAGAGTAAATCATATGCAAGAGGAGAAATAATTGCTACCAGGCATAACGGGTTTGTTTTAATTTAGAATCTGAGCAAGGGGACACAAACTATTGAGAGACGCAGGCTTCATCTAGGGAAAAGAAAGTCTTAAGCAATACAACCACCTGAACACTGGCTGTTCAGGTGGTCAGATGGCCAAGATATTTTGGTTGGTGCGAGCATGCAGCTTACAGCAGGATCAGTCTTCAGTGACATCTGTCAGACCACCGCCAGACTGACTGCTGTACAAGTGGCTATCAACAAAGGAAAGGAACACCCGTCACAATCTGGGTGACAGAACACATGACATCAAGGAGGCTAACAAGGCTGTAGCTATGAAAGCCTAAAGTGAGTGGCGTATTTGACTTACAGTGTCTTTGTCTCATTAATCTGCCCTCCACTTTCTCCTGTTCATTTGCAGTCACTGTGGAAGCAGAGGTCAGCTGAGAGACTGACCGAGTGTGAGGTTTGAATTTCTGAGTGTGAAATCCATGAAAAGAACACAAGCATGGTGCCCATAGCAAGGCACATAGTGTCACAGAACAGAAGGGCACATTTCCCCAGGGTTCCTACAGAAGGAAGCCAGTTTGGCTGTGGAGAACTGGGCCCAGAGGAGCACTTGGCCAAACAACTTATCTGGGAAACAGGGACTATCATAACAGGAACTGTTCAAGGCCACCTCAGACAAAACTTGTTCAATGCATATTATAACAAAAAGCATCGCATTGCAAAAGCCCCTGGGGTTCATTAACTCAACCTAGTGTTGTAGTGTCTTTTCTTTAACAGCTCAGTTTGGACCACAGAAGGTGTGCTATCTGACATTGCCTGAGCTCAGGAGGAAAGCTTGGCTTTCTTTTTTTTTCCTCAAGGGCACAGGCTGCTTCCAACCTTCTACCAAAGAGAACATGAAGGTCCAAAATGCTTGCCTTACCCTCATCCCTCAACCACCCCAGCACTACAGATGACCCGCTGAAGACATCTTAAGATGGCCGAATCTTCCTCTGGCAGAATTCACATAAGCTTTCCACCCCACCTCCCTACAGGTTATAATTCTAGGTGACCTGGACACTGATGAGAATGGTAGATTATTTTTATCCTCATCCAAATGCATCGTACTAATGGAATTAGAGCGGGAAAAGGAGAGGGAGGACAACAGATAAAGAACAGCATCAAAGGAAGCAATACATAAAGCCCCTAGGAAAGTTCAGATCCACGCCAAGGCAAAGGGAACCTCAGGAAAGCGGCAGCCTGCCTAGTAGGATGTTTTTAAGAGGGTGAAGCCATGGGCCCCCGTTTTGCATGGCCACAGTGAATCTGTAAAGTCACCTTTCTTATGTAGGCACCTGAGTAGAGCTAGAGAAAAGAAACTACCCTGTCCTTCTAGAAAAGAGAACCAAAGACCAAAAGAGAGACAAGGCCACGACCAGGAATCCATGTGTACACTCTGCTCCCAAAGCGACCAAGAACTCTTAAGATTCTAATAAAGAATTCAAACCTAGGCTGGAGAGAGAGCTTAGCCATTATCCTGTTTGGGGTTCCAACATCTTAAAAGAGCTGGGTGTGGGAACCAACTGGCCAGGTATCACAGACTCTCCAGCAAAGAAAGAATCATCTACTGTGGTGATGAAGAATGGATAATACTGACAATCATGAGTCTGTAGTTTTACATATCTTACTCTACCAACAACAGTCTGCATTTTGGGCCCCAAACTCAGCTGAATGAAAGTCAATTCATACAACCAATAGGGACAAGGAGGTGCCTCTTGGATTCCTCCTCAAAAGTAAACAGGGGGAAAGAGTGGGAAGAGAAATAACGGAGGGGCACTTACTCTAAGAATCCAGGCTTGTGTTTATGCTCCACGTGAGGTCCAAACTGTATCTGGGCTTGAAATCCACCAAACTCACATGCCTTCTCAAAGGAAACAGGGTGAGAGCCATTCAGGATGTCATCCCGAGCCTGAAACACATGAAGAAGGAAGGGATTCAGGGGCCTCACTTTTCCAAGTGACATATTCCTGACTAAGGACAGGTACTGGAGATAAGCAGCCACAGTGAAGAGTGGGGTAGGCAGAAACAAGGCTAAAAGAAAGGGAGGTTTTGTGTTCCCCTTTCAAAGTAGACAACAGCACGACAGGATTCATTCAACAATATTTGGATTATCGAAAGACAATTAAAGAAATATATCAACCACATAGATAATGTAGGAAGGCAGACGAGACTGTGAAAAAGAAAGAGACAATGGAATCATGTGAAATGCCCGGATTTTTATGGGTTGATTTGCTTCACCTGAGCCCAGGTCATAAAACCAGCAAGAAAAATATCTACAAAGAGGTAAAACTATGGGATCTACTAGGAGAGACAGACAGACAGATATGTACTCCCATACCCAGACAAGAGATCAGTCTGAGGACATAAAGGGCCCAGCAATGCAAGATTTGACATGAAAGCTCTGCTCCCAGCTCTCCTAGATCACACTGGCTGGTCCTATTTATCCCTCACCCTTCTGTCTTCCTTTTCTCTAGCTCCATGACCCAGAACACTCTGTCACGGGCACTCTCAGCTATCACTCTGGGCTCTAACTGTGGAAAGTTTCTCCTAACTGCCCTGCTAGTTTCCTTCCTTTCTGCCTTCCAGCACCATTCAATACCATTCTTTCTTCTGCAGAAGTCAGTGAACAGTAAGCATCTCAGGCCTTCAGAGAACTCGGTCTGTCTGACAACTACCTACCCACTTCTGCTAATTAATCCAAGAGTAGACACAGAAAACAGACAAAGAGTTATGCAATGGGTGAGGGGATCTGTTGACACAGAATGCTTACATAAATGAATTATTTCCTTTCAATACTGGTAGAGGGTAGGGCTACAGTTTGCAAGTCCTGCATCGTTTCTAAGGGCAGATAAGTAGGTAAAATGAAGGACAGAAGGAATTTGGGGTGGAAAGAAATTCTAAAGAAACATGGGCGGTATTTTCCTTGAGTCAAAAGAAGCCCCCAGTCAAACTAGTGCAAATCCCACATCACATATGCCAAGGGATCAAAACTCAGGTGTTAAATGATTGTCTGAGCTTAAATAATGAGTTAACAGCAAAGACGTAGGAGGTGAGTGAGCAGACAGCTTGGAGCTAATGAGAAGTACTGAGTTTCTGGCCAATATTCCTTTGTAGTCTGAGATGTTAGCTTGTGAAATAAGATCAGTTAAATGAATCCAACTGTCTCCCAGGGTTGGTCTGGGGACAATGATGGCCACTAGGTCCTAAACCCAAGAGCCCCAGAGAGGATCAGCGAGGCCCTCCTCTGGATAACCAGCCGATTATACCCAATGCTAATTCCCACCAGAGACTGAAGAACAGCACCTCTGGACTCGAGATTCTGTCTACCATGTGGGAGCTGGAGATGGGCACCTGCTCGCCACAAGGCCATGCAGAAGTCTCCTGCACTTCACTTAAGGCTTTAGCTTCTTTTCGGTTGCTGTAATAAAATGCTGACAATGGCAACTTATGGGAGAAAGAGTTTATCTGGATCACAATTCTAGGTTACAGTCCGCCATTGTGGGCAGGTAGGGCAGTTGTCACTTGAAGCAGCTTGCCAGTTTATATGCACAGTCAAGAGTAAAGAGGCAATGCCAGCTCTGAGTAGGGACGCTTTCTCTCTTATTGAAGCAAGACTCTGCTGCCTAGGGAATGGTGCTGCCCACAGCAGGTGGGTCTTTCTACCTTAATTAATATAACCCAGACACGCCCACAAGTCAACCTAAGATGGACACAGCTCATTGAGAATTGGAAAGGTGACTCCAGGTGCTGTCAGGTTGACAATGAACCCATCTGTTGTCTGACCAGAAAATACCATACCTGGACATAAAGCAAGTTCAACTGCACCGGGTCTCTGGAATCCACATTCTGATCGGAGTAAAAGAACTTCCGCCGAAGAAGCAATGTTTCGTTTTCATCCACGCCTTGCTCTCTGAACGTCCGGCTGTGATCTAGCCAATTTACTACAACATGAGACAGACAGATGGACAGGGTTTACTACTCATTGCGGCAGCCTGCTGTGGAAGTAGATTTCCATCAATGCTGATGGCTGCTTACGACTACTTCTTAACTTTGTTAAATGATTGACACCTACCATTTGCAAATCCCCAGCCATTCCCAAAGTTAGCTACTGTACTACAGCGCATGGGTGAGATGGAGAAGTGGGGGTGAGGGTACAGGGAAGGCAGTGTTTGCACTAAGAAACCAAGCAGTAGTGTATGAAAGTGTCTGAACTCTGGGTCGTCAGGTAAGAGAAGGCTATGGGACCTTCAGCAGGTGAAACCTCCTAGGGGGAAGTAGGTTCTACAATCCCTCCCCACTTCCTGATGACACAATGTGAGCAGAAAGTCCCCTCTTTTGCTGTCTCCATGCCTTCCCTGTCAAGATGGAAGGCATTCCCTTGAACTGTGCACCCAAGCTTTCCATTCCCTAAATATTTGTTTTTCTTTTGTTGATTATATTTTATTTACTTAGTGTATGTGTGACTATGTTGTATATAGAGAGTCAGAACACATGGGAATGGGTTGCCTCTTTAAACCATATAGGCCCGAGGCATCATACTCAGATCATCAGGCTTGTCAGCAAGTGACTTTACCCACTGAGCCATCTCGCCTACACTTATATATCTTCTTGTCAGGTTGGTCACAGCAACGAGACAAATAATACACTATTTTCTTGATTTCCCTGAAATCAAGAAAAGTTACTTCAATCTTATCTAGTGAGATGGTTTAGGACACCCTGGATAGAACAAATTTCTCTGATCTCCAATAGGAAATAGGGAGAAAATGAAAGCCACGAGGCAGCGTGGAGACTCAAAACTAAGAGCTAGAGATGGCATCCGCTGCTGTGGGCCAGCTTGAATCTGACATCCTAAAAACCCTGTCCTCACATGGTGGTTCACAGGAATCAGCCATTCCCCTGCTCACTCCCTGAAGCCCCGCGTCCTCTACTCCCCTCCCTCTCTTCTCCTTCCCACACCCCAAGCTCACTGGGCTAAGTATTTATGGGCAGTCTCACCAATTGCTAAGCGACTCTGGCAGAAGAGACCTGTCTGGCAGATCTCCTCTCCTACAGCCACCTGGGAGGGCACTGCGTACACATTAATAAATCCTCGGATTTGTCTACTAACGGCTTCTGGAAAGAAGTCTGCAACTGGAAATTTAATGAGGTAGAAAGAGAAGGGAACCGAGGAGGGCTCAGAGGAAATGGCAGGCCCACCAAAGATCAATAAGCATTATGAAAGTGATGATGTCATCCCAGAGCTGCAGCAGGAACAAGGCTGGAAGGGAAGGAGGCCAGTGATGGACTAAGCTCCACCAGGGGAGGACGGGCAGCAAGGGGCACACGACAGGGCTTTGGGTGCATGCAAGGACATCTGCTGCTTTTGCACATATTATCCATGTGGCTGTGGAAGTGACATTGCTATGACAGACCAATCGCACTGATCTTAATCGCTAAGGAAATAATGAATCTAGGTCTCAAACTGCAGACTATTAGCATCTTTCTCAGGGACAGCCAGAAAGAACTTTCTGATGGAGGCACCCTGCCGAAGGAGTGCTGATTACCCCCCAGCCCACACTCCTGAGCAAGCCTCCAGAGCCAAGGGATTCGGAGGGACACAAACGATCAACACAAGAAAAGCCATTATCACACACATGCACACACATACACTCCATGCACGCACAAATCGCAAGGGGAAACTAAGAGAGCTGGAGAGGGAACTTGCTTAGTTATTGCATATGCTATTCGGGCACATTTAGATCACAATACACTAATTAGGCTTTTTGCACTATAGTAGGAAATCGTGAACACAATTTATATATTTGATACAAATAAGTTCTTTTTTAGATGTCAAAGATTATTAAAGCCATGTTACCACTTGTAATTACTATCTTTTAGTGAGATAAACCAAAACATTTACAGATTTAAAAACCAAAAAACAACAACAAACAAAAAAACCCAAAGTGGCTCTCAGTCATGTGGATGGTGGCAGGGAATTCAGGCTCTGAGGGACTGTGTACCTGGGCCACCAATCTCCCCACTCAAGACTTACAGTCATCATCCGTGTGGAGCTTGGCCTTCAGCTTCTCCATCTTCCGCTCATCTCGTAATAACGTCCTGTCTTTTTTGAGTGTGCCTGTCCCTTCCTCTTTCTTTTCTTCAATGGTTTCTTGGATTAAAGAGTATTCTTCATAGTTCGTTATTCCTAATAACGGAAATTGGGTCATAACTATACATCATTAAATTGCTACCAACTTCTACTTAGGGCCTGGGTTGCTGCAAAGGGTTGTCGTTGTCAAAGTATAGGAAGAGGCCTTCCTCACTTGAGGGACAGGGTGGTCACACGCCACACAGTTCCAGTCCAAACAAAGGCTCTGTGGGCTGGGAAGCCATAGTCAAGGTGTTAAGTATAATTTTCTCTACAAGCATACACGTATACACACTCTTTCCTCTTTCTCTGTGTCTCTGCCCCTTCTGTGTCTCTGTCTGTGCCCCCCTCTGAGTCTCTGACTCCTGTGTCTCTGCCCCCCTCTGTTTCTCTGAGGTCAAACCTAAAACATAAAAGAAAAGCATCTATCTCTGAGCCACATCTCAACTACTCCAGTAACTTTTCTTTATTTATGCAGTTACTTATTTGGAGATCTAGTTTCACAATGTGGTCCTATCTGGCCTGGAACTCCCTATGTAGATCATGGTGGCCATGAAGTCACAAAGACCTTTCTGCCCTGCCTCCTGCTTGCAGGGATTGAAGGTGAATACTTCCATGCCCTGCCTCCATTAAATCTGAGAAACAAAAGCAAGATAGAATAAGGCAGGACCCAGTCAGATACGAAGTATGCAGATGAAGGGAAACCTAAGATAGAGAAGATTCCTTTCACCCAGCATTTGAAGGGCTTCATTGAAGTTGTTCTCTGGAGAGACTGACAGAAGCAACAGGAAGTAAGTCTGTGAGCGTCACATTAGCTGTTGCCATGAGAATTCAAGAGATAATTGTCATCAGTGGGGAAGGGTGAATCACACGATCAAAAATCATTTTCACTGAGAAATTCCTTTTTGTTTTCTGCAAAGGGAACTAAAAGCTCCCAACCACGGTTCAGTGAGAAGTTTTATACCAGCTGGAGACCTGGCAAATGGAGAGACTGGACAGAACTTTCTGGGGTGTGGGTGGGACTCAGCCTGTGAGTACTGTAGGGGAGGGTGTGGCCACGGCAACAGCAGAGGGGAGAGCTGAGGTGCTCACCTATCCTGCTGCAGATGGTGACCAGGAGCTCTCCAACTGTCTTAGAGTCGTCCACCATCACCGTCTTCACAGCGCCATCCAACATGCGGATTTTCTGAGGCCTCTGTTTCTTCTTGTACTCCAAGATATCCTAGACACAAGCGGGGAACCCCACACTGAGTGAAAGAACACGACAGCACAGGACACAAGTGGTAACGCCTACACACTAAGTGAAAACACACGACAGCACAGGAAGTCAAGTATCCAGAAGATGCCTCCATCTCCTTTGTCCAAAACTTTCCCGAAAGCCTTCCTAAGCATTCATGGGGGTGCTGCTGTGACTAGCACACCGAATTCTGAGAGCTAAGTAACGACTTTCATGAGGATTACAAAAACCTCTCGTAATAAGATCGTCCTTCAAGAGGGAATACTTGTGGCTCACAATGACTGAAAACCACTCTCTCTGAAGAGAAGATGGCTATGCACTCCGACGGCTGGGAAAGAGCAGCACTCAGGAGACTCAGGAGAGAACCATACTTCAAACAGTGGCATTGGAGTCGGCAGCCATGTTTTGTCACCAGAAACAATTCTTACTACCCCTCACACAAGGTGAACATTTCTTTTTAAAATGTTACTCCAGAACGTTTGCTGTATGTATTTATTGTGTACATAGTCTACATAATGAAAGACATAAATAATATCCCCAGAAAGCTTCAGAGAAGGCGCCCATTGTAGCAGGAATAGTCTAACAAGACTGCAGGAAAACACGACGATGGTGAGATAAAACAAAGGGGGAGGTGAGGGTTACTTCAAAATAGGAGACCCCGTTTTCATTTTAATTCTTAGAAATGGAAACACAGACGGGGACAGTAAGTACCACAGATTAACTGAACATTCCACCCTGGGTTTTTGGAATCCTGGCCAGTTTGACAAGCCCGCTTCATTGGGCACACAAAACCCCAGGATGCTGGAAGTGTGAGAAGGAGGGGGAGAAGAGAGACAGCATTCAGTGTCTTTTTCTTCATCACTTAAACTGAAGGGTAACTTTTGTCACTGCCACTGAGAGTTAATAACTGCATCTCCAGATGACGGTCGCCCCCAGCCCCCTCAAAAAAAACAAGCTCTGGGCCGTCTCTGGGCACGTTTGCTTTCCCTCTGAAGTGTGTTTCTGATCTAGTCCAGGGACACCTAGTATCTACTCAAGGAAGATATCTAGTCTCTCACAACTGCCCAGCCTGGAGCCATGCAGCATACTGACCTCAAACTGTTTCAATACCTCTGTGGAATTCCCGGCATTTGAGATGGCTAGAATCTTCTCTCCACCTGTGAGGACAGCCCCACAGGTTCACTGCATGGGAATTGTTAGTCCTTGGATTAGAACATTGCTACAGTGGGTTTTCATAGTTGGTTTCCCAGCAGTGAAGCAATGAGAAAAATAGGACCAGTGGACCAGCAAGATGAAACAGTGGATAAAGGAACTTGGCACCAGGACGGTTTAGTTCTTGGGATCCACATTATGGAAGGAAAGAACCAACTCTTGAAAGTTGTTTTCTGGCAACTTCACGTACACCATGAAACACACAAATTCACATGCAGACACACAATAAGGAAATGTTATTTTTTTTTAAAAAAAAATTAACGATGGGGCTCAGCAGACAGCCCAGTGGTTATGAGCTCGGAGTGCTCTTCCAGAAGACCAAGGTTTGATTCTCAGCACCCACATAGCAGCTCACAGTAGTCTGTAACTCCAGTTTCAGGGGCCCAATGCCCTCTTCTGGACCTCAAGTGTACTGGTCCAGAAAGTAGTACATAGCCACACATGTAATTAAATCACCCAAACACGTAAAAATAGATTTAAAAAAATAAAGGAAAGGAAAATAGGGCCAACAACGTACCCCATTCCGCAGCATGTAGTAATCCAGTGTCCGTCCTGCTTCCAGCCAAATTCCTTTCCTGGGGTCTTCATCAGAGAGAAACAGTCCATAGTCAGAGGCTGCAAAGTAAACAGAGAGAAAAAAAGGAGCCAAGTGGGAACAAAGCTATCACTGGCTCAAGCACACTGACTTAGCAAGGAAGAAAAGACTGTCCATCTCCAGAGAGACCTGCTTCTTACCAAGAGCACAAATAGCATGACTCAACCCCGTGGAAGCAGGGGCCTCCCTGCAGAATCAAAGGCCACTGCAAGGTCCATGCATATGGACCAGTGGACTAGAGGTGTGCCTGCAGTCTAAGAGAATCATATGGTTCCTGGTTTCAAGTTTCATTTAGCCAGGCACCCACAGCCTGGAAAAATGGAGGCAGTAACCACCTAAGACCAGAGCCACTGAGACAGAGCAGGGAAGATGGGCCATAGCAAGAGTGCATGTTATAGGGAGCTGGAGAGATGGCTCAGCGGTCAAGACAACTGCCTGCTCTTCCAGATGACCTGGGTTTACTTCCCCGTAGGCAGACGGCAGCGCACAACTGTCTATAACTCCGGCACCCTCATACAGACATATATGTAGGCAGAAATCCAATGCACATAAAGTAAAAAAATAAAAAGATGAGAACAGCACAGTCTTTTTTAAAAATTGAGGTAAAATTCATGAAGCTCCTTCAGAGGGCCTGCACAGTAAGAAAGACCTGTACTCAAGGCTGAGGTTAGAGGAGTCAGCATGTATCAGGCAAGTATGTCATTCTTTATTCAACTTGTTTAGGGGCACATCAAAATATGGTTTGCAAACTACAGAGCAGCACTCGAGAAAGGCCAAGATAGCAGGCATAGCTATGAGTACTCAGGGTCAAAGTTAATGTGGTCATTGACAATGAAAGCCTTGTTCTTGCCAGGAAGTACTATAAGAAAGCATTTGATTTAAAATCAGATTTTTCTCTCTGGGAGACAGAGTCTTACTATGTAGTACAGGTTAGACTAGACCTGAACTGGCTATGTAGATTAGGCTGGCCTTAAAATCAGAAATATCAGCCTGACTCTGCCTCAAGAGTGCAGGGATTAAAGGGGTGAGTCTCCATGCTTGGTTTAAAACAGAGATGTCTTATGTGTGTCCATGTGTGCCCTTTTAGCTAAGGGCTATCCAGGCACATTCTCAGATACCAATGAATAACCATGACCTACCTTGTCCAGTCTGTGCCTCGGGCACGCGTTCCCGAATGACTCGACAGGCATCATATACGGCCGTAGATGGCTCAAATTGCATGGTCTTTACCACATTGCAGTGGCGGACACAGATCTTTAAGGAGAGCGCCACCATTTTCATAGATGACTTGATGGGTTTCCCTCAGAGCGTCTAGAAAACACAAGGAGACCAAGCATTGATGTATACAATCATTATTTAGCTGCAGGGGAGATAAAAAAAGCTCAATTCCTAACCGAGCTGTCCCACTATAAAAGTCATTCACAATCCTGTCTGAACTGGTCTGAGTGGCATGTGTGATAATGTGTTAGCATTCCTTATTTGAGAAATGTCATCATAAACTCCTCTGTGAACAGCAGCAATGATTGTCAAAAATTAGCTCCAAACTGAACAAAGGCACTACAGCTTGTGCAGTGGACAGACTGCCAACAGGACAGAGGAGCTGGAAATGGCTGACACTTTGTACCACCACATCAAGGTTTCGAAGCCAACTGTAAGACTGTTTCCAATGCTCCCTCCTGCAGGCATATGTAAGGTAATCTGACTACTTTCAGTCAACAACTCTTGAGCTCTACAGATGAATGGATAGTCTTGCTGTAGTGTAGAGTTTCCCAGACCCCCAAGATGTCCCAGCATAGTTCAGGGGTAGACGTCAGTGGAGAAGGCCAGGGAGGTTCAATATCATCACGGATCCTTTCATCAGATGCAACAGAGAGGAAGCCATGGCTAATCTTTTCTAGTCCCTGGGGAAAAAAATTCTAAGTGTCCTTGTAGTGGTTGAACAGGGGTGGAGAAAGAAGTGTCGGCGTCAACATACGAAAAGTCAGTGGAAGACTGGATCAGATCACAGATCACATGGGGTGAAGGGTGAGGAGGACCCAGAGTCCAACAATTTGATGTTCTCTGCCAACTCAGGTAATGCAGTTTAGTAGAGTGAGGGCCAAAACTGAAGTGGGTAGCAGGGTCAGGAGTCCAATGGAGGAGAGGTCTGGCTCCAAGGGTACCAGTACATCTCCTAAGAGGGCTTGCTGGGCAGTGGACAGAGCAACAGGCAGAAGTTTCCATCTCATGTGGATAAACTTCAATCCAAAAGTGTGCCACTTGTTGTATCAGGAAGGCGACCACACGTGGGGTCTGTCTCCTGATTACAGTTCCAGGTACCTAAGTGCCATCCCTTACCGTACACCATCTCAGTTCTGGGCCCTGTCCACACAGCTACCTCTCAGTCTGTTGGAGAGGAGAGGATGGGCAGGTGTTGGTAGATGGGGCAATGAGGTGGAGCCTGCTATCTGGGTTCAGTCCCGGGGCCAAGAGTGCCTTGGGCTTCTGTGCCAATCACTTTCCTGCTTCCAACCTTCAGACAGCAGGAAGAAATCGATACCCATGGCCACTTTTCCCCAACAGTTTTTCATGCCTCCTCCTCCTGGCATATCAGGAGGAAAGGCATAGAATTCAGGCAGCTCTCTCAGCACAGGACAGATGCTCAAAAGAAAGAGGACGAGCAGAGGTCATGAGAGTCATGTTCTGAACTAGTCAGTCACCTAGAACAACCACTGTAAAGAGCGTGGCCATCATTACCCAGGAGCACATTGTTAAAGAAAGCCCTCCTCAAACAGATGGGCCTTGTTCACAGGGCACTGCACATAGGCCCAGGACGAGAGTGTCCAGCATGGTTTTCTTACTCCTAGCTTCGTATTTTACTGTGATTGATCCAGTTTTCCCCAAATGAACAAGACTAAGTTTACTTTACGGGACTGAGGGCATGTGGGTGCACAGGGTATGTATGCATGTATGTATTCATGTATGTTTATGTGTGTGGAAGCCAAGGACAACCTTGGGCGTCGTCCTTTATGGTTCCTTACTTAAATGTTTTGAGACAAGGCTTCTTTATTGGACCCAGAGGCCATCAATTCAGTTAGACTGGATGGGCAGTGAGCCAGGGATCATCCTGTCCCTGCCTGCCTAGGACTAGGACAAGGGGTGTGTGCTTCTATGCCTGCCTTTTCACATGGGTGTTAGAGATCTGAGGTCAAATCCATACGATTTCATGATGAGCACTTACCAACTAAGCCATTTCTCCAGCCCCTTCATGGGAATATTTAAAAAATGCAGTGTATGTACATAAAGAAATGCATCCTAGATGAGTATTTACATGTAAAGACCAGATTTTTATTACCAGGAAAGATGACCACTCACATAGCCAGTGCCTGGCTCTGAAATGAATGTGCACAATGATTTATTCACCCTGACAGGCCCCATAGCAATGAGCTAGTCCTCATGCCACTCTTAAATGAGCAAGATTCTGGCAAAATGGACATTTGCTGGCATTAAGTGCCATGCTTTGCCCAGAGCAGGGAGACGGGATTGATGCATTTATCAATTTAGAGATGGGAACTGAAGATGTCACTGGATTTCCTGAGCAAACGATGCTCAAACAACAACCTTGGTAATGATTCACGCTCCTTCTCTATCTGGTTTTTTCTGGGCAACTGACATTTGTCTCCACTCCTGCATCCTAGCCCCATTCTAATGGCGCACACTTGGCATGCAGAATGGCTGATTGGGCTTCTTTTTTAGATTTAGCTGCAAGAAGGCCTACGGCCAAATTCATGTATGAGTTTCTGCCGCTCCTATTTATGGCTCAGCCAAGGCAGCTTTGTTTCCTTCTACTCCAGTTTGAGTGTCTGCTCTCATATTGATCTTAAATAGTCTGTGTGTATATTAAAAGGCAGAATGCATTGTAAATTCATAACATTTCCTTTATTTTCCTTTTAATAATTCCTTCTTGTTCTGATGATACTCTGCTTTCATTCCACGTATAAAGGTCACTTGGTCTAGCACACACACACAAAAAAAAAAAAACCTTCTATGCCGTCCATTATACAAGATGAGCCACTGGAACCAGCTGTGAAATAAAAATGAAATAAAAATACTCTCCAATTGCAGAGAGTTGTATACACCTAGTATCATCCTGGTTCAACCAGAGATAAGCAAGCCCAGCCTTAACCAGGGAGCTCCAATATAAACACCCAGCCTTGGATTTATGCCTGACAAGTCAGGACTAAGAAGAAGTGTTCAACACCTCCTTGACTTTCCAAATGTACCATCTACAATTCTTAAGTGCTCTGTGCCTCGGTCTCCCCCTCAGACAGAGAAAAACAAATCTATCAGTAAGGCTGCCATAGGATCCAATGACATAAACATGCGAAAGACACACAGATAATACTGAGTAATTTAGTTATTAAAATTAGCCTTGAGTGTCATAGAAACACTGGAAGCATCATACCGCAGTTAGCTAGCACAATGTAAATTTCATCTTACTGTGTAAGCTTGCCTCCATAGGAGGGAGCAAAGGCAGACAAGATGCTGAGCAGCAAGCACCTTGTAAGCGCTAGAAGCACCGGACAGATCTAGTCCTCAGCCTTACGGACACTCTTTCCTAGATATCCCAGCATCGCATGAGGAGATGGAAAGCTGGGCGTCTGGGGAGAGGCTGAGTCTTAGCATCCAAGTCTTAGAGATAGCCAAATTCCCCAAATCCAAGACTCAAGAGGCAAAGACACTGCCCTCTCTAGGTATCATGACTGCTCCAGCTCAGTAGCCCTTATGAGTGAAGTCTGCCCAGGAATGTCCTATAGGAAGCAATATGTGAGCGCTACCTCTTTCCTGTAAAACAGCAAGCAGGAAGGCCAGACACCTCTACTCAGGACTGGATAGTATGCTCATCCCTTCTTGACTGTAACCGACAGGATGGCCTTGCATCCAATTATTGTCGGGGACCGTCGCCCCAACATAGAAACTCGTGCTTTTCCCCAAATGTGTTCCCGGAGGAGCGAGGAAGAAACAGGCTTTCACACCATCACCGTTCAAAGGCCGCTCAGGACTACCTCTGTCCTTTACCGCATGACCTCGCGTTTATTGTCTCTCCCCCAAGTTATCCATGCTCTGAATGCTTCCTGCAAAATGCTCCTCCACCCTCAGGAATTCTTTATTCACATTCTTTTTCCGGGGACCTCACATTCTCTCCACACACACCTGCATTCCTTTACCAGCCTTGGAGTCAGCAACCTCTTATTGAGCAATCTACAAGTGAAAAGGAAGGCTGGAGCCTAGCCTTTACCTATTGTCTTTCTAAATTGTTAGCTTTCCAGCTACCAAGCTGTATTTAAGTTATGGCGTCGTCAGGCTGGCGGATATCAGAGCCCACAAATTATGGGTGAATACTCATCCCCCTTCTTCAGGTCTGTCCCTTGCTTTGGAGCCATGTCTGATAGCCGCACGCATCTCCTAACAAAAAGTCAACATACAGATGGGTCTTTACAAAGCTAGCCTTCATCTGTACTTACAGCGTAGGCTCCAGTGGGACTTCAGCTCTCTCAGAGCAGAGCCAAGGGAAGGGCTTGCATTTCCCTGCAGTCTGACCTGCACCTCTACAAGGAAAGAGAGGTGGTTTCTTTGCCCAGTAAGAACCCATCATGCACTGGGGCCATGCTACTCAGAGGTGCTGTAAAAATTTTGCCTCCTAGGACTCTCAGTGCTCAGCTTCACAGGACTTGCTCTGAAAATTCAGACTCCAACATACTAAGCAGAGAAGGCCCATCAGAAAGGTAAACCAAGCCAGCCCTTCCCTGGGAGCCTGCTGGCTTTTATTCTGGGGGAGGGGTGGTGGTGTGGGTAAGCAGCCAGGTGTCCCATTTCGTTTCTATTACAGGAGTTATATTTTCTGTGAGTTACCCAGATTCTCCTTATTATGTCTCCCTCCCTCTCATCTCTTCCCAGCCGCTGAGGACCCAGGAGGTTGGGCCTGCACAGAGAGGCTTGCTTTGTCACATATGGGACAATTCCATTTCATATTATATACTCAGGTCAAGCAGCAAGGAACAGATTTTTCAAAGCATGCAGCATCCATTTAGCAAAATAGTAAAGGACCAGGCCTACCACGCCCCCTCTGCAGTTACAGTGGGAGCCCAGACACAGGGAACTGTCCCACAAGACCATCAGTGGCTTTCTTTCAGAGAGGCCAGGACACCATTCCACATTGAGACCTTCAGTTAGAAGTAACTGCTATTAGAAGGACTGGCGGTGAAGGAGCACGGAAGTGATTAGCTAGATAAACAGGTGTAAAATGAGCATGAGTCCAAGGGGGTCAATAAAAATCCCAGTCATGGGCAGCACTAATAACCCAGGGGGCTGCCACTGTGACCCCTGCCCATTCCTAATCCGGCATTAAGCATCAACACTATGGGTTCAGGAACACGTCTGCATTAGCACACCATCACATGTGCTTCTAAGACAAGGGCTTTGAATCTCAAGACCCCAAGGCATGGTAGCTGCTGAAGATCCCGGAACCAGCAGGCGATCAGAGAGGGCTATCATGTTGTGTGGCTGCTGCCACCCCCCAATGGAGTCCTCCAATATCACCCTTCCATATGCTCCAATAACCTCTCAGCACTGGCACCCGAAAGTCCATTATGAAGGTTGACAGTGCCCAACTATACTCGACTTTAATAGCACATACGTGCATATGCCTCCATCGGTGTTTCAGAATGTACCCTTTGGACTCTCAAGCAAAGTAGCTGGGAGCTGCCCTTTATTAAAGATGGTGACTAATTACTAGAAGACTCTACAGAGGGATGCATTAGCAGACTACAGAAAAGTATAGAACTCTGGAGCAGGGGACCGTGGGAAGATCCTGCTGCTGGGAGGGAGAGGGAAGGAAACTAATGCTTTAGATACACATAGCTCTATCCTCTCCTGAGGGGATTTTTAATGCATGTAGGATTTTGAACATAGGTGTGTAATGTTCAATATTGGCTCTCAGCTTGACAGGACCTAGAACTACTTAGAAGACAAACCTCTGGGCACATCTGAGAGAGAATCTCTATATTACTTTAAATGAAGTGGGGGACTCATCCTAAATGTGCACGGCTCCATTCCGTGGGCTGAGCTCCTGGAATGAATCAAAAGAGAAAGTGAGCTGAGCACCAGCATCCATCTGGAGCCTGACTGAGGCTATAGTGCGGCTAGCGGCCTCCGACTCCCGCCACCCTGCCTTCCACTCCGTGATGGCCTAGACCCTGCAACCGTGAGTCCAAGCAAATATTCAGAAGCTGCTTCTTTTTAGGCAATTTATTGTAGCAACGAGACAAGAAAGCAATGCAAGAGACAACCAGATTCAAACTACTTAGATGGCAGCCTCATCCACCCAGAGATTCCCCACTCAGATGGCAAGGGTATGGGTTTAATTCCTGAACAATTATCCAGGTATTTTAGATCTGAAATGTACCACTCTCTTGTCGAGGTCCTGATACCCTTCCAACCCAGAATCCAGCTTTGCTGGTACCGACAATCCTTTCCATGGCCACAGTGAGGAAAGGTCAATCTCCTCCACTAGCTCTCTGCTGTAGCTCTTGCTTCAGCTGTGCGACTCCTGAGGGGAGTCGCCACAGAAGTTAGCAGGCTCCTCACAAGATGGCCCTTGGTATGGAAGAGCTTCAGAGCACTCTGGAATATGTCACTGTCATTCTCCCTTTCTAGGACTAATACAAGGGGTCTGGAAAGATAAGTGAATTCCTAGGCTGTGTGAAGAAAGTACTGTCATTTTCTGTCAGACCTCTAAGAATGCTCTGTGGGCTTCCAGGAACCTCACAGCTCAGCCTTGATGTTCAAGACAGCGGAATAAATCATCTGCCCCTCCCCGTCCACCTTTGGTCCACCCGCTGTTTTCTCTCTCAGCAAAAGCCAAAGAAAGAAACTGGCTCTACCCTGAACTCGCATTTTGAATCCTTTTACACCTTAACTTCTTCAAATTGTTGACAACAGGCTGCTTTCAGAAGCAAGCATGATGAAAAAAATGAAAGGTCACATCCAAGAAAAAGCAGAAGGGAAACCATCCCTTGGTGTAAACCAGGAATATGGTGAATCTGGCATGCACTGGGTGGCTGGATGGTAACGTTCCATTCACTTGGTGGTTTTGGACCCTTCATGACAAGCTTATAAAGTCTCAGGAATAGATATTACGTGCTGCTGCAGAGGCAGACAGCTTTGTCTTTAGAGCACAGAACATTGTCATGACTACAGACCACGCGCTAGTCTCTACCTGGAAAACGTGAGGCTCTATTCTACTAGATCTGGGGCGAAGGCCAGTAGTTTCTAGATCATCGTGGGGGAATATAGTAAAAGACTGCAGACACCCCTCCGCCCCGCCCCATGATCTTTCTCACGCTGGTATTTAATCTGAGGCCAAACTGGTGTGGTCCCTACTGCATGATATCTGCTACAGCAGTCTGATTTCAGTTGCAAAGGGAGGGTGCACACTGACATGACCATGTGTAATTTCACATTAAAAAAAAAAAAAAACTGAAGAAACCTCCCAATTCCCAGCTTTCAATGGTCACTTTCAATGAAAGGCTGCAAACCACATGTCACTGACAAAGGCAATAGGGTATGACTTTTGCAAGAAGGAATTGACATTTGTCTATGTTAACCTATCAACCACGTATCAGAAGAAGAGCATTTCTGTTGGAGACTTGCTATAAAAATCTGGTGTGTCTGTGGAGCACTGGAACAAATCAACGAATGCGACTGTGGCGGATAACACTGATTGTCACCTTGACAGGATCTAGCATCTCCTAGAATCAATCCGGGGAATGTTTGTGAGGGAATCGAGATTGGGCTAAGTGAGGTGGGAAGACCTACCTCAATGGGGGGTGGCAACATTCCATGGTCTGGGGTCCAAACTGAATAAAGGAGAGAAAGTGAGCTGAGGTCTCGCTCTGCTTCCTGGCTGCAGAGGCAATGTGACCTGCCACCTGAGACTTGATCAGATGCTGTCTCCGTCATGATGTACTTATGCCGTGAGCCAAAACAAACCCTCCCTTCCTTAGGTTGCTTTCATTACAGCAATGCGAAAAGTCGTTCATATAGTAATTGACAGTTTCACTCCCATAGATTCAAAGTCTAGCAGTAGACTTGTCACACAATACATTCAGCGTTCTTGGACTGGATTAGATTTCTCAAATGATTCTTTTTATTATCTGGCCCTTCCTTCAGGACTGCTCCATTTTATACTCAAACACTGGAATGCTCCAGTAAAAATGCACTGTTTAAAATGTTCCTTATCTCAGACTTGAAAACCTGAGATAGCATATAGATCTCCGTAGGTGACCATGTTAGCCTTTCTATTACCACAACACACCTGGGGAAACAAACACCTGGGTTACAGCTGCACCTACTGCTCTGCGCTTGCAGCGAGGCAGAATACCATGGCGGTGGCAGCGTCTTAAAGCTGTCCTTCAGGGGCTTCTCATCTCGGGGAAGCCAAGAAACAGAGAATAGCAACAGAAAGACTAGCCCAGAGCCAAGATTTGCCATCCACCTCTGGCCACCCATTTACTCTAATATCCCGCCTTGCTCATCTTCAGTCTATCAATGGATTACATCACTGATTAAGTCAAAGCACTCATGTGCTATTTCCTTTGGAACCATCACCACAGACATACACAGAGGCATGGTTAATATTCTTTTAAGTATTTCTGAAGCCACTAAGGTTGATAATAAAGATATGTAAATCTGTCAGAATCTTCCCACTTCTATCATGTGAGAGCACTAATAAATGAATATATTAAAAACTGTAAATAATAGCAGGGACCTTACATTAGACTATATACCTGACAGTGATTCTTAACCCCTCTTATGGGTCAAGCACACAGATTCCAACATATAACAGCTAAGGAATTGAGACTTGGCCTACATAGGCCAACCAAAATATAGTGGCTTTGTAAGTTCATCAAATATATACTTTCTAAAGAGGAGGGAACATGCAGAAACTGAGGGCTTGAGTTAAGAAAGCAGGAAAGTGGGAGGGATATTTATTATTAACACTGTTATTAATAATTGAGCTAGTATCCTATAATGTATTGAGATGTATTTGTTTGTGAACACTAGCTGTACTCAGATTTTAACACTCATAAACAAGGCTATAGTAGACTTTTCCATCTTAAATCTCCGTTTTTAATTTCAGATCTTTGTAAGCTAAATATCTAAATATTTTCCCTTTTTTCTCCATTTCAACATTTCTTCAGAGAAGCTCAAAAGAGACTGAAACCAAAAGAGAAAACAGAAGCAAATGTAAAGGGAATGTCAGCTTGTGTTTTGAGTTATAGCAAAGTTAAATGAATATGTATTAGCAACTGGGCAGCCAAAAATCAATCCAGGTTTTATAGTCCAATCTGTGCTGCAGAACTATCCTGCCATCCATTTGGGCTGTAAGGGACCAGAACAAGAGGGAGGATCAGCAAAGAAATGAATAGAAAAAAACATCTGGTGTGGTTCATAAACTAGATTTATACAAGAGGCAGAGAAATGATGGATGCTTAACATAAATTTTAAAATATATTGCAAACTATAGAAATGACAGGAAAAAGGACTGAACCAGTTTTTCCTACAAAAAGCTGTGTGGACATGACTGGCAAGCATCAATACTATGACCTCGGTAAGCCCAAGCTTCGAGAACTGCCCACCAGACCCCATCAGCTATAAAGAGAACCTTAACTACATGGAAGGGCTGATGGGGTGTCATTTATCCTGGTCTTAGTAAAATGAAAATCAAAATCTTTGATTTTAGAAAATCAAAAATCTTGTCAAATTTGTCAGTGGATGAAGAGCAAGATTTACATTATAAATAACAAAAAACAGATCTGATACCCTTTTCTGGCCTCCTTGGGTACCAGGCACACATGTGGTGACCAGACATACATGCAAGCAAGACCCCACACACATTAAATAAAAATAAGTGAAACTTTAAAAAACAAAAAGGGAAAGCTTTAATCAGAAGCCAGCCACTCCTTACAGTGAACTATGTAAATGTAAAAACTGCATACAAGTGATGCAATCATCAACTTCCAACAACTGTTGTTACCTTCACTGGACCCACACATGATCAGTCAGAAAGGGGGCAGGGCCTTGTGGACTCCTACCCTGTATCTCTAAACTACTATCAATGGGTTCTAGGAGAAGGGGAGGCACTATCTTTAGTTGTACATGGACCAAGTTCACCAACCTTAAACAGAGAGCTCCAAAGTGTATCCCACAGATGACCTTTGTTTACTAGGTCCCAAAATAAAATACATAGACATAATTGTGAGATATTTAAAGGGGAAGGGAAGAAAGTAGGGTGGAGTGGTAGGTAGACTGGAGGTAAGAGTTGTCAGTGTGTGTGGTGTATCTATGTGAAATTGTTGGAAGGAAGGACAGAGGGAAGGAAAAGGCATACAAGAGATAACAAGAAACGATGAACCTCCCATGGCATAGCTAAGGCACAGCCACATACACACAAAGCCTCCTTTGCTGCCATCCCCAGTAGATCAGCTTGTTATCTGATTCAGAGATGCGGTCTGTGCAGAGGCAGTTAGGTTACAGTCATTCACTGTAGTTTGTTATGAAGATGCCTTGAATGTCTTGCAAGGACTCGCATACCGAAGGACTGGTTGCCAGTGTATGGCAACACTGGGAGACTGTGGAACGTTCAAGAGGTGGGGCCCAATAAAAGGAAGTATGACCCTTGGGGAGTGCCCTTGAAGGAGCTTTTAGGAGTCCTACCCCTTCCTGTTCCTCTCTGCTTCCTTGATGCCATGAGGTGAGCAGCCTCCTCTGCAGTATGTAAAGCAGTATGATCAAATGGCCGCGACTAAAACAACCACCAGTCAAAACAAACCTTTTCATCTTTGAAGTTCATCACTTAAGGATTTTTCTGGGAGGTGGTAGAGACAGGTCTCACATCCCAGATTGGCTCAGATTTACTATGTAACCAAGAATGACCCTGAATTTCTGACCCTCTCCTCTATGCTTCTCAAGTACTCGAAACACAGGCATGCACCACTAAGCCAGTGCTTCACGCATGCCAGGCAAGTACTCAAGCAACTTATATCTTCAAACCTACCTCTTGTATGTCTTATTAAAGGAGAAATACAAAAGAATAACACATGGTCAGCCCTAACCCAAAATAACTGGTGTTCTTAATTTGGAAACAAGAAAGACATAAAGACACAAGGAGAAGACAGATAAGCATAAGTTAACAAGAGAGGACTGGACCACATGCTTCCTCTCCTGGTCCTCAGAAGATGTCACTCTGACCAAATCCATCCTTTTGGAATGACAGCTTCCCCAACTGTGGGGAAAGAGATTTCTGTCATCTAAGTTGGCGAGTTTATGGAACTTGTTACAAACACCTTACCACACTGCCCTCCTACGGTAGGCTAAATATTTCCATGATTTTAGTTAGCACGATTTTACAAAATGTAGGTGTTGCACATGATTCTCCTCTGAGTCAAACCACTGTTTTGGGGGAGTTTGGCTGCACCTGCTTGCGAAAGGTCATGCCAGCTGTGTTTACTGACTGTTTGCATCACCTCATGGAGGGCTGGAAAGGGTCACATGACCCTGACCTGAGTTCCAGCTGCTCCCACCTGTTGTATGCAACTCTGTCTTTATGTGACCTTGGGGAGGGGCTAAAGTGTGTAGGCCAGAGAGTAGAGGAGGTGGGCTCCATCTAGGCGACTACAGAAAAGTCCTCATCCCTAATGGGTAAAAACATTGCAAGTGGCGCCTTTGGTGTGCGTGGAAACACCTATACTCCTGTAAGTGGTAACCCTTCACCTAGGCTCTGTAAGGAAGCCCAATAAACTCATTGGTTCGTTGGCATGAATGCTGGTGGACACATGCATCTGTTTGTCACTGAGACCTTAGGAGAGAGGATAGACCTTGTTTATGTCTCTCCCTGGGAAGGAGTTTTAGCCTAAGTAGGTTTTCTGACATGACCAATCAATAGCATAATGAAGTACAGACAATAAAACGCGAGGTAAGCATAAACACATGTCTAAATAAGCAGTCATAGATGCAGGTGCTGATGCAGACAAAGGCACAGGCATACAAGGTTACAAAGGGTATAAACGGCAGAGGTGGAACTCTCATCCTCTATGGTCCTGGACACCACTCTTTTGTACTACCCAACAAAACTGCATTGTTGTCAGGCAGTGGTGGCGCACGACTTTAATCCCAGCATTTGGGAGGCAGAGGCAGGTGGATCTCTGTGAGTTTGAGGCCAGCCTGGTCTATAAGAGCTAGTTCCAGGACAAGCTCCAAAGCTACACAGAGAAACCCCGTCTTGAAAAACCCAAACCAAAACAAACTACATTGTCACAGTGAAAATGTCCATCAGCCTAGGATGAAGGAAGCAAGAGAGTTCTCTGCCACATGCACTTAGAAGCACCCTAAAAGAGCATTTTTCTGAAGTGATAGAATCTTTGTGGGGATTTGTGGGCTCTGATACCTGCCAGCCTGAGGATGCCATGCAGCTTCGTAGCTGAAGGCGACAATTTAGAAAGACAATAGGTGAAGGTTCTGCTCCAGCCTTCCTTTTCATTTGTAGATTGCTCCATGAGAAGTGGCTATCTCCAAAGCTGGTGAAAGAATGCAGGTGTGTATGCTGGGGGAGGTGCCCCGGAAAAAGGAATAAGAATAGAAAAATTCCTCAAGGGTGGAGGGAGCATATTTCAGAGCAGAAATGGTTTTGAGATGGCATTCAGAGCAGGATGGTTTTTGGGATAGAGAGAAATAAACACGAGGTCACGCTGTAGACGAGAGAAGTCTGAGGCGGCCTTTAAAACTGTAATGGTGTGAAAGCCTGTTTCCTTCCACGCGTCTCCGGGGACACATTTGGGGAAAAACACCAGTTTCTATGTTGGGGCGACGGTCCCCGACAGGGATTGTTAGAATTTGCTATGGTATAGAATTTTTGTAGATTTTAAAATCAATAAATTAAACAACAGCAGAAGCCCGCTTTTAGCATTTGTTTTTTGACTATCCTGAATGACTTCCTTAGAAGATGAAACCCATGTTCTAAAAAGGGGCAAGACAGAAATTAGCTCTACAGAATAGCTCACTAGATTCAGCACAACCACCTCAAATATCAGACGTGAGTATCTAGAGACCTGAGAAGGAAGACTGATATTCTGTTGCTATGGTGACAGTAGGGGAGAGGGGAGAAGCTGACAGCTACAAGGGAATGAGGACGATGAAGTAAGGCTGCTCTTGCATCCAAGGGTTTTCAACCCTCACAGCATACACACCCGGCAAAGGGTCCTCAGTGCCAGATACAGTCATCCAGAGAAAAGATTTGCCCTCTGGAGCTATAGTGTAGGTCCAGAAAAAAAACCACAAAGCACCTCAGAGTTCAGAAAAAGAGTGTCAGTTGTTCCCATCCCCAAAGTCCCTCTAAAATGACTCAAGAATCAAAGCACAGCTCTATGCATCTATGTGGCTGGGAGTCTTGAGGCTACTGAAGGATCCCAAGATGAATCTAGGACAGTGTGGACCTTCCCAGGAAATCCCAAATGGGTAATATTCTGACGTGGCCTCCAGGACAAGCATGTTAGAGTCATCCAGCTCCAATCCCATCCCACAAGTGGCACAAGTCCCAAAGCATAAGACTACATCCTCAATGAATTATTTGCTCAGAATAATGTAAGACCCAAACAGAACTGCTGTCCTTGTTCAGAAAGCTATGGTGATAAATTTGCAGGCAAGATAGAACCTCTAATTAGAAGTTACAGAGATTGTGAGGCCACCCTATTAGCATAGTCCATAGGTCATACCATAGCTATCCAGGTTAGTTCTCCATCATCATTACAATCATAAACAGATAGCAAGTTATTTTCAAAAGGCTTGCTATAATACAAGTGTGAAAAAGATGAATAATCATTAGCAGAAGGCATTACAGAAAGAAGGCTTCTTGACTTAAATAAGAATAAGAACTCATTGTGTACATGCCCTCCCAAATTCATGGTGAAACTTGATCCTGGATTTACAATAGTAAGGGGCGAGAGGACTAAGGAGATGATTAAATCACAAGGGCAAAACCCTCATGGACGGATTAGTGCATTTTCAAAGGCTCAAGGAAACAAGTGTGTTTCTTCCATCCCTCTGCCATGTACAAACAGAGGGGTTATGGAGGAGGACCCAGAATCTAGGGACCATACCAGGGAGGGAGTGCAGCCCTCAACAGGCACTGAGCTCATTGGCCCCATGATCTCTGACTTCGCAGCATCAAGAACTGTGGGAAACGTTTTCTGCTCACAAGTTGCCCAGCCTTGGACACTCCAGTAAAGCAGCACCAACAGATGAAAACTCCATCAGCATTCACATCTGCCTCCCATCATCAGTTGCTATGGAGTTCTCGGGAGATGGCATCCTTTACATCTGGGTCCTTCAGTGGTGACAGCCAAGGGCTCTGACCCACAAGGGCTGACTTTCCTCTACTGTTGTAGTAGATTTCAATCTTGTCAGGGTTTATTGCCATTTTGAAGATTTTCATGGTTCATGCTGGGGATGTGTCTCAGTTGGCAGTGCTTGCTAACACGGAAGAAGCCTGTCCAGTCTCCTGCAGCTGCACAAGCAGGCTGTGGTGGTGCTTTTGTCACACCACCTGCACTCAGAAGGTAAAGCAGGAGTGTCGGCTCAAGTTCACCCTCACATACTAGAGAATTTGAGGCCCTGTCTCAAAACAAACAATGTCATCTAAAAAGCTTAATGTGGAGCAAAGGTTTCATCCCCTCTCTGGAGCCTCTGACCTCCCTGCAGTGAAGAATCTCACAGTGAGCAAGTCTGAAAGTCAAAAAGGAAAAGGTATCTTTTCAGGAAAATATAATAAATATTAAGAGACACTATGACTCCATCACCCCTGAAATGTTAAGCAAAGCTATTTCTCCTTTTACTTCATTATTGATTTAGTTACAGAGTACATGGTAAGCAGAAAGTAGAAAGATAAGAGTGACTCAAAGCCACAAGGTCATACATCAAGTAAGTGCAGACCCATCCCTCCCACAACCACACCTACAAGGGCAGGCACACTTGCACACTTGCACACACACACACACACACACACACAATTGACTTCACTGAATGTCATTGTTATATCCCAGAGAGCAGTATGAGACAAAAAAAAAATCATGTCACAAGAAACTCAGCCTGGGAGCACAGGAAACAGGCTTTGGAAGGTCCCGCCTCTGTGACGAGCCCCCCAATCCACAGGATCCTCCTCCTCTTCCCTCTGTGACTTTTCATGTATGATCAGATGATGCACATATATATTGTACATGTATACATGTATATATGATTAGATAATGTTGATGACTCTTGACTGGGGCTCATAGGAAAGAGCAAGGCAATGGGATGGCCGATAAAAACAGAAGCTCAAGAGACAGGCACGTCTACTGACATTTGGGTGGTCCTTTTCAATGGTCTTGCCATAGAATGCCATGTCTATGGACTTTGAGAGGCTGGACCAGGTGGGGCGTGGCTTTGGGTATCAAAAAGCTGTGGTCCTGCCCGCTCACCTCCCTGGCCCCACTAGCCACACCTGGATGGATTCTGTCCCCATTGTTTCCTCGTGTCATTCGTGAGTTCCCTTTTAATAATGAAAAATCTTAGTATTCCCTATTCGTAGCTAGCGTAGGATTATTTGATTCATATTCCCCCATCTGGCGTGTTCTGCTTCGTCCACATGCAGGTTTGGGTCCTAACATCCACCTGGCAGGTCACAACTACCTGTAAATGTAGTTCAAGGTGATCCAAGCCCTCTTCTTGCTTCTGAGGGCTCCTGAACACACACAGTACATCATACACCCATATGAATGTACTTCAAACAAACAAATAAATAAATAAATCTTTTAAGACATTTCAGATAACGTCAATATGACCCATGTCTGCTCTATAGAAAAAACAGCATAAAGTCTCAAGACATGGTTCCTAACTGTGCTCTTATAACCAGTTTGAAAAATAAAGGCTCCTTTCCCAGGCAACAGTTCTATCTCAAAGAATAGGAAGTTAAATGGCAGGTCTTTCTGAGAAGTCAAGTTTTTTTCAGGGTATATCTTAAATGATAAAGCCAAGAGGGCTAATGAAATATCCATCAAGAGGCAAAACTATTTCTGACAGCAGATGTCATTTTGCGGAGGTGTCAGTGATTGCTCCAGAATCCCTGTTGTATATTATAAAACAGATAATTACTTTCTTAGACAACACAAGAACACCTCCTGACTTTACAGACACAGACAAGAGATTCATGAAGTTCAGGACAAAAATGTCAGGTGTTGCTGCGGAAGATTAAGCCCTCTTGCTTTCAGCCAATGGCCTCTAAGATAACCGCCCAATGTGGGGCGTGGTTTTCATTTTAAAAAAAAGCCGCAGCCGCTCTCCGAACTAACTTGCTTCCGGCTTTCATGCTGACTGCTAGACTCAGTTTCCTGTTTGAGACCAGAGGAACGTGGTTTGGGACAATGATCTGTAAGTTTTATCCCCTCCAATAAAATACCCCTTTTTTAATCAAATTGGTGTAATATTGTCCTGCGACAATAAGGTGTGGTGATAGATGCTTGGAATCCCGGTGATGGGGAGGTGGAGGAAGCAGATCGCTTGGGCTTCAGCCAGCCCAGCCTAATGGGTGAGCCCTGGCCCAGAGAACAAGAGCCAGGCCAGTACGAAACTCTCAAAAACAAGGTGAGCGGTACCTAGTGAATGACACCTGTGCTCGTCCTTTGACCTCCACACACATGTATATACATGTGCATGTATACACATACACACATGTCATGGTGGTAGAAGAATGGTTGCACAGCTAGAATAGTTTAAATCTTAGTGTAGGATCATCAATGAAGGAGAAGGAAAGCTACACCCTCACCTTATTGTAAAGAGCAACTACAACACAAGACTTAATTAAGCAAGTGATTTCAATTAGCATTGCTATTAATATTAAATTTCTTGGTGTAAAAGAATCTAAGAAGTTAATAGAATTGTGAAACCAATTTCTACACCAGGGCCATAGAAAAGGAGAATATTTATTAGTCTGTGTGTGGTATTGGGCCCTTCCATAATATGTCCTATTGAAAACTGAAGTCATAGCATGATTTGAATCCTAATGGATTAAATTCCAATGCTAAACAGTCCAAAACTCCCCCATGACACCAGGTGCTGGAAACATACTACAACCTCTACCTGGAAAGAATTAACAGAGAGGAAAACCAAGCCAGATAATAATTGCTTAATAAAAATCTTTTTACTCTGCAAGCCTTAAGAAGACATACTCTTAACGAGAAAAGAAAAAGAAAATTAGAAAATTAGTATACTTGACACTTTAATGTAACTGTGTAATAAGCAATTTTAAAAACTAGAATATATGGAGCTGGTTCTGAGAGAGCTAAGAGACGGAACCTTTATGCTGTGTGCGGTGCAGCTTGTTCTATTTTTAAAATAATGCATCTCAGACATAGCGGTTCAATTTTTACCTTGCCTTTAAAAACACAAATCAGTGACCTGTACCCTTGCTTATCTCAGGATAATTGTAACCATTAAATATACAACTGGATGAATTTAATGTGAAAAGCAGAGAGGAAAAGAAAAAGTCCTTTGCTTACCTAATTCCCTCCTTGGCTGGTTCCCAAAACTCACCAACTCCCTTCACCAGGAGGGACAAAGACAGCAAGACAGAAACCGAATCCCTATAAATCCTCGCCCTGGTGAAAGCAAAGAAGCATGGGGCAGAGCTCCTCCCCACTAGAAGGCAGAGTGATACAGAAATTTTAATATCTAACTTCCCTTCCTGTACATCTAAGGCTGGATCATCCCCTTAAGAATTCTCTTTTGCCAAGAAACAAAATAGTCTAACTACTAGAACTGCATTAGCCATCCTGGTAATGAAATTTTAAAAAGGCATGTGCACCCCAGGCGTGGCTAGCACAGGCAAGCAGGAAGCAAGACACTCCTCGATTCTTCTATTTCCAGCACTTGCCTGAGTCTCTCTCCGAGACCCAAGAACATCCACACTCCTCTCTGAACTGGGCATGGTACAAAAATTCTTGTTATTGGTCTTGAATGCAGGCCCAGAGGAAACACACTGGACATCATTCGAGTTAAAAACTACCCCACTACGCCCACAGTGAGGCTCCCCGGAGTGTCTACTGCCTGGCACCTGACACAAGTCACCCTATCTTCCAATCTATCTGCACATGAGCTTCATCTCACAGTCCACAAAGACGACTGCTCTAACTTAGGCTACTGCACGCAGTGGCCTCTAAGGGATGTGTGTCTGTGGACAAGTTGTTGAGCATCACTTAGACTCATACTCAAGTAAGTAGTGAGGGCAGGTGACCTGAGACAGGTCTTCACCACCCACTGGACTTGTGGGAATTGGTTTTCTTCTACCATTTGAATCAGTCCCAGAGATAGAGCTCTGGTCGTCAAGCTCTGTGGCAAGTGCCTTTACCCACTGAACCATCTGTCTGGTCATTTTTAATTAATTAATGAACATCTTACTGGAGCCCAGATGGACTTCAAACTCAAGATCCTCCTGTCCCAGACTCTCAAGTGCTGGGATTAAACTATGTGCGTCACTACACCCAGTTACCTGAATCTGAGTGTCATCTTCCATCGAACACGAGGCTTCATCTGGACACAGATCAACAAACTATTTATGTGATTATTCCAGGTCAACATTTAAAGGCTCATTTTGGTTTCAGATTGTTGCTTGTTCAAAGAAAGAAAAGTAATAAAGATTTCTTTAACCATGGGCAAAACAACTGGTGGTTAACAAGGCAGAACTGGTGATCTGCACATTTGAGTCGATAGTTTCCAAAGCCTGAAATGTATGACCAAACTCTTTTTATAACCTCTTATATTTCCTAGATATGCTAAAACCAAACAATCCTTTCACATGCTGTCACCTCGAGTGCCTGAAATTCACTAGGATGGATAGTTTTAACAGTGTAGGATGGGCCAGGCATGGTGGCACACCCCTTTGATCCCAGCACTGGGACTCTTGGTGAGTTTGAGGCTAGTCTACATAGTGAGTTGTTCTAAGACAGCAAGAGCAAGAGAGAGAGAGAGAGAGAGAAAGAGAGAGAGAGAGAGAGAGAGAGAGAGAGAGAGAGAAGGAGGGAAGGGGGAGGGGAGAAAGAGCGAGAATGTAGGAAGATACATATTATTTTTTAAATACAGAAGCACTTTGCTGTCAAGTGAGCATCCTGCTTTAATCTCCCAATCACTTGTATCAATAGGCATTTGACACTGGAGAGTCTCCTGTTATCCACTGGCCAAGGGACAATGTGCTATCTGCCATTTTGTGGGGGATAATGCAAATGGATTTCAGGGGAAACTCAGGTCCTACCCAGCTCTACCTCAATGTCTGCATCTCCCCCCCCCCAACACCAGGTGCACCATGAGCAGCTGGCAAGGCTCCCCCAGCATCCACTCCCATCTGCCCATGCATCTCTGCAGTCTCTAGCAAAATGGCATCACCAGAGTGCAGCCTGAATGCTGGTGACAGAAAAGCCTAAAAGTAGCTGGATTTGAACATCTCATCTGCTAAAAAGACAGGTGGCTTCATTTAAAATTCCTCTCTACTCATCAGCCTGGGCCTATGCTCCTCCAGCAAGCCCCCAAACATATGCTGGGTGAATTCCTGCCCTCCCCCTGCCCTTGCCAGGGCAGAGCAGCTTGCTGTTCTTGGCAGCTGCTGGCTTCCTCCTGGCCCTTCAGCAACACCGCATTCAAAGGCGATGAAGCTGGGTAGAGCTGAGTCTAGCTCCCAGTGGAAGGCACTGCCTCCTTTTCTGAGTTCTAACTACGACCTATGCTTCTTACCTTTAGTCCATATACAAAGATGATTTAATTAGGTCTCTGGTATTGAAAAGTCACCAGTTGGCCCTGAAATGGCCCCAAACCTGGTCATGCTCCAGATGAGGGGGGTTCTGCTCCAGGGCAAAGGCCTTGTGAGGCTCCAGGTGTGATTAGTAAGGACTCCAACTTTGAAGGAGTTCTCTCCTAACTGGTTCATTCGAGCCTCCTCAGTAACCAGGAAAGTAGGTCAGCAGCCCAAGTCACAGTCCAAAGCCCGATGTGCGCATTTGCTAATGAAGAGCTAAGCCTCACAGTTTGGTGGGTTTTGCAAGATGCAGGCAGTAGCATCTGCTAATGTCCCCATCTCCCACCTCTGCACCTTCTCGGGAGCCTTGATTTCCAGCACAATAACATGCTTCTACCCCTTGTCATGGAGATGTCATGTAAAGCCAACAATGGTCCCATAGGCAGGGAGGGAAAATAAGGCAACCTAGGATGTCACTGGTGCATCAACGTTCACATTACCCAATCAGGTAGACCAAAGCAACAGCCTCTGATAAAGACGGGCTTCATCTTTCTTGATGTGGTCAATTACATGTGACATTAATGTGATGTTTTCTGTCTTCAAATCCATATTTTAAGAACCCTCCTGCTGGACTGGGGAGATGGCTCTGTGGACGTTCCAGTTTGCTTTCTTGTCTCTCTGATAAAACACTAACCCAAAACCAACTTGGGAAAGAATGGGTTGGTGGCTTCCTGAGTTAGTCCCCACTGGCTTGTGTTCAGTCAGCATTCATATACAATCCATACCTGCCTGCCTAGGGGGTGGCACCAACCACAGTGGGCGGAGCTCTTGTATATCCAATAACAACTAAAAACATGCCTCAAAGGCCTCAAAGACGTGCCCACAGGCCAGTCTGCTTAAGGGAATTCTTCAGGTGAGGGTCCCTCTCCCCAGGTTCTAGGTTTCTATCAAATTGACAGCTGAGGTTAACTCTGGCAGCGAGCAAAGAACTCACTGCATGAACCTGACATCCTCAGATCAGTTCCCTAGAATCCACAGTGCATACTTCTGCAGTTGCAGGACTCCTAGGGAACTGGTCTGAGACAGGAGGGACTCTCTGGAAGCTCCTGGTACAGTTGACCTAGAATGCGCAGTGAGGAACAAAAGAAATCCTATCTCAAACAAGGAGGAAGGAAAAGACCAACATCAAAACTGTCCTTCAAGCTTCCTACACTCACCATGGCACTGGCTATCTCCCCAGGCCCCCAATTCTCCTGCACTCTTGACTTCCATTCTGCGCTTAAGTTCATAACTGCTTTTTCCTCACCCACTTCACAGACACTTTTAAACACCGCACAGTCAGTACTGTAGACTAAAGAGCCAAAGAAACCCACCCTGGCCCTGAAACCAGAGCCAGTGAAACAAACCCAGAACCAAAGAAACAAACTTTGGCCCTGGAACCAGAGCCAACTCTGCCCTAGACCAACTAAATGAACCAATCCCTGAGCAGGAAAACTAATCAACCCCTGAGCAGTAAATCTCCCTGGGAAAAATTGTCCCTAGAGAAGCCCTATAGAGGCGCCCCTGCCTGTTCAGTTGTTGGCTGTCCTTTCCCACCCTGGCAGAGGCAGTCACTCTCCTCCACTCTTCCTTCCTAAATAAATCTTTATCTTGAAAGAGTTTTGGGTGAAGATCTTCTTTCCCCAGTATGGAGCAGAAGAACCTTTGCTGAGACATTCTCTTAGGAGGGCTGAGGAGAAAAAGTAACAACTTTTCCAGAGCAAGGGGAGGTTGCTACATTTCTGTAGGGACTTACCATTTAGTAGAGTGAAGCAGAAGTAGCAATGGATAACTCTGCTAGGAAGTTCCCTTAAGGGAACCGAGAAGAGCTCTGTTGTAATGTCACTCTTTAGGAGAGGGGCAGGATTGCTACGTCCTGTGAGGAGCCTATCCCCTACTGCAGCCCAGCTTCTGGTATAGCCTGACTTCCCAACAAGTCAGGACATCTTTCCTTCCAGAGCTGTCCCACTGCAGTTCCAGGTATAGCCTGACTTTCGGACAAGTCAGGATACTATTCCCTCTACAGCTGTAACACCCACAAGTACTCTAGTGAGCTAAGAAAAATATTCCAAGATAGCACAACAGTGCAGCAGAGAGAAAGGGCCAATGTTTGCCCACCTCTCCCTTCCCTTTTCCTCCCCTGAACTAAGTTATTGTTTACATCCGATCCTGCACCTGCAGAGACAACCTTGAGCCTTTTAATAACAGTGATGCAAGATGGAGCTGCTGTGACAAAGCTAGCTGGCAGCAAAGCACATCTCTATCACAGCTGAGACATCAAAAGCCCCTGAACCAGAGTGCTCTGAGCCCTGCAGGGATGCAGAAAGAGGCAATGGCTTATTCAGTCAGGTGATGGGGACCTTTGAAGTGTTACTGTAACTGCTCAACTTGCAAGAGAGCAATATTCCAAGTCAGCAAAGACTATCTTAAACTTGGCACAAATGCGGAAATACGTGACCACATATAAATAGCATGTTAAATCACGAGTCAAACTGTGGATCTCCCTGTACCTCATGAAGCACAGAACTGTTAGACATTTAAAACCAACACCACAACATTCACCATCTGTGAGTGGAATACAACGTTCACATGCAGCACTGACACATTTTTGTGTTCCTACAAGGGGTCAGATCCCTAATTCTCATTGGTAGTCAGTGATACAGTGAAAATTGTGGACCTTAGATATCATACTGTTGAGTACAAAACAAAATTCTAATGTTCCAAAAAACCAACAGAAATATAACTGGTTAATTGTCACCATAGAAATTTCACATGATGGATGGAGATAGAGCCAGAGACCCACATTCACATCAGAGCAAGGGACTGAGCTACCAAGGTCCAGTGGAAGAGCAGAAGGAGGGAGAAGATGAGAAAGGAAGTCAGGACCATGAAGGACTGGCCCACCAACAGAGACAGTGTGCTTGNCAATGGGGACTGACTGAGAAGCCAATGATAATGGCACTGGGACCTATCTCTTCTGCATGTATTGGCTATTTGGGAACTTATTCTATATGGATGCACACCTTCTTAGACCAAGATGGAGGGGGGAGGTCCTTGGGCTTCCCACAGGGCAGGGTATCCTGCCCCATCTTAAGGAAGCAGGGGGAGACTGGTGGGGGAGTGGGGGAGTGGGAGGACTGGGAACAAGGGGAGTAAATATAAATTTTTCTTTTAACAATAAAAAAAAAAGAATCTAGGGGCTACTCTTACACGATGGTAAATCTACTGACCAACTAAAGCTGAGAATCCAATCACCTACTCTTGATGTGCACTGGACTTTTCAACAAAGGTCACAAATGAAAAAGAATGGGAGAAATAGTCAACTTGTCAAGAAGCATTTATTTTGTGTATACTAGCTTTGCCTGCATGCATGTATGTGCACCAGAGACAATGGATTAAAAGAAAAATGTTTATTTTGAATTTTTGACCAAATAACAATATTAACAATAACTCCAGAGTAGACTGACTGACTGTTCCTGATGGTGACCTCAGCTAGGGTTATCACAGACTAACTGTGGCTCAAACTTTAGGTTAGCTACACAGCATTCACATTGCCCAAAGGTCTAGTATTTCACAAAAGAATCAGAGATGAAGTGGTGGCGCACACCTTTAATCCCAGCACTTGGGAGGCAGAGGCAGGCAGATTTCTGTGAGTTCGAGGCCAGCCTGGTCTACAAGAGCTAGTTCCAGGACAGGCTCCAAAGCTACAGAGAACTTTATCTTGAAGGAAAAAACCAAAAAACCAAAAAAACCAACAAAAAAAATTCAGAAATGAGTAACATAATTATTCTGTATTGATCATCATCAATAAGGTATAAAGGTACCAAAACATCACAATGTACTTCATGCAAATTACATTTCCTGCAAATCGGAAAGGAAGGAAGGAAGCAAGCAAACAAGCAAGCATGCAAGCAAGTCAGCCAGGGCTAGAGAGATAAGAATACCTGATGTTCTTGCAGATGACCTTGGTTCAATTTCCAGCATCCACAAGGTAGCTGACAACCATCTGTAACTCCAGTTCCAGAGGACCTAAAGGCCTCTGTTTGCCTCTGTGACCACCAGGCATGCACAAAGTACAAAGACATGCATGCAGGCACCACACCTATACACATAAAATAAAAGTGAACTTGCAACCAATTATCTTAGCAGCATAGCAAGACGGGCACTCACCATTTAAATTTGACTCTGGTCCATGTGCACAAATGCCAGAAGACAACCTTGGGTTGTTTATTGGATGCCATACTCCTAGTATCTTGAGACAGGGTCTCTCATTGGCCTGGAGCTCATCAAGTAGGCAGGTCAGGAAGCCCCCAAAATCTGTCTGTCTCTACTTCCCCAGCTTTTGGATTATAAACATGAAGTACCACACCTGACTTTTTATTTTTCTTACTTGACTTTGTTTTAAAATGAGACAGAGTTTCTCTGTATAAATACCCTGGTTGTCCTGGAACCCACTACACAGACCAGGTTGGTCTCGAACTCACAGAACTCTGCCTGCCTCTGCCTTCCCATTGCTAGGATTAAAGGTGTGCGTCACCATGCCAGCATAGCTGACTTATTTATGTTGGTGCTGGAAAATAGCAAGCATTTACCAAGTGAGCTATTTCCCTAGCCCCTTTCTAGACATTTCCCAGTTTTTATTAATTTTATTCAAACAATATATTTTTGATGATGTTTTCCTCTCCCCCAACTTCCTCTGAATCCTTCCCACCTCCCTATCAATCCACCGTTATGCTCTCTCTGTTTGTATATGTGTCTCTCTTGCTCTCTAAAAATAAAAGCTGGAAAAAACCAAAATCAAAACAAAAAGCATAAGTCTAATAAGACCAAAAAAAAAAAAAAAAGCCAAGACAAAACAAATGAAACAAAAAGTTTAACCCCCCCTCCCAAACATAAAATAAAATAAAGCCATGGAGTTTGTTTTCTGTTGGCCTGCCCTGGAACCATTCACAGAGCCATGGAAAATCACCTAGAAAACGATTCTAGAGTGGTACAGCATTCACTTAACAGGCTCAGGGTGCCCAAACCCAAAAAGCTTTTGTATTAACGGATGTCTCATCGAGTTTCACTCCAGCCCAGGGCTTAGTTAAAAGCAGCAGAGGGCTTAGTTAAAGTCTCCAGTGCCCCAACAGTGACTCCATATGGGTATTAAGAAAAGCAAATCCACTTAGTGAATGTCCATGAAGAATGGGGGCCATATTGATCATCATGCTGATTAGCCCTGTCTGCTGTAGAAAGGGCGACGGACTGGCGCTCGGAGCCAGATGTGCAGGGTCCACAGGCAGAGACAATGGGCAACATCGACAGTCTCTAAGCAATTGGTCTGGGCAGTGATGGATGCTCTGTGGACAGCATATAGTGTTGTTAAGGATATAGAACTGCCCGAGAGAAACACAAACCTCATCTTCCCTTATTAAGACAAACTGGGTTGTCTGTGATACAGGGCAGGACTTGGAAAGCTTTCCTCTCTTATCCTGAACATGGGGAAAAAAACCACAAAACAAAAACACCAACTTACATATTATGAAAAAGGCTTCTTTAATGAAGCACATGTGGGTGTCTGAGACAGATTACAAAACACTGCCATCTGCATTTTAAATTAAGAACAGGGAATATACATTCTTCAATAAGCACGAGTAAAAATTATTTAACTACTATTTAATCTATGTTATGATTTATAATGTATGAGGATATAAGAGAATTAGAAGACATGGCTACCTCTGCATCCCCAATGTGCATAAAAAGGTATACCTTGTATATGGGATAAGCCATGATGATTTCCTCCACATTTGTAGTTAAATGGCAGAAATCCGAAACTCCCTCCCCATCATTCAAAGATACATCCACACATTAACACCCTTCCCCATCTATTTCTGTATGTTCAAAAAATGCCCTAGGAGGGGCTGGAGAGATGGTTCAGCAGTTAAGAGCATTGGCTTCTCTTCTAGAGGGCCAAGTTTGATTCCTTGGATAACAAACACCTGCAACTCCAGTTCCAGGAGACCTGACACCCTCTACCAGCCTCACTGGGCACCAGGCATGCATGTGGTACACAGACATACATGCAGACAAAGCAATCATATACATAAATTAAAAATAGATAATTTTTAGCCAGGCATGGTGGTGATGCATGCCTTTAGTACCACACCAGCACTCAGGAGGAGGCAGGCAGATCTCTAAGTTCGAGGCCAGCCTGATTTTTACAAAACAAGCTCCAGGACAGACAGGGCTACCCAGAGAAACCCTGTCTCAAAAAACTAAATAAATAGATAGATAAATAAATGAAACAAAATGAGTAAGTTTTTAAAGCCCTAGTAATTGCTTCCTTGTATGACTACGAGTGAGTCATTTTCATTCTCTGACCCTTAGTTTCCAAATTAAAACTCAGAATAATTTCCATATTAGTCTCAAGGCCAACAGAACACAAGGTTACGCCCAAGAGTCTTAAATCAAGCAAGGGATGCCAGCTTGAATTCATACTCACAGAATTTTCCTGCCCTTCTTTTTACTCCCAACCACACAGAGACAGTCCCTCAGACCCAAAATGGCCTGGCTCATACATGACACCTCCTAGGCAGGAGGGTAGTACATAGTTCTTAACACTGGATGCCAGGACAGCTTTCTTAAATTTGCACACATAACACCTGACACATGCCAAGTGGTCCTCTACTGTAAACTGGTTTTATGTCCTGAGCCCATCTGTGTTGGGAGGGCCTGCTGACGAAATTAGCTTGAAATTCTGCGTGGAGAAACTGTCCAGATTTTACCATTCTTTTTCAGCACCTGCTAACACCATGGCTCTGGAGCTGGAAGGTTCCTTCTATACTAAGCCAACCTCTTCATGGCCAGGGAGTGCTCAATAGCAAATGAGAGGGCTCGTGACCAAGCTACTCAGCCAAATAACATCAAGTTGAAGCTCAAGACAGCAGGAACCAATCATGTCAGGACCTCTGTCACCACTTCCTGTGACCTCGTAACTGCTGGATAATTGCATTTCACAGCATGAAGACCAGGCTGATTTGGATTTAAATTTCAAGTGTGCCATTTAGAATATGGGGTAGGGAAGAAAAAGAGGACCAAATCAGTGCCACAAGAATCTGTCTATCATTTCTGTTGAACTAAGAGTGTCATGTACCTTTCCCATTGCTTTTCCTGCTCTCCCATAACTATGCTTCAACTTCCCTTTCTCCTCACCCTGATGCTTTGAGTGAAGGCATCATTCCTCAATAGCATTTCCCTCTGAACTCCCAAAAGGACACGGCTATGCAGCATCACCCAACATTCTTCACAGGATTTCCAACCTTGGTGATGCTCTGACTATATCCTTCAGACTGGTAACAGTGAACAAATAAACACCTTAGAAATGCAACCTACTCTTTTAGTCCCTAGGTGGGACAAGAAGTCAGTTTAAGAAATTGAAAATTGCCGGGTGGTAGTGGTGCACGCCTTCAATCCCAGCACTCAGGAGGCAGAGGCAGGCGGATCTTTGTGAGTTCAAGACCAGCCTGGTCTACAAGAGCTAGCTCCAGCTCAGGCTCCAAAGCCACAGAGAAACCCTGTCTCGAAACCCCCCCCAAACCCCCCCCAAAAAAAGAAAGAAACTTTTGCTTTGACAGAACAACAGAGCTGACAGGTCCATGTAGATCAGTGGTTCTCAACTTTCTTAATGTTGTGGCCCTAAAATATAGTTCCTCATGTTGTGTTGACCCCCAACCATAATATGTATATATATTTTTTTATTTTTCAAGACAGGGTTTCTCTGTGGCTTTGGAGCCTGCGCTGGAGCTAGCTCTTGTAGACCAGGCTGGTCTCGAACTCACAAAGATCCGCCTGCCTCTGCCTCCCGAGTGCTGGGATTAAAGGCGTGGGCCACCACCGCCCGGCCCCATAATATTATTTTTGCAGCCACTTCATCACTGTAATTTTGCTACTGTTATGAATTTAATGTAAATATCAGTGGTGGTTTGAATGCAATTTGCCCCCATAAGCTCATAGGGAATGGCACTAGTAGGAGGTGTGACTTTGCTGGAGCAGGTATGGCCTTGTTAAAGAAGTGTGTCACTGTGGGAGTGGGCAATGAGGGCTCATATATGCTCAAGTCATGCCCAGTGTCTCAGTTCACTTACTGTAGCCTGCCAATCAAGTTGTAGGAGTCTCAGCTCCAGCACCATGTCTGCCTACACACTGACATATCCCACCATGATGACAATGGACTAAACTTCTGAAGCTGTAAGCCACCCCATTAGATGTTTTCCTTTATAAGAATTGCTGTGGTCGTTTTGTCTCTTCACAGCAGCAGAAACCCTAACTAATATCTGATATGTAGGATATTTGATAATGTGACCCCTGTGAAAGAGTCGCTCAACCCCCAAAGGAGTCACGGCCCACAGGCTGAGAAGCACTGCTGTAGACACTTGGTGAAGGTTGGGATCAGAATGATGGTGAAAACTTCTTCCAGGAGTATAGGATTCAGGCACATTAGTGTTGGCAATATATGTGAATGGAAGGTATACTGGATCCTAGAACACCTTGCACACAGAAAAATTTATAGCACTCATTAGAAGCAGCAGTTTCAGACCTAAATAAACCTGAGAAGATGGAAAAATGAAGGTCATTAGACTCCGCTCTTCAGTCTGCCAATGTGGGCTGGTTGATGAGTTAGCCCCTGAAGGACACAAACAACAGAACCTAGAAGTTTGAAATCAGACTCTGCTCAAAAGGTCTCCCTCTCTTTCAGCTTTCTAGAAGTTTCAACTTCATGTGGCACGTAACTGTGTGTCTGGATACTAGTCACTGATGTTAGGATTCACCCTCATCTGTCATAATCTCATCTCCATCCTTAACTAGTAATATCCAAGAATCAGTTTCCAAGTATGGTCACATTCTGAGCCATTGGGCTGACATGAACTTAAGGGAAACACTAGTCAGCCTGCTACACTGTTACCAAAATGCTAAGTGGAGCACTATGGCAAGAATTACCTTGTTATGAAAATATTTTGCCACTCTAGAAGTCAATACGAAGGTATCTAAGAAAGCTAACAATGGATCTTCCATATGACCCAAAGCACTCCAAATCAACATACCACAAAGAGACCAGTACATCAATGTTCACTGTACCAGTATCAACAAAAGCTGGATTACAGAACTAGCTGAGGTGCCCAACAACAGGGGAATGGATAAAGAAAATGTGGAATAGATATACCATAAAGAACAGTGAAATTATGTTGTTTGTAGGAAAATGAATACAACTGAAGATCATATTAAATGATTTCTTTCATTGGTGGTTTCTAGATTTTTTTCAGATAAAAATTTTGTCCGTTTGCCCTCCTCCTTCCGTGTGTGTGTGTGTGTGTATGTGTGTATGTGTGTATGTGTGTGTGTGCGTGTATGTCACACATACAGAGAAAAAGTAAAATTATTTAGGGTGACCAGTGGAACAAATGGGAGAGAAAAGGGGAGCAAGAGGTGTAGGCAGAGACTGCTCTTTCACTTCCCAGTCGCCCAGACCCAAATAATCACACAGAAACTATATTAATTACAATACTGTTGGGTCTATTAGCTCGGGTTTCTTATTAACTAACTCTTACATCTTAAATTAACCCATTTCTAATAATTTGTGTATCACCATGAGGCTGTGGCTTACCGGGTAAGCTTCCAGCAGAGGTGCAGAGGCGTCATTCTCCTTTGGCAGCTACATGGCATCTCTCTGACTCCACCTACTCTCTCTATATCTCTTCTAGCCTGACTATATTCTGCCCTGCTATAGGCTGAAGCAGCTTCTTTATTAACCAATGGTAATAAAATATATTCATAGCATGCAGAGGGGAATCCCACATCAAAGAGGTGCAAATATGCTCAAAAATAAAATATATGAATATATATTCTATATCTGTATATACATATATTAGTATATAAATATGCAAATGTATAAAATCTTTAAAAATATTATTCTGTGTAGAATTACAAAGATCTAGAAAACAACATGCATAGCCATCACAGAAACCAGGGAAGGGAGCACGTGAGTGGCCTATGAGGAGATAAAGCAAAGAGAAACAAGAATAATGAATGAGTCCATTCCAATAGCTCCCCCACCTTGACCCTTCCCTAAGGAGTGAGGCTCTCCCACCAGAGCCAAACACAGTAAATCAATGACAGTTCTCAGGAGAAATGTGTGTTGCTGTCACCCTTCCTGCAGTTCCAAACCAAGAAAGATCTGTAGCCAACATGTATGGCTTTTCTCTTTTTAAACTAGATTCACTGCTTTGCTCAGTTAAAAGCCTGAACATTTCGGCATCCAGGCCACACTCATTAATCCAAACTGAGAGCCAAAAACAGAACACAGTAAAGGCCACAGCTAGAAATGTTAATGCGCTTTTCCAAGCCATCGTACAACAATTAAAAACCCAGCTCTTCAATCCTGGAACTTATTCCTTGCATCATAAGTCTGACCTACTTACAGCAATAAGAGCCTGCTGGACAGGGGATGCGACATGAACCAGGCTTGCTCCTTACTGGAACTTTCTTCCATAAATACAAGACCGGGAAAGGTTTTCAACACATTCAGTCCATGGGTCTGCTCAAATAACTAAAGCAGTAACTTTAAGGACAACCTTTCGGCATCTACACAGTTCCGAGGCTAGAGGATCTGAGCATCATCAAGAAGGAAACCCTGGGAGAGTTGCCTCACTTGGCTGATTCTCTTCTGCAGTTCTTCCAGAGATGGAGGGAGACACAGGCCATTTCATGCCTGAGTCACGGCAAGTAGCACACAGCCAGCACTCAGGGTTTCGAGGAAAATCCAAACTCTCCATCAACATCTCAGCACACACGCGGTACCTTTAACTAAATAGCCAGCTCACAACCTTCATAGTCAAGCCCGTTGATCAGCAGTTCCTACTAAGTGTCGTGCAAGGGTTGCACGGTTGTCTATAACAGGTGCACTAGTCATTGCATAGGCTGTCCTATGCAATTAAGGCTGTGGGAAAGGCACAGAATAGAAATGGAAATGAATGAAAATAACATGTTACATTTTACACCAGAAAATAGTGAAATCAAACATGTTTCTATTAGCATCTCAGAAGATGGATACGAGACAGCTCAATTGGTAGAGTGCTTGCCACACAAGCAGAAGGAGCTTGCTTCAATACCTAGAACCCCTGTAAAAACCCAACCATCATGTGTATTCTTATGATCCCAGAGCTGGAAAGGTGGAGACATGCAAATCCTAGGAGCTGAATGGCCGGCCAGTCTAGCCATCACTGTGTGCCAGCAACCAATGAGAGACTCTGCACCAAAAAAATAAGGTCTCCAAAGATAAGGAGACTGGCTACTAAAGAACAAATACCAATGTGGATCTCTGGCCCCTACACAATACATATACACATTTGGACATACAAGTACATCATCCCATACACAAATATACATACAACAACAAAATACACAGGCACATCTATACATATATACACACAACAAACCCTCCAAATAAAGAGCATGAGAGAAAAAAAATCTAAGTTTCAAATTCGGCATAACACTACAAAATATTTTCCAGTGCCTCAGACTGCTAGAATCTACCTGGATAACTCAAGAAGCCAAAAATCTACCCAATACTTTCCTGAAGGATGAATGAGCAAAAACAACGGGCCTCCTCCATGGTTACTTTTCAGGAAGGACTATGCCCAAACACAAAAAACTCAGATCTTGGTCTCACACTTTCCATGCTGCAGAAAATGCTGCTTCTTAATAGGTGGTTCCTTTTTGTCATCCACACTAGCACCTTTCTCACTTACGCCACTGCTTCACAAGGTCGATAACAACAGAAAACATGAGAGTGGCAACACCACCAGAAAGCCAGCAGCAGCAGCAGCAGCCACTGCAAAACGATTAGTGGAAGCTACCACTCTTGGCTAGGCAGCCCAAGAGTCGAGACAGGAATGCAGCCATGCGAGACAGCCTCTGGTGCAGGAGTAATGGTCAGCACAGGGCAAGCTTGCCAGGGCATGGCATGGGAGAGCAGTCAGCATGCTGCTCTGCTTCTGTTGCAAGGGAGACTCCTTTCTTCAAGGCTGCTAACAGCTCTTCTTACCCTTGCAGTCCTCATCAAGGGTAGGTGTGTGTCCTACCTACCCTACCAAATCAGGAAGGAAGCCACCAAGGATTCCTAGTCAGATCAAAAGGCCCAGAAAAAGATCACCAAGAGGAAGCACCCAAGACAGGGTTTTGGAGTCAGTCTTAGTCACCTATTGCTAGACCTTTGAACTTACCCACATCCAACGGTGATGAAACCCAATGGGCTCAGCTAACTTAGGCCTTCTGCTCAGACACTGCAACTGCTGGACAAGTTCCTCAAAATGGAGAACGTGCTGGGCTCAAAATAAAGCAGCTGTCCCAGGCTTGATACTGCTGTGCACTGAGCATTTAATGGGCGGTCCAAGTTGCCCAAGTGCCCTGGAGCCCTGCATTCAACCTCAAGCCCTAAAGTGACATTTTAGAGGTACAGGGCATAGTGTGGTCAGATTATCTTTTCGGAACAGTGAGGAAAGTGCATGGGAAGACCTGCACTCAGGAAAGACCTACTGCTCTGCAGAGCTGCTCTCGATGGCACAGAGCACACCAACCACAGGCAGAAACAAGGAAGCTGTGCTGTTGCTTTATTTTAAAACATTTATTTGCTTATTTACCTCTGTGCATATGCACATATGGTCGGCACCTGCACACTATGGGTGGGTGTGAAGGCATACTGAGGTCGGAAGGGGGTGTCAGGTGTCTTCCTCTGTTGCTCTCCACCTGTTCAATTTGAGACTGGGTCTCTCCCTGAATCTGGGGTCCCTGTTCCACAGCTAAGCTGGAAACCAGTAAAACAGGCTCCTCCTGGCCCCTTTAGAAGGATGGCGTACAGATGTGCACCCTAAAGCTTATTAATTTTGAGTGATGGAATGCAGTCCTCATGATTATGCGGCCAGCATTCTTAACTGCTGAGCCATCTTTCCAGATCTGGGCTGCTTTTTTTTTAAAAAAGTCAATTTTATTAAGTGCTTTCTAAGAAAATGAGAGGGGAACAAGAGAACTCAGACTAGACAAAAAGCAAAAGGAATTTTTAGTAGCATCTGAATAAAATGATATTAAAAACCAAAGAAACAAACCATACATAGGAGATAACAAAAGTGCCACGAGATCCTCAGTGAATTAACCACAGACAAGGATAACCAGGGACAGACTTGCAATGCTGCAGGACTTGGCTATAGACCATCTGGAAATATTTGCAACAGAAGAGAATATGTTGGAAGAAGAAGGCATTGTAAAAGTGTAAAGCTGATTGCCACATAGTAAAAAGTTCTTATAAAGTTAAAATAAATCCAAGTTCCTACTGAGCCAGGGCATACAAATAAGAGGCCCACTGTCTAGGGGAGGAATAACACTCATAGGTGTGGACATACGACTTGAATCATTCTGGAAAGGAACTTTGTAAATAAAAACAATGCAGAAGCCAGACACAGTGGTAATGTCCTTAATTCCAGCAGTCAGGAGGCAGAGGCAGGCAGATCTCTGTGGGTTTGGGACCAGTTTGGTCTACAAAGTGAGTTCCAGGTTAGTTAGGGATACATGGTGAGATCCTGTCTTAAAACAACAAGAAAGGAAAACAAAATGCAAGAAAAGAACTCAGGGACATTTTGCAATACAAAAGTAAAAAAGGACAGTGAGATGGCTCAGTGATTAAGAGCATTTATGACAAACATCAGCCTGAGTCTGAGTCCCAAACCCACTAAGGGGGGGGGCACCAACTTCACAGCTCCTGTGTCCCTGACTTGTACGCTGTGGCAACTGCATGCATATACGTCATGTACACAAAACCAACATTGATTAACTTCTTAAATATTAAATTGTTTTGAATTAATTTAACTAATTTGTAATAATTTAATGTTTAATTAAGTAGTTCTTAAATAAATAAATTTCTTAAAAATTTTATCCAAAGTAAAAACATTGTAAAACTCAGACAGAAGAAAAGCGATAAACTTCAGAAGCATTTTTATAGACTCTGACTCAAGATAACTATCAGAAAGATGTGGTCAAGAGGGAAAGGAAGAACTCAGCAAGAAACTATGATAAATATCCTAACATGAAACAAAGAATACAAATAAAATTTTAATGAATTATGGATGAAATGTTAAAAAGAAATAGAGCAAAGGCCATTGTCATTCAGATCTTTCAACTGGAAACCCAAGAAGGCATTTCCATCCCGAGAGCAGGGATCTGAACACTGCCACACTGGCCAGAGACAGAGTAATGAATGAGCAGCCCCCTCTTGAGCAAACATGAACTTTTTGGCAGTCAATATGGCCATCTTCTTTAGGAGTTGTAAATATGGTTACATTCTTGACTGGTTATTTCACGTAGGGCTTACTCTAGTTAGAGACAAGGATGTTTACCACTGAAGATACTAAAGGTCTAAATTACTCTGTGCATGCATGTAGAGACATTACTTTGTGCACGCATGTAGAGATAGAGTGGGTGTGGAGAAAGCTCAGCTGCTCTGATAGAACACTCTGGCAAAAGCGACTTTAAAAACTGGTGTGGGGGTGGGGTCCTCTGCTCACTGTTCCCTTTTAGGGAAATCAAGGCAATAGGAGCCAGGAGCTTGAAGCAGCTGGTTCTGTGGCATCAACAAGAAGGAAGCAGAAGGTGATGAACACATGCTCCTTTTCTCTGTACAGTCTATGATCCCAGCTAAGGAGTCATGCCACCCCCGGTGGTCAGGTCTTCAACCTCAATTAATGTAATAACGCCCCATAGAGGTGACCAGACGACTGTCTCCCAGGTGATTCTAGATTCTGTTAAGTAGATAGCCATTTCATCATCTAAATGCCAATAGAGATTTATATTTTCTATGAATTCTGGTTCTATAAAAGATTGATAATGTACTGCCTTTTAATTTCCTGCCATGTAGGTATCCTATATATGATCTCATTACTCAATCTATTCTTCACTAGCAAATTAAAAGACACCCTTTGGTGAGTGGTCTGCACCCAATACTGAATACTAGGTCTACTGGGGTCAGTTTCTTTACCCTTCAACCTGTGCAAACCAATTGTACTTAAGTAATTTTACATTTAAATATGGAATGGGCCAAGACTATGATAATGAGGGGGCTGGAGAGATGGCTCAGTGGTTAAGAGCACTGGCTGCTCTTCCAGAGGTCCTGAGTTCAACTCCCAGCAACCACATGGTGGCTCACAACCATCTGTAATGAGATCTGGCGCCCTCCTCTGGTGTGTGGGCATACATGGAGGGGGAATGTTGTATACATAATAAATCTTGAAAAAAGAAAAAGAAAAAAAAGACTATGATAATGAATATTGGGGCTTTTTTGTTGTTGTTGACTGTTTTTTTGAGACAGGGTTTGTTTGTGTATTCCTGGCTGTCCTGAACTCACTCTGTAGAGCAGGCTGACTTCAAACTCACAGAAATCCACTTGCCTCTGCCTCTTAAGAGCTGAGATTACTACTATGGATTATTTTTAAAAGGGTTGTTGCTGGTATAAAAACTCAGCAAAAGACTTTTGGAAGATGGTAACAAAGAAAATTCCTAAGACATTTTGTGAAATTATTATTATTTAGAATATATACTCATATTCTTTTTAAAATGCATTTTCACACTCCAGTTTAAAGAACCCCCAAATAGAAAGTCTAGACTCATTTGGGCTGGGAAACACTGCAGAAGCCTAATGGGCGCTACACTGCAATGTGTCTACCAAGATTCAAATGAGAAGGTCTAAAACTAGGGGATTCTCAGTCCTGATTGGCTGACAAGGCTGACAATGATTTTAACAACACAGTAGGTCAGGCTGTGTGAAATAAAGAAGCTTCCTATGCATTTCTTCTCCATGTTGAAGACAACGTCTTTAGTGGAGAAGAAGGAACGCACGAAGAGTACAGAAACTTAGAAAACAAACAAGACTTAGATTTCCAAGCCACAAAACTGAAAGTCTAGGAAACCATGTCATCTTGCATTACTATAATGGTTAATTATAAAATCAATACAATAATTACAAAAGCTTTTACCTGCCACAGAGGACTCAATCACATAGGTCATTACTTCAAATCCTCTCAGACAGACTCTCCAGACAAAAACATCTAATAAAGCATCTAAGTTCAGAAATTAAACAACATAGCTAATCAATTATTGACTCAATGTTTGCTGAAGAATTCTTTGCTGTAGAAGCTAGGCAAGTGTGCTTTTTTTGATATAGTAGTCTTTTTCTTTAAGCATTAGAATAAGATGGGCATATAAGAAACTGCCTGGAAAGCATATGCATATTCCTATGAGAGCACCATGACGAGAGAAAGAACACAGGTACATACTCCTAAAACTTCGCCATGCCACTTTATAATGCCTTCTCCAACTTTCCCCTCCACTAGCCACAGACAACTACTGGTCTACTTCCTGTCTCTGGGCACCCATTTGTATGTTTACAGAATTTTATATGCAAGACATCAAACAGGATATACTCCCTGTTGGGGGAGGCAGGAGGAACCTGACTTTGCTCACTCAGTATAATTATTTTGAGACTGGCTCTTGTTCCATATACTGATAGCCTGCTTGATTTATAGCCTGGTCTTGTTCCCTTGAATGGACCCGGCACTTCATTTTCCTTTTTCATGTACCTTCCAAGTTTGGGCTATTATAGGAAAAACATGTGCTAATATGTGCATGTGGCCAACAGCCTGTCTCTGTCATTCATGTGTCTCTCAAGGCCACAGCTGGTGGGAAGCATGGCAGGGTCTCATAGAGGCGAGGTATGAAGAAGTAGTAAAAATGTTTTCCAGAGAGGTTGTATGTTTGTTTCCATGAGCAGGGTGTGAGCTCTGAATGCTCCCATGAATGGACCCAGACGTCTGAGTCTACCTATATCCATTATTATTATCCACATATCACTAAATATTACTTATTACACAAAACTATGCACTATTTCTAACATGTCTTTCCAGAGAGAATTAATTTCAAATCATTAAGTAAGAGATGGTGAGCATAGCATTTTGAGCTGAAGATTCAAATCAAATGACACATTCTTTGAATGCCAACATCTCTATTATATCCTATTATCTGAGCAATACCAGAACGGACATTGGTTTATTCAATCCAGTGGATATAAACTATTCACTAAAAAACTCAGACTTTAAAAATAAAGACATTATTTTAAAAGGGGTAAAAAGCCTATTTTAAGCAGAGCACTTTGTTGGTAGGGAAGAGACCACAAAAATAAATAAATAAAAAATAAACAACAACAAAAAAACAGATAAAAAATCCTATATAATCAGACAGATTCACCATCCACTGTATCTCAGACTGTTGTGGTTTTACAAAATCCAATCCAGTTACTAAAAGGTTTCTATAAAGACCCAGGACTGGAAGATAACCAGGTCAGTAATTGTGTTATATTTTTAAAACTTCTTGGCATCTGTTGCCACAGTTTTAAAAGCATAAAAAATACAGAGGGTCATTGTGCGGCCACTTCCCTGTCTAGAGAAATTCTCCAAGCACAGTAGGTAAGGACTGACCATGCTTGCATTAAGGAAAAAGTAGGGAAAATAGCATTTCCCAGCAGCAGCTGCAGACTGTGACATCGACCGAGTTACACAAACGATTGGTTCATAATCAAAAAGAGAGCAAGGTTGGAAAAAACAATCAGTATCTCCCCAGAGCTCTGACAAAAGGAAAGGAAATTGCTCTATTAGCAACATCGTGTACATGAAGCAGGATCTTAGAGCGAAGGGGGAGGGGGACTACTCAATGACAAATCAAAATCTACTTAATACCTCCTGGGTGCAGAGCCGTGTACAGGGCTGGGGGCAGGTCTGTGGCGATGGTGACGGAGCAGCTACACACAGCAGAAAACAAGAGCTTGGCCCCAATTGGAGTTTGGCATTAAGTTAAGGGAAGATGTTACCCTTATAGTAGAATGCCAGGTTCTGAGATAGAGGCATGCTGCTAATCTTCGCTCCAACATTAAGTACTGTCACCATCTAAGCAGGGTTTCATTTAATCCCCACTAAAGCTGAGTGAGGTAGTCACAGCTCCACTTTCCTGTCAGGGCACTGGACGGAGTGGGGTAAATTCTGTAACACGCATCTGACCAGACTGGAAGTTCCAGGATGGGAACCCGAGTGGCTTTATTCAACCCAGAAGTTGATCATCCTTACTACGGGGCTGGACAAATGCTCTGCAGCCATTCAGAAATGCCTGGGCAGTGAGGGACTGGGTGGCTTCCTACAGGGAAACTCAGGGACACTGGCCAGAGAGCTACAGAAAATCATTTTACTCCTAGGCTGCTTCTCAGCTGATAAAGGGATGGGGTACTGAAAAATGGAGTTCACAGACACTCACCATTCACTGCACGGGCGTTCCAGTAACACAGAAATGCCATGTCAGGTTCAGCTCATATGCTGTTCCTTTGATGGCCCAGTGTTCGGTGAGTCGACAGGTATGTAATACTTGGATGTTATAAGCTCCAAATGCTGATTATAAGGAGGCTTCATAATGTGTTGATCTCACACATGTGAAACCAGCTTAACAAAGCAGCACTGTGGAATGACACCGGACACAACCATACCTCTCTTGCTTCTCATCTCTACTCTTCCCTTCCCGGGCAATTCAGCCTCCAAATGGGAGAGAACAAGGCAGGTACCAGCAAGAGGTGCGGGGTGGGGTGGGGACACACAGAATGGGGATAACTAGAGGGAAGGCCATAGAGTTATGCAGAAATAAAAAATTGAGGGCGTGAATGGAGAATTCACCTGTTTTAGCGCACACGCTCACATGCGTGCGCACGCACACACACACACAGCTCCTGATGTCGGAGGAGTCATGACAGCAGACAGCAATGACAACTGTTGCTCTGTTCCCTTCACACATTTTATTCAGTCCAGGACCCCAGCCCATGGATCCCGCCATCCTCATTTAGGGTGGGCCTTACCACTTCAAATAACCTAAACAGGAAAATCCCTCACTAGCATCCCCACAGCTTCCTTTCCTAGGTAATTCTAGGTCCTGTAAAGTTTGACAAAAATATTGGCCATCAGTGTCTTAGGGAGGAAATGCCTGCATTAGGCTTCAGGGAAGAGTCAGGGCATTGCTGGTCAGGATTCCAGTGTTAATGACTCAGCAGCACATATTAAATAGGCTGTCTCTAAACAGAAATAAAACAAGGTTATATATTAATCAGTTGACAAAACGCCACCATGGGAGGCTAGGCAGAACCTGATCCTGAACTTCTAAGGGCAGCATGAAAGTCTGCACTAAGCCAGCGTTCAAAGAGACTGGATTATTAAAGGGGATGACCTGAGACAAGGATGCTGACAGCTGTGGAAGAGGGCAATGGGGTTCACTCTGAGATATGTGTATTTTAAAGATGTTTGAAAATGTCCAAATAACTGGGGGTGTGGCTCAATTGGCAATGAGCTTGCCTAGCATGCATGGAGCCAGAGAGAGAGATGCCATGTAGCTGCGGAAGTAGAAAGATACCAGTCAGAAGTTACGCGGTAACCATAACCTTGTGGCAACACACAGATTAATAGCAATGGGTTAATTCAAGATGTAAGGGCTAGCTAGAAATATGCCTGAGTCATTGGCCGAACAGCGGTGTAATTAATATAGTTTGTGTAATCATTTGGGTCTGAGCAGCCAGGAAACGAATGAGCAGTCTCCACCTACAAAGGATCACTGTGGGCTAGAGAGATGGAACAATGATTAAGAGCACTGGTTGCTCTTGCAGAGGACCTGGGTTTGGTTCTCAGTACCCACACGACAGCTGAAAACTGCCTGTAATTTTACAGTACCAAGGGATCTAGCCCCTTCTTACCTCTGGGACTATGAGATACACACATGGTACACAAACACACATGCAGGCATTCATAGACATAAAACGAAAATAATCAACATATCATTAAAAAGCTATTTTAAAAGACTCAACTGAACTCTCTGTCTGTGCTCACTGAAAAGGGCTGGGACGAATGGCAGCTGATAGCGAAGAGCAAATTCAGTGCTCAGCTCTTGGTTTCTAAGGGGCTTTTTGAATGGAAGAAACCGGTACTCACAGGAGAAACAGCTGATTTCAGGGCTAGGGAACAGTGCAAGATGAGTGTGGCACATCTGCGCCACGACATAAAATATTGGTCCAATAATAATGGAGGCATATCTAAATCACATAAAAACCAAGTTAAAAGGGCTCCCACAGGCTAGGTTATTAATATCTTCAATATCGGAATAATGACAGAAACAGATTATAGCTTGTGAATAAAATATGAAAACATGCATCTATATCAATAAAAATAAATGAATACATAAAAGGCGAGTTCAGTGAGAAATGGGTCTCTGTAAAATACTTAGCTCATTAGAACAGGAAAACCATGACTGAAGCAAAGCTAACCCTTCCTCAGTCAAATGACATGGCAAAGAGGAGTGGCAGCCTAAGTCTAGAGTCTGCACCAGGTGACAGGATGAAAACAGCACAACACAGCCTGGGACTTCCTGCCATGGATATGTCTATGATTTAGACACAGCCTGAATACTTCCCCAAGGGCTCGGATGTTGGCAGCTTGAAGACCCTTGTGGTAGTTGTGTGGGAATCTGTCTTTATTCCATTCTTCCCCCCTCCACCCGTGTGTGTGTGTGTGTGTGTGTGTGTGTGTGTGTGTAAGGAGGGGGAGAGAGAGACTGTCAATGAATCTGGAGTTTACCAAATTCAGTTGAACTAACTGGCCAACAGCCCCAAAGCTGTTCCTGTCTCCTCCCCAGCACAGGAATTCTGTGAATACCTTCCCAGCTGGCTTCTTATGTCGGTGCTGGGATCCAAACCCAGGTCCTCAAGTTTGCATAGCAAGCACTTTACCATCTGAACCATCTTTCCATTCATTTTATTAGTATATTATTATTGTTGTACAAAATAACTAGTTTCATTATAAAAATTTCTGACATACACATAATGTATTTTAATAATAATCTCATATCTCAGTTCTGCTCTTGTCTCTCTTCCCTCCCACTGGCCTACTTCCCCTTGTCCAGTGTGTGGGACTCCAAGAAGCACAGCCTTGTGGGTCACTAAGGACGCTTCCCTGGGAAGAAACTGGAGTTCTCCTGGGCTCCTGCTGAGCTACCACAGGGCTGTAGCAGAGTAGGAGAGTATCTCTGACTTCCTGTCTTACTGTGTAATCCCTCCCTCTCTCAAGTCCTCCTGTCCTTACTCCATGTGTCACGCATGACACATTACAGCCTCAGGGGCCCCTGCTAGCACCATCACTGTGCGGTCTGGACTTTCTACCTCCAATGCTGAGATAACTGGGCCTCTTTTCTCTATAAACTGCTTAGCCATCACGGGTTTTTGTTGTAAGGGTGGAAAATGGACTCACACAGATATACTGCCCGCATTTAATGAGCCTTTCTTTAAAAAAAAAAAAAAAAAAAAGTGACACCATAAAATTAAGGAGAGGCCCTTTTCTCAAGATTCCAGGGAATAAAGGAGATGAGGACAAGTGCAAGCCATGATTCTCAGTTTCACCCATTGGTGCTAAAGGGCATCACTAGGGTATGTGGGACACCAGTGACTCTGATGGGCGCACTGTGGTTACAGTCCAGGATGTCCTTTCCCAGGAGATACCTGCTAACATCAAGACAATTGCAGGTAACTGGACATTAATTAGGTCACAATTTACAATCCAAAGGTCCAGGAAGCACTGTCCCTGTTACAATTCAAGCTCCTTTAAAATACATGATTGCTTCAAAATTTTCTAATGTGTTTTTAAAGGGTGTGTGTGTGAGAGAGAGAGAGAGAGAGGGAGAGGGAGAGGGAGAGGGAGAGAGAGAGAGAAAGGGGGGTGGAATACAAGGGGAGAATGCTCGGGGAAAGAATTCAGCTTTCTTCTCATCTACCACAAAGTCCCACTCCGCTCACAAGTCCTGAAGAAAACTGCACTGCCCCTGCCTTCCTTGGAGAGCTGCAAAGCTCGGACCAAGTCTCTGTGAGTAGAGAGCCTGCCACTCCTCATCTGACTTCTGCTCAGCACTCCACTGGAACCAATCAAGGTGACTTAATCTTCTCCCTGCTGACTTTCCAATCCAGGCCTGAGCCCACAGTAGTGGGCAAAAATGCCACTTGAACAGCCTGCCCTCTCTGACCCCATAGGAGGCCTAGCAGGCTCTTCCTTACTGAAGCATGATTTTCTGTATGTCCGCTCCTGGTCTCCTTTTCCTACTCCTCTAGACTCTAGCCCACTCATTGCTTAAGGCTACAGACAGAGGCCAGAGCTCTCCCTGAGTTCTCATCCAAGTCTACACCCCAGTTCCCCAGGATCTCCCACAGGCATTACAAATTCATCTCAGTCAAAACCGAACTCACCACCTCTGCTCTGCCCTGACTCCCTCCAAGCCTGCTACCCTCCTGGGTTCCTAATCTCAACTGCACCAACTCATCTGCCAAGGCCAGAAATATGAGAAGCATGACTGAGACAATCTTCTCCCAAATCCCCATATCTTATTAACCACACTCTGCCAACCTTAACTCTTAAACACCTCTGAGTCCCTTAATTGTCTCCTATTCAAATCACCAGAGTGGTTTCCAGCAGGGCTCCACATCTCTCCTCTCATGATGCTTCAATACCTTCTCCACCTTTTAGCCAATAGGCTCCCAGAAATTAAATCTGTCTAGAGCTTGTTAGTCTCTGACTGTTGATTGGATACCCACTGTTTTAGGGGTACATCGAAATCCTCTACTACATGACAAGATGTACTGTCTCAAATCTTCTCCACCAATCTATTAAGAATGTGTTCTGTTTCCACCATCTTACAATAAAGCTCACGGCAGAGTGAAGGTGCTCCATAAATACATGCCCTGTGATCGAATGAATAATGGATGCAAGGAGTCAGTCAGATGAAAGGGTGCCAGAGCGACTTAATATTAAAACACAGGCTCCAATCTTGAGGTTCACTCAGGTTTTAAATACACAATGTATAACACTGGCGAAATCCTGACAAAAGTACTCAAGTTTGCACAGCATAATTAGTAGTTCAAGTTCAAAATGCTCGAGGTTACTACACAGGAGAAGAAGGGGAGCTCACACTTGCTCAATGTCTGGCAGGCAGAGATCAAAGGCAAAGCGGATTCAATTCACAGTGTGCATGGTGTGGTCCTCAGGCATGCTCACAGTAAACCGAGAAATAAGAGGGAGGCAGCACTACTCACACCCCCAGACACACACAGGAGCAGGGGAGTGTAGGCTGTCAGCTCCTCCACATGGGACTTGGGTAAACCCTGAGCAATGAAGACCAAAACAGAGCCGAAATACAAAGAGGGACCATGCATAAAAAGTTCCTTGGCATGTGGCGTCAAAGAACCATTACAAACCTTTTGTCTGCACGTGTTTTTAAATTTCTAATATTTTCTGTAAAATTCCAAAAAGACACAGACACCCCTTGGGTTTTGATAACATGCTGAGAACCCCACCCACTGTCACCCCATCTATTTAAGGGATTACAGGGAAGTCAAAGGAGATAACAGTCAAGAAGAAAAATGCAAAGGCAACAGAATTAAGTCCATTTTAACTTGAAACCATCACTATGATGGAACCCATAATCTCATTAAGAGGAGGGCTGGGGTGGGGTGGGCTACATCATCCTTTGGAGCCTGAATGAAAAGTCCTGACATGTGGGTGACAAATAAAAAGCTACCATGACTTCGGTGACCTCACGCCCACGCTGATGCCTATTAAGCATTAAGAGAGATGCCTTCCCTGGAGGAAAGAGAACAGCGAATAGAAATCCAAGGGCATCTGAAGGGCGGGAGAAAGCCCCACAAGCACTAAACAGAAGCAGCAGCCTAGGAACCCAGCATCAAGGGCAAGAAATGACTGCCACGTGTAGAGCTATGAGTAGCTGAAGCCTGAGAAAACCACAGCCAGGAGACGTCTTTAAAAACTGAGTCTCTCAACTGTGGGCTCCTGAAAGATCAAAGCCAAATAACTACTTCCTTACTTCAAGAGGGAGAACCAGGGCACAGTCCAAATCTGAACAAAGCAAAACCAACTCCAAGAGTATAAATAATTCAGTGTCCAATGTCTGGGACTCGCTATCTTCTGCGCGCCTCCAAAGGGTCACTTCTCCGGCTCTGCCCTCTTCAGCAGACACAGCTTATCTTACAAGCTTGGGCAGGCCCCACTCCATTGCTGTCGCTGTTCTTGGTGGCCATCCCATGGTACTGGCATCTCCAAAATGCTGGGATCTTCTGCTCCAATTAGGCTATACCTTCACTAATGGCCTCTCAGACTGCTAGGCCTCAGCTTCTCTCCATAACCCCTTTGTACCTTCAAAACCAGTACAACCTTGGGTAACCGAACAAGTTGAGATGCCAGTGCAAGGTACAAACTCGACCACTTCTGGAAGTCAGCTTCTGTGTGTTGACTCTCAGGAAACAACTTAGTAGAAGATTTCACCTCAGCGATGCTGCTCTCTTCTTAATCACACCATTTTCTCAGCTCCAGCAAACCAACATCAATTGGACCAGTAAAACAAGGGTTTCACTTTAGCGATTCTGGTCTCTTGTGAGTCACAGCTGATTCTTCAGCTCCAGATGCCCAGGCAACACAGATTCGTCACACAAAAGGCCTGGTAGACCCTTTGTTTCCCCTTGAAACTTCACATGAAGGCCCCTATTGCCTGCACTACTCTAAACATAAAAAAAAAAAAATTTTGACTTATGTATTTTAGGCATGAGTGTTCTGTCAGCATGTATGGCTACACACCAGCAAAGAGCATCAGAGTGTACACTACCATGTGGTTGCTGGGGTTTGAACTCGGGACCTCAGAAGAACAGCCAAGTGCTCTTAATCACTCAGCCATTCCTCCAACCCTATCAGACTCCTCTCAACATTCTTATCTTCAAAACTCAGACAGAACATCCCACTGAGCTCTCAATACTCAACGGATTCTTCTAGCACAAAATTCTAAAGTCCTTCCACTATGCTCCCCCAGACAGGGTCAGGTTGGTCACAGCAGCACCCCACTCCCGGTTCCACCTTTGTCTTAGTGCTGCTTTACCTTTGTCACAGTGGCTACACTTCAAACTGCTAGTGGCCAGGGTCAGGCAGTAGCCTGGGGGGAATTCCGTTTCCCCAGACAACCTCTCTGTTGCTGCTGTTAAAGGCAGCTTTTACTAAATCTCTACTGTTCTAATACAACTCAAGATTCAAAGGCTAGGGAGAAAACCTGTGAGCTCTGAGTAACAGCAACTGGCTAACTTTCTCTCTTTACTGGTGTCCTGTCTCCCCTCCCCTCATTGCCCCAATAAAAAACTCATGCTGTGCTCCTCTGTTACTTCCTGTCAACTAGTTGCTAACCCCACCTCTCTGAGCTCAAGCTGATTTCATTTAATTAACACAAATGCAAGACATCTTTACATATTAAACAAATACAAATGTATCTAGTTAAAAGAATATCCCACAGTGTCTTAGTTAGGATTACTACTGTTGCAAGGAAACACCATGACCAAAACAAGTTGAGAAGGAAAAGGTCTATTTGGCTTACACTTTCACATTACTGATCATCATCAAAGGAAGTCAGGACAGGGAGACGGGAGCTGACACAGAGGCCATGAAGGGGTGCTAGTTATTGGTTTTCTCCAGCCTGCTTTATTAAAGAACCCAAGACCACCAGCCCAGGAAAAGCAACAACAACAATGGGCTGGACCCTCCCCCAGCAATCACTAATTAAGAAAATGTCCTATAGGCGTGTCTACAGTTGGACCTATGGAGACATTTTCTCGGTTGAGGCTCCCTCCTCTCACAAGACTTTAGCTTGTGTCAAGCTGACCTAACTGCATCCAGGAAAGGGGAAAAAAAAAGGATGAAAGTGATGATGGATGTGGGGTCCTGAGGACAATGACATCATATCAAAGATGAAGAGCACTATCTTACTACAAGGAGTCTGATAGTTAATACTGATGTCAACATGACAGGATCTACAGTTCCCCAGGAAACAAACCTTTGGCTGTTTGTCTGTGATGGAGTTTCTAGACTGTGCTAACTAGGGTGAGAAAAGCTACCAAAATCTGGGCAGTACTACTGCATGGGCTAGGATTTCAGACTGAATAGAAGGGCAAAGGTGAGTTGAGCAGCACCCCCTCTTAGCTCTGACTGTGGGAGCAATGAGACCAGCTGTCCTCATACTCCTGCTGCCATGCCCGCCCAACAGGGTAGGCTGCACCCACAAACTAGGAGCCCAAATCAACCCTTCTCATCAAGTTGTTTTCATCAGATCCTTCGCTGCTTTTCTCAGCTGTTTTGTGACAACAAGGAGAATGGCAAGGGAAAGAGGGAGGGTAGCATAGCTCTATTCTTTACATACAAAGACAAGCACGGAAAAGTCCACCCTTGCCAAAATCTACAAACCTGCTAACTGTTGTGTTTGGGACCTGAACTCAAGTCTGCGTAACTGTAAGATCTTCTATTTAAGATCCATTTCTGGCAACTTATTTCTGAGTGTTTCTATCCAGAGCCTCCAAGAAGAAGGTGGTGGCAGCAACAGCTGAGGTGAAGGAAGAGAGAGGTGGGGGTTGGGGGGGGGGCAGGGGCACAGATCAACCGCACTAATCATTCACAGCGGAATGCAGTGGTCAGGACATTTGCCAGCAAGACTAGAGAGCAAGGCGGGTCACTGACTTTCCACACAGTTAGTACAGACACTACTTTAAGGGACACTGGGGGATAACATTTTGGCTGAACATCCTGTTTGAAAGATAGTCACTCCACACTGTCTTTTAGGTCTCGTTCCTCTGTCATTGCACATGGAAACACCTACCTGTGGCAGGTTTATCTCTAAAAAGGCATTTCATGAGGCCAGCAATCTGGCAAGCACCAGACTGGCTCACGAATGCACTGAGAAACTACAGACCTAAATTTACCACGTATCCATCTAACTCCTTTGTTGCTTGGCTTAAATTCCAATGAGATGGGCAGATATGATTTGGAACCCATCATGGGAAGAAGGGGAAAGCACGGCCATCCATTTGGAAGCAAGATCTGTTAGTGTAAGAGGCAAAGTGTTAGTGTAAGAGGACCACAGATCAGGTCCTGGGCTTCTAACTAAAGAACATGCTATAGCAGAAGCAAAAGAAACTGACAAGGTTCTGGGAGGATAAGATGGCCATAGGATGCTCACAGAAAATAATTCCTCTGAGTCTTGGATGGATTCTGGGAACACCTATCTCCAAGAGCCAACCCTGTGTCCAATACAGGAAATATTAACAAGAAGCTAGAAGCTTGCGGCTTCTACTAGATTATTAAATTTGTAAAACATTAGGTATAAAATACTTAGCCACAAAGGATAAAGAAACAAACTCAATTTATTTAATTAAATTTTGGGGTATTACTGTTTAGGCTAGGATAATTCATATGAACTATACTATCACTCAAGTTTTATAAACTAAATCTACAGTATAATTTGTCTCATTCATAAACATGAGATAACTTGACCTACTTTCTAATACATTCCACTCCTTCTTGTCTGCATTAATCTGTGGTGACATTTCAAAAGGCGCTCTAATAGTTTCCATTATACGAAGATGGACTTTTCATTTACATCGACTTTGGATTCTCCTCCCACAAACAAAATTCTATCTTCTCAACAGAAAAGCTACAAATACAGTAAGAATCAAGACATAGCTGCTCCAGAGAGCTCGCCTTTGAATGGTGCTCAGAGAGCTCAATTTCTAGACAGGAGAGGTAGACGAAAGACAAAAAGGATAAGAGACTAAAACTCCAAGTCTACACAACATGGAAGAGTGGGTTTAAATGGTCTCTGCAAGCCATCTGTACAAGTTACACAACATAGCTTTGAGAAACAAATTTCCTAGCCCATAATATAATGAGCTACATGTTTCCTAATAGTTCTCAGCCTCGGATAATAAAAGCAGAAAAGAAATCTCATTTCTGTTTCCACAGGATGCTTCCGGACGCAGCCTCCAAGCCACTGGCAGCCTTATGAGCCTGGGCTTCAGGCCCCAAGGGAAGACCTCTTTGACATGCCCCTACAACCCTTCAGCAGGCACCGCTTACGTTTAAGAATTTTCTAGGCTCCCGAATGCTTAGAGCAGAGGTTGGCGAAGTGTGGCATATACACTAAGAACTGATTTTACTCCCCTTGCTCTCTGCACACTCTTTCTCCCCTTGTGATGCTGGAGATCAAACCCCGAGGGCTTCAGCATGCTAGGCAAGCTCTCTACCATGGACATACCTCCAGTCCCTAAGTGTTACATTTTCTAACAGTGATGGACAAAAATAAACACCTTCAAGAATATTTCACAGTGCATACAAATTATAGCAAATTCAAATTTCAAAGCCCACAAATCAAGTTTATTTAGAATACAGCCACACCCATTTATGAGCTGTCTGCTGTTGTTTTCTGTGTTCCAACAGCAGGGCTGAGTAGTGGAAAACCAGACAGTAAACCTAAAATATTTACAGTCAAGTCCTTTCTGGGTACAGGTCACTAACTCCTGGCCAGAAGCACAGAATCCTGTCAACACAGGACATTGATCTAGCCAACCTTCTAAAAGCCTGACTTGCTCTTAGTTAAGGATGGAACATCCGTACCACTGAAGCACTCTTTTCCTTCCTCACCCCGGTGTTCCCCTTGCTTCACAACTGTGAGGTCTTGCAGTCTGCTGACAGCCTAAAAGGAACACACACAGTTAACTACCATGAGGTTATAAGAGGAAAAGAAAAAGAGCTCTGGAGTGCCCAAGGCTGTGGTCACAGACTCTCTGGAACAATACAAGGTAGAAGCAACCCAGATGTCCACCCACAGGACACAGGCCAGACAAGCCAGAACAGATCTACAGGATGGAGGACGGGGGAGCTGCAGGGAGTGGGGGATGAGCTCCACATGGAGCTGTGGGATAAGAACCAGGACAAATGGAAAGAAAAAACAAAGGGAAGAAGTGTGTATGCTGCATGTTGGTGTCTCTCTAGGAAAGGAACTACAGAGAGGAGAGCATATGCACATCTGCATATGTATGAATGCTCCCAGTGAAACCCAGTAATGCTTTCAACTGCTACCCATGGGATCCTAAGGGGAAACAGGAGAAGGTGGGTGGGACAAAGGGGACCCCCTCCTGCTACTGCCTGTGGGTCCCCAAATTCACATGAAAAGAATCTAACCCCCAAGGGGTATTAAAGGTGGGAAATTGGGGAAGGCATCCTGTCACAACACCGATGGGACTAGTGCCATTACAGAAGAGGCCTCAAGGAACTCCTTTACCTCTTCTGCTATGGAATCACTGGCCAGCCGCCTCAGTCAACTGGGCAAGCTCCGGGCTAGTGACTGACACAGTTTCCAAAAACAAAGTGGATGGCATCTGAAGAACAACACCTGAGGTTGTCCTCTGGCCTCCAAAGGCACCTACAGACACAAACATGCAAAATATACAGGCATGCATACACACAAAACAAAACAAAGCAAAATAAAATACACATTGCTTTTAACTTTTCTTTTTTTTATTTTTCTTTGTGTCTTTCACATCATCATCTCAAACCCATTCATTTCTAGCCCCTGTGTTTCTGCCTTCTGCCCTTGAAGCACCCTTCCCCCACCAAATAAAGTATAAGAGAAAAAAGAAAAGAAAAGAAAATCTCATCATAGAAGCTGCAGTGTGACACAGTCACACAGTAAACCCTTGTGTCCATGTATCTTTACTTGCAAGTGTTCATTGCAAAGTTATAAGTAACAATAGGAATCACTAAGAATGGAAAATAAAATCAAACCAATTTTTCAAGTACACTTCCAATGAAGACCATTGTGTGCGGTTTTAAAAAATATACAGTCTCATCATAACTGGGAGGCAGAGCACAGAAGAATGGATGCGAGTGGGCTAATGCATCTGTGTAAAAACCTTACACACTGAATCTCCATGTTTTATGCATCCAGAGTTTCTAGTTCTGTTCCCCGAAAAGATCCAAAGCAATCAATGTGCCTTGTTTCTCCACCTGTGCCCTCAAAACACTTAAAGGAACAGAGCCCTTCCTTGGAGACATAGCCGATCCAGGACTAGTCAGGAAATGGGATTGCAATATCAGTCACTGTCACAGCAGAATCTGCAGACAGATGCAAACCGTGCAAGAGTCATCTCAAAGAAAGTGAGCATCAACTTGAATCAGTTCCCCTGGCTAAATTATGAGACCGCTTGAGCAGCAACAAAAATATTAAATTGAGATGCACTGCCTTTATTTAGACTAAAGTTTCAGCATTATCACTGTGTGTGTGTGTGTGTGTGTGTGTGTGTGTGTGACCTAGAGCGATACCTACAGGTGTGTATGAGTGTGTGTGTATGAGAGAACTTACCTGTGTGTGCTATAGGAAGGTCAAGGGAGAATGCCAAGTGACCTACTTCATCCCTCTCCACCTTAGTCCCTTGAAGCAGGGCCTCTCATCAACCCTTTCCCTTCTCTGTTTTTCTGTCAGTCTAGCTGGACAGCAAGCTCAGTGGTCCTCCTGTGTCGTATGAGCCCCGCCCCCCCAGCATAGGTGTTATAGGCAAGCAGGGCCATGCTCTCTGCTGGGTGCTGGGAATTTATCAGTGCAGAGAAAGCACTATTACCTACTAAGCCATCTTCTCAGTCCTCCTAAGCAATTCTGAAATGTATATTTGTCTAGAAGGGATAGTTGCTCAGTTGCTGAATTTAGCTCACCCCACAACTAAAGCCTGAGGCTACCACACTGAAATCTTGCTGCTGATGGAGTACGCTCTTGCCCGACCAGGCTTGAAGAGCCCACCTCAGGACTTCATTCCAGGTGGAGATGTCCATGTTCTTTAACACTGAGAAACCTGCAGCAACAAACCACAAAAGGGCCTTTCTTCTGGAGACCTAGTCTACTCTGCTTCCTCTTTCTGCTCACTGTCACTCAGAGACCCCGCTGCTCTGCAGTGTTTGTGAACATCAGGAAAAAAGAACAAGACTCACATCATCCCATCCTCTGAGGCCAATATCCTATGTCTCTCCATGAGTTTGCTTCCTCTGAACTGGCCTTCAGGGAAGGGACGCCAAGCAGAGAACAGTCTCGCTCTAGCTTTAAGTGTGGAGCCCATGAGCCTGCTGCCAGCTGTCCACAGGGATAGGACAGTAAATGAGCTGAGAGTCCTGGACAGCCTCAGCACCAAGAGCCAGACATCATTCACTGGGGAGACTGAATCATCCCTCATCTCTCTGAGGTAAATAAACTAAAGAAAATATGGTGTGCTGTACCCAGTAGTAAAAAAAGACTTTAAATTTCATCTGTTTCCTTCTTTTAATAAAAGCAGTTTCAAATCTGTTTCAGGTAACTAGGAACCTAGAAGCGTTTGAGGCTGGGTGCAAAGCAGCTTGTTGGTGACAGGGGCTGGAAAGGCTCTGTACAGAAACAACCGCTGACAAAGCACTTTCGCCATGTTCCAGAAGGGCGGGTGGTTACTCCTCTCAGTTCAAATTATCACAAGAACAGAGTGGAAATGAATGTTCCCCAAGTCCAGGCTGGAGCAGGATTTTGCAAAATGGGCAAGCCTGCGAAGCTGGGTGGAGCAGACTCTCATGGCAGGTAGGAGAGAAGTCCGCTGCAGAAAGCGCAGAAAATCAATCACGGACAGGGAAGGTGTTTCCAGCCTGTGGAGCCACAGCGCACCGCCATGCCCAGGCTGCCCCAGAATCTGAGAAACAATTCAGCCCAAGGTTCTTGCGACTCACTCGTCCATAGTTCACGTCTGTGTGTGAAAATGGGCACAGCACCTCTTTTGCAGGGTGGCTGTGAGAATTTCAGGAGATACCAGGCTTCCAGGACCTTGATGCCTAAGACCTCAGGTCCCAGTAAACTGTGGCGAATTTTAAATATCAGGTTCTTGCTTCCTCCACACAATAGACCCTGAACTGTGATCCAGTGAGGGGAGGAGCTTTTCCCCAACATCAGTGCTTGCTCAGTGGTGTGTTGAGACAACCCTCTTAGACTCAGGGTCAGGGGAGTGTGATCTTCAGAACAAAGTGGCTTTTTCAGAGAGGAGACTGGGGGATAGAGCCTAGGAAACTTTAGACTGCATTCAAGACTGCTAGTGCAGTGTAAAAGCTCCCTACTCAGCCACGTTCCACTGAAGGGCAAAGGCATTAGGCTACCACCCGAGCACGCTCTGATGGGGACAGTATTTACTTAATTGTGTTAAATATCGCTTGCTGGGTTTTAACATTGAGAACCAAGAATTGAATCATACAAGCTTAACTGCAATTAAAGAACAGAAGAGAAAGGTAAGGGGATCCAGGTCGATGGTAGAGGGCTTGCTAAGCATATAAGACATTAAAGTCAATCACTAGCCCAACAAAAACCCAACAAATAAAACCTGTCAAGATACAATACATACATATATCACCAACCCTGAGAATGTAAAATTAAGATATAACTACCTAAAATGGAAGATTTCATAGGGGTGGGTTGGTGTAAACAAAGAAATCGCCTGGAGGAGACAGCAATCAGAGGAGACAGGGAGGTCCTGAAACATGAATCAGCCAAGGGAGGAAGGAGCTGATAAGGGATTGATTACAAGACACCCAGAAACAGCCGTTAAAAACTGATGAAGTGAGGGGCTGGGAAGATGCTTGCTGTGTGACTATCAGAACTCAAGTTTCATGTCCACAGCCCATGTGACAAAGTCAGGTGCGGTAGCCCATCCTTGTAATCCCAGTGCTGGGGAGAAGGCAATAGGCAGATCTCTGGGGCCAGGAAACCTAGCAAGACGAATGAGCGCCAAAACAGTGGGAGATCATGTCTCACAAAAGTGAGGCAGGTAACAGTTGAGGAATAAAACCATGACCTCTTGCCTTACATGCACACATATACCCACCCACATGCCATCTTCAGACTGACAGACACTAATAATGTGAAAAGAGATACAGCATATTATACACACATGTAAGAATCACCAAACACACAAACAATATTCGCCAAAAAGCAGCAGTTGCTTCCAAGAAGCAGGAGCACACAGGCCCCCGCTGCTGGTACTGCAGGCCTCTGTGGCCATGTCCGGCTAGGACACTAAGCTAAACTGCAGGCCTCTGTGGCCATGTCCAGTAGGACACTAAGCTAAACTACTTTTCAGCAGCTTTTCTGAAATGACTCCTGTTTTTAGTTATTTGTATGGAATAATTTGACATAACAATTTACAATGAAATGTTTTTAATGTATTGTTTTAATCAATAAATAAAAGGCACACATTTCATGAAATATATTATTTTTAAATATATATACATATATACATGACTACATTGAGGTAATTAACATGTATCACCTCATGTACTTTTATATGTGGTAATAACACAAATTCTTTTATCAGTTTCAGGAGGTCATCATTAGTGTTGCTATCATACTGGATAAAAAGATCTCGTGAATTCGTTCCTCCTAAATACAGCTTCCCAGCCCCCAGCACCTGCCAGTCATCGTTCTACATTTTAAGCTCAACATTTATAGATTCCATGTCAAAATAACATGTAGTCTTTTTCTTTCTGTGCCTGGATTATTTCATTTAGTGCAACATTCTCTAGATTTACTCAAGTTGCTGAAAGACAGAATTACTTTCTTGAAAGGGGGGGACAAGATCATTTTCTTTACCCATTTATTATGTGAGAACACATACATTTTGTATTTTGGCTTGAAAGAATAATGTTGCCCGGTCAGCAAGATGGTTCAGTGGGCAAAGGCACTTTCTATAAAAACCTAATAACCTGTGTTCAAGACCCAGAACCCACAGTAAAGAACTGGCTCCGGAAAGCTATCCTCAAACTGGCCTTGTGCACCATAGCATGCACAGGGGCCGAAGGCAGTTCTCTCCTTCTCCTGTTGAGACATGGACCATCTTACTGCTCCTACCTTGCTACATGCTCCAGACCAGCTAGGTAGGGGCTTCTGGGAGATTCTCCCATCTCCACCTCCCTTTTCTCTTTAGGCATGCTGGGGTTACAGATGTGCACTGCTACACCCAGCTCTTTAGGGTAGGCTCTGGGGACTGAACACGGGCTGTCACTTTTGCAAGTACAAGTGCCTGTACTCTCCAGGACATCTTGCCAGCCCTCTTCAGGCTTTTGTTGCTCCTCTGCTGTCTTTTGGTCTGATGTGACCTCCTTTGTCTATTACTGCTATTTTTAGTTTTGCTTTGGGATTCATGTCCCAAACCCCATTCATTGCTCAGAACAATGTCTCAGAGCCTCTTTCACTATGTTTTCATCTAGTAACTTCACAGACTCAGATCTTCAAGCCTTTAATACCATTTCTGAAACACTGGGTTTGAACTCAGGATCTCAAAATACTTACTGTGGGAGTGTTCTCCTGTATTTTGTATTACTCTTATTGGTTGAATAAAGAGCTGCCTGGCTTATAAGATGGGTCAGCCCTTAGGTGGGCGGAGTAGACAGAACGGAAGTTCTGGGAGGAGAAGAAAGGAAGTGAGCCAGACGCCATGAGCCACCGTCGCAGATGGATGCAGGTTAGACCTTTCCGGTACATCACCACATGGTGACTTACAGACTTTTATAATGGGTTAGTTTATGAGGTGAGGGCTAGCCGGGAAAAGGCTAGTGATAATAAGCCAGGCAGAGTTTAAATGAATACCATCCTCACGTGGTTATTTCGGGTGCAGGCGGCCAGCCGCTGAGCAGGCCAGTGGCTGGCGGCTGGGGAACAACACAACACGCACCTCTCCACTTAATTACAACAACTTACAAGAACTCTACCCACTAATCTATACCCCCAGTCCCTAATAGATTTTTTATTGACCTTTGATGTGACAAGAGGTAAAGGCATAGTTTCATATTTCTGCATTATGTATTGCTATCCACTAGTCCTAAGATCAATTATATTAGAGGTGCTGGAGAGATGGCTTAGATGTTAAGAGGACCCAGGTTCAATTTCCAGCACCCACATGGAAGCTCACAACTGGCTGTAACTCCTGTTCCAGAGGATCTGACACCCTCATTGCTATATTTAAAAACAAAAACAAAAAACCCAACTATCAGAGAGACTGCCCCTTTCCTACTATGTGTTTTTGGCACAACTATCTAAATCAATTGACCACAAATGCATCAATTTCTGGGCTTTCTATTCTGTTCACTGTTCTATCTGTTATTAAGTCAGTACCACATTCTTGATTCAATATAGGTCTGTAATAAAAGTTGAGTCAGGAAGTAGGGTGCCTTTAAGTATATTCTTTTAGTTCAAGATTGCTTTGGCGATATGAGGTCCACTGTGATTCAATTTTTATGTTTCCCACTAAAATGTTTATTTAATTTGTGTGTGTGCGTGTGTGAGTGCATGTGCACACATGCCTGTACTAGTGCTCAGAGGTCAGAAGAGAGTGTCAGTTCCCCAGAAGCAAGAGTGACAGGCAGTTGTAAGCCACCTGACATTGGTACTAGGAGCCGAAGCTGAGTCGTCTGGAAAAGCAATGAGTGCTCTGAACAGCTTACCCCATTTTTATGCCATTTGTATGCAACAATTGGACTTGGCTGTTTTAAGGCCTCCTATGGGATCACTGTTTACATCACAATGATGGAATTTTTCTCAGCTTTTGTCAATATAGTCAGATATTGATGCTATTGTAGGTGACCTTAAAGCATGTTTATTTTGATTGTATTACGTCGCTTTTCAGTTCTGCAAATATACTAGTTGTTTTTTACAGTTTTGGAAAGCTAACTCTCATGATCAATTTGAACTTTCTAATTTTACAGCTAAAGAGATGTGTGATGTTTTGCATCTGTATGTGTGTGTGTATGTACATGTTCCTGTGTCCACACATAAATGTGAAGGCTGACAAGACACTGAGCTCCAGGGTCCATCTGTCTCTGCCCCCCTAGTGCTGGGATGACATGTGCACCTGCATTTTCCTGCGGGCGCTGGGGATTCAAGCTCAGGTCCTCATGTTCCAGGTTCATGTTCCAAAGAGAATTATGCAAATGCAAGCAAAATCACTGAAAACAGTCCCTGATTCCATAAAACCCAACCAATCGTTAGCAAAGGCTCAAATTTTAAGTTCTCCCTTAGGATTTTTTTTAACTTCAAAAGAAAAACATGGGCAAATATAATTAGCCACGAGTTCAAGAAAATGGTGTATCTTGTTACATTGTGAGTTAATCTTTCTTTATTTCATAATTAATTTAGGTTGTGTGTGTATGTGTCTGTGTACTTGTGAAGATACACACATGCCATACTGTGTGTTGAGTTCAGAGAGCAATGTACAGAGACAACAGACTATTTCTCCTTTCACCATGTGGGTCCTGGGGATTAGGTTTTGATCATCAGTCTTGAGGGCAAGAGCCTTTTCCCAATGAGTCATCTCATTGGGATGTCAATCAATCTGAAAGCTGTTGCTACTTCTGTCCTAAAGCATGTACTAGGTAATGGCAGCAGGGCAAGTATCCCAGCCCGGGTGCGGAAACCGTGGTCTAGTGAGGAGCGTCAGTCACTCAGTAGCCTGTGGAGGGCAAGCAATGGAATGGTAGCCAAAGTTACCAGGAAAAGTAACCCAAAGAATTAAACAGACAGAGCATGCTGGGAAGATGAAAATGCATAACTGATTTCATCTTTAATGAAGAAAAGTTAGCATGGGAACAGCTTATCACTGCTGACATCATAGCCTTTAAGGGACTGGTATAGAACACCAAGTATCTACATTGGTCCTACTTTGAATTTTACAGATTGAATATCCTCCACTAAATGGCAATGGGAATTGAAAATTTCCCAAACAGTCCAAAATAATGTCTTTTTGTTTTTGTTTCTTTTGAATTTAAGATAGCTCTTTAAATATTTTCTTGTAAGCTTATAGTAAACAGAGATAACAGATTGCATTGACACTCTGGTCCAGAATACATCACGAGCCATTAAATAGAAGACTAAACTAGTCATTTATCATTCCCACCCCGTCCATCAGCATCTCCCTCCCCACATACATGCACATGCACTTCCCTGCTAACAAAGGACCCTTTGACACCCCACACTGATTTCTGTGGTGTGGCTGTCTCCAGTTCTTAACCATCCATCCCTACAAGCTCTCACCCAGTATGTCCTGCTCCTCTGAAAAGCTTCTGAACATGATTGATTGGTTTTGTTGTTCATTCATTAAATTTTATTCCAATCTAGAGTCCAGAGATCCCTTAAAGCAAGTTTCCTTTCCCTGGTTCATTTCAAAATAAAAGCCCCACCTAGGAGAGATACTTTTGAATATGTGAAAAGTTTAGGTAATCTCTTACGTTCCTACACATTTAAGGCAAGTGTTCCCACTATTGTTTGATATAGCCTTTTTCACCCCTAAAAAGGGCAGTGAGTATATATTCTTGGAGTAGAGCCTGAGAGTTGAAGCATAACCAACAGGCAGTTAAGCCAAGAGTTGGGGTGATGTGGCAGAAAACAGCCAGGTAAGTCTGTCAAATTTCATTGAGTTTCTCTGAAAATTGTACTGGTAGCAGAAAAATAAGCCAGAACTCACAGGAGAAGGAAGAACAAAGGACTGATAAATGACACAGATGACACAGAATCTCAGTACTCTCTGAAGTAAGGGAACACTGTCTGTCCCTCATGGGACTTCCTTGTCTATTAGTAATCCTGGCCATGATTTTCTCCATCTCCAACACACACAAACACCACCACCACCACCACCATCACTACCACCACCAACAACAATGACAACAACCCACCCACAGTCCAAGAAGAAGTCAACAGAAACATAGTATGTGTTCTCTACAGCCCACAGCTCAGAGAGCCACCAAGCATACTTTCACATCCGCTGTCTTAGTGAAGCTCCTCTCTGTCCTGAGGAACTCAGACCACACTGCTGAGAGTTCATAACTCTTAGCTATGCCCTTGATCTACACCCAGCCTTGAGTTCCTCATACTAGGGGTAACTGCTTTCCTAGAGGCCAGGTGGCAGGCTCACCATTGTGAAGATCTTGGCAACCGCTCCCCCACCATGCACTCCTAAAATATGTATTCAAACAGCCATCCAGAGCTGCCCCACCACACTGGGGAGGAAGCTACTGTGACCTTTCATCAGACTAGCAGCAACACTGTCACCATTTCGATCTGCACTGACTACAGAGCAGCCCACAGGTAATTCCATGTTTATAAAAGTGAGACATTTCTACCTAGGCTCCCAATACAACAGTCCCTTCACTTCGACTTGACGCCTAATGTCTCTTAGTTCACTCATGTGTGCTGAAAGGGCATTTTCTGAATGCAGACAATGTCAACATAGGTTACACCTTGTTTCCTGCATAAGAGAAAGGACACAGCTCTAGGGGCCTATACTCTAGGACCTACCCATGTCAGCCCTCCATCCCATGCTTATGAGTCTTCCACTGATGGTCACTTGTTTGTAGAGAAGGGGTTCGAAAGGTTATGAAAAAGCCAACCATTTTTATAAAGCTAAATATGTATTCACTAAAGACAGGCAAGGCTTCACCATATAGCCCTGTTTGGCTAGATACTCTCTATGTAGACCAGGTTGGCCTTGAACGCACAGAGATCTGCTTGGCTCAAGTGCTATGATTAAAGGTGTGCACCACCTCTCCTTGTCCCTACTATTTTAGTATCAAAATAGTCATTCTTTTGTAAGATGATATTAGCAGAGGATAGTATTATTCTGTGAAAACCTTTTATCATGAAAAATTCCAGACACAAAGTAGGATTACATGTAAACACACATTGGATTCCCACATACCCACTGAGCTTCAACAATCATCAACTTGGCTCACATTCACTGAAAAGATATTGTAAATTCATCTTAACATGGTTTTGCTATCACCCCAAGTCTTAAAGCCCATAAACAATTAGCCTGGGCTATCCTACAAACTTGACAGATGAAGACAGAGAACTGTCAAGAGAATAAATAACCTGGCTCAAAGTCATCAACCAATTAGAACTACAACTCAAAAAGGTGGGTGGCCCATAACACTACATAAGGGCTGTTGGACTAGATTTACCTTGACAGACAAAACTCAGCAAACCAGAATCTGCAGGTGTGTCCCTACATCCCCGTGCAGAATATCCAAGCATACCACTTGGGATTTGTCCCATGCAGAAACAGAGAAAAACCCATCTCACAGCCATCCTTTACAACCTGAAGTCCCCAGGACTTTGTTACAAAGACGATGGAGTTTCTAGATTAGTTATTTACCCAGCACTTCTACTCTTCACCCTCTAAAAATGTGTACAAAGCAAACCATGGGGATGAATGTGGATTCATGAAGACCTGGTATGGGAAATGCCCAACTCCGCATCCCTTTTCACATACCCAACCTTCAGGGGAGGAAGCTAAACAGCAGCCGGCACCAAAACCAGGTATTCTGCACATCTGCTGCAGCACACAGGCCTTGGAGAGGACCACAGGGGAGGTGCCAGGTGACATGCTTTGGAGAACAACTACGTGTGTCCCTGTCCCCAGGGCTTGGTAAATAATAATGGTTTTCTTTACACAGTCTTTCTTGCATTCAGTTTTAAAAGACTTACCAAAATTCTCAGTTTATGCAGAATCGGTTTCGCTGAGAAGATCCTGAGTGTGGGAAGCTTCTAGCAGCAATACCTAGAACAATAGGAGAAGCCATTAGACACAAGTACTAATTCAGACACAAGGCTGTGAGTAAAAAGTCTATACATTTGGTCATTTTCCCCACACTAAAAATGAAAGGAAATAACTCCGAAAGCAATGAGTCTCCATCACACCACATGTGCCGGGAATTTGCTAAACCGACAGGGAATTGAGGTCCCAGGACACTTACGCAAAGACCAAAATTACATTACTGCTGGCAAAGAGGCAGAACACTTCCCCCCTGCTCTGTGTTAGGAAGGCTTTAATGGATTTGAATTTAAACAAAACCAAATACATGTGTCCTTCTTCCTGCACCATGTCTAAACCAATTTCAGACCCAGTGCTCCTCCCACTTGCCCTCCCCCATGAGCAAACAAAATCCTTCTTGTCTTGTCCACCTCTTTCTTACTTAGTTCCTGGGACTCAATTATCAAGCAGATTCTTCTTGTTTCATCTTTTTGTCATGTCCATTCTGAGACCTCACCCCCACCCCAAGAGCTTACCATTTGACACCTCACTCAGTAGAAACCCAACAAGATGCAGAAAAACTCCACCAATTACAGATTTACCAAAACAGCCTGGTCACGGTGAATAAACAGGGCAAGGGGAGAAGGTGCAGTGTTCATAAAAGACAGGCACATGTCATCAAGTCCAGGTAGGAATGAAAAGTGGGTTAATAAATTATGGGGATTTATTAAGTGGGGGCAGGGATTCTACAAGTCTTCTCAACTCAAAAACATGATCCAAAATGGAATCGAATGATTACTAGAGGAGTATTTGCCTGAATATTTTATAATATTTGGATAACAAAGGTCTTTTGAAACATGAGAGCAAAATCTGAAAGTATAAAAGACTAAGATATTTGTTGTCTTAGGGTTTCTGTTGCTGTGACCACAGCAACTCTTATAAAAGAAAACATTTCATTGTGGTGGCTTGCTTAAGATTCAGAGGTTTAGTCCATTATCGTCCTGGCAGGAAGCATGGCAGTATGCAGGCAGACATGGTGCTGGAGAAGGAGCTGAGAGTTTATAACGCTTGACTAAGTCAACAGGAAGTGGTCTGAAAAACAGGGTGGCATCCTGAGCATATATGAGACCTCAGAGCCCACCACCACAGTGACAACACATTCTCCAACAAGGCCACACACCCCCATTAAAGTCACTCCCCTTGAGGTTAATTTTCTTTCACAACCAAATTTGGCTTGCTACATCAACAACAAGAAAACACTAAAGTAGTTTCTGGGCAGGTAGGAGTGCTTGCTGTGCTTGTATTAGATCAGAGTTAGGTTCCCAGCACTCGCATGGGTCAGCTAAAACCAACCACCTGTAGCTCCAGCTTCAGGGGGAATCTACCACCCTCTTCTAGTGGTACCCACATGCTCATGCATGTGTATGTGTGCATATGCGTGCTTGCACGTGCACACACAGAGGTATTAATAGATGAATTACAAAAATAAGACAAAACTTTCACTGATCTATCTTTTAGTCAAAAAAATTAATTACACATAAGACAAAAAAGTTGCTGTTCATAATTTACAAACCAATTTAAGGAAATTAATAGTCCCCTTAAGACAGACAAAGCAAGTAGTTTTCCTTAAGATGAAGAAATATGATAGCAGTTCATTGGAAAGGGAATATACTAAGTCCCGTGACCCTCTAGGTGAAGATTAATCACCTATAATTCATCTAATGTCTGTGACCTCCAGCTAAAGTTAGCAGGCCAGCTCCGACCTAGGATCCCACAGGCAAAGAGTGATTTCATGAAATAGGTAGAATCTTTAAAAAAAAAAATTTAGACTTATTACTTTGTACATGTTTGAGTGTTTTACCTGCATGTACGTATATATGAGTACCAACATGTGCATGCCTGGTACCCACAGAGGTCAGAAGAGGGTATTGAATCCCCTGAGCTGAAGTTGAAAACAGTTGTAAATCATCACATAGGGACTGGGCAGGAGCAAGTCCTGTGCAAGAGCCACCTCTCCTCTCAACTGCAGAGCCACCTCTCCAGCCTCACCTAATTGCTTTCTTTCTTTCTTTCTTTTTTTTTTTTTTCTTTTGGTTTTTCGAGACAGGGTTTCTCTGTGGCTTTGGAGCCTGTCCTGGAACTAGCTCTTGTTGACCAGGTTGGTCTCGAACTCACAGAGATCCGCCTTCCTCTGCCTCCCAAGTGCTGGGATTAAAGGCGCGCGCCACCACCGCCCGGCCCTCACCTAATTTCTAATTAGCAATGAGAAGAGACAAACTGCATAAGAACAGAAACAAAGGAGCCATACGCATCCAGGTGAGCCAGTCCATTGTTAAAACATTCTCTAGAGCAAGTATGCTTAGTCACTGCACAGGTTTATATTCATTAGATTATATTCACATATTAAAAGATTTTTTTCCCCCACTGAGATTATAAAACACAGAAATTTATTCCCACAATGGGCCCATTATGTTCACTTTACATCTGGAAAATAAACATATTCTTTTCCTTGTTTTATTTTTAAAGATTACATACCATACAAGCATTCCTAAGATCATAATTATGAACCCGGTTAGAAAGCCATAATTCCTGGTTAGCTGCAGAGATGTCTTTAAATCATATTTCTAATTAGTCCCCTTTATCAGCTAGCTGCCCCTTCTATCCCTGGAAAATGCCTGCAGAAGATAAGACAAAAGACTAGAGTCCCTCTTTTGTTTCAGAGATGAATTGCCATGACACTTATACACAGCTCAGAAAAACCCACAGGCCAAAGCCATGTAGCCTCCCCAATGCCAAGCCAGTCTACACAGGGGCCTGAGATGTGTTAAGATTTTTGAGATGGGGCTCAATGCCTCAGTGGCTAAAGAAGAGGTGGAGATGGATGGAAGGTGATCCCTGACAATCAACCTCAGGCCTTGTGCTGGTGCAGGTTTTTGCCAACTTGACACAAGCTAAAGTCAGCTGAGAAGATGTGTCCACCAGACTGGTCCAAAAACATTTACCCGAATAATGGGTCTCAGCCCACTGTGAGTGGTACCACCCCCAAGCAAGTGATCCAGAGTTGATTGAAAGAGCAAAGTCAGTGAGCCACAATGAACAAGCAACACTCCTCTGTGGTCTTTGCTTGACTTCCTCCCTCTAGGAGTTCTGTCTTGGCTTCTCTCAGTGACAGACTGTTATCATGATGTCTAAGCCAAATAAAACCCTCCCTCAAGTTGCTTGAAACATAGAGTTTTATCACAGTCACAGGAACCAACTAGGAAAGGTTCCCGCATACCAATGGTTATGTGTGCATGCACAACCACACACGTGCAAAAACGTAATTCATACACAAGCACACAACACATCATACTCAAGTGCACATGGGAAAAAAACAAGAGATTTATGGGACTCAACATTTCATTTAGAGAAGGCACTAGCATAGTGGCTAAGAGGAACAAATTTGATCTCGGTTGAACAATTTACTAGCCATATGCCATGGTTATGCCTTAAACTCTCTGGGTCTAAGTTTCCTGCTTTGTACTAAGACCAGTGATGGAAAGGGCAGGCTCAAGGTGAACACACAGTTAATCCAGTCAGCAAAGCTCAGCAGCCACACCGAGTTTATCTGAGCAGCAGGCGTTGGACACAAGAGATGCAAACAGTTTACAGCAGAGACTCTTGTTCGCTGTCTGATCTTAACAGGTCCCCAGAGAACGCTGACACAGAACAGGCCTTCTGCAGGCACAGCTATCTGTTTAAAACACTCTGTTTGATTTTGGTGGTGTTAGAGATAGGACCCAGGCAAGCCCTTTCTATCACTGAACTATATGCCTTGGCCTAAAATATTTCTGGTTAAACCCGAGTAAGACTCTTTCCAGCTCTCTGAAGACCACTTTCCTCGCAGGAGCACTCAATCATCGCATACCGTCACTGGGCAGCTCCTAGTAGTCCACTGTGTGGAAGACATCATGCATGGAGCACAAAAGCTACTACCACGCTCTCCCTATTTACCACAAGCAAGGGCATTGTTAGCCAGGGCTATGTTTTATAAAGTTCCCCCATTTGGGGCTAAATTTGACAATTCCTAAAACCACCAGAACTAGCATGACTTGATTTTTCTAGGTTCTCTCCCTCCCCATCCTCACAGCTCATTCAGAATCAGCCCTACCGCAGGCACAGAAGATGAACGACTCATACATCGTGTGGCACAGGCCCTCCCCACTTCCTCCTGCCACGTGGGCCTGGACCCTCCTCAGAGACACCACCACCCGGTTATGTGCCTGCCTGTCTGTGGCACTAGTAACCCAAGTAATTTGCTGCCCCAAATTAACCAGTTTGAAGGCATTAAGACTATGCAGAGGAGAAAATCCATAATAAGTAACTCAAAAAAGAGCAAAGTACATTCTTGACTGTCATTCAAAATCACAAAATCCAAGAAGAAATAAGACGAGGATTCTTTGATAGCCCTACACAGCAATGGCAAGAATCAAAGGGAGAAAAGAAAAGAAAAACCGTTTTGAGACTAAAACTCTTCCAGCTTTCTCCAGCTTCTATCCCTTGTCGTGCCTGCTCTTGTACCGAAATCTAGAAATATTTTCCTTCAAAGGGCAGGTCGATAAGCACAGCCCAGCTCTGCTCAGTTGGAAGATGTCTGACCACACAGGGAGAGGCCAGTTCTCTACTCCGGACTTCCCCTCACTAACTTGCCCAGCCAAAAACTGGGTGCTGGTCTGAGACAAGAGAATCTCAGCGAAGAGCTATTCCGAGGAGACTAGAAATAAGACTACCTTGTCCCACGCAAGACAAAGGGGAAAGTGAGACCCAGGAGTAAGGCCCCCCAAAAAATCTTCAAACCAAACAAATAAAAAACCCATTCAGGGCTGGGGAGGTGGTTTCTTGATTAAGAGCACTTGCTACTCCTGCAGAGGACCTGAGTTCAGATCCTAGCACTTAGTGTCTCACAGGTATTTACCACCCCAGTTCTGAGGAGTCTACCCTCTTCTGGCCCCAGTAGGATCTGCATATACATGGTACACATACAGAAACATAGATAAAACCTTTTACAAAAAATAAAAATAAAATCAAAATCTTAAATAAAAATGTACTACATTCAAAAATTTTTTCTTCATGGGAATGTGGGAAATGCTGGCTTAACCAAAACAAAAGGAGTTTCCAATGGCAAACATCTTGGATGCTTTAATATGCTGTGATTACGACATGATTCCAATAACTATACATGCACAGATTCCTTTATATTTGCAGTCTCCATCTTAGGACAAATGTCCTATATACTACTTTGGAAAATGTTTTAATTAGTTATTTTATCCAAATTATTACTGTAGGCATACTTTACATTAATTAAATGACTAAAAACAATCCAGTAAATGACCAGTGAATGGTGCAAAGAATGTTAATGTAAAGGCGGGTAAGGTGCACACTTTCTCAGAGGCCACGTAAGATGCTGTAACACTTCTGTTTTGTTCTATCCCCTCTTTAAGTGCTTCCCAGATCAAGAATCTGAGCGGGGCCATAAAGTCTTTATTGATCCAGAATTCACTATCCCCTCTAAAAATTTAAAAATACTTAAAGTAAATACCAATTCCTAGTGTGTGTAGTTAGAAAGCAAATTCTGGAAGAATAAGTACTAGACAGTACAACTTTCAAACTGTGCCAGCCAGAGGGATGCTCCAAAAATGAATATTAACTGTAAGGCCTGGAGAGACGGCTCAATTAATAAGGTGTTTGACTCTATATGTATGCACCCAGAGGTGCATGTACACACCTTCAAAAGTTGATTCTGCTGTGAGTCTACAAACTGTTCCTCCGTGTAGCCTCCAATTATGGACTGATCCAAATGTACATCCTATTGTTTGCATTTTATATCAGCTTTGGGATGTTGAAAATAATTTACTTCTTGCTTTTTTCAAACAAGCTTTGCTTTTCCCAGCTTATTTCTAGCATATACTCCCATCCTTTAAAATCCCTACAAGATCAGAAAAAGAAATATTTTTTCCTTATGACACTGTCTCTAGTCCATTATCACATCCAACTGTTTCTCCCCAAAGACTAATTAACTCATGAATGAAGAACTAGGAATTTCTCTTAATCAGAGCTATGTACAGGGCTTCCTTTAGCGGAAGAAGCAACAAGCTAATTCTCTAGAAGTGGGAAACTCTATACAAGTAAGTTTTAATGGTTGATTTGGGGGAGGTAATCAACTAAACATGGCAGCAGATATTAGGAAGTATCTGATGATCTATTAATCTAAATACAATGCTCTGAACCAACAGTCACAATACCCTGAGGTGTTACAACACCTTCAAATGAGCAAATGCAAACAAATAGGCTTTTTTTTTTTGGCTAAATTTACTGTATCTCTGATAAACACCATTGCCAAAATCAATTTGGGAGTAGAAAGTCACAGTCCACCATTGAGGAAGTTAAGAAAGGAACTCAATTCAGGAGCCCGGAGGTAGGAACTTAAGCAGAGGCCATGGGAGAATGCTGTTACTGGCTCGGTCTCCATGGCTTACTCAATATCTGCCCATCAGTGGCCCCCACACACTATGCTGGGCCTTCACACATTGATGAAGCTTTAATATGCCCCCACAGACTTGCCTACAGACCAATCTGATGGAGGCATTTTCTCACCTGAGGTTCCCTTTTCCTAGGTAACTTTAGCTAATGTCATTATCAACAAACAAACAAGCAAACAAAAAGTCCAAAACTAACCAGCACAAAATCTGATAGTACATTTCAAAAACTCTGGAGTGTTCTTTTTTTTTCTTTTTTCTTTTTATAGACAGCCAGGGATGGAAGATCAGGAAAATAGTGTCCAATTCTTGCTTTGTTGTTCAAAACAGTAATTATTAATAAATAGTAATTGAAGAGTCGCCAATTCCTCAAGAATGATATAGTTACCACGGGATACGAGTTACCAACCCACAGCTTTTGGCTGGACTTTATCAGAATTCAGTAAACCAGATAGCATGGGCATTTATTTAGCTTAATCATCAGACCATGTAAAATCATGACCAAATGTCCAGGCCACAAGGATCAGATCATCAGTATCCACTTTGCCACCTCCTACACAGTCTGCCAGGGTGGTCTGTGCCCAGCCACAGTGTCCCATATACCAGAGTCCCAGCACTCACTCAGCTATTTCCCCCTCAGGGATCTCTGACAGCCACTTTTCTGAGCCCCAGACAGCTCCCTCACTCTTCTACTTATCAGTTTCTATTTCACAGTCCACCTACTTAAAAGGAATCTTTATCAACTGCATCTTAATTTCTACATTTACAGTATGGTGATGAATTTTCTGTAAGGACTCAGGGCAGGAACAGAAATATAGGCCTACCCTATATTTCTAGACTCAGCTCAGTTCCTAAAACACACTAAATAGGCAATAAGTGTTTGAGAAATTTACATGCACATCTTATATGGGCAATGACTCCCCACAATGGGGCCTCATGGGGTTAAAGGAAACAGGGTCAGGATGGAGTCATACACAGACAAGGTTGTGTACATCAAAATCAGAGTACCGGATTCTTTGTTGAGTATCCTCACTTATATTTTAAAGTCTCCTCATTCAGAAGCCTTACCTAAGCACTGACCAAATAAATGCTCAATCTTCTGCCACAAACCCAGTGCCTTTAAAAATGCTCTCTCCTTGTTGGTCTGTCAATTAGGGAAACATGCTATTTCACATCTATGTCTTTTCTTCCATCTCCAAAAGGCTTTCCAAGATGTAACAAGTAAAGCGTGGAAGACTATTAAATAAGCTACTTTACCTCGGGACCCTAAAAGACATTCGCCTTTGCTCTCAGCCTTTCATTAATCCAAGCCTCAGCTTTGCAGTAGAATACACAGTGGGGTAGGTCACCGTCCTCATGAATCCTTCTTTTGGGAAGACAGAGTGAGAGGGTGCAATACTAAGATGCACCACTGAGCCACATGAAAAGCTGCAGCAAAGAACCTCAAAAGAAAAGACTATAGACGCTGTGACCCCCAACAACCTAGCATTCTAGAAGAGGCTTCACTAGGGAGACTGTGAAAGGGTCAGGGGGAAGGGAATGTGTGAATTTGCAGAGATGGATGACTTAAAGGGTGCTATACCCTCCTGTGTGGCTCCCTGATAGGGGACACACATCATGACACATCTGTCAAAATCCATAAGTTATAAACCAGCCGGTGTGAGCTGACACAGAACGGGACTTCATGTGATAATGACATGTGGGTATAGATTAATCACTTGGAGCAAGCACGTGGCACGGGGATAGGATCATACAAACATCACACAGGCACTGAAGCCAGGGAGGCTCCTGTGGAATAGAACCTGTAGAGAATGCAAAGTGATCCAAGAGGGTCTTAAGCAGTTGATAATCTGGGGTTACCTGAATGCAACTAGGTTATCTAGCTGCCAACTAGGACGGACTCTGAGCTCTATAGTACCACAGTTGTCCCTGGGAAGGTACCACGTACCTCATACTCATTCTCATAGCTACTTCATCTTTAATTCATGGGTTCCATGATCTTTAACTCACCAGCTATTCCACACCAGCACATCCAGAGGTGCTTTGAACATGCTAGATCTAACTCAAGGACATGAAGACAGAGCCTGGCTCCCACAAGTGGGAAGACTTCTGCTTCTCCTTTGAAATAGAAAGGCTGTGGTCTCTAAGGGAACACTACCGGCCTGCGGCTAGGAGGAACAGCCTACTTAAGGGACAGATACCCAAGAACACTCACAATATCTGAGTTCTCCAGCCCTGTAAGCTGTTGCCTGGGGCTAGGTAATAATTTCCTCTGAGATTCCTTAAGATGCAGGAAGCAAGCAATTCAGAAAACTCAGTCAGTGCCAAAAACTGACCCTCTCCCTCTCCAAGGTTATATAAACAGTAAGTACTGAAGATGGGGTAAAAGTCAGCCATGGTGCCTGGGAAGAGACACTGGTGCGGGAGACTTGTCTGTTTCTGTCAATCATGTTTTAAATAAATACTGATTGGCCAGGTAGAAAGTATAGGTGGGTCAACCAGACAGGAAGTAGAGGCAGGACGATGAGAACCTCTGGGAAGCAGGAAGCTTCCCTGGCATTCCTGCGCAGATCTCCAAGGAGGCAACATGTAGCAGCCCAGTTGAGAAAAGGTACTGGCCATGTGGCTGAGAATGGGTTAATATAAGTTATGGGAGTTGCTAGGAAGACTGAGCTAATGGGCCAATCAGTGTATAACTTAATGTAGACTCTCTGTGTGATTTTCTTTGGGGCTTGCCGGCTGAGGGTGCTTGGTGGGACAGTAACCTCAACAAGCAGGCCCCTTATGTTACAAGACACTCTCTAGTATGTCAATCTACCTACAGGTTTTATAGTAGGTCTCAGATTTGCAGCTTCTATAAGCAATGCTGTGGTAGGCTTTTCGTGCTGCAGCTCCTTTAGAGTTATCCCTGGCTTTGTAAGTAACCCCTTAACTAGATTCCTGTTAGTAACTCCAATAAGAATTCAATGGCTCACCAAATTGGACTTTGGTGGTATCCTTACTTTGGTATACTATCAATTTCCTACCTGGGTAAGTAGACATATTTGTTCATGTCTCACCAAGAATAGTGTTGCCTAGCACCTGGACTGTGAATCAATACATGCTACACCAAAAGCAACACACATTACCAAAAGGGGTATCGTGGTATTTGATCAGCCCCATGGCAACCCAAGACATGTAGTACAAAAAAGAACATGGGATCATTGAGGAAGATAATTTGGTCAATCGAGGTTAAATGAGGCACTCAAGTAAATAGCAGTGTGGAAATCGAGACCGCTTGTTTTTGATAAATAATAATCTCTCTCCATGTGGCCATGATTAGCAGCTATTGAAACCCTCATCTTCAAAATTCATCTTCAAAAGTGGAAAATTTGGTCTTGATGAGTTAACAACAGGTTTGTTTTCCCAAAGCTCTAGTCTCTTCTCTTTCCGCAGGGCCAATGATTGTCTGCATATTCACTGTGGGCCAAAGCATCCGAACCCCAGCATCTCCTGAAAGATGGCCCTCTACCACCTAAACTTCTTTTTCTTCTCAATAAACCACAAAAATGAATTCTGCACCTTATGTCTCCCTTTGTCTGTCCCTGATTCTCATCCCGGAACTCTCTTCTCTGCCCTTAACAATATACTCTCTCTTAGAATTTTCATGAGACTAAGATGTTTTCTGCATCATTATCAATCTACTGTGACATATTTTCTATGTCATTCCAAATGCAGAAAAGAAAGACGATGGCAAAGACATACTCAAACACTTACACAAAACCTAGTGCCAACTCACCTAGGCCAGGTTGTCCTTGTACCCTTACAGTAAGCTGTGTGCACATGGTGGTGTGGGTCCTCTGTTTCCCTCCCTCCTGTCAACTGCAGCTATTGGGACTTCTCTCACTCATGGCCAAGTTAACCATGTGGACCCAAAGACCCTGTGGGCATGCGTTAACCAGAAGAAGATCTCTATGAGCACAGGATGAGGGGGAGACCCCCTTCTGTGTCTCTTCAAGCCATCTTTCAGGGGTGGACAATCTGCTAGAGGGGTTGAAATGTTTCTAAAGTCATAGGAGTTTTCTTAGGTGCCAAAATTTTCATTTCATACACTTTACACACAATTAAAATTTTGTTTAAAAAGCCCAATATTGGACCAGGAAGATGGTTCTGTGAGTAAGGGGCTGCCACCAAGCCCTATGACCCATGCTTGAGCTCCAGGATCCACAACGTGAAAAGAAAGAACCTACCACTACACATAATCCTCTGACCTCCATATGTAGGTCCTGGCATGAATGCATGTGTGCACAAATACAATCCATAGGTCAGTTAATCAACAGAAAACAATTACAAAAAATTTAAGCCAAATATACCCACACTAGCTGGACCTTATGACAGACACTTTTAGTCACAGCAAGAGGGAGGCTGCAGAGAAGCTCCAGCCTGGGCTACATAGTGGAACCTTATCTATAACAACAACAAGAGTAATAGTAGTAGTAGTAGTAATAATAATAATAATAATAATAACTATAATTATAATCACATAGTTGGGGATAGTGGTACAGACCTTTATCCCCAGTCAGTACTTCAAAGGCAAAGGCAGCCAGATCTCTGTGAGTTCAAGGCCAGCTTGGTCGACATAGCTAATTCCAGGCTGGAGGATCGGAAATTCAACATCATCTGTGACTACATATGGAATTGAGGGTAGCCAGTGTTACATGAAACTCAGTCACAAGAAACCAAAATAAATATAGAAAATACAAAGAAACAATTGCAATGATGTAACACGAGGGCTGGCTCGTTGGGGTTACTGTCCTACCCAGTACCCCACAACCAGCAAGCCCCAAAGAAAATCACACAGAGGCTACATTAGGTTATTAACTGATTGGCCCATTATTTCAGGCTTCTTACTAGCTCTCATAAGTTATATTAACCCATTGTCAGCCACATAGCCAGTACCTTCTCTCAGCTGGGCTGCTACATGTTGCCTTGTTGGACATCTGTGCAGGAATGCCAGGGAAGCTTCCTGCTTCCCAATTTCTCCTGTTCTCCTTGCGCCACACCTACTTCCTATCTGGTTTTCCCGCCTATACTTCCTGCCTGGCCAATCAGCATTTATTTAAAACATGATTGACAGAATTGTCCCACACCACAATGAAACTCTATATACAGTTGGTCTCCAACATAAAATGATTTAACTTAGGTTTTTTTTTTTAAAAGACACTGTAAAAACTACACACATTCTTTACATTTTAGTGGGCTAGCAATCTATAGTAGGGTATGCTCTCCTAAGAGTGTTCAGTTCCCAACATGTACAAGGCAGGGCACCTGCACCTTGCTATTGGGTGGGTGGGTTGTAGTAAGCTTTCTGACTTTAGACAGTTCCAATCTATACTGACTCCATCATGCATGTAAGAGCAGCCACCCCTTTCCCTCAGCTGCTGCAACTGCCAGTCAAACACCTTTCATCCAGCCCACCTTTGATTTCCTCCCTGCCTTCGGTAGAGACTATTTTTAAATAAATGTCACATATCTTATGATTTCTATATATTTTGTGAAACTAGTGTTTTTAATCAAAATGATGCTACTTGCACTTAGAAAGTACAGATATGATTTGATATTCATTAAATAAAACCGCAGGCATCTTATTTGTTCCGTTGCTGTTGTACACAGGAAGGTGTGGACGAGGCAAACAAGACTCAGGCCCAGGTGTGGACCTCACATGGGAGTTCCTCCCCACAGAGATCATGCCCAGGGGAGAAAAGCAGGGCTCCAGGGACTCAAATAGGAATATGCCATTTTTTTTATATTTTAAAATATAACAGAGATGAATTGGTTTAAATAAAAAAATAAGAAGCTCACTTTTTAAAGACTGTCCAACCTATCTCTATTTTGCATTCTATCCTCAAGATAATGCTCCCCTGGATTCAGATTCTTTTATACACTGAGAAAACATGCCCCAGTCAACCTCCCATCAACACTACCATGTGAGGATGACACTGATGTGAAAATTGACTCACTTGGAATTTCTTCATCAACTATTCTGCACACTTGCCCAAATGGTTCTGACCACTGCTCATTATGATTTAAAGATTAAAGTGTCTTAAAAAAAAATCAGGAAATTTGAAGGCAAATGAATGGAATTAGAAAAAAAAATCATCCTGAGTGAGGTAACCCAGATCCAGAAAGAGAAACATGCTATGTACTTACTCATAAGTGGATATTAACTGTAAAGAAAAGAATAACTATGCTATATTCCACAGATCCAGAGCGGCTAAGTAACAAGGAGGGCCCAAGGGGGGATGCATCCATCTCCCTGGTTAGATGGGGGCAGGTGGGCATGGGAATCCAGTTAGGAGTCAGGGGAGGGGGAGAATGCTGAGAGAATTGATTAGAAAGGGGGTGGGGCTTTAAGGAGTCAGCCTGATGCTAGGGAAACTTCCACAAGTCTACAAGGATGACCCCAGTTAAGACTCTTCCAGCAGTCGATGCATGGCCTGAACCGGCCATCCCCTGTGATTGGATCAGTGACCACCCCGGTTGTCACTGAAGAGTCTTCATCCAGTGACTGATGGAGGCAGATTCAGAGACCCATAGCCAAACACCGGGCTAGGGGAGTTCTGCTGAGGAAAGGGAGGAGGGATTGTAAGAAATGGGGTGGGGGCAGGACATCGCAGGAAAACACACAGAAACCACTAGCCTGGCTCAGGGGAATTCACAGAGTCTGAACCAACAACCAGGGAGCCTGCATGGTACCAACCTAGGCCCTCTGCACACATGTGACAGTTGTGTAGCTTAGTCTATATGTAGGAACCCCAGCAAAGGAGCAGGGGCTGTACCTCATGCTCTGGCTGGCTCTTGGGAACCTATTCCTCAGGCTGGCTTGCCTGACCCAGCCCGAATACAGGGGGAAGTGCTTGGTCTTATGGCAGCTTGATAGGCCATGCTTTGCTGAAGCCCAAGAGAGGCCTGTCCCTTCCTGAGCAATTACAGAGGAGGGGTAGATTAAGCAGGGAGCAGAGGAGAAAAGGAGGGAGTTGAAGGAGAGGAGGGAGGGAAGGCTGCAGTTAGGCTATAAAATAAATTAATTAAGAAAAAAGATTAAAGTGTTCCAATAAAACAATCAAGCTACCTCGAGCATAAAACATGACACTACCACCAGGGAGATCTCTCCAGATTGAGACAAAAAAAAAAATGTTAAACTGCTAATCTACTTGGAAAGTAATTCCCATTCCATATTCTTTTAATTTAACAATTCCTATATGTTTTTTTTTTATTTTGGAATCAGAATAGAATAAAAGTATACTGATGTGGACTTGGGATTTTAGAATTTCACACTATGTAGCTGAAAAAAAATATTTCAAACCATCATTCTACCATAAGACAAGGGGGGCTTGAGAATTCTCTAAAAAGGAGGCTGGTCATGTATTACCTTCTTCTCACTCCCTGTGCAAGGTCAAACCCACAAGATCAGCCAATAATCCAGCAGGCAACTAACTGGAACCACTGGGTCACCAAAAAAATAAAGGGGATGAAAGAACAAAGGAAAGGACATGAAGAAATGAAGGCGGGAGGGGACATGTTAGGGAATGAAGGAGAACTGATAGTGGGGCCGATACGATTGAGATACAGTAAGACCCTGTCAAAGAATAAAGGGTATTTTAATCAATTAAAAGAAAATTATTGCTTTCCCAACCCCCCTAAAGAGAAGAAAAAAGAAATTGTACCTCCCTTTAGATGACTTCAGAAACCCAGATCTAGACCACTTCACTGGAACCCCTATTTCCTGGGGCCCTCTCCTTCTATTTGTAGGTATAACTATACATATGAGTTGCATATTAATGGACATCGGGAAATACACATATGAAGTTCATGTTTGCAATGATTTTATGCCTTTATACCTCAAACAAGGAAACTACATTTTGCTGTTGTTGTGTGTATATGTGCATGTGTTCATGTGGGGTATGTGTATGTGTGTATATGTGTGTGGGGAATACCTTCATGGATATGGACGCACGTGCATCCAGTGCCCAGAGGTTGGTGCTTGCTGTCCTTTACTGTCCTATAGCTTGATTTCTGAGGCAGGATCTCTCACTGAACCTGAACTCATCAATTGTCTAGACTTGCTGGCCAGGGAGCCCATGGGATGCCACCATCGCCTCCCAGTACAGGACTACAGACAGGACTCATCTGGCTTTCACACAGATGCTGGAGATGGAAACGTGGATCTTTATGCTTGCACAGCATTTTATCCACTCCAGTCCCAAAGCCACTAACCTATTCCTAAGGGGCTCCCAAGTTGCTAGGTGAGGAAGCGCCCCAAGCATCCAGTATGTGCAGAATATTCTGAGAGACCTTGGAACGAGCCAATAGTCCCAGAAGAACTCAGCGGAGACGGGAAAGCAGATGGTGTGTACCTCAAGGAGTGGGAAGTGGAGCAGGCAGAAGCGTCAAACAACTTCTATTAGGATCACTTCAGCTGCGCTTGGTCTCAAAGCTCCTTGACCCCAGGTCAAGGATGGGGCTTCTGGAAGGAATCAAGGGTCTAGGCAGGAATCAGACCACACCTGCCTGATTGGGCTCCTGCCAGTTTCCAACATTAACCACTGTCTGTGAGCCGGTGCAGCCCCCTCCCCGCAACTGTGCAGCATTCTCATCTGTGAAAGGGATGGGGGCGCACATGTCTCCCGGTTTCCCCGAGGGCTCCTTCTGTCGGTAACAGGTTCCAGGACTGGGGCAGGGCAAGACTCCACAGAAGGCATAGAGAGAAAAGAGACACCAAGTAGGTGTGAGATGATTCCTCTGGAAGAGATGTGAAACGCTCTCACAGTTGGCACTCATACACCAGCCTAGAACATCTGCAGAGCGAGAAATGCCCTCCGGGAGTGTGGTCCCCCAGCAGAAAAGAGGAGAGTACTCTATGAAGAGCGATGTTACAGGTACCTCGCAGGGAGCTCAGCACAGGTACACAGAGGCATCAACAAGGAAGGATACCTATGGGAAGTGGGCTGGGCCAAAACAATGGGGCTTTATGGGAGTTGCCATTGACCTCTTATGGTGCATCCAGAATGTTAGGCTAAACTGAAGGCAAAGGAGGCCACACCTCCAAGGGCTTAAGGTAAGAGCTACAGGGGAAGCTACAATCATTCAGTAGAGACCAAATAAAAATCAAAGCAAAATCAGGATACTGAGGGAGAGGAATGCAAGAAGCTTCCATGGGGTGGTTGCAGTGACATCACAGCATAGTTGAAGGGTACAGTGAAGGCGGACATATCAAGACAGACTCAGTTTCTAGGGAGATCATGTCTAGCTCGGAGTTGTATTACGAGAACTGTGAGACGGGACCACCAATTCCTTAGCAACAAAGAGAGGCATCAGCTAAATGGGGAGCAGTGAAAGCTGGGGCAGAGTTCCTAGGTGATGTGGGAGTGTTCTCCTGTATTTTGTATTACTCTTATTGGTTGAATAAAGAGCTGCCTGGCTTATAGATAGGTCAGCCCTTAGGTGGGCGGAGTAGACAGAACGGAAGTTCTGAGGAGGAGAAGGAAAGTGGGCCAATCGCCAT
>JAQHUG010000010.1:6832618-6909317 GCA_028555095.1 Dicrostonyx torquatus
CAGCCCTTAGGTGGGTGGAGTAGACAGAACGGAAGTTCTGAGGAGGAGAAGGAAAGTGGGCCAGTCACCATGAGGCCCCCGTAGCAGAAGGAAGTTCTGTCCAGTAAGTCACCCACCTCGTGGTGACATACAGACTTTTATAATGGGTTAATTTAGATGTGAGAGCTAGCCAAGAAAAGGCTAAAGATAATGGGCCAGTCAGAGTTTGAATGAATACCGTTCTCCTTTGGTTCTTTCAGGTGCAGCCGGCCAGCGCTGAGCGGGCCAGCGGCTGGGGGCTGGGAGCTAGGCACTGGGAACACAACACGCACCTCTCCCCTTAATTACAACACCTAGGTCAAGATGGGAGGGCAAACAGCAAATCAAACAGAATGCAGAAGTCAGAAGCACCGGGTTTGTTTCATGCAAACATCTCTCCCAGTCCAGCCAGGCCAACAGTGACCAAGAAAAAGACAGAGCCTTTAAAATCATCAATGGGTAATATGAATTCTGGTTTAGTCTGTTCAGAGCCGAAACACAGAACCAGAGATGCAACACTTTGACATACATGTCTGAGGCCACTGGAAAGTTTGATACCACTGATTAAAAAGTGGTATCTTCTCTAAGGGGTGAGACCAGACAACAACCTGCTAAGGGCAGGCACTTGGAGAAGAGCCATTAGGCAAGAAAAGGCACCTAAAGGTTGACCATTTTCCTTAAGAGAAGGCTGTGCCTTGTGTCAAGCCAGAGGACCCAGAAGGAAAAACATAAGAGAACAAGCAGGAGATCAGATCTAGAAAGATCCTGTCTGGGGTGCAGTACCTTCACCTGTTAAAGCACATGAGAGGCAAGGAGCATGAAAGACGACTTCCGGTATCCCTGGGAGACACTATGAGAGCCCTGACTGACAGCAGACAACATGCAATGCTGATTGAACTAAAGAAAAGAGCCTCAATCTTCTGGAGCTGTTCCCTGAAACAGACGGAATGCTGTGACACACAGGCTCAACTTCAAAAATGTTATCAGCTGAGTAGGGGCTCTAGATCAAACAAGAAGGTCATGAAGGGACAATCAATGCAGAATACACGTGGGGTTATCATAGTCCATTTGAAATTTCCAAGGAAAAGCTAATAGCAAGCAAACAAAGAGAGGCCAACAGACAAACGGAAACTATTGTTTAGTCATGTGTATATGGAATTTGTATGTGTGTGGGTACATGTCTGTGTGGGCATGTTTACATGTGTATGTACATGCATGAGGAGGCCAGAGGTTGATGTCTGGTGTCCTCTCTATCACTCCATTTTATTTACTGAGGCAGGGCCTCTTACCAAACATAGAGTTTACTGATTCTGCCAGTTTAACTATCCAGCTTGCCCAGAGGAATCCTGTCTCTGTCTCCCAAGTCTTTGGGTGACAGTGGCGGGCACCACATCCACCAGCTTTTGTTATGTGGGTACCAGGGGTATGGGCTTCATTCCTCATACCTGCATGGCAACTGTTTTACCCAAGGAACCATCTCCCCAGCCCAGAAATTCTTCATTTTTAAGTAACTGAGGCAGGGAGACATTTTTGTAACAACTTTAGACTCCAAGATGTGTTTCTTTGGTTTTGGGTTTTTTTTTTTTTAAAAAAAAAAAAAAAGGAATACAATGCTTGAGTCTTAAAGGCAGATTGGCAGTTCCTTTGGGACAGAGCCTTTTCTTCATATTTCTAAAGCAGCAAGACTGCCTGGTGGAACATATGTGTAGTCACGCTTGAGAAGGCTCAGGAACTACATCTGCCCAAACACAGTAACACACTGCCATCAAAGGTCGGCACCTTGGCCTCCAATGACATAAAGTAAGTCTGACTGATTCACAGGCATGATGGGCAATAGACTCCTGTCATGCTTTGCTGGCCAGCTGAGGGATCTGCCCCTGGAGGTGCCAAGTGTCAGGCTCATCTCCTGAGCATCCTCCTTGTGATTGGCAAGAAGCCTGGAGGGGGAAACAGCACATGCCTGGCCTGAAAGGCAATGGATAACATGGATTTGAGCATCACTAACCACCCTTGCTTCTGTGAGAGTCACATCACAGCCAAGTTCACTGCTGCTAGGATAAAGGCTGACTCTCAACAGTACTCAAGGTTGAGAGACACAGACTACCCCATCCCTGTGCTATGATCCACCAATCATCACCAACCTCAGGTCTTCCATGCCACTGGGATCAGACTGACCACTGTGATGAGGGCAAACTTAAGTTGGGGTGCCTAAACAAGGGTAGTACCCTCTCCCCAGGGATATCTGGGGACATTCTGGAATTCTGCAAGCTGAAACTGGGGAAGAGTATTACAGGCACCAGTCAAGTAGGGGCTAAGGTCAGCTCCAAGTACTACCTGGTCCCACACAACAAAGACTGAACAAGACTCAAATGCCAACAGGGTAAAGTTAAGAAGCCCCAGTTAAGCCAGTGAGATGAAAGAGGAAAAAGAAAAGTTCTTAGAGAGCTGCTAGGGTGGGTGTGGATGGGAAGAAAAAGAGAGAATCAGGAGGCAGAAAGGGATATTGTCTCCTTGTGTGTCCTTGTGTGTGTGTGTGTGTGTGTGTGTGTGTGTGTGTGTGAGAGAGAGAGAGAGAGAGAGAGAGAGAGAGAGAGAGAGTGAGAGTGCGCACTCGCGCGCGTGCACGTGTACATGTGTTCATATAGGGCACTGTGTGTGTATGAATGCCTACATGCACCTGTGTGTGATGCATGTAAGTAGAGGCCAAAGACTGACTTGGTGTCTTCCTCAATCAACTTCTTTTGTGAAACATGTTCTCTCCTTGGTCAGAAACTCACAAATTAGGTCAGGCTTGCTAGCCAGCAAAGCCCTAGGGATCCTTCTGCCTCTACCTCCCCAGAACTTAAAAATTACAGGTACACACTGCTGGGCCAAGAATTTTCTTCTTCCTCCTCCCCTCCTCCCCTTTTTTTGTTTGTTTGTTTTGTTTTTGTTTTTGAAGACAGGGTTTCTCTGTGTATCTCTGGCTGTTCTGGAACTCATTCTATAAACCAGCCTGGCCTCGAACTCAGATCCACCTACCTCTGCCTGCTGAGTGCTGGAATTAAAGGTGTTCATCCACCACTGCCCCTCAAAAATAATTTTTTTTTCCAAATGTGAGTTCTGGGAGTTAAATTCAGGACTTCATAATTGCATAGCAAGCTTTTTTACCAGCATGTTGTGTAGCTGAGAATGACCTTGAACTTCTGACCCTCTGCTGTCACCTGGAATTACTATTAGGCTCCAGCCCCTGGGACATTGCTTTCTATATGCCCCAAACTCAAACACTTCCAGTGGTTTTTAAGCAAAGTACTATTCAATACCATGCCTTCTGCCCTACCTCCTAGTTTGTCCAAAAGACAGGCCAGACTCTTGAGGGACAATGGCTGCCAAGACAAATATTTGCTTGTTTCCAACGGCTATGTTTACCCACGATTATTCTGTTCTTGGTGAAGTAGAAACTGACACACTTGGGATGCAGCCTCACAGAGGCCTGGCACCTTCTCCCATGTGCAGTCAGGGGAAGATGACCCAAGAAGGGGACTCTAAAACTACCTCAGCCTCTCAAGAGGGCGATTACTAACCATGGTTACAGGCACACGACAATACTATTAACATTTAGTGGGCCTGTAGAGCCATCAGAAAAGGAAAACAAAAGTACAGAAAATCAACAACAATTGTAGAATATAGAAAAGGAGGAAGACAGACACAGTTATCACCAAAGAACTGAAGCAGTGTTTTCAACCTAACGAAGGCAAGCAGGAAGAATGCATAATTACTGTTCCAGGCACAGTAGCGAGGCTTTGATAATTAACTCTGCACTATAACCCACGACTCACCTGCATCCTGACCACAGTCAGCTTCTCACTCCAATCACACTGTTTCCACGCACAAACACTGAATGCTAACGTGGTGTAATGACTTACTCAGTGCAGCTAACCTACATGGTCGCAAAATCTCTCACATGTTGCTGAGCTACTGGACACAGAGCCGTTCTCTTTTGCCACAAGAATTCAGGCACAGTGAGGAGAGTAGCCCACCCTAAGAAATAAGCCTTTCCCGAAGGGCCACCAAGGAGGGCCGCTACCACACAAGGAAGATCGCTGGTCAGTGACTGGCATCAGACTCCACTGACTGACTAGCTCACCCATTAAAGCCTTATTAACTCCTTGGGGAGTACCCCACCTTCTGGGACCCACTCTGGCTATACAGGAGTCCTGCCTTTCTATCTCTCAGGCTCTTACCTCCAATCTTATAATGAAACTCCTTCCTGAGCTCACCTTCCCATGACCAGGAAATTCATTCTTCTAGCTCGTAAGACCTAGAAGCCACTGGCTTGTGGCACTGCTTGTGGCACCTCTGGTGGTCGTTGATTACGTCCGGCACCTTTGCACTCAGGCACATGTACATCCAGCCTAGATCATACTCGTGGAACAGCCTCCCTTTGCTCAACTGGTGTCATAAGCCTGTAGCTGTCCAGTGCTGGATGCTCAGAAGAACCAGCTCAGGGCACCGGTGGGCTTTGTCCCGGGGCTTTCTCCTCCAGCCTGAAGACCTCAGGTGGGTGGGGCTTGGAGGAGCTCTGAGAATTCAGACCAAATAAGTCATCCGAAGGGCAACCCCACAGCCCAGTCTAAAGAAACAAGAGTTCCCTGTGTCCTGGAGCAGAGCACTACCCCAGAGAAATGCCTTTCCATTAGGGTCACTGAGGCAGGGACCTCATAGTGTGGATCACCAATAACTGATGATCAGCAGATTTACCAAGCACTGCCTGCAGGCCACACAGAGCTCTGACATCAATTCTGAGAGCTAATGACTCATTCTGAGTTTGGATTTTATCCAAATTGCTACCTATTCGGTATAGGCCCCAAAATAACCACTGAATGCTACAAGTTAAAAGAGATGGGGTTGGTTGGAAGGTCAATGATAAATTTGGAAGGATAGAGAAATTAGCTCAGGCCTTGCCCGAGGATGACATGCAAGCAAAGGAGCAAAGGAAGAAGGGAGAAGGGAGAGTGTCTTTATGAGCATACCTCTTGCGATGGTTATTCTTGGTTGTCAACTGGCTACATTGAGAATTAACTAAAACCCAAATGGCTGGGCACAACCGTGAAGGATTTTTTTCTTAATGAAATCATTTGAAGTAGGAAGATCCACTTCTAATCTTGATCTTTAAGGTGAGACGATGTACCTTTAATGCGGGAAACGCCTTCTGCTGACAGCCTATATAAAGGACACGGAAGAAGGAAGCTTGCTCTCTCTTTGCCTGCTTGCTCTTGCTATCAAGTCCATACTGTCACTGGCATTAGAGCCTACTTATCCGGGACTCCGGCATATACTGAAGACCAGCTGAGATATCCAGCCTCGAGGACTAAACTGCTAGATTACCTTCTGTTGGTAGATGACCATTGTTGGACTAGGTAGACCACAGCCTGGAAGACATTCTAATAAATTCAGAGTGTGTGTGTGTGTGTGTGTGTGTGTGTGTGTGTGTGTGTGGTCTGTTCCTCTAGAGAACCCTGACTAATATACCTCTTAAGGAAAATGAGCAGGAATGATATTGGTACCCAGCAGTCACTAGAGAAGACAGAACTACCAACAGAGATCTCTGTGACTTCAGGCCCTACTAAACTAACTATATTCTGCTTTGCCTAGCCAAACCTTTTGTCCCCTTTCCTCCTTGTGGCATGCTCCCTTCCTCCAGTGGAAGTCCTACTGGGCCAGAGGTCCTTGTCCAAGGTATATTCCTGCCTAGCCCCCTCTCCTCTCATGTCCATATTTATGGCCTTTAATTAAACACTATTAAGGTACATAAAATGTTAACGTCTGGATCATGGGCTCAGATAACTCAGTTTGATAGGGGATAATGACATTTAAGCAGAGTTATAACATAAGGACACGGGAAGAAGGAGATTCAAATTGCAAAGCCCTCCTTGTCAGTGCAAGCCTCTCCCTCCACCACCTCCAGTCAGTAAGGCGCCATGACACCTCCCTCTCTCTTTCTCTCTCTCTCTCACACACACACACACCTCACTTTAAAGCATCCTGCTGGCAGTACTCCTCAAAAAACCCAAGGCAATTGCTACCCACTTACTTCTCTGTCTTCTTCCTACTGCTTATATCCACCCTCCCTCCCGTGCCCAGGCAGCTCCAAGTCCTACAAAGGTTTAAGAAGTCTTTCTGGCAGGTACAGAGTTTTAGGAAAGACCTCTGGGAAGGTATTTCAAATATTCTTGACACACCCAGTACCCTGAGTGCAAGTTGTGGGACCTCACACCAGGAAGCCATCCAATGCAGAAGCCCTGTCCTCTAGGAGGACGCCAGGTTCTTTCTCTGAGGACTTGGAAACAGCATCACACACGACCCTGCAGGCGCGCTGCCTGAGCTCAGTTGGTTCTATACTCTCAAATGGACATCATTTGATCCGAAAAATACTGCTTATAAGAATTTGAGAAAACACCCTCCCCTCACTCAATGAAAAAGGCAGGAAGCTTCCCAGTACTAGTAGAGGGAGCACTTAGCCCGAGAAGAAAGAGAACGTGGCTAACTCCATGAGCCGAAAGGGGACTCTGAAAGGAAGTTAGTCAAAAGACATCATTTGTCAGAGCAGTGGAGCTAAGGCTGTTTATTTTTCTGTAACTTTTAAATTTTGTACATGCTTTCTATAATGCACAGTTATTACAGGTAGAGAAAAATAACTAAAAAAGAAAAATCAAAGCTCGGTTGGCTGAGTGCTTGCAGGAAGATCTGGGTTTGATCCCCAGCACCACATCAGCCAGGTACGGTGATGCACACCTGTAATCCCAGCCTTGGGAGGGTGGAGGCAGGAAGTTCAGAATTTCAAGGTGATCAAATGATACATAGTGAGTTCGAGGGCAGCCTGGGCTATTACGCCTCAAACAAACAAAAAGGAAAAACCTACACTCTATTCCCATGGCTAGCCACTGTCACTGGAGAGTTTTGAGAAGGATCCCGTCACAGAGGCATGCTTCCACCCTCCTCAATGTGCCCATCCATTCCGAGGCACTCACAAGACCTGTGGGTTCCGGTTAAATGGTTCATGTTTTTGGAACCTGCCTGACTTCCTTTACCTCAATGATTTTGCTGCCTCCACAGGTGTGCACCCCACGTTCCCTCTCACCAGAATGAAGGCTCCAAGGAGGGCCTGGGTTTTGCTGTCAGTCACTCATGGGCACATCACCAATGCCCGATCAGATCAACATCCTGCTCAAAGAAAGCCAACTCTCTGATGTGTACCCCCATCTTCACCCAGCAGGACACAATATGCCCCGCCTCACCTAATGGAACCTTTCGCCATGTTGCACCTTCCATAGTTCCTTGGAAGCCTAGCAGCAGCCTCACAAACCACAAATGCCCAGAGATTGCACACTGCCTGCCTTTTCCTCACAGTGACCCAAAGATGTAACTTTATTCCCATTTTACAGCTGAAGAAAATGAGCCCTAAAATTTTAAGAAAGAGGGTGTCCATGGCTGAAAAACAGCACTGGGGTCCAATTCCAAAGCTTTGACTTTAGCAATGCAATCTAAAAGGACTATTACCTTCTAGAAGCCAGGAGAAGCATTTCCACACTCCTTGAGAGGCAGACATGCAAATACTGGCTTAAGATGTGAAGATACTTAGGAGCCGCCTAGCTTAGAGAGCACGAATATCATGTATAAGGTGACTCAGGGCAGCTGCAGGTCAAAGAGGCTGCCTAGCAAACAAGGCCAATAAAAAGAGTTTCATGTTGTTTTTTTTTTTCCAAATTAACATTTGGCTATGTAAGGAATTTAAAGCCCCTGTCTGTTGCCAATGCCCCATAATTAATTATGAAGTGGTATGTTAATTGTTGCTCTTAAACACCCATTAGCATAGATCCCCTAAAAGCTTCTACCAGGCAGAAATATCTTAAAGCTGTGTTACAGATCTAATTTCCAGAACCCCTATGTCCTTAGTGTCACTGTGTCTTTCCTTCGATTTTGTTTTCAAATTCAATGACCGTGGCTTTCTATTATTCCCAAACTAGAAAACACTTCTAAAACTGGTATTTCTGGCCATCACTCATTCCTGGCCATCAAGGGACTTTTGTCCCCAGAGTGCTATCTGGAAGCCCCTGGCAGGAAGCTCCTGTAGTGTTTAACACTTGTTAGCGGCTTGTCGGGGCTTGCTGCTGGTGAGTCTCTGGCAAGCTGACACACACAAATTAGCAGCTCCAGCAAGCACCCCAGCTCTTTGGGGGCTAATTACCCAGGAGACAGTGAGATATTTATCAGCATTTCTGAGTGCTGGCTTGTCAATGAGAGGAATACAGTATCTTCCCAAGATGCTCTAGATAGACAGGGAAAATCACGGACACATGGGAAGAGGCAAGAGCGCTCCCCCAGGAGTCTGGTTCCAGACAGAATCAGGAATTCTGCACTTTAATAACACTGAGTTAATGTCTTTCTCCCTTCTGGACCCTGCAGTTCTCTAGCCTCTCAGATACCCCATTCACCGTCCAAGGACACATCCTAACCTCCTGGTTCTTCTTTATCTATCACATGTAGATCTATATATTCGTTCCATATCTTCACCTATTACAGACTCACCCAAGGCGGCTATGAAGACATCCTATGATCTCACTTATTAAGGGGAGGGGGTGGTGGTGCTTAGCAACCCTTTGAGCTATAATCTGAGAGCCACAAAACTGGTGCAAATGGTCAAAGCTTAAGGCAGGTAACTTTCCCTTGAGAAGCCCGTACTCGCACTTTGGTGTGGTTTTCTCTTTCCACAAGTGTCTCTCTTTGTCTGAGCTGCCATGTTTAAAATCTATATTAAAAATGTGAGCCTCTCTTAGAGGAAACCATACCCATGGTGTCAGGATAGCTTCACTGTCCTCCCTAGTCTTCGTTCTCCATTCCCTTCACCCCTGTGCTTAACATCTATGTATTCTAAATGTCTTTGAATAAACTGCAACCGTGCTTCATGCTAGTTTGTCTTAAAATGTTTTCCTGCATCAAAGCCATCGATCCTGGGTTTGCCTCCATGAAGGGCAATAAAAAACACATGGCTCTTGTGGGTGATAACATGGAACAGTGTCTCTGCGCCTGCCTGTCGGCATCCTCCAGGAAAACCGTGAGCATAGAGAAGACAACACAGAAGCTACATGTAAAAATGAAACAAAGATAATTTTGTGACCAGTGAGGTGTGTCAAGGTAAGGTATGCATGCCACCTCACACACATAAGACAGACAGATATGCAGACAGACAGAAAGAGGCAGGCAGGCAGGAAGAAGACACACACAGGGACAAACAGAGACAGGGGTAGAATATTCCTTATATACTAATAAACTAGACCAACAATCTTTACTACTTTTGATGCTTGGCCACGTACTGGAAAATATAAAAAGAAAGGCAAGTCCTTGTCTAGGCATGTCACACCTCTAGTCCAGGGGGAAGACAGACCTTTAACAGAACAACTGGAGCGCATAGGATGTGCACTAGGGGCCCTCACCCACAGATATTTTGGAAGAATCTGGTGGGAGGAAGCTTAAGGAACCACAGAGGTATTCCAGGGAAGCTGTGAAAGAAAGACACGGAGAGAACTGTACTAGTCTGTGCACCAGGCCCAGCACATGTCAAAAACATTGAGAAGAGGAAAAAGGAACTGTTGGGGAAGGCTAGAAGGGATGTGACCGGGACGGGTAGGACGAGGACCACTTTCCCTTACTCTGACAGCTATTGCATACCCCAGAGACTCCCAGTGTGAGCGGCTAACCTAGTCATCCTGTGCCGAACATCACTGGTTCCTGGCACTTTGAAGTGAAATGGGTAAGGATCAGAGAAGTGCATGGGTAAAAACAAGTCAAACAGACAAGGAAAAAGTTAAGATCTTAAATCGTTAGGAATATGATATAAATATATCTGCGAAGTAGCATAAATTGTTCCTAATAAAAAATTAAAACATAAGCTGGGTGGTGGTGGCACACGTCTTTAATCCCAGCACTCAGGAGGCAGAGGCAGGTGGATCTCTGAGTTCAAGGCCAGCCTGGTTTACAGAGTAAGTTCCTGAAAATCCAGGGCTACGTAGAGAAGCCCTGTTTCAAAAATAAAAAGGAAGGAAGGAAGGAAGAGCACACAAACAAAAATAAACAAGCAATAAAAATAGAACATAACTTAAGAGAAAAATTTGCCAACTGCTCAGGTGTATCAGTTGTATCAAGATCATGAATCAGCAGAGGAACTGGCTTTGAACTTAAGGAGCTTGAAAATGAAGGATGAGAGGAGGAGGAGGGGAGAGGAGGAAGGAAGGAAGGAAGGAAGGAAGGAAGGAAGGAAGGAAGGAAGGAAGGAAGGAAGGAAGGAAGGAAGAAAGGAAGGAAGGAAAAGATGCATGTTACCCTGAGCTAAGGCATGCTGTGGGGATGAACAGAGCAAGAGGGACCAACAGGAGGCAAACAACTCTGAGGGGAATTATGTTTAATTCTGAAGACCGAGGAGAAAAGACAGAAAGGCAGTTGGACTCAGCAAGAGGAAAATCAGGGGAAAAAATGCCTGAGGGGTCAAGCTGGGAAGGCAGAGCCCAGGGAATCCCCAAGGAGGCAGAAGTGGCTGGCTGAGCATCTAAAACCTTAGGGCATCAGGCAGCTGCCAGGCAAGGCTACAGAAAAAGATACCCTCTCTGCACAAGCATGATTTCCTCTGCCTCTTGGAAAGCACCCTGCCCACCGGGGTTAGAAATGTTCAAGACTGTTACTGGTATGTCCGAGGCCTACATTCACTTTCTGTTCTGTATTCAGAAGACTGGAGAACCTAACCCACACTGTATCAGTCCCTAGTGGACTTTAACATGAGGTCCACTCACCTGTCAAGTGTTCCCAAGGCAACGAGCCTAAGGCAGGCATCTTAGGGATCCCCACATTAGGCCCTCAGTTCCTCTGACAGCCCCAACAGTTAAGGAGAGGGCTAGAGGAAGTGAGGACACACCCTCCGAGGAGGGGCCTTGGACATGGGGTGTGTTGCATTCCTGGAAAACAGGGCCCCTGCTGTAATGTGTGCAATCAGACCAGAGACTGCAGAACTCTGCTTCCCATTTATTACAATATCACACTCCTACCCAGGAAGCCCCACCCAAGCGTTTGTTTGGCAAGCCTTTCCTTGATTAGGTGTAAATCTTACTATTCCTGCCACTCAAAAAAATAACAAATGCTCCTAATGACGTTGTAACACAGAGCCCAGGCCGAGCCCCTGCTTCCCCGAACCAGGCCTAGCCACAGCTACTCTCTCATTTCAGGATGGCGATTTCTTTTTCCTTTCCTATTCTACAGGAAGAGTGGGAAGTGGGAACATTCTGTACACAGGGAAAAGCAAACTGCTGTTCCCTGCTGGAAAGAACTGGAGCAGTAGTTCCTTCCCTCCTGGCCTCTGGGCTTCAGCTGCCACTCAACTTAGTCATGGGAAAGGTTGATGGGGATTTCAAATCCCATCATACTTTAAAAAAAAAAATACAAATACTGCTCCTGACAGAGCTGTCCTCATTCCCTGCTTCCAAATGCCATGCCATCTGATTGCCTTGGGTATGCTACTCAGCAGGGTTCCCCCAAAAGCAGGGCTGAGGAGTAGGGCAGGATCAAGACCCACACTGGAAATACATTCTCCAGAGTGCTTGTAGTTTCTGATAACTCAAACAAACTGAGTGCAGGGCAATCTTACTTCCAAACAATGAATGTTTGAGCCAGGAAAAGGACCAGTCATTTTACCTAGTAAATACATGAACACTCAATACGAGGGTGGTGGGCTTTCCAGGCCAAAGGGCTCCCATACTGTCTGAATACCTGCCCTGTCTCCACCAAAGCTATTCAGGAAATGAGGTGGTCCTGACCCTAAAACAGTTCATCTGACTCCAGACCAAGGATCCTAACACTAAGCTGCGACTCAATAAAGGCTACAGAGAATTGGAAAGAAACCTTGTGACTCCATCTGTAGAATGGGAGGAAGAATACAGGGCAGTGAGTAGGCTGAGGAGCCAGAAGAGCACTGTGACGATCTCAGCCCAGCTCACCCGATCCAGGGGCCTTTTGCTTCCAAGGACAAACTTCAACCTTCCCCCATATACCCAATGGTATCACAGTGGGCTTCCAATGCCCCAAAGACACTTGACCAAAACAGGTATACAGTGTGTGTCAGTCATGTGACAACAGTGCGGCCTCAGAGCCCGTGAGGGAGACAAGATGTCACACTGGAAAACTGACGAGGACAGCAGCAGGTGAGGCGGGGGGCTAGGGATGAAATATAATAGGCCTAGTGACGCCAAGAAGGGTGGGGTCTTCCAGAGAGCTTCTCAGAAGAGACAGGTCTCCAACATGGCTACAGAGAGTAGGAAGGATATAGCTGAACCCAGAGGATAAGGTGGACAATCCCATTGCGAAGCAAAGCTTCCTCTGGCAGTTCTTCGAGGCTCTGTTCACATCCGTTGGCCTCTATTACAAAGACCACAGCCCACGCAGACTTGAGGGAGGCTCCCTTGGCAAACTCTCCTGCCTCCAATTCTGATGATCCTAGTCAGAGCAATCCCAGGGAAGGTGCTCTGGAGCTCTTAGCTGCGTGCTGATGGAAAGGAAAGTTGCTAGAGGACCCCTCCCCCAAAATGCCTCCTTCCCTCAATGGGTAACATTCTAAACAGAAAGGTGATGCTCAGTCAGAGGGTTTTAAACAGGACACAGAATGGGAGGCCTCAGAATATGCCAGATTGTCGAGGGATGGCAGTGCCACTGAGGGCTAGGTCCTCCCGCATCAACCAGCAATCTAGAAAACGCTTCAAAGACACGCTCCAGGACAATCTGATGGAGGAAATTCTTCACTTAAGGTTCCGTCTTCGCAAGAGCAGGTGTTACATCCACTAACACTGTTTTTCTTTCGTCTTTCATTCCAGGGTTCCATTCTTACTGAGAACCTCTGAGGGGTGAAGAAAGCAATGTCTTTCCATTTTCGACAGGAACGACATCCTGAACTTTGTGATGGACACTGGAGGATAGGGTGGTGAAAAATAAAGAAGGAACAGGGTGGCTCCTTAAGAGGCTTAGAATTCATCAAAATAAATATAACATGCCTATAGTTGGCCCAATCAAATGCTTGTATGCTCCAGGGTTCTGCAGTAGCTAGCTGGATGGGAAAATGGTTTCTAAATGCCACGTGCAGGGAAATTCTCCTTGAGAAATGCAATTGCACTAAAATGCAAAATGCCTGCAGCTCTATAAGCAAGATCAATGCCACTAAGAAGGAGAACTGAAATTAGTGAGCAAATTCCAGCAATGGCTTCCACAGTTTTAGCAGGAGTCTCTTCCACAGAGGTAACTGTTCGGAGCCTGGTAGGAAGCAGGTTCCTACAGAAAGCATTCCAGGCAGAACAGCACCTGCCACCCACAGCTCAGCAGGTCTAAGAGCTCTCTACAGGACACTGGGGGATGCACTCAGAGCATTTGGCCATAAACAGAACTTAAAACTGGCCAAATAAAGTAATTCTGGACAGTAGAGTCTATTGGTGAAAAAAGACTACGTTCAAGATATTGAGGTTATAATTTAAGCCTTGGGTTCTGACCAAACCAGCCCCTCTGGGATAATCCATATGGCTACCCCATGACATCAAGGTCCCAGAGCCTTGGGGTGGCACAGGACTGTGTGCTGTTCTCTTTCTTTGTGTCTGGTTCTTTTTAATTGCAACTTCACTCCCTTCACAAAGCAACCCAACTCCCTTCAGAGGACTGGAGGAATGGCTCAGAGGTATGTGCAAGCATGAGGACCTGGGTTCAAAACCCCAGAACACACACAGGAAGCAAGGTATGGTGCGTATGTACCCCTAAACACAGCGCCATGGGTGAGGTGCAGTGGGTCAGACAGGAAAATTGTTGGGACCTGCTGACTTGATTGAGGGCCTAGGTTCAGTGAGAGACCCTGCTTCAAGGAAAATACAACACATACGCACACACGCGCGCGCACACACACACACACACACACACACACAGAGTGGGAGCGAGAGAGAAAGAGAGAGAAATAGCACGTATCCGCCATCATCCTCTACACATACACAAACAATACACGTGTACACATGTACACACACACATAAAACTTCCCTTGGAATTGACCATTAGATGTTTTGAACCTCAACCCAGCAAACTGGAATGTAACTTCATTTATTCCCAGAGAACATGAATGACTTACATATCCCAAGACTCTAACCCAGCGTTTCCTGAAGAAAAATCAGACGACACATCAGGTGCCTACACTCCCAGCATCCTTCAGAGCACACAAGTTCCTGTGTATCCTTGAATGCTTCAGCATGTTCTAAATCACCAAATTCCTCAGAGAAGAGGCCAACAGGAAAGTCTCCAATCAGACTAGTTGTATTTCTTTGTATACTCCACGCCCCTGCTGAATCCTAGGAGAAATGAAAAAATGAGAACTATCTTCCCCAATTATAGATCATTTGATACTTAATTCTTAAAAGCAACAAACGTTCCTCAGAGAAACCGAGTGAGGAAATGATGGATCACCAATGCCCCATTAATAGTAAGCACCCCATTAATGTCAGGAAGATGAGCGTGGCCACTACTTGCGTCCAGCACTTTGCTTCACTGGCAGCAACAGGGGCAGAAAGACAAAGTAAGATAAAATGCAAAGGCAGAAAAGCTTTTACTATTTATACTGGAAACGCCTGTCTGCCTGGAGTCAAGTGGATTATAGACAGGCAAATAGGCAAATAGATAATGGAAACTTTCTTAAAGTCCTACTCATAAATAATGAGAAAGGCTGGAATAAAGAGAGGGAGGAAGACAGAGGGAGGTTTTTTTCTTTATTTCGTTCTGATTTTTTATTTTTGTGAAGACAAAAGGATGCCTAAAATAAAGTTACATATAAATACACCAAACCAACATTATTTTAAATTTTATTGAAGAGGATAAAAATAAATTGTTTATTTCTGGGGCTAAAGAGATGATGGTTCAATAGTTAAGAGTATATATTGAGGGGGCTGGAGAGATGGCTTAGAGGTAAAGAGTACTGACTGCTCTTCCCAAGATCCTGAGTTCAATTCCCAGCAACCCACATGGTGGCTCACAACCATCTGTAAAGAGATCTGGCACCCTCTTTTGGCCTGCAGGCATACATGGACGCTGAACACTGTGTACATAATAAATAAATAAATCTTTAAAAAATAAAAAAAGAGTATATATTGATTGTTCTTGCAGAGGACCTAAGTCTGGTTCCTGGCACTCCTGTTACATGGCTAACATCCTTCTGTAAGTCCTGCTCCAGAGCATATGATGCACTGGTAACCACAGAAATCTGCATTCATATGAACATACATGCAAACTCAGAATCTCATGGGAAAGAGATCACTTCATTCCTAACCTAAGGGAATGGTCTGATTTTTCTTAGTCAGAACTTACCAAGTCAAATGCACTTACATTTAGCAAACGCAATGTGGAAAACTTTTCAGAATCAAAGAGATGGCTCATTGATTAGGGTGCATTCAATGTCCCTGCCTCCAGAATGCATGTAAATGCCCTGTAGGGCCTGAAGTCCTCTTGTAATTCCTAAAGAGAGTGGGTCCCCAGAGCAAGGTGACTAGAAGATTAGCTGAAATGGCTAGCTCCAGGTTCAATTGAGAGATTCTGATTTGACTAATAAGGTGCAGAGTGACCAATGAAGACTCATGATATCAACCTGGGGCCTTCACATGCATGCCCGCTCACACATGTATCACCTGTTCAGATCCCTTGCATGCCCGCTCACACATGTATCACCTGTTCAGATCCCTTGCATGCCCGCTCACACATGTATCACCTGTTCAGATCCCTTGCATGCCCGCTCACACATGAACACATCACACATGAACGCTCACCACACATACATGAGAGAGAAAGAAAAGAGATTTTTTTCAAACTCACCCCTCTACTGGACCCTTCAGCATCCTCAACACCCATGCAAAGAACTTCTGGACTCGTGCTAGGATGTTAAACGAAGGATTAGCGTACCAGGTTATCAAGTCCAAGATACCCCCAAGCAGACCTTAGCCTTCCAGGCCTGTCTCATCAGAGAAAGAAACCAATGAGGTTTCTTCTTGCAGAGAAGGCTGCTCAGCAAACAATCTCCTTAGCTCAGGCAAAGGCTCACCACAATCTTCTTGTCATTTCCAGACGATTCCTTCCTGGCTTGTCCCTAAATGGTGAACCCAAACTTGTTCTAACTTGTCATCCTACCAGGGTAGAACAACCAACCCTCTCCCTGATGTCAAGGGCTGCAGCTCTCCGAGTTTATTGTGGATCATACCTAGTAGCGTTTTCAGCCCTTTCAAGGGGGCACTGTTACTATCTATCTCTACCTTACCCCATTAAAATGGTAAGCCTGATCTCTAAGTGGGGCTTAAGACTCAATTAACATTTTGCATGTAGTGCTGACAGCTGGTGCAAGACCTCATTTCCTCACGCCAGACCATGGATATCTCCTAAGCAGGAATTCTCCCTAAGTTTCCACCAGCCCCGGAGTTGTCAGAACACACGAGAGAGCAGCTCAGTGACCTCTTCTCTTGGGCAACAGCACACTGATTGAGAACAAGCATGCCCCCAGATCGTGTTTACTCACTGAACCCATCCATTTCACTACTTTTCTACTTAAACATAAATTCTTACCATCCCATGTCAAGTCTAGAGAGGATGAAAAAAAACTCATACAGAAAGGGGATATGCTAATATTTTATAGCTGTAGCAAAAATAAAAACAAAAAATCAGACTAAAACATTATCTATCACACGAAGCTGGAAAGTTTTCTCAGAGGACCAGGGCTTGATTCCCACATGATAGCCCACTCTAGGCTCAGGAGCTCCAACACCCTTGTTTTGCCTCTTAGAGCACCAGCCAGGCAGAAACACACACAGAGGCAATGTGTCCATAGACATTTAAAAAAAAAAAAAGCAATATGTGAGGAGGGCATTTGATTCACAATTTCAGGTGACAGTTCATCGCTGAGAGAAAACCAAGGCAGGAACTCAAGTAGCAAGTCACATGACAGTCATAGTCAAGAGTAAAGAGGTCATGGATCCTTATGTGCTTGCTGCCACCAGCTAGCTGTCTCTAGTCCTGCATAAACCAGAGCCAGTCCACAAAATGGTAAGCTCACAGTGGGCAGGTTCTACCTATATCAGGACCCTCTCCTACAGACATGCCTCCAGGTCAAAATGATTTTGGTAATTCCTCAACTGAGGTGGCCTTCCAGATATTTCTAGGTTGGGCCACGCTGATGGTTAAAAAGAGCCAGCACAGAATCACTGCTGAACCTTACTTAGCACGGGTCAACTGGACTTGTCAGAGCTGCACAAGTCTTCAGAAGTTCACAGGTATGCCACAGCTAGTGCCGGATAAATTCTCAAACACAGAATCTGTGAGTGAGAATTAACTGTGTTAAATTTATTGACCATAATCCTCAAATGATAGGCCAAAGGCAGCATAAAACCACAGGCCATAAAAATGTTTGTCTCTGCTAAATAAGCAGTTCTTAACCACAAGTTATTTTAATTCCCCAAGGGACCTTTGGCAACGCCGGGTGACATTTGTTTACTGTCAAAGCTGGGTCTGGTACATGGAGTTGAGGTGCTACAGTGCACTCAACAACAAAGAATTATCTAGTTGAAAATGTCACCAGTAAAAGATTGGGAGCCACTGCAATAACTGTCCCACTAATGTCGTTTTAAAAAGCATAGCTCTGGGGATTGGAGAGATGGCCTAATAGCTAAGAGCATTTGCTACTCTTGCAGAGGACCCAGGTTCAGTTCCCAGCAGTGCCCACAGAGTAGCTCACAATCACCTGTAACTCCATTTCCAGAGATCTGATACCCTCTAGCCTCTGTGGACACCTACATGCACAAAGTGCATGTAAATTCATGCAGACACATACATATACATACATTTAAAATATTTTTTAAAAGTGCATATTTTGGTATCTTCTATCAGCCTATACTGTGCTTCCTAAAATAACCAATAATATCCAGGATGAAATGAGTCATGCCATTGCTTGGTGACCAGGTACCTTCATGTTACATTAATGAAATTAGCAGATGCATCAAAGACACAAAACAGTTATAAACTGTTTTTACAATGAAGGGACTTGGCAGATGGATCAGTGATTAAGAGTCTGCACTGCTCTTGCAGAGGACCCTGGTTCAGTACCCAAAAACAAACCGGGCAGCTCACAATTGCCTGTAACTCTAGCCCTACCCGGGGGTGGGAGGAGGATCTGACCTCTGAAAATACCTGCTCTCACAAGCACATAACCCTCCTTATCTATCTATCTATCTATCTATCTATCTATCTATCTATCTAACTATACACTCATATATATATATATATAGCATATTATATATAATACGTGTTCTATTATATAACATAATATATATATATATAATTTAAAATAAAATATATATGGAAGCATGTGGAGCTGGAGATGCAGCTGAGTTAGTAGAGCATTGGCCTGACATGCACTAAGCTTAGAAAATTGGATATGGTGGTACAGGCCTGTAACCCCAGCACGTGGGAGGTAGAGAAAGTAGGATCAGCAGTTCAAGGTCATTATCAGCTACAGAGCAAGTTAGGGGCAAGCCTGGAATACAAGAGACTCTGGAGAGGAAGTGAGAAAAGAGGGGGAGAGGGAGAAGGGCAGGAGAAAGGAGGGGCGAGAACAATACTTCTTTAGTTACTTCCACTGAGTTATAATGGAGACTGAGTAATTCCAACCATGATATAATGAATTTAGTTCTTTCTTTCTTTTACTACCAAGTAAATAAAAATTACCATGGAATAGAAAATACACAATGTTGTTTATTGTATACTGTCCCCAAGCTAGAGAATCCAGCTAATTCCTAAGAAAGTTTGAAAGTAAGTCAAAAACAGTTAAAGAGCCCCAAGGCTACACTTCCTGAAGTGGGAAACTAAAAATGTCTTGCTAAGTCTGCGCAGAGGTACAATTTAAGCCCCTCCCCCCATTTCTTAATTGTAAACATGCTCACCATTCCCACCATTGCTCTCCTGTGAAGATCCGGGATGTCACACTTATGCACGTCTGAATCTATCATATTTTCAAAATATTGAGTCAAGCAATTTGTAGCGTAGCTTCCAAGCTTCCTCAAGAGAATTCCAAAGTCCCTGAGCTGAGCTAATCAGGGTAAATCATCCCCACTGGAAGGCAGACTGGCAAGGAGCTACTTGTGAGGCTTGAACCTGAATTCTTGGCTATTTATGAGATGAGCCGAGTCATTATGTTTAGAGCCATTTTTTCCCCTTAAAAGATATTTTAGTTCCACAATAAAAATATCCATATGATATTACTTTCTCCTTTAAGTATGTTCTGCTAGAAATTAGATGCTCTGAGCTCATGTCTTCAGTTTCTGCAAGGTCCTATCGGTCACGCCTACCTGCTGCTCTGGCCATTTTCTCCAGTTCCTGAGCTCCTCTGTGCAGTGTACATTTGCAGCTTCTTCCCTCAACCCTCTTAGTTCCAAACCTGAGTTCAGCACTAAAGACCTCAAACCTATGAGAGCATCATCAGCCTGAGCTACGCAGTTGAGAGCAAAACAATTCACATACCATATTTCCAACATGCTGATCGGGAGCACAGGGGGATAGTTTGAGAAACTGCCCCTCCCAGTTTTCTAATAACTGTAGTCTTAGCTCGGAATAACAGCCAGGCCTTCCTAGAATTGACTCTTGGTATTCTTGATTCATTATCATCCGATCTCTGTTTTACAGGTCTGTCTAGTGTCCTATCCCGTCCTTTTCAACCCATTTTAAACATCTCCTAAACAAGGAAATGCTACCCACTAAGCATCTCTAGTCAGACAAATGCCTCTTCTCTGAACTTCATGTTACAGCATGAAACATGTAACATACCACATATTTCACATAGTCATAATTTTACCAGTTCAGTCTGCCTAGCACACAGGAAACCATCACATAAAAGCAAGTCGGATAGTGCACACATTCAATCCCAGCACCAGGAGGAGAAGGACTAGAATCACAAGTTCAGAGTCACTGACTGCTACAAGCCTGAGCATTGCAGACCCCCAGCCAGGCTGGGCATTCTCACACTTAGGGCTCACGTGCCACAGGTGGATTTATCTGCAGAGGCCAGTATAGTTTCTGTCTCACTAACAGAAACTGGTAGGAAGGTGGGTGGGTACATGAATGAATGGCTTTTAGGAAAGTTAAGCAATTAGACACTATCTGTTGTTATTGTCAATCAGCAATCAGTGAAAGAGTCTCTATAGGTCTCAGGAAAGAAATCCAGCTCTGACTAAGCCTGCACAGCACCAAGAGGGAGATGAAAGAGGTAATAAAGGCAAAAGAGAAAAACTAGTTATCAATGCATTCTTCCAGGTATACACAGACACGTTTAAGGTGATTTTTCATCTTTATTCTCAAGGCCTTAAACAACACTATAATAGGTTGAACTGGCTGTCTATAGAATGACCTCTCTACTTACCAAAGATCACTTATCCTAGGATTAAAATTCATTCATGATTTGGCCATTGTGTGGACATTTTTCATTGGTATGCTAGCCCCTCTGCCATTCTTTTCTGTTGTCCTAGATTTTTCCTTTAGGAAAGTCATATATATGTAGCAGCTTCGAGACAGTATGTGCTATTGGTTCCAAACTGAGTATGATGGTGAGGTTACCAGCATAACCTAGAATCACTGGGAGGAGATTCTCGATGAGGGACTGTCTACACTGTAGGCACATTTGCGGTGTACTGCCTTAATAAAGTCAATTGATGTGGGAAGACTCAGCTCACTGTGGGCAGCACCATTCCATAGACAGAGGGTCCTGAACTGTATAAAGGTAGAGAAACACAGAGAGCGCAAGCAAGCATGCTCACATTCATTTCTTTCTGCTCTTGACTGTGGGCAGGACTGAGTAACTGCCTCACGCTCCTGCCACTGTACCCCCACAATCCTGAGCTAAAATAAACTCTTTCTCCAATAAGCTGCTATTGTCAAGGGTGTTTGGTCGCAGCAACAGAAATGAAACCGCAACAGTGAGATACGGAGGTAAATCATCATTGCCACAAGCCCTTCCCCTTCTGGCCATTTGTGAGATGAAAAAAATCAAAACTTCAGCACAGTTCTAAACATGTGTCATCCCCATGGCCACTATGGTGTGCCTTCCAGAACAAAGCTCAGGTCTTCTGCTGGATGACTGTAGATGTGACCGAGCAGCACTGGAGCCCTGCCTAATACTAACCACCATTTTGTGAACAATAAGGGAAGAGTGCTACCTAATCTTGATTGTCAAGGTAACCAGATTTAACATCACCATGGAAAAACCTCTGCACCTATCTGTGAGGGAGTTTCTACAGTGAGTTAATTGAGAGGGAAGACCCAGCCTAAGAAAGGTCCCACAGTTCCATGGCCAGGTTCCTGAGCTGAGTAAAAAGAGAAAAGTGGGCTGAGTACTGGCAGTCTTCATAGCTCTCTGCTTCCTGGCTGACAAGGCACTGTGACTAGCTGTTCACACTCCTGTCACCATGACTTGCCCACCACGACGGCCTGTACTTGGCCCTTGAACTGTGAGCCAAGATAATCCCTTCTTCCCGTAACTGTAAGGTATTTTGTCTCAAGTTACTAATACAGAAACCTAGAGAGAGCGAGGCAAATGTTGTGGTGGTTTGAGGAAGAATGACCCCCATAGGGGCAGATATTTGAATGTTTGGTCATCAGGGAGTGGCATTCGGCATTAGGAGGTGTGGCCTTGTTGAGGGGAAGTGTACTACTGGGGGTGGGCCTTGGGGTTTAAAAAGCTCAAGCTAGGGCAGCCATCTTCCAATAACTCGCCAAAATGACAACACAAAGGGAAAGAGGAGGGGCACTCGCTATATGTTCTCTAGGCCCTTAGGAAACAAGGAGTTGTTCCTTTGGCCACGTACATGCGAATCTACAAGAATTGTGGACATCAAGGTGATGTGGGAGTGGTCTCCTGTATTTTGTATTACTCTCATTGGTTGAATAAAGACTCTGCTGGCTTATAAGATAGGTCAGCCCTTAGGTGGGCAGAGGAGACAGAACGGAAGTTCTGGGAAGAAAGGAAGTGAGAGAGCCAGTCGCCAGGAGGCTCCTGTCACAGATGGATGCAGGTTAGATCTTTCCGGTAAGTCACCACGTGGTGACTTACAGACTTTTATAATGGGTTAGTTTATGAGGTGAGGGCTAGCCAAGAAGAGGCTAGAGATAATGGGCCAGGCAGAGTTTGAATGAATGCCGTTCTCATGTGGTTATCTCGGGTACAGGCGGCCAGTGGCTGAGCGGGCCAGCAGCTGGCGGCTGGGGAACACAACACACACCTCTCCCCTATTTACAACATCAAGGGAATGGGCATCGTTCAAAAAGGAATGCCCCATAAATGTTGCCATGGCAAAACCAGAGGAGTCTACAATGTTGTCACCCAGCATGCTGTGGGCATCACTGTAAACAAGCAAGTTAAGGGCAAGATTGTTGCCAAGAGAATCAATGTGCAGACTTAACACATCAAGCAGTCAAAGAGCAGAGATAGCTTCCTGAAGCAGGTGAAGGAGAACAAACAGAAGAAAAAGGAAGCCAAAGAGAAGGGCACCTGGGTTCAGCTGAAACGCCAGCCCAGAAAAGCACACTTTGTGAGGATTAATGGGAAGAAGCCTGAGCTGCTGGAGCCCATTCTGTACGAAAAGAACAAATAAAAGACCTGGACTATAAAGGGTTAAAAAAGAAAAAGCCCAAGCTAGTCCCAGTGCCTGTCTGCCTGCTTCCTGTGGATCCAGATGTAGAACTCTCAGCTGCTCTCCAGTATCATGTCTGCCTGTGTATCATCTTGCTCCCCAGCATGATAACAATAATCAGAGGATTAAGTCTCTGAAATTGTAAGCCAGCCCCTGTTAAATGCTTTCTTTTACAAGAGTTGCTGGTCATGCTATCTCTTCACAGCAATAGCACACTGACTACAATACATGCCTACAACTTGAGAAACTGGCCTTTTTTCAATTACTGGGCCAATGCATTGCTTACTGATTAAGTCAGTTTGGGATGCTTGCCTATTCCAGTGTGTGTGTGTGTGTGTGTGTGTGTGTGTGTGTGTGTGTGTGTGTTTGCAAGCATGAATGTGTATGTGTGTTGTGTTGTAAAGAGTGTATGTGTGTAAATGAGCATGTAGGGGTGTGTATGTCCACGCACACACATGCAGAGACCAGAGGAGTACATGGGGTATCCTCTCTTACTCTCCTCCTTATTGCTTTCCTACAGGATCTATCGCTTAACCAGAAACTGGCAACTTCAGCTAGGTTGGCAAGTCAGCAAGCATTCACAGTCTGCCTGTTTCCCGCACCAATTCTGGGTTATAGGGAGTGCAGCCATCCCCAGTTTTGCATAGATGCTGGGGATTTGAATTTAGGTCCTCATGCTTGCACAGCAAGTACTCTTAAGCACTGAATCAAACCTCTTGTTGTATATCATACACATACCCTTTCTGATATGTGTTTTCCCTATTCTCTCAGAACCTATGGAAAGTTCATGTTCCAAGAGTTTGTATGCTGTTCCCAGACATCCCCCATCTGTTCCCAGCTCCACAACAGTATGTCTAATGCGGCCTGACGTAGTCTTTTTTTCCCTTAGTCTTTCCATCATCCAAATCCTGCCTGGGCCGGAGTCCTAATTCTCTGAGGGCAGACATCCAGGACTGTGGTCTTCCGGGCCTCTCTGAGGTCTGACCTAAAGAACATCCTCAGCACTAGCTGCCATCTCTCAATCATCCTGGGGTTGAGTCCAGCCCCAAACTGGAATTCTGTAACCCAAATACAAATGATCACTGGTATAATGTCTTGCAATTAGCAGAAAAACCATAAATCCTGTTTACACAAATTCAAACTGTGGCTTTGAGGCCTCTGATCCCTGCCAGTCATTCCCTCTTCCTTTGAATATCAACACAGAAGATGAAAAGTCATTTTTAGATGCAGTATATTTCAACATCACACTTCTGGCTATGGTCTTGCCACATTTCACAACTGGACTGGCAGTAAGAACTAGCTGAGGAGCAGACATTGATCAGGCTACTTTCCCGTATGCAGACTGCTGAAGTCCTTCCAATGAAGAGGCAGAATAACTTGGTGTGATCTACAACCAAAGACCCACAGTTTCCCAACATCTGCATAGAATCATCCTAGAGTAACAGCAGGGAATGGCAAGTTGCAAAGAGAAAACGGCCCAGGGCATCCACAGTACAGTAGGCAACACTTCCCAGGTGGTTTTTTCATCCCCTTTCCTAAATGAAGTTTCAGTTTCTTCAGAGTTTAGAGGGTGAAAGGGGTTTGCAGAACACATTCCTGCGAGATATAAGTGAGGGACACAAAATGTGGTCATAGCAGAAATGGCCAATAGATAGGAATTGAGTCCTGATGAGACTTTCTTCTCCAGGTCTCCCCTACTCCTTCTCTTTCCTCTCTTTCTTTCTCTCTTTCTTTCTTACAAATCCCTTGGCAGTTCACAAACCATGAGACAAGAAATGAAACCCCAAAATTAATGTGGCAAAAAGAGCAGATTGAACTCAACAGCTGCAAACAATCCAAGCACCACCACCAAAACCTCCAATCACACTCTTCTGTTCATTCAGGAATCCAGACCCAGAAAATCAGCCATGCCCTGGTGCACCTGTCCAGCTGCTTCTTATGCAAATCCTCAGCAAGAACTGATTCTCATAAAGCCACATGGTGTGCCACATTTTCTCCTGTCACCAACAAACCCACAAAGAGCTCCTTCTTCTATAGAAGCAGAAGGGGTGACATCTGTACTCCCCGCTTCCACAGGGCCTACCACACCAAGTCACTGCCTATGCCTTGGTCTTCCCTCAAGCAACAAAAAGAGTTACTCCTATTGCACAGTTTTCACTTTTCCAGAATGTTCAATTCTTCCAAATATCCTGCTCATCTGGTTGTACTGCTTCATAGATCCTACCGAGTACAGGAAGGACGTGATGTTCAAAGCCTGGGGTTGGTTGGACATGGCTCCCCAGGCTGTTTTCCAAGTCACATTTACAGCATTGACAGAACCAGTCTAGGATGCATAAGCCCTCATGTGGGTGGGTATCCTGGGTCCCCATTTTACAAGTATTGGCTGAGTGTTCCACCAGAACACTGCTTTGTCTGCAAGCCAACCAGGTGAGGCTCCCATGAGAGGGCTGAAGTGATGAAACTGTTCAATGCATAGGGAGAGATATACAGTTCAGGCCACTGTCCAAGAACAGCCAACAATGGCTCATTATTGACTGGGTTGAGCATAAAAGGGATATGCAAATTTGTGAAAGATTTGTAGCTCTGCTAGGCCTGGAACCCATCCAGAAAACTCTGGAAGGAACACGATCACACACAGAGAGAGTGGGGGGAAAGACGCCATGCAAATGAAAGGTTAAAAGATGTGGCCTGTCCTGGGAGGAAATGTTTCGTTTCCCGTTGACCCACTTTTCCCCTCTCCACTTTCTAATCTTTCTTCTTTCACAGAAAAAAATGTAGATTTTTTCTTTCCCATAACTTGACAAACAATTGCCATGGCAACAAGCAATTTCTTGAGAGTGGGAAGAAAGCTCCTTGTGATGTTTAGCTTTCCTCGGCAATTTGACACCACCTAGAGTCACCCGGAAGTGAGGTTCCAGGAAAGATGATCTACAACAGGCTGTCCTATGGGCATGAGTGTGGGGGACTGGCTCAGTTATGTTCATGGATGTGAGAAGAAGCAGCTGATGGTGAATGCCACCATCCTCAGCATCAGGTACTGGATTATATACTAAGTCTGGAAATTTTAATTTTTTGTTTTTGTGTTTTTGTGGGGGTTTGTTTGTTTGTTTTATAATTTTTGTTTTTTTCAAGATTGGGCTTCTCTGTGAAGCCCTGGCTGTCCTGGAACTCGCTTTGTAGATCAGGCTAGCCTCAAACTCTCTGAGATCTACCAGCCTCTGCCTCCCAACTGTTGGGATTAGAAGCATGTGCCACCACCACACAGCTTAAACAATTTAACTGGAGGTATCATTTATTTTAAGGAAATGTCTTACATATTGATGAATAACAGAAAAATGTCTAGATTTCACAATTTTAAATAAATATTCTTTGCTTCTTACAATTCACCAGTGGGGTCTGTCTAAGGGTTTCTGTTGCTGTGGTAAAACACCAGGACAAAAGCAACCTAGGGCAGAAAGCGTTTATTCCAGTGGATGGTTCCACATCACAGCCTGTCACCGAAGGAACAAATGGGTAGTAATGTTAACTGAATAAAAAGAGCAAAGGCAGTGCCAGTTGGTTAACAGGGAGCACACAGGGAAGCTTCTTACCTGGCAGATGCTCCAGATGTAAAGAGGTCCCTGCGTAAGTTGCCCTCATGTGCTGGACCAGCCTCCTTTCAGCTTCAAAGATGTCACACTAATTTCAGTGCTCAGGCATTTGATAGACAAGCAATTGCCCTGGCTCATACACTTCACAGTGATGGTGACACTAATCCCACCTTCTGTCTGCCACTATCTGAACTGACTACAGACTCAAACCCAGGTGCTGTTCTGCTACACGGAAGGTACACTGTCCCCCAACTTTTGTTTGCTGTCCTACTACGAACCTATGCCCTCTCAGTCATGAAGTTACAAGAAATATCACCATCAATGGGGCGAGAGAGATGATTTAGCAGTTAAAAGTGCTGCTATTCTCACAGTAGATCAGAATCTAACAACCACAAATAAATATTTTTTTAAGAAGTAGAAAAAAAATACCACTATCAAGACCACCCAAAGCCTGTGTATGGAGATACCAGTCCCACCTGCCACCCAATTTTGGCACACAGACCATTTTCCAGGACAGTTCTCTGCTACCTTCAACACTGTACTCATGCAAAAACACGAATGTTTCCATTAGGGCTGGTCCCATCCTACCACAGTGCCTTAGGATGCTAGTTAGTGCCCGCCTAAAGTACACACTCATAACATAAATACCAACAGAGGGTGGACAGGGAGGGGATGTTACTAAATCATCCCTGCAAAAACTAAGCTTTCGCCTTCACGGTTGTCCACTGGTGTCCTCCTTTGGCTAACGACATTCAGCCTGGTCCCCTACTAGGGACAAGCAACAGAAAGAATACCGTTCCAGACACTGTGACTTCATGTTCCTCTGAAGGACACGGATGTTTTATTATAGTAATCTACAGATCATAAAGCCTTACCCTCTTTCCACTGTCAATCAAATTGGATATTTTTTTCTACTATCTATTTTTTTCAAGCATTCTATTTGTTCTTAGGAGTTGGAGCATTTTTCAGAATGATAGTTTGCATAGTGCCTTGCAAACAGCCCACATCTGTGGGTGTAGGGGTGCACCTCCCACATGGAAGGCAGTCAAAGGCAAAGATTTCACATTCTAGCTTATAGGCAGAACTAACCACTCCCCGCCTCTCAGAAAGCACACACTGAAACCCGTGGATACAGTCATGTACCTCAAACTCCAAAGCCAAAACTCAGGAGGAGGCATGTTCTAAAGGGGCCCTCCGAACGACCTCTCGGGGACACAAAGTGCTTATTTAACAAATGCATGCCCTGGAATTCACCTTTCCACTAAACAGTTGAGAAATAATTTATTCATCTTCCCAGTTAAGCTACAGTCTGAGCTCTGGGAGTGTGGTGAGTTGTGTTACCTCCACTACAAGTCACTGACAGCAACATTTTGCAGCTGCACAGTAGGAATTAAAGCTAACGGAGCAGGGGGCTAATGGGGGCATAAAAATACCCAATGGCTGTCACCACAGGATTCTTCAACTTAGAAGGAATGAACAGTAGAGAGAACAAAATGGCAAGAACTGAGGGACAACTGGTGCTCTCCAGACAGCCAAGGAGGAGGCAAGGGTTGGGCATGACAAGGAGGAAAAGCCCTTTGGGGACCTACCTCTTAAGCACTGTGTGTACGGAACAGAAACGGTGCCTATCTGCTTGCCTGAACTAGATCCTTTGAACAGAAAATTTCCTCAAAACAGAAGAGCCAGATAACCATCAGTTTGGAATTTAATAAACTCCCATTCTTAAGCTTATTCTTTCATCTTCTCATCTTTCATCTGGCCTCTTGGATGAACCCAAACTATCAAGCAAAGAATCCAAGAGAATCAGCTCAGTGACTGGGCAAGTTGGAGTCTTATCCACAAAATGGGTTTGTCCTAACCACCAAAGAAGGTTGTCTGTAAAGTACTTTAGACACTTTACAGAGATAGACCATTTGGATATAAACTGAATATTCCTCAAAGTTCATGAGTTGGAAGTTTATTCCCTAAAGAGGCAATGTGTGAACAGATGGAATGTCTGTGGGGTAGTGAGCGGATTCTGGGGAATGGGAGCAGGCTCCTTCCTGGAATGGAATACCGGTCTCTGGAAGTGAGTATCAAAGTGTGAGTTACTACAGAAGCTGAGCCTGACAAGTTGGTCTCTAGCGTCTTGTTTTGAGACGTGCCTTCTCCCACAAGCTTCCATGATGTTGAAGTTGTAATAAGGGTGAACCAAAAAGATGCCTTTCCTGGGCAGCTTCAGCTAACAACCGGACAGGGCCTAGAGTGACCCGAGAGAATTTCAGCGGGGCGGGAGGGGTTGGGGGTGGAACCCAGAGATGGGACTGCCTTGCTCAGATGGGCAGATCTGAGAAGCATTTTCTTGGTTGCTAATTGATGTGAGAGGCCCAGACCACTATCCCAATGGCTGAGTCCTGAAAGATGTAAGAAGAGTAGCTGAGTAACTTCCCTCATAGTTCCTGTCCTGGCTCCCGTTTGCACCCCTGTTCTGTCTCTCGGGTATCTGAAAGGGTACGCTGAAACTAACCCTTTCCTTTCCTAAATTACTTTTGGTCAGAGTTTTTAACACAGCAATGAGAGAGCAAAGTGGGATACCACCTAACTGGTGACTTTGAGCATCCCAAAACAGGTACCAAGAAAACATTTTTTTCAATAATAATGTTAGCCTGTCTGGGACACTTTGTTATAGTAATAACAAGCTGACTAATACAATGAATGACACCAATCTTTCTTGAATGGAGCACCTCTTGGCAAGCTGGTTCTAGATTGAGTGCTAGAATGTCACTGGGACTGTGCCATACGAAGTCCTCAAATAATCCAACTGTGATCTGCTATAGTTCCGTGCTGCTGAAGATGGTATGTGAAACAGATGAAAGACAAAAGAGATGCATTGTGGCAACTGGTAGAATCCCAGTGCAGGGGCAAACATACAAATACTCATCAGAAGACAATGTCAAAGATTATACATGAATCAATCTTTTTGATTAGTTCTCCTTTAAAAAAAAATTCAAAATGGCTCCGCAGTTAAGAGCATGTACTAATCTTTCAAAGGACTTGAGTTTGCAGTTCATTGCCTAGAATACCAGCCCCAGGAGCTCTGATGCCCTCTTTTGGCCTCCATATGCATAGCCCCACAGGGATGGACAGACAGACAGACAGACAGACACACACACACACAATTAAAAATAAAAATAAGGTCTGCAGAGATGGTTAAGCCATTTAGACAACTGCTATAGGTGCTGGATCTGGCTTGATTCCCAGCACCCATGTGATTTCTCACACCCAATTGTAACTCAAGCTACAAGAGATCTAATACCCTCTTCAGGCCTCCACACAAATGTGGTGCACATTTCATACATATGTATGTATGTACACACATGCATACACATATGTGTTATGTGTGTGCAATATATGATATAGATCATATATATAATCACACACTTACATATGAAAATACATACACACATAAAATAAAAATAGTTTAAGAAAAAGAAAGAACAACACTGACACTGATGGACAATATCAAAAGACAGTCATGTCTTTGTTTTTCAACTAAAAAAGCAAGACTCAAAAAATGCACTTGTGACAACTGAATGCTAGTTATGACAAATGAAGCAGTAGCTGCAAGGCTCTTTACAGTTGTAGCAACTGACAGAACTGTTGATACATATACAAAACAAGAGTGACCATATGGCAGCTTAAACTAGCAACATACAAGGGGAAAAAAAGAGTCCCAAGATGATTCAAGTAAGCAGGCAACTCTCAATCTTAGCTGAGTGCTAGAATCTTCCAGGGAGTGTTTAAAAATCCTGATGCCCAGGCTGCAGGTTTATTACATCAGACTGGGAAGGGCAGGTCTAAGCTTCTATAGCTTTTAACGTGCCCCAGCTGATTCCAATGGTGGCCATGTGACTCACCTTGCGGGGCAGTGGGCAGCATGCCAGTCATATGACTTCATTTGCACTAAAGTCACATCTAATCCTACCTCACATTCACCCATGGACCTTCACTAAAATCAATGCAAGTTTCTGGATGTTTTATTTTTCTCCAACTTGCACCTGGCTTCAAGACATTGGCATGACCCATAATCCAAACATGAAAACCCCCTGCTATGCACCAACAACACAGTGAACTTCCTCAACACCTGCCAACAACTTTTCAGCAGAGAAATGGTCCTCAAACACAGGAATCCCAGAGGGCAGGCTGGACCCCAAATCTTCACTTCTGACAGTTTCCCTGCTGCTGCTCCTTCTTGGAAGGGAATGTTCTACTGGAGGGTGAGCTAAATTAAAAGCAGACTAGTGGTAAGTTCCAATGACAAGCTGATATTCCCAAACTAATTTGGAGTGGGGGCGCTTGGGAGATGGCTCAGTGAGTGAAGTACTTGCCATGCATTATGAGAAACTAAATGCTCATCCCAGAACCCACATAAAAACCAGGTATGCAGTGCATCTGTACCCTCAGTGCTGGGGAGCTCACTTAAGCCAGCCCAGCTGAACTCGTGAGATCCATGTTCAGTGAGAGACTGTGTCTCAAAAACTAAGATGGAAAACGACTGAAGACACCATATACCAACCTCTGACTCCACACCCATAATGACACACACATGTATGTATACCACATACATCATCACAAAGACAAACTAAGATGAGGAAGAAGCATAGAAGTTTTTGTCAATCATAGACTAGTTTACCTCATCTAGAAATATTCAATGTACAGGCTGTAAAAGGCAGGGTTTCACACCCAGAACTTGGTAGAATCATACAATCTCAGGCCCACCTCAAACCTACTGGAAGAATTTCTCTTCCAGAATCTCTATGTGACTCAATTGTACATCACCATTGAAGAAGCCTGGGCCTCAACCAGTTCCCTCACTGGTGTAGCACATGGTTACCAAGCACATACTAAATACAGAATCTGTTCATCTCAACAAACATCAGAGAGGATAGACAGGCTCTCCACACACACAGAAATGGACAGAGCAAAAGCCCAGAGCTGTGGCACTGCCCATTCTCAGAGTCAGTAGTGGCCGGGACAGACCTAGACCCCATGCTCCTAATATCTTGTAGGGTAATAGAATACAGACAACTGCATGGATATCACAAGCACATACCTGTTCCTCCTGGTTTCCCAGAACATGGTTCCCCAAACCCTAAGCCTCTGCAGAATGGTAAGAATGTCTCTGGCATACTAATGAGGGAGCTGACAGAATGAACCTCTACATTGCTAGAGTTGATTCCCTGAATCATCCAGACCCAAAGCCATAATTGGGACATTTGGTCCCATTCTCCAAACTCTGGGAGGGAGAGGGGCTAAAGACTGACTCCTGAATGCCATTGATTTAGTCAGTCATACCTAAGCAATGAAGCTACACAAACACTGGCTCAGTGAACTCCCAGTGAATAGACCTGGGGAGCTCCCTGAAGGGGGCATGGTGCCCAGAAAAGGCTCAGAAGCTCCAAGACCCATGTCCCACATCTTGTCCGATTTATCTCTTTGGTGTGTGTTTCACTGAGTTCCATGAGATGCTGCAGCAAATTATGAACCCATGGAGTGTGTCTTCTACGATCTGCTGGCCTGGAACCTGGGGCAGGGCAGTCTTGTGAGACAGAGTCCTGAACCGATAGGATCTGACACTGTGTCCAGGTAGACCTCACACACAGAGGATTAAACTGGATGGTATTTATCTACAGAATGGCTCGTGCATTGCTGGGAAGGAATCTCAAAGGTTCCAGAAGTCTTCTGAACTGGGTATCATGCGAACCCAGTAGAAGAATGTGCTTACCCCTATAGCCTTACATCAAAAACAAAACAAACAAACAAAAAAAAAAACCCTAAAAGAGGTCACTAAGAACAAAACAAGAAGGAGCCAGGGATGGCTCAAAGATTAAAAGCACATACAGCTGTAGGAGGGTTCTTCTTTATTTCTGTGCTTTGATTGGTTAAATAAAGACTCTGCCTGGCTTGTAAGATAGGTCAGCCCTTAGGTGGGTGGAGTAGACAGAACGGAAGTTCTGGGAAGAGAGAAGGAAGTGGGCCAGTCTCCATGAAGCTCCCCCGCAGATGGATGTATCTTAGAACAGTCCGGTAAGATCACCACCTTGTGGTGACATACAGACTTTTATAATGGGTTAGTTTAGATGTGAGAGGTAGCCAAGAAAAGGCTAGAGATAATGAGCAAGGCAGTATTTGAATTAATACAGTTCTCCTGTGGTTATTTCGGGCATAAGCAAGCAACCAGCGGCTGAGCGGGCCAGCGGCTGGCGGCTGGGGAACACAACACGCACCTCTCCTCTAATTACAACATATGGCTCTTCCAGAGGACCTGTGTTCAATATATTCCCAGGACCCATGTCAAACAATTCACAACCGCCTATAACTCCAGCTCCAGGTGATCCGATGCCTCTAGTCTCCACAGAACGCCTGCACTCAGGTACACACATCCACACACAAATACATACATAATTTAAAATAATTTTTTTAAAAACCTTAACAAAAATAAGCAAGAAACCAGCAAGGTGGCTGGGTGAGATAATTCAGTGTATAAATTTATCTATCACCAAGATGGCTGACCAGAGTTTGATAACCACAACTTACATGGTAGAAGGGAAAAGTTGACCCCTGCACATTGTCCCCTGCTGCCATAAGCACACCCACACCTTCCTCCCCACATTCACACAAGCTTGCAAATGCACACATGCAAACACACAAAACAAATCTAATTAATAATTAAAACTAAATGAGCAATTTCTTCATGTCAAGTTAGAAAACTTGACAACACAAAACTCAGTCCTCACCAACTTCTTAAACCACAGCAGCATAGCTAGATGGTATCAGCCAACAGAGTCCATGTGTGTATGGAAATGCATGTTGTGAGGCTCGAATGGAATGGATAAACTGTGAAGGGGGAGCACACTAACTTTGGGTTTCATCTCATATTGAAATCGGTCCTCCCATGCTTTGGAAAGTGCATTCGGTGGGTTCTTCTATTGATCTGTTCAGGACAGACTGCTACAACACATTTTGACGATGACCTAATTTCTGTCTAGTGGAAGGAGTAGTAAGGTTTATCTAGATGTGTGCTTTTTATGGGTCATCCAATTCAGTGACATTGTCCTGTCACAGAAAGAAGAAAATAGCCTAAGCATAAAAGTCACATGAGGCAGCACAGCTTGAAGTGGCAGAGCCAAGCTGGTCATGTAGGCTCGCCTGCCTGACTCGGCACAGATTTCCACCTGGGAGCTTATAGGAGATGCAGACACTCGGGTTCCAGTCTCAACCTGCAGAGTCAGAGCCAGGAGTGAAGTACTGGTGACTAATATCCACAGTGACATTTGGGACACATTGGAGGAAAGGCCATCTGAGGAACCAGTGTCCACCTCTCATTGATTAAGACAGCTGGCAAAAAGCTGCTGTTCACACCAGAAGCAAACACTAGTGGATTGCCTGAGCTCTGAGGCCTCCAGGATGAGGTTTTGTTCCATCACCAAATCACAGTCATCCACAGTTGCTGCAGGGGCCTTCTCATCAACTACACATGGGTTGCTGAACAAAAATACTAATACCAGGGTAAAGTTCCAAGACAGCCTATGGTACAGGTGCCAATCTCTATGAACAGGCATGAGACGTCTAAACACCACTGTGATTCATGCATCCTCCTGGTATTATTATTATTATTAATATAAACACAGGAGTAAAGCTCTCAGTAACCGATGAGGGATAATGAGGAACACCACTGTACTCAGAACAAACAACAGCTTGTCATTTATGTATCTGTTGATCTCTCATACAGCCACCTTCAGCTATCCATATCTACACGGGTTTTAGAGTCTAGATGCTTGGACTAGGGTCCTTTCTACTAAAGCTGAGTCCAAGCAGATCACTTTGGGGAAGGGGCAAACAGATGGGAGAATGCCATAAAGGAAGGCAACCACATCACCAACTTGCCTGGGTCTAACTCAAGCTTCTCAAAATGTAGATCACAAGCAACCAGCCCGAGAATCATTTAAAAGTCACCCCCCTTTTTTCTCTTTTATTCTTCTTGAGATGCAGTTTCTCTGTGTAGCCCTGACTGTGTTGGAACTCACTCTGTAGGTTATGATGGCCTCAAACTCAGAGATCCACCTGCTTCTACCTCGCAAGTGCTGGGATTAAAAGTGTGCACTGCCACCACCCAGCAGGACCTTTTAAAACACACACACACAATAAAAAAGTAAAAAAAAAAAAACCCACCCATTCCTGATTCCAAGATCCGTATAGTGAACCCCCATTTGACAAAGTCATGATATAAAGTTTTGAGACCAACGACTACGTGGTTCAAGTTCACAGTTACATGAACATTATCAGGCTCACGGATCTTCAGAACTCTGAGCCTTTGTACTATCATGTACACACCGCATGCATGCATACCATGATGACATTGTATACTGAGATTCTAAACTATGGCTTGCTATGTGGATAATAGGCACACAACACTACCCCATACATACCCGATTCCAGGGGACCTCCAGCCTCACCTCCCCGCGAGTCACAGCTTATCTATGCACATAGGAGACAACTCCCCTAAGAACAGGGGCTGGCATCTAACCCCACAGGAAAGAACACTTCCTGACTCCCCAACAGAAATAAAGATCTCTGGGCACATAGGCTGGGAGAAGATTCTTTTGACCAGCAACTTAAGCTAATGGAGACAATGAAGGTTTAAAACAGCTTACCTCAGTTTGGAAATAAAATACCTTTAAGTTCTTCAAAGGACCAGCTCAAAAGAGGAGAATGCCTCTAGACCCAGGACCAGTATCCAGCCACGCCACTCCGGGTATTGACTTCAATGGGCCACAGAAGGTACTCCAAGAAAACTCAGCAGTGAAGCCCAGTCTATGTATACCACTAACATACATATGAAATGTGATTTATCCATGGGAAATGCACCAGTGTTTCCATGGGGAAAGGGGTAACATCAACTTCCCCTGAAATATCTGAGTCTACTATTTTCATAAGAAAAAAGAGTAAATGACCAGCTGCATCACTGTCCTCTCCTACACACTGCTCGGGCCACTTCCACTGTGACATAAGACTCAAGCTTTCTGTTTAGTCGTCGGCCTTCCTTCATCAGCTCCCGCTCACAGCAGAGCCGAGGATCCAACACCACATCGCTGAAGAACTTTGACAGAGAGGACCAGAATTCCTCAGCAGGGTGCATGAGAGATCTACTGACAGACCTGAACCCAGCTGTGGGGTATAGGGTGAGAGATGAGCAGAGCCTAGCAGCCTTACTTCTGTTGCGATGCAATAGCACACGCGAGGCTATCATGTCTCCAGACCTCTTAAACTGCCTTCAGAGCCCTTCCAGACAAAATGCCCACATATCTAGCAAATGCCATCTGCAAAGCATTCAGTACTCAGCAACTGAAGAGATAAGATAAGGAACACAGTGGGGATAACCAAAATGAGTAAGAAAAGGATGACAGCACCCAAGTGTCTGCCAATTTATGACACCAAGGAAAAGACCACACTCAATCCTAGCCTTATCATAAAACAGGCATTGAACTAACCTCAAGTCTGGTTCCAGCCAGAGCCTGAGAAAATATGACTGGAGAAAGAGGGGTAGGGAGGTACCCAGGGGCCTGTGAACGACCCATTTCTGAGGAGAATACAAGGACATCGCAATGAATTCCAGTAGAAGCAAGTTACATAAATCTGTGTGCACCAGTCAATCCCGCACTGGTTTTAAATCAGCTCCCAGAGATTGGCAAATGTTTCAGGGAGGGCTGAGAACATTTTACATATTGCCTTCATTTTGCCTGAAGATGAATGAATGGCTTTAGCAAGCTCATAGGAACGAGCAAACTGAACACTCTGAAGACCATGTGTCAAAGTCTTGGAACAGGAGGGTATGATCTACAGCTACACAGAACAGAATGAGAGTCACATGACGTTCATGGCCTTGGGCAAGTTCCATATATTCACTACGCCTCTGTTTTCTTGCACAAAAAACTGGGCTGTAATCAGTGTGAAATGAACACATGCATACAAATGTTATAAAAAACACAACATCACCCCTGTACAATCCAGCTAACTTTCTGAGACAAGATCTCCTGCATCCCAGGCTGGCCTCTAAAGTGTATCACCCACCATACCTGTTTTGTGCCATTCTGGGGATCACATGGCTTCATCACACGAGGCAAGCACTCTACCAACTGAGCAACACCCATAGGCCCCTCTGTCCAGCTAGCTTTCTGACTCAAGTTTTACAGTCCCTCAAGTGCAGTATGAAAGGAAAATACATTTGAATTTTGAAATGTTTTTGAGTGAAGGTCAAAAGGTCCTCTCTACTCATTCACTTCAAGAGCAGGCACCAGCTTGAACTTCTAAACCCTCCCAAGGTTTCTCAAATATCTGTAAGCATGAACGAATAGAATCATGCATACAGTACATGCATGAGCACAGCCAAACCAATTCTGAATTCTAAAGCTATAGGTTTGAGTTAACGGATACTGTTTACCATTCCTGTGGCCCAGACAGCTGTTATAAACAACATGATTTTTCTTCTATTCTTTCAGCACCTGCTTCAAGGTCAGAGTCTGAAGTCTCATCCAAATCTCAAAGAAGAGAAAGCCCCGATATATTGTACCAAGAATACATAAGGTAGAGCTTCATGCTTACACACACGCACACACACTCACACGCATACACACCATGTGTGCCTCCCTGAGGACCAGAATCATTCCATTAACAGAACAACTTGGAGAATAAAACCCTCCATTTACAAAGCTCCTCTTCACAGTTTGGTGAAAGCCCATGATTTGAATTTATATCAACAAGACATTTTTAAGTTCCAGAACTGAAAAGGCTATGTTATTAGAAGGCTGGAGTTGCCCAGAATCTCCAGCATCAAGTGGTTTTGGGGACTGTTCCTCCTATGAAGTAGAGGAGGCTGAATTTATCTTCAGAAAATGCTATCTTGGCAGCACAGTGGTTCCCACTTCAGATCGCCCTCCATCCTGACCCCTCCACGCAAACAGGAGCAGCTCAGAATCTAGTGACCCGGAGGTTCATAGCTTACTCTGCTCCCGGGTCAGAACCACAGCTGTGAGCTCTACTCAGCGTGAGTCCACTGGGAAGTTCAGCATGAGCAATGGCTCATAGCACACCCCCAGTTCACAGAGCACTGGAAAAGATTTGCTTTTTCTCTGCAATTCCCAACCAAACTGATCATCTTTTTTTTTTTTTTTAAAAGTGGGACCCTTGATGTGCACTCCTAAATGGTACTGATGTGTGCACACACCATTCTTCATAAATATGCTATGTATGCCTAAGGCTGAGTAAGCTCTGAGCCAAACACATGGCCACTAGGTCAAGCTAGTATTTGTTGTTTGATACACTGGTGACGTGAATCTGTCATCTTCTCACTTAACCATCCCTCACGTGTGTGTGTGTGTGTGTGTGTGTGTGTAGCCATAAAAAGTTATATTAAGAGCACACAAGTTTAGAATTACTACACATTGTAGATGTTCAATGGAACCTTTGGGAGACCTTTCATTTCATCAGCAGCTTAAGTGGGATTCCTGACTTACTCTAAATTTTAATTAGTTTGGGATTGTATGTGTGTGATGATTGTGGGGTATGTGTGCAGGTCCCTCAAGGCAGGTTTTATCACTGAGCTAACTTGACAATCAGAAACTTTCCGAGATCCTCTTCCTGCCTACAGTGCTGGGCTCTAGGTGCCCACAACCGCGCCTGGCTTTTTGACATACTGGGGATTTGAACCTAGGTCCTCATGCTTGCACTGCAAACACATTTACCTAAGGCATCTCCTTTGTCCTATAACCTACGCTAAAGGTACAAGTTTTTCATTCAAATTCATTAAAAAGAGAGAGATTTACAACTTTCTAGAGCTCGAGGGGATTATACAGGAAGGGGGTATTTAATACACTTAGCCAAGTGGCCAGGTCTAAAGATGCTAGTTGCTAATTAAAAAGAAAAAAACAAAGGCCTGTATCCTGCAGCTATTACCTAGGATGAAAACCTACTGACACACTGGGCACTCAGAGTCAATCTGGTAGCTAGCAGGATGGGGTGGAGTAGGGGAGGGAAAGCTTATCTGAGGGCTTTGGGTTGGGCAGGACACAACCACCCTGCCCATGTCTTATGGAGAATGTTATGATCCATGTCAGCTGAAAACTTTATCTCCTCCAGCTTTGTTGGAATTTATTTCCCATTGCTATTCACTGAAGGTGCTGTTGAAACAGCTGCCCAAAACACAGGGCATAAGTTTGGGCATATTTAAGGTAAGCAAGAATGAGCATTCACATCACAAACAACTTCTAAAAACTTACTGTGTGTGTGTATGTACACGTACACTCGCGCACATGTGTGTATGCATGCGTGTGCATGCGTATATGCACACGTACAGAGGGATGGGAGATGCAGAGCACAGCTCAGGACAGACCATTAATTTTATTGGCAGCTTCTGAACACTCGACCATGACATTCCCCCGTACCTCAGTGGGGTAGCTAATTGCAATCCCAGGGGAAAAGACACGGATTTCTTCTTTGGCTCTTGAACTCTGAAATTGATACTTGAGAGTTGTTCTGTCCTCAAAATGACAGCTGAAGAGGGGGAAAAAATTATAATCCCAAAGACAGAATAAGCCAGTCAGAGAAGCTGCTAAGCTGAAGAAACATCCGTAGAAAATCTCAAGGGTTAGCCAGTCAAGAACTCACTTTTTCTTTTTTCTTAGAAAAACAAAACAACAGCAGTACCCCAGGGAAATATTCCTCAAAAAACTGGTTCTTGAGACAGAGTTTATAGCTCCAAGTTCATCTGTATTGGGCAATTGTGGGAAGCCCGCAGCATATATGTGTGTGTGTGTGTGTGTGTGTGTGTGTGTGTGTGTGTGTGTGTGTGTGTGTGAATGTGTATGTGTGTGGGGGGGTTGTACAGTGCCTAGTTCAGATGAGCTTGGTCAGCCAGTATCCTGCCAAACGAACCTATCGCATTCATGAGAATTTGATTGACAATTCTGGAAGAGCCAATTGTACAGTTTGCTGAACCCCAATGTGCATTTTTAATAGGAGGTCATCATATCAATTCCCTATTTCCTGTCACTTCCTTTGCTTTGAATGGGAAATGTCCTGCCTAGGCCTTTAGGTCTGAATATATGTCCCTGAAGGCTGGTGCTATTTGGAGAGATAGTGGAACCTTGAAAATGTGGAGCTGTACTAGAAGTGAATCTCTCTGCTTTCTGATCCACCGAGATGTGAGCAAGACACATCCATCCTCATTCATCTTCCCACTGCCACAGACTCACCTGTAGCCATGACTTTACCACTATGATTGACCACACTCCCTAAACTGTGAACCAATAGAGCCCCTCCCCCCCTCAAGTTGCCTCCTGTTGGGTATTTTGTTGTAGTAATAACAAGACTTAGAAATGCATCTCTCTTGGACAATATAAAAGGAAGCTGGGCATGCCCACATGCATTTGTAATCTCAGCAGCTGGAAGACAGGAGGATGGTGAGCTTGGATCTAGAGTAAAATCCAGGTAAGCTGGACATACACTGTAAAGCCCTGCCTTACAGATAAGCAATAATTTAACAAACAGAATAAAATAAAGCAAAAGGGAGACAAGGGCCTCGACTGATAAGCCCTGCTCTCTGATCCTTAACAGTCAGCCACCATTTCGTCAGAGGTCATCTGTCCACAGTCATGCTAGCTCTACTAGAGTCTGCTATGGACACTGTGGCCATGTTCTCATTTCCTCAAGTTCATCCCAGGGAGAGAGCAGGGTGCGCTGCAGCACAATCAGTCACAGGAACAGCCCTTCTCAGCCTTTGAGCTTCAGCGTCATAGCTGAAGGACATTCAGCCCAGAACTCAAAGCACTGGTCATGTTCACCCTCTGCATGAGAGAGCCAAAGAAACAATACCCTAAAAAGAAAGAGAGAGACACTGAAGGCTCTCTCTTCCCCTGCAGCCGAAAACACAGGCAACAGTGTAGAATTAGTTCAATGTCGTCACTTCAAGTCCTCACCCTACAAGGGATGAATGTGTTCACACTTACATGAATGTGAACACACACATATATGCACACACACATTTCCAAAATACATCAAATGCATACAAATTAAAACATCAGAGACAGTGCTTTGCCATTAGTGCAGTCCTATCAGCAGAACTTCCAAAGAGCTAGATACATACTTGATTAAATAATATTGAACCTCCTAGATCTGCAGCCTGGAGCTTCTGCTCTGGTTAACAACACAGAGTATCATGTTCTGGTTCACTTCCCCAGTCTCTTGGCTGTGGCTATGAGCTCCTACTTCAAGCAAAGAAGAGAAGGTTGACTTATTGATCCTCTGCCAGGAAAGGAGTAGAAATAAGACCTACTCACAATTTGTATTTCCAAAACACTGATGATGTTGGCCAGGAAGCTACCGTTTCCATCTGCTTCAAAGAGGTTTGTGTACCTGTACACACACACACGCATACATACACACACACACATGCACGCACACATACATTACCCAAGCATCATTCACTTCTTAGGGCTTGAATAAACTTCAGGGGGGTAAATTCCAGACTTTTCAAAAAGCAGGGAAATGAATATGCCGATTGTGTCGCCCTAAACTAGGGGCAATTTAGGAACACAACTTCAGAGAACATAAAATTCTACAATAGTAAAGAGTCCAAATGCCATTGGGTATATGGGAGTGAAAGGAATGGTACATACCTTTAATGCCAGCACTAAGGAAGCAGAGGCAGCTGAATCTCTGTGAGATTGAGGCCAGCCTGGTCTACAGGGTTCCAAGATAACTAGGATCACACAGTCTGACCCCATGACAAAGTTTAAACAAATAAAATAAAATTCAGATGACCAAAGAAAGACAGAGTATATCCCTCAGGTTTTGACCCAATTTCCTTTGGATCCTAACTTACACGAATAGAAAAAGCTTCAAAAATATTTTCCTAGAAATGGACTCCCAGTTCCAGAGGGATATGACTCTCTCTTCTGGAGTCTGGGCTTTGCTGACAATTGTATATAGTGTCAGCAGTTAAGAGCTGTCAACTACCAAACAGAAATGAGTTGCCACGGAGCATGTGGGGAGACAACTCAGTCAATAAAGTGCTTGCTGCACAAGCCCGAGGATCTGACTTCAGTCACCAGCACCCACATAAGAAGCCGGGGACAATGGCAGCAAGCACCTGTAAACCCAGGGCTGGGGAGGCAAAGACGAAAGGTCTAGAGGTCACTCACTGGTCAGGTAGCCTAGCGAAACCAGTAAACTGCAGGTTCAGTGAGAGATCCTGTCTCAAAAAACAAGGTAGAGGGGCTGGAGAGATGGTGCAGCAGTTAAGAGCACATTCTACTTTTGCAGAAGACCTAAGTGTGGTTTCTAGCAACCACATCAGGAGACTCACATCTGCCAGTAACTCCAACTCCGGGGTAGCTCACACCTCTGGACTCAGATGGAGCCTGCACTCACATGCCTGGGCCCACACATACACATAACTAAAAATAATTTCAAAATTAATTTTTAAAAGGTAGACAGCAATTGAAGACATTTAACATCGATCTCTGGCTTCCACAGAGACAAACAGACTGACACAGGGACACAAATGCCTAGAAATCAGCTTGCCACGGTTGACAATCTTTGCTGTGCTGCTTCTCGGATCCCTTTCTCTGTCTGGCCAGCTCCAGCGCCTGGCATCACCCACATTCACCACCAAAGAGAGGGGACAACCAGAGTCATCAACTCACTGCTCTCAACTCGGCAAAGAGGCAGAACGTCAAGGTTGGGCTTATTTAATGTGCCCTCATCATCTCATGCTAATGATCTAAATTGAAAAGGTACAGAAAGTAAATTCCCTGGGTGTTTCTTTATGAGCTATGAAGGATGTGGGTTAAAATAAGGGTGTGAGCAGTAACAACAACAACGACAAAAATCAACATGGCCTGAGCCAAATCATCTCTGACTTGGAGCCATTAACATTAAGGAAATGTTTATTAATGTATGTTAAGAAATAGTTAACAACTCTAGCCAAAGTGCTAGATGTAGAGCCTAGAAGGAATATTATACTGGAGTTCCCTTTTAGTCACCAGCTTCCAAGTCAACCATAGAGAGAAGTGTTCTCCTCCATAGCCCATTGCCCAGCCATGATGCTTTGCTGAAGCACACAGGACCAATGCAAGGCACCATGACCAAACCCTCCAAAACAGTAAGTTAAAACAAATACTTCTCATCTGATCACAGAAGCCACAAAACAGACTAATCCACAAGGACAGGAGGAAAGGGAACACTTGGTTCAAAAATACAAGTTCTGCATTATTGTGTGGGTTCCAGATCCCAAAGACTAAGTTTATTCAGATCTGGAACTTGCAGATACATGACCTTGGCCAAGATGCATAAGCACCACACAGAATCTCAGTTTCTCCATCTGGGGAAATGAGAATAACAGGGACAACCACTTCTCAGGACCCTCACAGAACTTTAACAAGTTATTTTTATGTCCAGTCACACTTGGAATTCCATGTGGCTACTTAACTGTTTGGAAGATCTTAATTAACACTATATATTCTGCATCTATGTGCATCTGTTGTGTAGGTGTGTGCGCACGCACATGTGCATTCATGTAGATGCCGCCGCCACTGCTGCCTGCCGACATGATCTCTCACTGGCCTGAGCTCTCTATTACCGAGCTAGCTGGCTAGCCATCAAGCCCCAGGCATCACCTGTCCCCGCTTCCCTGAAGCTGGGATTACAAGCATATGTTACCATGCCTGGCTTTTATCAGAAAAGCTATGAGGATCTGAACTCAGGTCCTCAGGCTTGTGCAGCAAGCACTGTACCAACTGAGTCACCTGCCCAGCCGCTCACTACTACTGCTGTCTTATCCTGAAAGACGTCGTCCAGTTCCTGGCTCTCCTCTACACTCCCCTCTGTACACGTCACTCCACGAAGTCCTCATAATGTTCTGACAAAGAAGACAAGGATTTGATTTTCCTTGGTTGAAAATGCAAAGCTCTGAGCAGCTTAAAAGTTTACCAGCAAGGCCAGGGCTCTGCTGCTTCTGCTTCAGAGAACAAAGCAACAGCAAAAGGCTGCAACCAGACATAGGTTCTGAGGATGTACTATGCCCTGGGTCTGACATAAACACTTTCTATACCCTCTCACTCCACAGGACAACCCCATGGGTAGATGACATTACTCCCACTTTTCAGATGAGAAAACTGAGGCTTAAGTGGCTGAAACAATATACCAAAGATTAGCAAGTCAGGGGTAGTGATAAAGGATTAAAATCTCATGCTGGTTTCATTGAAGAGCAGACAGATTTCCCTAAAGAGCTGAGGAAACCTGTGTAGGGGTAGCAGGGCTGTTTGATTTCTGCACCAGTGGGGTACTAGGCCAATGAACCCTAATACTCCTGCAATACTGGTGACATGGCTGTAATTTAAAGAAATGGAGACAAATTCCGGCAGTGGCAGTGGTGGTGCACGCCTTTAATCCCAACACAGGCAGAGGCAGGAGGTTCTCTGAGTTCAAGGCCAGCTTTGTCTACAGAATGAGTTCAGGACAGCCAGGGCTACACAGAGAAACCCTGCCTTGAAAATAACAGCAGCAGCAGCAGCAACAAACACCAAGAGGCAAGCCGGGTCTAGTGGAATAGTCCCATGACCCCAGCAACATGGCGGGGACAGGGCAGAAGAAGTACAAAGAGAGGCCTGCCTGGGCTACAGAGTGAATTCAAGGCCAGTGTGGACAACACAGTGAGATGCTAATTTAAAATAAAAGTCAAAAGTGGTCCGTGGTAGAATGCTTCAGTGCAAGGCCTTATGTTTGGTTGCCCAGTGTATTAGCTATTTTCTATTGCTGTGAGAAAACACTATGACCAAGGCAACTTATAGAAGGAAGAGTTTATTTAGACTTAGGGTTCCAGAGGGACACAGGTCCACCAGGGTGGGAAAGTATGAAAGCAGACAGGTGTTGAGAACAAGAGCAGGAAGCTGAGAGCGCAGATCTTGACCCACAGTGTGTAGAAGAGAGAACTTTCTTCAGCAAGGCTGTACCTTCTAACCCACCCTAACTGCACCATCAAGAGTATGAATAGGGACCAGGGCCAAACAAGGGGAGTCACATCAGCAAACGTCCACCCCAGCATGGGTGAGGACTTATGAAATGTGGAGCCTGGAGCTCTCTGCATGACTTGTAAACAGTTCAAAAGGCCAGAGTCCCCTCTCCTCAGCAGCCCTGACTTATTGCTTATATAACCTTAGAGAAGAATGGGCCTTATGAGTTTCAGGGACTTCCTGAGATTTGTGAGTTATTCATAGAGTTAGTTTGTTGTTTTTTTAGAGAAAGGTGTTCACTCCATGGCCCTGGCTATATAGCCCTATAACTCACTATGTAAACCAAGCTGACCTGAAACTCACAGATACCACGCTGCTTCTGCTTCCCGTGGGCTAGGATTAAAGGTAAGCATACATCACTGTACTCAGCTACTTTCTGAGTCTTAAGGAGCCTTTCTGATGTGGGATTCCCCTATGGATGCTATGAATATGTTTTATTACCATCGATTAATAAAGGAGATGCAGGGCAGAATATAGGTAGGCAGGAAAACTAAATGAATGCAAGGAGAAAGACAGCAGAGTCAGGCAGATGCTATGTAGCTGTTGAAGGAGAAAGACACTGGAACCTTACCAGTAAGTCACAACCTCGTGGTGATACACAGATTAATAAAGATGGGTTAATTTAAGATATAAGAGCTATCTAGAAATACTCCTGAGCCATCAGCCAAGCAGTGTAATTAGTTTTTGTATGATTATGGGGTCTGGGTGGCTGGGAAATAAAAAAGCAGTTTCTGGTTACACCTTTCACTAGAACTTTCTGAATCTTCATGATTTTCCCCTCCAAGAAAGAATGTGTCATTTCACAGGGACTTGATAAACACCTCTCCACGTATGATTTGACAAGGGTATGTGCAAACAAATACATGGATGCACACGAGTGTATGTGCATGCGTGCGCACACAAACACAAACATAAAATGTACCTTAAAAATAAAAAGAAACTTATGAAATCATTAAATGCATTCACCAATCTCCAACAAAGAAAACGCGGAGGTGTCCACACCAGAAAGGAACAGGGGGCTCTCTACAACCTCATACTAGCATCACACCACAGGCATACCACAATACAGACCGCCACCCCACCCCTTCCTCTTCAACCTCAACCTGCAACTCTGCAATAAAGCTTGGGACCAAGTTTATCACAACACAAGCCTCCATCATGACTTGTATGAAAATCTACATGAACTCTTAAAAGAAAACTGCTCAAAACAAAATCTTGTTGCCATCAAAATGGGATGTGAGACTGTGAGCTGCTACGGAGACTGCACAGCATCCAGCACATGGGTTTGGCTTTGACCTATCACCTGCCTCCCAGAACTGCTGTCTAATTAAGCTTCATGGGCTGAAGCTGGCGATATCTAAAGCAGAGACACATTGGGGCTTCAGTCATGAATGAAAAGCCATGTCGTGGGACTTTTGTGGCTGTGGCAGCTGTCTAGAAGCAAGTGCGCACCCAAAGATGAAATCAAAGGACCTAAGATAATGAGGGCACTACCAAGACATATAGTGAATCCCATCTCTTGCCTACCAGGTGAATTTTGTCTTATTTATAGTCAAAACAAAGCCCCAGTGAAGTTCAGAATTATTCAGGCAGAACAGCAAAACTCCAAACTAGATGTCAGCTTAATGAAGCTAATACCAAAATAACTCAGCAACCCACATAAAACGCAGACATAAACTCAGAAGGGAAGGACACCATGTGTCTTCTGCACAGGAGAGGGCAGAAATTCACAGGGCTTGGAAGCCACTCTGGTGGCGCTAGTCCTGCCAATAAATTTCCAGCATTCTTTTGATATTGTCCAGTCCTCAATCAATAGAGAATTTCAGACAAGATGTAACACAAAGGCAGGAAGAAATTCCACCCTGACAAGGCTCTGTCAGCCTGAAATTCACATCTCCATCTTCAGGAAGAAATGGATGCATCTGGTTATCTGTGAGGCGTCAGTCAGACAAGCTGGATTTGAGGATTTCTCTTCATGCCTGACTGACAATTCCTTGGCATCAGGGCCATAAAACCCTGGTGCTATCCCTCTCTATCCCGGAATGTGTATGGGTACAGGTATATGGAAGAGTGAGTGTGGTCTATCTCAGGCCCAGAGGTAGGATTACAAATATGTGTCATGACACCCAGCTTTTTAATCGAGATTCTGGGGATCAAACTCAGGTCCTCATACTTCCATGGCAAGCACTTTACCAATCAAGCTACCTTCTCGGTCCTTCCATACAGGTCTTGTTTGAAAAGAAGTTTGAAGGCTGGGTTGCAATGAGGCATGTATGGAAGGGGCATGGCATCCAACATGACTGGTATGCGACTAGATACACATACACGCGCGCGCGCACACACACACACACACACACACACACACACAGAGGAAAGGTCAGGGATGCCTAACAAGGCAATGCCAAACATTATTTTAGACTCAGCAGCCTATCCACTGCAAATTCTTATGCACATGACTCTGTCACGAAAACACATTAAGAACAAAAATTCAACCATGTACACAAAGCAGGTAAAACAAAACTAAATGGCAATCCCAGATGCAGCATGCTGGTTTCCTCTGCTGCACTGTTCACTAAAGGAAGCACCCACATTATGGATAATTTTTCCTATATAAGTAGCACTGCACCAACCCTTCTAGTATGTGCACTTCATGGAACCCTACATATCACACAGATTACAAAACAGATTCACAAACAGGGAGTGTGTGGTAACCATGCTACAAAGACTTGAAAGAATCGCTGTGATTCCTGCCCAGGCAAGCCAGAAAGCAAGACACAGTCCTTAGCTCGAGAGTCAACTAGACATTCAGACTTCCAAACAGAATTGTATTTCACTGCTGCAATGGGGGAAGTTTTATGATGGTTTTTACACACTAGTGTCACAATAAATACATTTGTATACACAATACACCCATTTCCTCTGAATGTAACGTTGCATAAATTGTAATGCATACACAGTGGATTGCTACGACGCAATGAAAACAAACTAGCATTACAAACAATAAAGTTAGAACTTCCTGAGATAACTTTGAGCTGATGGCTAGCAACAGCTAAAATAAAATTACCTTAAAGGAGATTAAAATTATACTGGGGAGGAGCCAGAGAGATGGATCAGTGATTAAGAGTACTAGCTGCTCTTGCAGAGGCCCTAGGTGCAGTTCCCAGCAACTTACAGCCATCACCATTCTAGTTCTAGGAGATCCAACGCCCTCTTCTTACCTCTAAGGGAACTAGGAAAGCACATGATGCACAGACATATATGCAAGCAACATACCACACAATAAAATTATATATATATATATTTATAATATATACTATATTATCTATATGTTGTATGATATATATGGAAATAACTTGGGCCAGGTATCCACTGCATAGATTTACATAGTAGAACCTCCCAAATGTCAGAACTGTAAATAAACTCTTAGGATTAAAATTGCCTTAGATCTTCCATTGTTGGGTGGTTTCATTTGATAGATTAGGAATGGAGCTTGAGAATAGTCAAACCCACACAGATCGTCCCTTTGTCTCCCTCCCCAGAGACTCTAAACTAACGTTTCTCTTTTCACTGGTGTCCACAAACTATGTAAAACAAACAGCATACTGCATATTTGTAACTGGCTGCGGAAATGAAGATATCCTGAAGAGGCTCTTGTGTACCATCATCTAACAAACTGTTGGACAATGGACCCCAAGAAATGAGAACTTCCACAGGAATCTCATGCCGGGAAGGAAAAGCCAGACGGGTGACTGGCCTCCAGGAAGGAGATGTGATGCAGTTCTCACAACTTATCAGGACCCCTTGCAAGCTGAGACTGAAGCCCAGACAACAATCTACAGTGGACAGGACCCTTTGTTGACCACAGCTGCTCAGACGTGCAAAGCCCTGACCTGTTGTGGACTATCCATATACCATGTGAAGACATATTTGCTGTGCTTGGTGTAATAAAAGGCTGAATGACCAATTGCTAGGCACTAGGTACAGGCAGGACTTCCGGGTAGAGAGGAACACTGGGAGGCTTAAGAAAGGCAGGGTTGCCACTCAGAGGCAAAGAAATAAGACTTGCAGGAGGAGAGGTAATAGCCATGAGCCATGTGGCAGGGTACAGATGAATAGAAATGGGTTAATTTAAGTCTAAAGACCTAGTTAGGAACAAGCATAAGCTAATAGACTAAGCTTTCATATTAATAAGAAGTCTCCATGTTAATATTTGAGGACTGGTGATCCAAAGATAGTCCAACAAGAAACCTTGCTACACTGACACTCTACTTAAACTTTAGTCTTAGGATGGAGCAACGGGGCAGCTGTTATGAGCATGTACTGCTATTTCAGAGGACCCGAGTTCTAGTCCTAGGACCCCTATTAGGTGACTCAAAACCACCTGTAACTTCAGCACCAGAGGGATCCAAGGCCTCTGACTATCAAAGCCACCTGCACTCAAGTGCACATACCATACACAGACATATTTTAAAATAATAGGAAATAAATATTTAAATTTTAATTTTATTCCAGGACCCAAAGATGGACTTTAGGGATAGGGGATCACCAGGTCTCTTTGTCCCTGTTCTCAATGTGGCTAAATTGAAAAAAATCTCCTTTCTTTGACTTTTACTATATATTTGGTCACTTCAATTGGTTTCTCAGAGATTGGTGGCTGAACCCATCTTCTTGGAGTACATGAAGACTGTGGCCCCCAACTTCAGTAACATACCCGCTTTCTTCTGGGAAAGTCTCACTCCCTGGGTCTGTTCATTCCACATCCCAGTAGGATAAAGATAGAACTCTTCTCACTGGAGGAGCCAGCTACTTAGAACCTGCCCGTCAGGACTGCAGAGGGATCAGACGCAACTCACAACTCGCCAGGTCTCTAACGCTTCAATTACAATCCCAGCCTTACACAAAAAGCATTTTCCATGTAGTACAGTGCATATCAAACCCAATATTTGACCCTCCTCCACTATCAAAAGTCAGAGCTCAGGAAGTACACAATCCACGGCTGAAGGTCAGATCATGGGTACACACTGATGAACACACTGACTTAATTAAACAAGCTCACCCACTTAACACAAGGTAGAAGATTTGTCAGAGTAAAAAGCCAATTCAATGCCTTCTTCCAAACACACCAAAGATACTTTTCAAGGGATTTTTTTTCTTTGAAAACACTATACATTTGGAGAATGACAGCCCATTTCCACAGCAGAAAGAGTTTTATGGAGATTTCTATTTCATAATGCCAGGGCATGCTGCAAACAGGTAAGATCAGTCCACTCAAAAGTTTTGTTCTCGAAGAGGAGCAAATCCAGAAAAATCCGTTCCGAAAGGAAAGCAAGGATGATGTTTGTGGACACCCTTGAGAGACACTGAGGGTTGGGGAAATGAAGCGTTCTGCTGGGAAAGCACTGGCCACAGAGGCACAATGGCCTGAGTTTGTTACCCATGTATATGCCTGCCTGTAATCCCAGTACTTCAGAGGCAGAAACAGGGGCTCCCTGGGGAAAGGTGGCTACCGAGACAGGCCAAATGGGCAAGCTTTCTGTTTAAGTGATAGGCTCTGTCTCAATAAATTAGGTGGGGGCTGCAGAGACGGCTCCACAGTTAAAAGTCCATGCTCTTCCAGAGGACCAAGAATTGGGTTCACAGCATCTACACCAGAAAGTTCATAACCACCTGAAACTCTACCCCCCGAAGACCTAACCCCACACCTACACTCAGGTATACACACACGTACATGCACACATGCAAACACACACACACACACACACACAAAGTAATTCTTTAAAAAAAATAATGAAGAAAGCAATCACAAAAGACAATGCCAATCTCTGGCCTTGGCACACATGCAAACACATGCACACATACACAGAGAGGGCAGATAGTCACACAAGATACTTGTGTGTGCTATCACACAATAGAGTGCAGAGACAAGATCGGTAACAGCAAAGGAGCATTGGGTTTCTGCCTGAGCTCTAACATACTGCCTTTCTCTCTTTCTTGCTTTGCTGAGTGGAGAGAAGAGGGGTCAGTATAAAAAAGTTCTGGAACATTTTCTGCCCCTAGTAAAGATAGAAATCAGTGAAATGAAGCCTGGGTTGTAACTTTGACAGACAGGGCTCCAGGCTATCACCCCTACATTGCCTGTGGGGGCGTGATGCTGGCAGGACCATCAGTACCTATTCAACACCATCTGTATACTGAACTGTCCCCCCCTCAGCCCTCTGACTGGAGTGCAGGCTAGGGACAGAACTGGCATTTACTCAGGGTTCCTCATGTGCCAGATACTCCTGCCAGACCCCTGTAGTCTGTCACACTGTATTCTAGCACTGGCTCATTCCAGGAGCAATGACAGGTCATGGCAGAGGTGGAGTAAGTACAGGCTATGTGACTTGTCTAAGAGCACAGAGCTCATCAGCAAAAGCAAGAAAAACACCAAGATCTCCTTCACCGCCCCCCAGAGTACAGGAGGATGACAAAAACCCTGCATTCACAAGAGGTTAGGAAGGACGGAAGCACTGTGGCTGCAGGAACACACAGAAAATCTCTGTCCAAACGTACAGGCATATCCTCTCACCTGGCAGACAGGCAGAGGGTTCACGGAAAATAAAACTCTGACAGATTCTGGTTTTTAGGCCACCATGATGGGTAACCAGCAGAAAGGCCACCATAAAACAAACAGAAGACCACCATGGCAGAGGCCCAAGGCAGGTCACGGGACATCTTGGCAGGAAGGCAAGGAAGTGATGAGCAGGGGAGCAGAACTTAGGTCATCGAGGTAGGAAAGGTTCAGAATGACCTCATGCATTTGTATCCCACCCATTCAGAAGGAACAGGTTTTAGAGGCCCCCAAAGCTGGAAAAACAGCTGGAGCAAGGTGCAGAGCGTGGGAGGCGTTCTGCTGCAGCTGCAGGTTGGATGTATAAAACTGAGATGTTGGGCAATTAGAGGCTGGGATACCAACCAAAGCCACCTAGGAGGAATTAAGAGCCTTAACTGAGGATTTAGAAGAGGAGGCTGCAGTGACTCAAGGACTTTGTGACTGTGGATGGTCGCCGGAAGGTGAGGCCTTCACTTGGGAGGAAAAACAGATTTTCTCAATCCATACAGGAGACGCAGGCCCAAACATAAGCTAAGGTGTTTCCTTCCAAGAAACAGATACGGCAGACCGATCGCATCAAACGCTCCAGAACTCAGTGACTTGCTGCAATGCGCGGGGCTCTGTACTCACAAGGGAACAATGAAAATGTACACTGTGAAAAGGACCTTAAGCAATTACTACCTATGTTATTTTTAGCTTGTGTGTGTGATATATGTATCTGTACACATGCTTATGCATGAATGTGGACATGCACACAGCACACGTATGGAGGTAAGAGGACAATCTTCCTCTTCTTCTTTGTTTAGAAGGCCTTTGCGTGCTACTTGCTGCTCTTCATACTTCTGGGGATTCTACTGACTCCGCCTCTGGGCTCCCTGTAGGAGATTACAGGTATACACTATCATGCCCAGATTTACTCAGCCCTGAAACATCTCCCTACTCCACCACACACTTCTTAAGTTGATTTTTGTTTGTTCTGTTTTTGAGACATCCTAGGCTGGCCTTGAAGTTAACATTTAGCTGAGATGATCTTGAGTTCCTGACCATCCACCTCCATCCCCCAAGTGTTGGGATTACAGACCATATCACCATGCTCAGTTTATGCGGAAAGCACAGAGTAATTCCTCTTTTCCAATTAGCTCTTCAACTTAAGAACATTTCTCAACATGAAAACCAAATTTTCTTTTAACCCTGTTCACGGGGTTACTGATGATAAGGACTAGTCAGGAGCAGTGTCGGCAAGCCGCCATTCACCTCGTTCACCCTCATCACAACAGCAGGAAGCAGCACAAGGGAGGGGATGCTAGCCAGAGTCCAGCGGGCCAACCAGTCTGGCACCCAGCCTGTAACAGGGAAGGTGTGCAGTCAGTTGTGTTCTGCAGTCAGGAAGATGCTAAGGGGTGGGAGGACAGAGCAGAGGCAAGGCTGGCAGCAGCAGGGGCTGCCCCTTCTACAGCTGAAACACTACAGAGCACATTTTCTGTGGTAAGACACAATCCCAAGACAATGCAGTTCTTGGGAATCTAGATTCTTATATAACAGTGGTTCTCAACCTTCCTAATGTAACCCTTTAATACAGTTCTTCATGCTGTGGTACCCCCACACACACACCATAAAATTATTTTTGTTGCTATTTCATAACTGCAATCTTGCTACTGTTATGAATTGTAATATAAATATCTGTGTTTTCCAATGGTCTTAGGTGACCCCTGTGAAAGGTTGTTCAATGGCCCCTGCAGGGGTCGTGACCCGCAGGTCGAGAACCACTGTTCTAGACAATAGATTGGAAGTTTATTGAGGCTACCAGGGTTAATATGCCAACTGGGTAAGTTTCACTTGACACCATAAGCACAAGACTATCCTTCAAGCCAAAGACGGAGGACACAGGCCATCTTCGTGTGTTCAGTGGTGCCATTTGACAAAAAAAAAAATATCTTCACAGCTGGGTTTTTTGAGCGTTGACATTCCCTCACCGAAGGTGGGGCAGGGAGAGTCATGGGACTCTTGCCACGATATCCAGCCAGGTGTAGGCAACTCTGCCCTAATTACATGTGGCGCCAGGAAGGGCTCAAAGCACATAGGCTGAAGGGCTCTGCTTATGTAGCCATGCATGTAGGGGCCCTTAGGAGGTAAGGTAGGGTAGACATTGTTTATATCTGCCCCAGGGAGGGAATTTTAGTAACACCCTACTAAACAGGAGTCTAAAGAGGTAAATATGACTTCCTGTACTTTTGTTCATTTAACTATAAAATTGAGGTTAGAATAAGGCCTGCTTCCTACAGCTGTTAGAAGGCTAGCAGCAATTTTAAAAGTGAAACATTATAAGCCAACGTACAGTAAGTGTTTCCCTATAAGTGTGGTCTATAATGCCACACGTATGTAAGACACACTCAGTGAAGCACATGGCTAGAAGCAATGAATGCTTGTTGTCTTCGCAGAAAGAAGGTGTCCTAGTTAGCTTAGACTGTCAGCCTGACACAGGCTGGAGTCACCTGAGATGGGAGTCTCCCTGGAGAAATGGGCCAGAGCAGATTGGCTGTGGGCATGTCTGTGGTGGGCTGCATCCACGGTTAACTAATATAGGAAGGCTCAGCCCACTGTAGGCAGCATCATTCCCTAGGCAGCAGGACTCAGGATCAATGAAAAAGCTGGCTAGGCACGAGCCTGTGAGCGGCCCTGCAAACACATTTCCTCCATCGTTCTTGCTTCAAGTTCCTGCCCTGGCTTCCCTCAGCAATGGGCCGGGACCTGGAAGTAGAAGTCAAATAAATCCTTTCCTCTTCAAATTGCTTTTGGTTGAAGTGCTTCATCACAAAAGAAAGAAAAGTAGAACAGAAGGCTAGAATCCAGCGCTGCAGCAGAGTCACTACTCTAGTGGGCAGAAAACAAAAGCTGACCAGGAAAGCACACCCCGTGTAACGTTTTCACTAGTAAACTCTCCATGTTCCAAGTCTGGACTAGCATTGCCAAGAAAAGTCTAAAATAGCAAACACAGCTATAAAATTTCACTCTATTTTACTGTTTACTCAAAGTCAAGTTACCTATTTGTTTTTAAAACCATTTCCCTAAATTTCTTCCTGAGCTGATAATTTTTTTAATCACTTCCATATCACCTTTTTAAAAAATGAACTTACGCTCAATAATCATGTAAAGGGGCTTAAATACTCACAAAAAAAGGAAATATGAATATCTAATTATCTATTGCTGTGAAAAGATCTCATGAGCAAGGAAACTCATAAAGGATTTAACTGGAGACTTGCTTAGAGTTTCCGACGTTTAGTCCCTTATCATCATGGTAGGAGCATGGTGGTCCTCATGGCTCTGGAGCAGTGGCTGAGAGTTACATCCTGATTCACAGGCAGAGAGAGAAGGAACTGGGCCTAGTATGGACTTTTGATATCTCAAAGCCCATCCCTAGGAACACACTTCCTACTCCACAAGGCTGTACTTCCTAAACTTTCTAATTCTTTCAAATAGGGCCACTCCCTGGTGACTAAGCATTCAAATAAATGAGCCTCTGGGGTCATTTTTACTCAAACCACCACAAGCACATTCATTCATCTCTAGCAAACACTAGGGAGTTACTATGGGCACAGCTTCTTAACCTGTGGGGTATGGGATTGTGTATTCAACGTGGAACCCATTTTAAAAAAATCTGTTAAAGTGAAAGGTGTGTAAAGGGTCAGCAGTTAAGGGCACTTGTTGCTCTCGCAGAGTATCAGAGGTCTGTCCCCAGCACCCACATCAGGTGGCTCACAAAGGATCTGAAACCCTCTTCTGGCTTCCTTGGGCACCTATACACCGGTGGTACACATGCATGTGCTCAGACAGACACACACATGCACACACACAACAGATATAAAGTTTAAGTTTATAAATTCAAAGTGACCAAAACTTAATTTGAAATGAAACACAATGAATGCGAGAAGTCTCTGGCAGCAATTGCCTGAGTCACATCACAGTTTCAGCGCAGCGTCGGTCCTGAGCACACCATCCATTCACTCTGCACTGCAGACACCATCCATGCCACCCAGCACCAGCGTGCACTACCGAGAGCTCCTTGGCTCGGAGAGACTATTCAGGGTTATGAACTTCACTAGGCTACTGTGCATGCGAAGCTTCCTGAGCCCACAGACACAGATACAGGAAATAAAGACCTCATCCTTTGAGAGCGCCATTCCTTGGGATGTGTCATATTAGTCTACTTCGAATGGGCTCATGATAGAAATGTTTGTTTTTTAAGATTGATGTTTGAGTAGTTGACTTGAGCTCCATAAAACATACTAAATGAATTTCAGTTTTGAATTAGGATAAAATTACCAGCAATTTCTGAAAATACTTTAAACATACTTCTGCCATTTTGTACCTAGTGTTTATGGAAATAAGCATCCCCAGTTAGACAATTATAAAATCAAAATAGCAAACGTCTCTAAAAAAATAGTGAAGACATTCCCGGTCCTGACCTATAAAATATTCAACAGATCATTCGATTCTTTATGTTAAAAACTAAATAAAAACATCCCTTTCACTGTGCAAATTTGCTTCCAATTTACTAAATAGTATGAATCACAAAAATATTTTTAAATAAATTTTGTAATAGTATATCTTTTATAAACCTATATTTCATGAGTGAAAAGGGTTATGAACAGGGAAATTTAAGACGACCTGTTATAAAGTATTCATATGGAATCCTCTGAGAGATTGCCTCATCCAAATACATATAAATGTAGCTGTGTGTGTGTGTGTGTGTATTCAAACATTTATAGCAAAAAAGTTGACATTTGGGGCTGGAGAGATGGCTCAGTAGTTAAGAGCATTGCCTGTTCTTCCAAAGGTCCTGAGTTCAATTCCCAGCAACCACATGGTGGCTCACAACCATCTGTAATGAGGTCTGGTGCCCTCTTCTGGCCTGAAGGCATACACACAGACAGACTATTATATACATAATAAATAAACAAATAAATATTTTTAAAAAAAAAGTTGACATTTTACCATTGACTAAATGTAAAATAATCTGCCTGTTACAAAAATTTATTCAGAAACCAGAGAAATGACTCAAAGGTTAAGAGCACTGACTGCTCCTGCAGATGACCCAGGTTCAGTTCCCAGAATCCACACAGCAGCTCACAACTGTCTGTAACTCCAGTTCCAGTGGATCTGACAACTTCTTCAGGTCTCCATGGACACTGCATGCATGTGATATACAGACATAAAAGCATGCAAAATATGCACATAAAATAACAAATAATTTTTTAAGAAATATAGTATTAAGCCAGGTATAGTAGTGCATGCCTTTTACCCCAGCACCTGGGAGTCAGAGGCAAGCAGAGCTCTGTGAGTTTGAAGTCAACCTGGTCTACTCACTGGGTTCCAGGACAGCCAAAGTTATACAGTGCAACCTGCTTCAAAGAAAAAGTAAAATAAAGTATTCAAAATGTTAGAGAATATAGAAAATTTCAAATTAAGAATCCTCTGTTCTGCTGATTGAGCTATCAGGTATCCCAAGTATTTTTAATTAAATTACAAATCTGCTTCTCAGGTGTGATAAGCAATCTTGGGCACATCATTTTAGAGCAACACATCCCCATAAATTGCTTAGAAGACAAAAGAGCATCGCTGTGCCAGGAACAGCTTGTTAAAGACATCTGTGCCTTGCCTGCCTGGTACTGCTCCATCCTTGGAAGACAACTCAATTGCTTACTAAGCATGCAATATTTTATTATGCTTCAATTACACAGTTCCTTTGATCAACCATGTTAACATTTAATTACCATGCAGTTAATTCTGGGCGCTAACACAAACTCATGGGTATTTCCACTTTAGCCACAGAAATCATCCAACAGTTAACCCAGAGACCACCTGACTTACCCTGGCGTATCTGCACTCTGCCTCACAGGAACTGGTCTGCTCTGTGCTTGAAGACTCCCTTCAACGTGAAGGGTCTAACCTCAGCCAGAACTGCCAAAGCAAGACCAGCGGTGTGCTGCTGATTCCCAGCACCTTGACAGTGGGAGAATGGTAACCCAGGCATCAGCAGGATGAGGTGTGCACAGATGCTAGCTAATATTCTGAATGACAAATGCTACTCTTCACAAATGCAGCTCACATAACTTAGTCCTTAATTAGACAGCCTGAAAACAACCCTAAACCATTATTCCATTGAAAACAATCAATTCAACACCTAAAAACTAGTAAGGATAACATCTTTCAATAAAGCAAGCCTCTGAATACATTTATCTTTTTAAATCCTAAGGTTGGAGAGTGTCTCAGCTGTTAAGAGCACTAGCTGCTCTTCTACAGGACCTGGTTTCAGTTTCCAGCACCCATATGGCACCTCACAACCATCTGTAACTCCAGTTCCTGGGATTCAACTGCCTCTTCTGGCCGGCACAGACACTGTAAAGACATGGTGCAAATATCCATGAAGCTAAAACACCCATACACAAAAGATAAAACAAGTAAATAATTTGTTTTACTTATCCTGGGGCTAGGGAAGTGGCTTAATATGTTAGAGGAACTGCTATGCAACTCTTAAGGCCTGGGTTCAAATTCCCACGACCCACATGAAAAGTCAGACTTCTGTCTCTGGTTACAGAACCCCATATATATGGTAGAGGAAGAGAACCAACTTGTACAAGTTGTTCACTGATCTTAACACATATGTTACATGTGTGTATGCACACACTCGTGTACACACGCATATACATACACACACATACACAATCCCTTCTGCTGGATCAGCTCTCTGGGGAAATCCTAGGTTAAATTGTTTTAAGTTCCCCTCTAACAATTGTATCTGTCCACTGGAGCATAGAAATTGTCTTTAAGTTAAAAAGTAGCCATATTTAATTGTTTCCCACTAGTAAATAACTAAAAACAGCTTACTTCACATATGCTAAGATGAATATATACACAAGTCAAAAAAAAAAAACAGTATATGGGCGGGGTGCAGAAGGGGAACTGTACTTTCTCTGTACACTTTCCAGGAAGAATAAGACCCATTTGAGTGCCACGGTGTTCCATGGACTTTGGAAAAGTCTTACACTCTGTAACAAAAGGAATCGGTTGTTTTAACTTGGGGCCCTCATGTGTGACTCGGATGGTTATTTATAGCTATGAGGTCTGCTTCTGCTGTGACAGAGTGAGAGGCCCTAGGGAAGGTCATCTTAGAGTCGTGCTTATTTCAACCATGTTGGTAGTGTAGAATTCCCTAACTTGGGGGCGCGGTTGTTTTCACATAGGACTGTCCCAGAAACATGCCAAAGGGTCTCCTAGCTGGAGGGCTCTCATCTTTGCTAGGTGAAGTTCAGTGCCTGGAGCTCTAGTGCTAGTCTGTAACGCTTGGCTTTGGTCGTTACACACTTGCTCTATAAACATCTGCTGAGCCCCTTCTAGCTGCAAGGCACCATGGGAGTCTGTACTCCCCAGCCCACTCAAGTTTCCTCAGAAATGAGGAAGAGTCTGACACGAGGGCCTGGAAACACTGGCACATACTCATAAAGGCAGAAGACAGAGAGATGGCTTTCTCTTGGGGCACTCTACTTAGCTGGGTTTGTGCGGGGCTTTAAAACCAGAGACGAGAGGTCATGGCTTTAAAACCAGAGACGAGAGGTCATGGCTTTAAAACCAGAGACGAGAGGTCATGTCTTAGGAACTTCCACTTCCACACTGTAGATCCCATTAGGGCCAGATCTTCATGGTTCCTGTCCATTGTTTTCCTGCATCTAGAACAATGCCTGCCAAAAAGCTGACCTTTCTATCTCACGAAAGTACTGAAGCAACCTACAACCTTAGATTGGACACTGATGTCACCATCATGTAACAAGCTTCAAGGCATGGAGTGTACCAAGTTCAGGTTACCTGAAAAGTCAGCCACCCCTTCATCCCCACTCCTTGCCTACACAGAGACATCACAGACCCCAGACTGTTACAGATTAAGCTGAACTTCTCTGACCACCCCCACCCCCACATCAGATGTGATTTCTTTATTTTGGTCCCTGTGTAGACACAAATGAATCCAGAACAGAGTAGGTGGGAAGGAAAGACTGACTTCACATTTCATAAACATCGACTGTCTATGTATAAAACTCAGCAGGCAACTCTGAGGATTTCAAGAACTCCAGCCTGGGGCCACCAGGCAGATGATAGGGCTCTATCACCCTAACCTCAACTGGGCATGGGGGGCAAATGGCTTCTAATGGATAGAAACCAGATCCAGGCAGGAATTCCAGAAGATTGGCTGACAGAAGGATTCTGCGCTTATTAATACGATACCAAAGGGCTGTTTGGAGGCCAAGACTACAAAATGCAATTAAGCCAGATGAAAGACCATTTGCGAATAGATGAACATAATGGATCTACTAAGACGGTGGTTCTCAACCTGTGGGTCACAACCTCTTTGAGGTCAAATGATCATTTCACAGGGGTTCCCTAAAACCATCAAAAAACAACAGGTATTTATATTATGATTCATAACAGTAGAAAATACAGTTATGAAGTCAAAACAAAAATAATTTTATGGTTGGGGTTACCACAACAGGAGAAACTGCATTACAGGGTCGAAGCATCGGGAAGGTTGAAAACCATGAGCTATGATTAACTTGTTCAATAAAAGAAGGAGAGGAGAACAGAGTGGGAGAACCAATCAACCTACTTTAGAAGGAGCCAGGTAGCTACAAGAATCAAGTCTGGGGTTTTGCTTTCTAATGTTAATTATTCAACGAGGAAGACAGCCATTTAGAAAATAAACTAGCAAAAAGGGAGAAAAAAAAGTCAGGAGTGGTAGCACACAGCTATAATCCCAGGGATGGGGAGGATGAGACAAGAATATCTCCTTGAGTTATTGTGGGCCATCCATGGTGCCTGGCAGATAGAAGGGACTTAACAGATGTTTATTAAGTAAGTCCCTAACTACAAAAGCCAGACTTTGCACACTAGCATGAGAGCCCCAGGAACTGCACTTTACCAAGCAAAGATGAGAGCCCTCCTGCCAGGAGACCCTTTGGCATCTCCTTGAGTTGTGGGCCAACCTGGGCTACACAGCATGTCTTTGTCTCCAAAAAGGAAAGCAAAGAAATCAAGCAACAGAACACTTGATTCCCCTCTGTATGCTGTGAATGCCATTGGTTAACAAAGAAACTGTCTTGGGCCAGCACAGAGCAGAATAGAGGTAGGTGGAAAAACTAAACTGAATGCTTAGAGAAAGAAGGGACATGTAACCACTGCCAGGAACAGACATGCCGGAACTTTGCCGGTAAGCCACAGCCACGTGGCAATACACAGATTAATAGAAATGAGTTAAATTAAGGTTTAAGAGTCAATAAGAAGCTAGAGCTAATGGGCCAAGCAGGGTTGTAATTAATACAGTTTCTGTGTGATTATTTCAGTTCTGGGCAGCCAGTAACAAACAAGCAGCTGCCTCCAACAACAAACACTACTTCCTCCGTATTTTATCAGTACTCTGACCCCTCTGCAGCAGCAGAGATGTTTTGAGGTGTGTGGATACACTTGGGAGGGGCATGGAAGCCAAGAGGAGCATGGGATCCCTAGAGCTAGAATTACAGACATTTGGAAGCTGCCTGATGTGGATGCTGAGAACTGAACTCTGGTCCTCTGATGAGTTACAAGTGCTCTTAACTTTAAGTCTGATGTATTCTAGGTCCACTTTTCCACACAGTACAATGTTAGATCAGGTTCTATCTCTTCTGCACTGATGTGCAATTGTCCTAACATACCACACTGAGAATCCCACCCCTTCCCCCTCACTGACTGCTTTGATGAAAATGCATCCCACACTACAAAAGTGTGAGGTGCATTTCCTGACACTCTAATCAGTTCCAGGGACCAATGTGTCTGTCCATCTCTACACCACTACCCTGATCTCTGGAGCTTTAGAGAAAACCTTCATGTCAGAGAGTGTAAGCCCTTCAGCTTGTTAGCTATAATTGTTGACGCTTCCCTGAGTCCTTTGCATTTGCATGTAATGTAATCCTAGGACTGGATTATTGATGTCTTCCAGGAGTGTAAACAAGAAAACATCACTTCCGTCAGTTGGGAACGTACCCTGTAGATTGATTAGTGGACAAAGCATCCTACCGTCACTAAGTCTTCCAATCCATAAATACATCATCTCTCATTTAAAGGTTCTATCCATATTAAACACAAATAATAACAAAATCTAGAGCTACCTTATGTGTCATGAAAGAGAAAATTGCCCATCTCTGTGGATAAATTATAGCTTTCCACGATCATTTCACAAATCTTATTATGTGTAACAGATTTCAGCTGATGGGAAAGGGAAGCCTTGAAACTACGCGGCTCAAAAGGCAGGCACGCAACCCAAACCCAGGCCCTCTTCTCTAATTCAGGGCCCACCAATTTTGATCCTGTGAGGCTCACAGAGAACTAAGACTCCAGAGAGGCCGATGGGAGAGACGACAGCTGGGGAAGAGAGAGCGGTCAGCTACATGATGGGCACTTGCTCCTGAAGCTGCAGGCAGCTTCCACGTCCCTGAGCAAGCCTACTTGAAAGAGCAGGAGAAGAAGGAACGAGGGAGGGAGGAGAGGAAAGGAAATTCAGACCCAGAGGAAAAAATCCCTCTGGAAAAGCACTAGCTGGAGCTAGGCCAGGGGAAGTGGTGGGCAGCTCCTTGGAGAGCAGCTGAGAACACACACCTGGCTGCAAAAACTCCTGGGACAGTCCCAGGCAGAAAGCCTGAGGAGCAGGGGGTGGTGGGGGTGGGGCGGTGGGCCACTATGATTTCCTTCTCACCCCCCAGAAAATCATTTGTGCAAGGTGCTCTGAGGACTGATGCGGTGAGTGACTCACTTGTCCCAAAGTCGCTCAAAGTATCTGGTGAAACAGAAGGGAGAATGCCAACAAGGCTGCAATAAATGGTAGAGGTATCTCAGGGTAGAAAAACTGCATGGAGCCCTCGGGTGGCTCAAGCAGGCAGAGATACTTGCTACCACGTGTGATACCCTGAGTTCAGTCCTAGGACTAACATGGTGGAAGAGAAGAACCGATGCCAGCAAGGTGCCCTCTGACCTTCCCTTGGTATGTGTGTGCACACATAATTAGATAAAAGTAATTAGAAAGAAAAACTGCATAGACAGGTATCATTCTGTGGGTCCCAGGTGCCTTCAGAGGGCCAGTTCAGATCTTGGTGTGGTAGAAGGACCGCAGGCCCATTCCTAAGAGGCTGGCATCCTTGATTTCCCTCCAGTGGGTGACTTCAACAGTTTTCATCTTTTTCCTACATCTAGCCGACTATAGCGAACACAGATGACTTTTGTAATAAAAGACAATAAATCTATTTTAACAGCCATAAAAGAAATGTGTTGACTCTCTTCGCAGCTCAGCTTAGAATCTGGCCATATAAATCCCACGCACCATGGATCAAAGAGCCAGGTCATGAGGCATGAAGCAGTCACCCTTGGAAGAAGGGACAGCTAATAGAGTCATATTGGAAATGCAGCCAACAGACCTGTAAAGTCAGACCTTTGGAGCGTTATGAAATTGTTCCCCTCCAGCCCATCGCTGGGCTCTGACAGCTAAAATGAAAGGCTTTGTCTTCAGGTTGTTACCAAACAGCCAGTGCGAGGAAGGGAAGGCAGAGGGCACACAAAAGCGGAGAGGGTCGTCTACCCCCGACCCTTTCTATTTCATACACATGCATGTTCACAAGTGGCAGATCTCACAGCTTGCCTATGTGCTCCTGTTTCCAAATTCCATCCCAAATCTGGTTCCAGAGCCACAGAGGACGACCCCCTCTCCTCTCCCACAGCTGGCCTAGGAACCAACAGATACATGAGTCTTTACTAAAGAAAAGGGCTGTGGGCGATTCTGGAGTCAAGGCTGTAGGTGGTTCTTTTGTGAAAGCCAGTTTAAGATCTCACTTTTCAATTTGTCCAAGGTCAGACTTTTTTTTCCCTATCTAGGCAGTTCCTTTTTAGAAACTTCAAACCCTGATGATGACACCACTCGTTCCTCAGAGGAAAGTCACCCACCCTACAGCCTACTTCCTGACAACTTCATGCTTTAAAGGCATGTGAGAAAAGCTATCAAATATAGTAAATTCAACTTACCACGTCTTTTCCTAGAGGTAAGATTGCATGTCAAAATATTTCAGAAGGAAAAAAATGGTGGGCAGCTTCTGAGGAAGGACTCCCAAGGCTGACCTCTGACCTCACATATATACAAATTCACACAAATAATAAATTTTAAAATTAAGAACAATAAATAAAGACTGGCAAGCTCTTGCTTATTATCCCTTGATATCAACAAGTACCCTAAAATCCTGCTGAGTGTAACTGCGTAGGGAAAAAGGAAAAACAGCTTGTAAAATTCCACTCACAACTCAATTTCCCTCTCCCATTCCAAGCAACCTGAAAGACTTAGGTCCTTCAGGATAAGTGTAGCCACTTCTGCAATACCTATGTCCTTCACAGCAGCCAGTAGCCTCACCACTCAGGAGGTTGTGGAATGGACTGCCCCCAACCAGAAGAAAAGCTTCACCACCTGTGGTCATGCATGCCTTGCATCCCAGCACTGGGGAAGCAGAAGCAATGCCAGAGTGGTCTACATAGCAAGTTCTAGGACAACCTGGGCTACATAATGTTGTAAGATATTATTTTAAGGTGTGTTACATGTTTATGCTGTGGAACATTTGTTTAACGACATAAAGATGTGCTGCTTTTGTTTAACTCTGTGAAGCTGTGATTCTTTGTCTAAAACATGTGATGTTCTAATAAAGAGCTGAACGGCCAATAGCGAGGCAGGAACAAGGATTGGCAGGGCTGGCAGGCAGAGAGAATAAATACAAGGAGAAATCTGGAGGAGGAAGAGGAGCAAGATAGATCAAGAAGGGAGAAAGGAAGGGGCCAGCTGCACAGCTAGCCACAGAGTATATGAAAGTAAGTATACAGAAGAAAAGATAAAAGTCCAGAGGCAAAAAGTAGATGATATAATTTAAGAAAAGCTGGCAAGAAAAAAGCCAAGCTACAGCCGGGCATTTGTAGTTAAGAATAAGCCTCCGTATGTGATTTATTTGAGAGCTGGGTGGCGGCCTCCAAAGAACAAAAAGTCAAGAGTCAAAGAGTAAACAACAACAACAACATAATAAGAGAAGGGAGGGAGGGAGGAAGGCAGGCCAAGCAAGTTTCACTTTTGGAGAACACACAAACAACCAAAGGTTACCAAGCATCCTTATGGGGAGATAGGGTCTTCCTTTGCTATAAGCCCATGTATTATAGTCGGAGGCTTCATCCCAGCCCCCTGGCATCTATCTTTGGAATACTGGGCCAGTAGAAGCACAAGCTCCTTTCCTAAACAATGAACAGAAGGTGGCTTACGTGCTCCAAGCTCTGCCATCTCCTGAAAAGTGGGCATTTGTGTTCCATTCATGGGCCGGTCTGTAACATGCCCTGTAGCACACTGCACTTTGAAGTGCACGATTTCTAAACCCCCAAACTTGCACAAGATGCATTTTTCAGTGGCACTGCTGGAGAGAAAGAGAAGTGCTCTGCCAAGACCGCAAGCCCCCTGGGGTGACCGAATTCCAAACAAACAGAACTGTGTTGACATATGGACCATGGTGGGGCCTGCACACTCTGGAGAAATGGCCAAGAACAGTCTCTGATAATTATTCTTAGACAATGTTATCTTTCTTCTGTATCTTCAAGGACTCAAGAGGAGAATGCTTTATTAAACTGAAAAGTTACTTAATTGAGGAAGGAGGGGGAAAAAAAAACACCACCACAAAACCATTCCTTTCCCAATAAGGTTCACCGAAAGAAAGATTTCACTCCAAGTAGGCAAGGACATAGCTCCAAATGGCCATCAGGGATACTCTGGTCTTACACATTGCTAAGAGAATCTTGTTCAAAAACCCTTACTTTCCTCAGCTTGTTTAGGGTTGACTCTACGGATTTATTTAGGAATTAAGGATCTAAGGGCAAGTCAGACCTGCCCCACCCCCTTGGATGGGGAGAAGAGACTAGTCATTGGAAGTTGAGTATCTTGGGGGCACACTAGAAACAATGTAAATCTCTTCTTCAGCCCCTCACATTCTGTGCAATGATGATGGTCAAAAGGCCCCTCTGTGTTCCTACAGGAGAAAACAACCAACCATCCCCACTGATTTGGGTCCATTCCTCTCACTGGAATGGCGATCTTGAAAGAATTTCTACAACTGTGATGCTCAAAGAATGTGACTGTGCTGGGAAAAGAATTCAATGGCAGAGTAGCAGCTTAGCCTGTGCACGGTTTGTGCTTCCACTTCTAGTCTCCCCGCCCCCACCCAAAAAAAGACCCTAGTATCAGTAGTAGCAAAATATTTTAAAAGAAATCTTAACCACTGAACCAAAGGCCAAATGGTACTCTCAGTGTCTCTGTGCTGTGTTTGCTAAAAGAAGCCTAGCTTCAAGCCAGGCCTAAGCTGTTTCTCTAGTCAATTTTTACAATAGAAAAAAGAAAAAGAAAAATCTCAAGATGGGTATGGTGGGTGGCACACTCCTTTAATCCCAACACTGGGGAAATCAGAGGTTATCAGATCTCTATTAGTTCAAGGCCACCCTGGCTCCCCGCCCCTCAAAAAACTCAATAAATAAAAATGTAAAAAGTAGCATCCCAGACAGTAGAAAGAACATAATGCAAATATAACCCACAGGTCTGGGAGGATGGGAGTGGACATGCTTAGCTTCAGGTGGTTTCCACATACTTCCATGAAGCTAGCAGGACAAGACCGTCATTCTGTCATAACGGTGCACAGGTAAAGCACAAGTCCCCCATGCCTCTCACTAGGCATTCTTCAACAATGATTTGGCTGGATGGTGGGGGCACACGCCTTTAACCCCAGTACTACGGAGGTAGAGTCAGGTGGCTCTCTGAGTTTAGACCAGCCTGGTCTACAAAGCGAGTTCCAGGACAGTTGGGGCTTTTACACAGAGAAACCCTGTCTGGAAAAAAAACAAAAAACAAAAATAAAAACAACAATGACTTGACTCTGCCCTGGCTGACAGTTGATCTCTACATTGGAATGACATCAATAACTATTACAGGACTCAATTCAGAACGCACCAATTACTTAGTAGTTTTGCCAAATTCCTTTCACTAATGTTTCATACCTTCCACAGTCTTCCATCCCTAACATGGAATGAACTGATGATAGATTAGTAGAGTCATCAAAAGAAACAAAAGAGCCCAGAGGTGCGGGGAGGACCTCCTAGAAAGCTAGCAGTATTAACAAACCCTTACAGAGGCTGGGGCCAAGGACAAAGAAAGTCTCTCACTCTGTTGAATGATCAAAGTCAGCCTTAGGCAACCCTGGCTCTCATGACCACAATCACCAATATAAAAGTATATTTTACCCCAGCACTCAGGAGGCAGAGGCAGGTGGATCTCTGTGAGTTCGAGGCCAGCCTGGTCTGCAAAGTGAATTCCAGGACAGGCTCCAAAGCTACAGAGAAATCCTGTCTCGGGAGGGAAAAAGCATATTTTCAAAGCCAAGACTCTAGCCAATGAGGAGATCAGCCAACAATCCCACTCTTCTCAAGGGTGCCAGTTCCTTTGGCTGAAGAAAAGTTCATCCTCAACCTCGAGGAAGGTAGAAGAGAACATGTAAGGCTACATTTATAGAGTTTTTAAAAAAAAAAACTGAACACTAAACCCCACAGAGGGATTGTTTGCAGGATCAAACCAGTCGGAATGAATGAAATCACTACAAGAGACAGGGAGATGACACATTAAGGTTAGAGAGAAAACCAGACGGGGCACTTTAAGGTTCTGACTTTCATTTATATACTTCAGTATCTTTATAGTTTATTATTTTTGTAGGTATGCATGTATGACTGCACGTATGTATGTGTACCAGGTGCAGGTGTGGTGTTCTCAGAGGCCTGGAACTCGAGTTACAGAGGGCTACGAGCTGCCTGGTTTGGGTGCTGGGAATCAAATTTGGGTCCTCTGCAAGTGTTCTTAACCACTGAGCCATCTCCCCAGCCTGTCTCACTTCTGTTTTTGGGCAGCTGTAAAAGCCTACATTTGAACTTTCTCAGTTAAGACAGGAAGCATGGGCCTTTCCTCAGACTGTTTCCCTACGTAGCCCTGGCTGTCCTGGTCTGTAGACCAGGCTGGCCTCAAACTCAGAGATTCGCCTGGCTTCCTTTCTGCATTCAGCCTTAAACAGCAAGTCAGGAGAGTACACACAAGCACTGCCATAGCACACTATTGTTTGAGTTGGGTGGGAGCTCCCACTCCTCAGCATTCATTCATTCATTCATTCATTCATCCCCTCGGCAAACAATTTTTAAATCCCTACTGTGCAATAGGCATGCCCTAAAACTAGGGGATGCCCCAAAACAAAGGCCTCATTCTCTTGGGAGTCAGAAATGTACAAATACAATTCCAACATGCAAAGCAACTGTAATATCACTCACATAACTAGGGGACAGTCATGAAGCATATGTGGGGGAGCTTGCCTCCACATATACAGAAGCAACCAGCAGACTACTTCTTGACATGGGGACAGAGGCAATGATGACACAATCAAACAGAACATGGCTCATGATAAAGCACATACAGTCAAATAAATCACACTGTTATATGTGTGTGCATAGGGCAACACAAGGCAAAGCAACTCTGAAAAAACGTCACAACCCAGTTAAGAACAAAAGCCAACACAACAAAAAAGACTGATAGACATTACAACTCTAAAAAAAAAAAAAAACTAGCTGAAAAAGTAGGGCACTTCTCTCTGTAGCAAAGCAAAATGAACACAAATTCCTGGGTTAATAGTCCCTTTCCAGGAACCATCATGCACTACCTGTAGGACAGTGTCTCGACAGGGATACCAGTATAGAGCAACATCTGAGGCAGGAAGCCTGGGATATGCATACCTGACAGGCTCCAGGTGATGGGTAAAGAAGCCCACAGTCCCAGGCCTGACCTACTCACCTGTGGAGCTCTCTAAGGACACAAATTCCAACCCTTACCTGGAACATGCTCAAACATACCCTCTTAGGAGAAGGGGTTCTCTGTCATCTCTTCTAGATAATTCTAAGAAAGTTAAGTCACAGTGAGATCTGTGAATATCTTCTGAGCAGATTTTCTGTGAGCACCCCTGGTCGGAGGAACGACTGGGCTCCTTCTCTAAACAGTTCTGAGCCAACAGCTTCCCGGGATCAGAGAAGCTGCCAGCTCAGGGAAATGAAGTCCTGCTCAGCTGGCTGGACAGGTCAAACTCACTCATTTTATATATAAAACACTCCTCGGACAGATACCGGGGATGAAATCGATCTTGACCCTGCCCATCTACTCTAATTGCTTTCCAAGGTGACTGCTCAGATCATTATCACAGCCTGGGTAGCTTCATAAAACCTACGAAGAGGAGGAGGGGAAAAAAAGAAATTTTTTTGCAGGGTCCAGAAATTACAGCTAAGAGGTCATCTGTGATCAAAGACTGAGAAGCCAAAAGGCAAGCTTGCAATTACCCAGCCAGGTGCCTTTGGTCTCTGTCTGGGAAGGGCTCTCCAGCCACACCCGCCCTGCTCAGCGCAATTTTGTTAATAAAGGGATCCTGTGGAATGTGGTCCCCCAGGGCTTGTCACACACAAAACCGCTTGTTTTGAGAAAGGATGAGTAATAACAGTCTTCGCTCTCCGGGGAAAACAGGTGACAGCTCCAGGACCATTTGCAGCACCAGCAGTCCAATTTTCCCCACATCCACATTCCAAGGCCCTTCAAACTCCACTCCACATATTCAACCTCATGCTCCGATTACACCCATCTCATGAAAAGCCGCAAACTGGGATCCCCTTCTCTGTGTTGCTTACATTACAGTTAGCTGGCGTAGGCAGGGAAACTCTCCAACAGAGAGATCTCTGTTGACTTGTAAATTCAGAGATTGCCATTGCCAAAAGTTTTCCCAGGATTAGTTTCTCAGCATCACAGTCAGGGTCCAGAGGGTGGACAGACCCTCTGCTCTACATAGGGGCTAGCTCTTGGAGAAGGCTCCTACTCTGCTCAACTCTATGCGGGTCACTGGGAAAAACAAAAGCAGCAGTTTACGATGCCTATCACGTGCCTCAACATATCACGCTCATCTCTCTATTCTTGGGTCCTGGGAGGGTAATTGTATAAAGAAATGAATGACTAGATAAATGGCTGGAAATAACAACATGAGCAACATCCTGTCTTCCAGGAGTACAGTTTTCAAGCCAGGGGACTTCGAAGGCTCTGCACATTGTTATTGTACGTGCAGAAAAAGCAAGGCACTCTGCAGTCCAGAGCGGCAGGCAGGAGGAAGGGCGGGGCAGCTGGCTCTGTGCCTGGTTCTCTGGTACAGCATGAACACACTCTTCTTTACCTGCTGTTGCCTGCTAGCAGTGGCAACTGGTGGTGTGGGAACAGAGAGGGAAAGGAGGGTTAGGCTGGCTATGGGGGCAGGGTAGCTAGGAAGACTGAGCAGCTGCATCTGGGGAGGGGGTGGGCTCTAAGGAGAGCAGGTCACCTTTAGGGTATATTGAAGGAATGTATTCAGAACCCTCCCATCACTAGCACTGAGCCAGAATGAGACCTGTGTGGGAGGGAAAAAAGGGGGGCACACAGGGCCACCATGTGTGTGCCACCTCTTCTCAGATGAACATCTTCCCCCACCCCATCTCCCATTACAATATCATCTGTATCCTTGACTGCCAGAGCTGGAAAGAGGACAAAGGCCTAGGATATCAAGAAATATGGACCCACACACGAAGGTGGATGGGGCGGGGTCTGAATGTACTGATAATTTTATCATACCCATGGAAACATGATTCTTAAAATGGAGAACCATCCAGAAAAACCTCCCACGAGGCCTGAACCTCTGCCATGTAATGATTTTTCTTTCTTAAGGGAAGAGAAGCTAACAGGGTGTATGCATTTTCCTAAATAGTGTCACACAGATATCTGCTTGGAGGAAGATTAGTGACATGCCCAGATTCGCAACCCCCACCCCCACCCCACGCCCAAAAGACATCTCCTTAGTCTGAGAAGCCCTGCCTTTGTTTCCCCACAAAGACAAAGCCAGCCAAGGTCCAGCACAGCTAGCAGAGGCTGCAGAACAGGACACCTTCACACAAACCCTGAAGGGAAACACAGGCTTATGGCCCTGAGGACCCAAACAGGGGTTCACAACTCTGAGGATGCTCTGGGCTACAAAAACAAACAAACAAAAAACAATGAAATAATGAAGGGTAAAGTTCAAGAGAAAAACCATTGGCCAGTCTCTCCCATTTGCTCTCTTACTGAGAGTAAATCATGCCAGCCTACACTGGTCTGAAGGAGGCCAGGTCCCTAAACTGAGACACATTTGAAAGAAACCTTTCCCAGCATCATCCCTTCCTGGAGGCTGCTCACCAGCACTGGTGCTAGCCACCAGCTGGTGCACTTCTTCTATGCAGTACATCATGTAGATTTGAAGCACTGTTTTTAATGCAAGCTTTTTGTAATACAGAGTCATCCTGGCAATAATCTGCTCAAATCATTCTACCCTGAAGGGTAACTAATCACACAGAGGACAGTAATTTACGAAGTGTCTTTGCCATAGGGTCACGTGCATCATCCAGGCTAGCTCTAGAGGGGAAGGGTCTCTCAACAGGGTTTCACTGGCCTGCAGTGACCAACCCAGCAGGTGGAAGAGGTGAGCCTGAGCTCTGCTGTCTGTGACGAATATGTAGGACCACGGTTCTGCATGGCTCTTGACACAATGCAAGATTCTCAGATGAACACTCGCACACTGTATGCCCAGTTACTAGCACAGCAGCTGGCTGACAGCTGTTCAGGGACCAGTTTCCCACATCATGATTTGGGCCTATTATCTGGTTCTCCAGCTATGCGCTACAAACATCCTACTCTGCCACCACCACCCCCCCCCAACCAAAAAAGGCAGGAGGGAACAGGAATTCACATAATTAGCTCTTTCCAGATTTGTGGGGATAGTTTTCTTGGGGGGGGGCTAAGTTTTTTCTTTCTTTTTTTTTTTTCTCCTTCTTTTTTCTTCTTTTGACAGGGTTCCATGAGGCTCAGGCATCACCTTGAAGTCCTGTGCCTTCTGCCTCTTCCCAGAGCTGGGATTATAGGCATGTACCACCACATGGGGCATATGCAGTGCTGGGAGTCTGGTCCAGGTCTTCCTGAATGCTAAGCAAACATTGTACTAATGGAGCTACATCCTCAGCCTCCTCCAGTCTACATCAGCGAACCAAGAAGAAAATAGTGACACTACGATTCTAAAATGTCACCATGGCATGGAATGCCACATCACTCTAAGCTACCACACCTCTTTGAAGTTTCACTTCAAGGTCCTTTGTAAACATAATGATAACAACAGTCCTCTGTGACAGAATTCCATGACCGCAACAATTCCAACATGACAGAAAGCAGCAGACTGGGGGAGGGTGCAAAATATGAACATATTTGCAGGTTTTTCATTGTGAACTTTACAATATGAGGAGCTTTTGAAGATGATCTTGTTTTTAACTATGCGTAATTGTTTCTCTGCACACATGAGTGCAGGTGTCCATAAACGCCAGAGGCACTAGACTCCCCTGGAGCTGGAATTACAGGTTATTTACGAGCCACCTGATGTAGGTGCTAAAACTAAACTTAGAGCTGAGCCATCTCTCCAGCCCCAGCAATTTGGGGACATTTTAAAGCCCCAAGGGAAAATGTGTAAGGGGGAAAAAATCAGAAAAAAAAAAAAACATGACCAGATATCATTTTTAAAATAGGTAGTAAAGTTTTTATGAGTCTTATTTTTTTAAAATCCCTGAGTATGTGTACATGTATAGCTAGTAAAAGTTATAAAAAGCATTTGAAAACAAGCTAGTTCAGAGTTTATTATTGTAATGGTCTGTCCTGTCCCTTTAAGAGATAAGCCCTGCCCACTCCCTCCCAGGTCAACCTCTAAGGCAAGCAGAGCTTCCTTCTGTTTCCAGTCTGCACTTCTTCAGTCTCTTTCTAGAGGAAGCAGCTTCTGCCTAGCTCCCTTCTCCCCATTTCTCCCCTCCCCCAACTCTCACGTGTGCATTCTCTCTCTCTCTCTCTCTTTTTCCTTTTCTCCCTTCTCTCCTTTCCCTTTCCCCTCCATAACCCACTAAATAAATACCCACTTTCTCTGCATGGTCTCTCACCTGCCCCGTGGCTCCCTGCCACTGCCTTCGGAAACCTGCTGCATGGTCTCCTGCGCACCTATCCAGGTCTCTTACCCACCATGCGGCTCCCTGCCTAGGCTTCCTGCCTAGGAACAGCTGGCCCTCAAAGCCTGCTGGCCACAATGCAGATCCTTGCCCAGGACCAGCTGCCTTCAGGAACCTGCAGCGTGGTCTCGGGGAACAGCGACATATTTGGGCATTGGCTGCCTTCGTGGTCCGCTGTGGTCTCAGGACCCGCTGCCTGCTGCAGCCCACTCGGGGAACAGTGCTGTTTTACGTTTACCATAACAATTATAAGCTAGACATTTAAGGTATTATAAAATATAAAATATGTATGTGTACACCTTCACATTGGAAGCTTGGGGGGAGGCTCTGGCTGGGTCAGTAGCACCCCACCACCACACCCCATTCAGAGGCTTCTTCACTCAAAGTGAGAAGACGCACCAGCTACCCAGAAGCACTTTCTTGAATAAGGACAAGCACACCCAGGACACCTTCCAGAGAAGGCGGGGAGCCCCTTTCCTGGCAGAAGGCAAGGAGAAGCAAAGGCACTGTAGCTGTTAGGAAATCTACAAGCACCACACACGAGAAAGGGGACAATGACCTCAGAGAAATCCGACAGGTTCCGGCCCCAGATAACACCAACTCATCTGTTGCAAGGTTATGGTCTATATGTATGTATGTGATATATGTGCATGCATATTTGCATGTATGGGAGTGTACGTGTATATACATATGCACACAAACATACATACACACACACATACATACATACCAGAAGTCAGAGAGTGATACCTGATGCCTTTCCAGACCAATCAATCTCACCTGAAATGTTGAGAAGGCGTCTCTGTCTGTCTGTCTGTCTGTCTGTCTCTCTCTCTCTCTCTCTCTCTCTCTCTCTCTCTCTCTCTCTCATTGGACGCTCAACCATTTGGGTAGTGTAGCTAGCTAATTATCCCGGCAACATCCAAGCATCCCGGTCTTGCCTTGTCTCTTGCCTCCCAAGGCTGGGCTTATAGACAGGCTGTCACATACACCTCCATTGTATATGGTTGCAACAGATCCTAACTCTATGGTCACCACATTTATATGACAAGTGCTTTATCTACTGAGCCATCTCTCTATCTCTCAATTTGTCTTTTTTTTTTATTCTGCGTACCATAAGGTGAATTATATTAAAGAGCCCTCCCCACATCTTTCTATATAGCCCAAGCTGGCTTTAAACTCACCATCGTCCTGGCATAGCCCCATATGTGCTAGAATTACACACTTGCTCCATCCTATCTCTACAGACCAAAACACAGAAATTACTAACTAGCCAACCCCAAGCTTTGCTTTGCCTTTTCTCTAGACAACCGAATAACTGATTCTGCCTTGTCATTCCTACCTTCTGCCTTCGGATGGTTTAGTCACATGCTAGGCTAGCCAAATCAGGAAGCTCTGAGTTTAAGCAAGAGACCCTGCCTCAATAATGTAGAGTATGACTGCCGAAGGTAGCGGATACCAACTTTTTAACTCCATACACACCTGCACAACTGTGTACACATACAAACACACACACACACACACACACACACACACACACACACGTCTGATACCAACCTATACATCTACACATACAGAGAGAGGAATGCTTAGTGCTTGGCCAAAGCCCTTTCCTCATGAAAGACTTCCATGGGTCTGAAGCATCTGTCTTTCAAAATTAAGGGTATACACAACCCTGCAGCACTGCCTTGGGCCAAAACCCAGGATAAGAAATGACTAACACCCTTTTAAGGAAGAAAGGACAATCTCCTATTGGGGTTTCCCTGGGGATGCCTGTAATTTTTACTCCAACTCAGGCACATCCTCTGGGAACATATGCTTGGGTGTATTTATTTTCCAACCAGCTGTCTTTAGGATGTGCCAAAGGCTTCCTGTCACCACAGATTCCTCTGAGGGCATTGGTAAGCACGTGTTCCGAGTCACAGAGTCACACAGAGATAAGCACACAAGAAAGCTCAAGCATTAACAACTGCCCAGAAAAAAATCGGAAAAGTGAGAAACAAATGAGACCATAAATCAATTTTATCTTAGCAACTGTCTTTTCAAAGCACATATACACCAAGGGAAGGGTGAGACTTACATGTCTATTATGGGAGCCATCTCTTTCAAAAGCAAAGCTGCGAAATAATGGTAACATCACTACAGATGACTCAGAGCTGGGAGTCTGACCACACATGTGCCAGAGAAAGTGCTAACCATCTTGTCTCAAGTCTACTGTTTACCACCAGTGTTGCCAAGACTTACCCCAGAGTGCAGTGGCTTAAAATTAAACATTATCTCACAACCTCTGTGAGTCAAGAGCTGGTGGACAGGTCTATCCTCTGAGCCAAACTGCCACCATCTTCAGATCAGATCAGTAGTGCTCCTTGGAAAAGATCCTCACAGGGGGGATTGTGGGCTGTGGACATTGCCTCAGAGAAGGAGGGAGGGGGCCCTCGCCAGAGCCACTCCTCCTAGGCAATTCTGCTCCAATTTCACAGGGTCTTGAGGACTCTGGGAGGAGCTGGAGTAAATAGCCAGGGAAAGCTGTGTAAATACCACCCTGAGGTCTTGCAGGGTGCAAATTTTCAAGTTTGGGTGTTCTGGGGTCACCCACCTCACCCATGGCTCTGTAAACCAACAAACTTATTGGTTCCCCAGGGAGAACTTAATAAAATCAAAATTTGGTTTGTCATTGGGACCTTAGAAGGCAGAGGTAGCCATTGCCTAGACTCCCACCCAACCCTACCCAGGGTGACAAGTTTTGCAGCAAGGGTTTTCCAGAATTGGGGAGTAATCACTCAGTTCCACAGTTCTCTCAGGGACCACGTCACAGGAAGGCTTGCCTAAAGAAGGGCAAGAGGTCCTACTTCTAAGATGGCACTCACATGACTTTGACAGAGGTCTTGATTTCTCAAAATATAGGTTTATCTTTGTTGTTATAAAACAGGGTATCAAGTATACCAGACAGACCTCAAGCTCGAGATCTTCCCGCTTCTTCCTTCCCAGCACTGGAATTACAGGCATGAACCACTGCATCAGCCCTAGGCAGGATTCCTGAGTGTCCTTCAACATAGCAGAAGGCTCCCAACAAGAAATCTTAGCGATTAAGAAAGCCACCATGCCTCTGATCACACGGTCTCTGAAGTCATACACTTTCAGTTCCATTGTATTCTATACCTTAGTAACATAGCTAAATCGAGCCCACTAGTAAAGGTAAGGGACACGAAAGGAACTGGAAATAGACACACCTGGTTCTTCGTTTTGCTTTGTTTCCCATATCTCGGGCTGAACTGAAATGCTCAAGAATGACCCTGACCTACTGTTCTTCCTGCCTCTATTTCCCAAGTGCTGCGGTAACAGGCCTGAGCCACCATAACCAGTTTATACAGTGATGGAGACTGAACCCAGGACTTCACGCATGCTACTACACAAACACTCTACAAGCTGAGCCACTTCCCTGGGCCTAGAAGCCAGTTTTGAAACCACCATGCTGAGCTATTCAGGGTCCTGGGAGTAAAAAAGGAAAGTAAGAAACCAGGGTTTCTGAAATGACAGTTTTGCAATTATTTACAGCTATATGGAAAGTTTCCAGGGATACGTGACTTTTTTGGACTTCACATTCTGAACTCAAGGAAAGCAGAAAAGAGGATTCACACGCAAATTTCTGTTTTGTCAAGGACCTGTGCTTTTTGTATTTATGTCTTTTAACACCTCATTTGTGACAGTCGTTTTTGTTAGCCTTGGAATATTCCATATTTTACTGTCTTTTTGGACTAAATCAACAACTCAATAGAAAACTACCACAGATAGCGCTAGGCTTGGTAAATATTTTGAGACCAATTAGGAGCCATTTGGCTGCACATTGTATTCTGAAGTTAATCGCTCAGGCAGTGTGGCTGCTTCGTAAACACTCTGTTTATGTTTCATCAGACAGAATTTGAAAATTGGCCTCATTCAAGTTTTGTTTTCATTGGCAGTGCTGGGTAGTCACTCACCAATTATTCAAATTCACACGCACATACATTCTGGCTACTCTGTTGCAATTCTCACAGTCTGGTTAGCCCCACTGCATCCGGCTGGTGGTCTGTGTGAAGCTCTTATGACAAAACCATGAGCCTACAAACCACTGCCCTGGCCCTCAGCAGATCCCATTCCTACCTTTGCTCTCACTGTGCACTTGCCTGGATTGCCTCTGTTCCAACTCATGAGCTGTGAACCATGAATATAGCAGTCTCACCGTGCACAGGAACCAGGAATATAACAGTCTCACCGTGCACAGGAACCATGAATATAGCAGTCTCAACGTGCACAGGAACCATGAATATAACAGTCTCACCGTGCACAGGAACCAGGAATATAACAGTCTCACCGTGCACAGGAACCAGGAATATAACAGTCTCACCGTGCACAGGAACCAGGAATATA
>JAQHUG010000010.1:6911016-6936778 GCA_028555095.1 Dicrostonyx torquatus
GAATATAACAGTCTCACCGTGCACAGGAACCAGGAATATAACAGTCTCACCGTGCACAGGAACCATGAATATAACAGTCTCACCGTGCACAGGAACCAGGAATATAACAGTCTCACTGTGCACAGGAACCAGGAATATAGCAGTCTTACAGTACACAAGAACTTGCAGCAATATCTGCTCTCTACTCATAGGAAGAGGGCTCTCTTAGCTTTCCTTAGGCCCCATGGCCTCCCTTTTTAGTGTCAAACTATCTACCATTAAGGGATTCACTGTCTGCACGGGAGTTGGTCACCAGGCATTACATAACACAGCGGAGCAGGAGAAGCCATCAGGAGATACTTGGGTCCCTGTGCCCGCTTTTCCTGCCAACACTGGACTACTTACCACACTCGACCAACTGAAAATGGACTTCAAAGGCATTCATATCTTAACCTCTAAAACCTATGGGGGCATCATTTTACCTGACAAACAGGAATTTACAAGAGTTATCGAGTAAGGACAACATCCTATATTCATATGCATAAGGGACCACAAAAGCCGAAAGCCAGGGGAGAAGATGTGAAGGGAAAGGAAACAGCAGAAGAGGCGGTACAAGGATATGTGAAGATGGAGCAATGGCTACTCGGAGAGGAGGCAGGTAGTTCTAGAAGCTAGAGAAGGCAAACAGTTCAATTCTCTCCTGGCATCTCTGAAAGGAACAGAAGCCCCACCAACACCCTAATTCTAGCCCACAGAGACTCATATCAGATGTCAGCAGAACTAGAAGATGCTGCATTGGTACTGTAGTTGCAGGTCATCTGTCAGAGCAGGGAGAAAAACTAACAGTGGTGGCTGTGTTTCATAAACATGCCCCTTACAAGCCCGTGTGTTAAAGCTCTTGGTCCCCGGATTGTGACAGAGGAGGTGGAAGAACAGTATAGAGCCCAGCGGAAGAAAGTGGGGTCACTGGAAGTGTACCCTTGAAGAGAATGTCTCTATGTCCTTTTACTTCCCAGCTGCCATGAAGTAAACCTTGGCCATGTGCTCCCACCATGATGTACTAAGCCACCAAAGGCCCACAGTCAACAGAGCCAAGCAACTACAGATTCAAACCTCTGAAACCATGATCTATAATGAAGCTGCCCCCTGGGGAGTTGGTTTCCCTGGTATTGTGTCACGGTAATGGGGAGCCTCTTAACATACTCCCCCAAGGGATGGGGATTTACCCCTTCAGATCAGTAGGATTATAGAGCCTGGACCTTACCTCTTCAACACACAGCATCCCCCCCAACTCCACCCCAACCCCTGAAGTACTACTAGAAAGAGCAATGACTCCTGGACAGTTCTGTAGAGAAAACTAACGTGTGATGAGTGTGCTCTGAGCGGGTGGAACTTGCTTGGTGCCCTTGTTCTACATATTTTGCTTCCAGAACTCTGAGATCTTTCTTTTTGAAAAAAAAAAAATACAAATTGGCATGGGGAAATGGTTCATTTGGTGAGGAACTTACTGTATACACATGAGGACGTCAGTTTGATCAACAGAACCCAAGTGAAAGGCCAAGCATGGGGCACATACAGTCCCAATGCCAGGTAGACACAGACAAGAGGATTCTGAGGCCTTCTGTCTAACTAGCATAACCTAAAAACAGTGAGACCCAGGTCCCAGTGAAGAGACCCTATTTCAAAAGTAAGGTAGCTGTCGGGGCCACCATCGGAGAAGAGCAGCCATGGCCCTGCGCTACCCCATGGCTGTGGGCCTCAACAAGGGTCACAAGGTGACGAAGAACGTGAGCCAGCCGAGGCACAGCCGGCGGCAAGGGCGCCTCACGAAGCACACCAAGTTCATGCAGGACATGATCCGGGAGGTGTGTGGCTTCGCACCCCACGAGCGGCGCGCCATGGAGCTGCTCAAGGTGTCCAAGGACAAGCGCGTGCTCAAGTTCATCAAGAAGAGGGTGGGCACTCACATACGCGCCAAGAGGAAGCGGGAGGAGCTGAGCAACGTGCTGGCCGCCATGAGGAAGGCAGCCAAGAAGGACTGATCCCTCCTAGTTCCCAATAAACGGTGCTGTGGCCCAAGAAAAAACGTAAGGTACACCGGGCTGGTGAGACCACCTCAGTGTGTAGAAGCGCTTGCTGGGCAAGCTTGGCAACCTGAGTTAGATCCCTGGATCTAACAAGGGCACAGAAGAGCGTCAACTCCACAAAGCTGTCCTCTGCCCTCTGTCACAATGAGCTGTGATGTGTACATGTGCACATTCACGAAATAAGGAATTAAAACATATTTTTAAGTAAGGCAAATAGCTCCTGAGGGACAACATTTGAGGTTGGCTTCTAGCTCCCACACACATGTGCATATGCCTACACACACAGACACACACACAGACAGACAGACACACACACACACACACGAATAAGAAAGAAATAAAAATTAACTAAATCAAAAAAGTAAAATATATCCCAAGTTACGGTGTAACCAACCAGCAGACCCTAGTGGTCTAGACAGGTGCCCAGGCATCAGCTCACATCTGCTCCTTCAGGGAACCCCAGGAACTCCACCCCTGCTCCTGTGCTGAAGTGAGCAGAGCTGATTCATCCAAACTTCTGAGTCACCCTCCCCACTGCAGAGCCTGCAGTCACAGCAGCAGCTGAGCAATGGCTCGGGGCAGGGAGGCAAGAGTCAGTGCTGGGAGTTTCGCAGCTGGTTCCCCAGGTCACCTTCCCTCACGTTTTCTCCATACAACTGTACTTGTCTCTTGGGAGCCACACAACTAGCCAAAGGACACAGGGCCAAATGCAGCCCATGGGCCCTGTGCTTGCTGGCTTCCTCTGCTACACAGCAGGAGACGGGATTGCCTCTGCTCTGAGAAGGGAGGGTATTTTTATCACAGAAATAGTTCCATGGAACACAACATCTGGATGAGACAGCTTCTGTCCTGACTACTATGCTGTCTCACTAATAAGACCATGCCAAAGCCTGGAGGCTTTTGGCAACAGGGTTTGTTGGGGTGGAGACTATTTGGAACGCCATTTCTTTGTTCTGTCAACATCTGGGAGAAGCAACTCCTGCAGAAGGAGGTCAAGGTAACCTGGGAAGAAAAGAGAAGCCATGATTTCTGACAGCACAGCTTTCTATTCACTTTAAAGCCCAGGCCCAATGGAGAGCAATATAGAGAAGGGGGCAGAGCCACAGACGAGAGCAATCCAGAGAAGGGGGCATCACTTTTAAAGTGGGCATGAAATAAACCAAGAGAACAAACCATGAATAATCCAGGAGAACTTGGGTTAGAATTAGTTCTGGTCTGTTCTAAGGATACTAATAAAAGGATGGACCAGACAGAGCACAGGGAAAAGCAAAGCAAGAAGCAGACTATGGGGGGTTAGGCAGGCCAGCAAGGCTCATCCCCAGGGAGTGTTACCATTGCTGTATGGGATCTGTTACAGAGGCCTGCTGAAGAGCAATGTGGCTTGACAATGTCTTGGAGAAATGTACTTCCAGCAAAGGTTACAGACCAGCATAGGCAAAGCAAGAGTTCACAGGATTGTCTCTGCAAGTCAGGATGGAGAGAGAGAAACTGGACCACACAGAGAAGAAGTCAGGACTCTGTAGGCAAAGACAGAAGAAGCTCCCACACTCATCTTAGTTTGCCTCACAGAAGTCTGAGCAGGAGTGTGTAAGCATCTCTCAGAATCGATACCACTAAACATGAAGGGAAAGAAGCTTGGTCTACAGAGAGTTCAAAAATGTCTCAAAACAAACAAGCAAAAAAGCTGTCAGGAATGAGAGAATGGGTGACTATACGTGAAAATATGTAACATCATAAAAAGCAATATGTAGTCATTACACAGCAGTCTATGACATATTATGTTCTAAGTGTATCCAAAGAGTAACACTGTTTATAAAAACACTTCCTCAGAACAAAGTCTTGTGAAGGCATTGTATAACTTAATTCTGATGCAGCTAAAGAGTATTTCCCCCCTTACATAAAGCAGTTAACAGCGTTCCTAAATGCGCATGTTCGCTGGAATGAAGATGCTTCTGGGTACTTAGTCATAGTACCTCTGTGTCCCCACTGCATTTCTCTGTGAACATCACCAGTTCTGTTGTTGGGTTCATGAATGGGGAAGAAAATAAAGCATCAGCTGGGCGGTGGTGGCGCACGCCTTTAATCCCAGCACTCGGGAGGCAGAGGCAGGCGGATCTCTGTGAGTTCGAGACCAGCCTGGTCTACAAGAGCTAGTTCCAGGACAGGCTCCAAAGCCACAGAGAAACCTTGTCTCGAAAAACCAAAAAAAAAAAAAAAAAGAAAAAAAAAGAAAATAAAGCATCTAACCTTGAAGCACAGACAAAAAACAAAGATGGTGCTCACATGGCATTGCACATGCAGCAGGAAATCAGTGACTATGGCACTCATGCAGGGCTGTGCAGTGAGTACGGAGCTCACTCAAGCACAGAGCATGCAGGGGAAGCAGCACTGCACATGTAGGGACAGTACACTGACTATGGTGTTCACACAGCACTACACATGCAGGGGGAATGCACTGACTATGGCTCTCACACAGCACTGCACATGCAGGGGGAATGCACTGACTATGGCGCTCACACAGCACTGCACATGCAGGGACAGTGCGCTGACTATGTTGCTCACACAGCACTGCAGATGCAGGAACAGTGCGCTGACTATGGTGCTCACACAGCACTGCACATGCAGGGACAGTGCGCTGACTATGGTGCTCACACAGCACTGCACATGCAGGGGGAATGCACTGACTATGGCGCTCACACAGCACTGCACATGCAGGGACAGTGTGCTGACTATGGTGCTCGCGCAGCACTGCACATGCAGGGATAGTGCACTGATTATGGTGCTCGCGCAGCACTGCACATGCAGGGAGAATGCACTGACTATGGCTCTCACGCAGTACTGCACATCCAGAGGGATGCATTGACTATGGCTCTCACCCAGCACTGCACATGTAGAGAGCTGTACACTGACTGGCTCTCACGCAGCACTGCACATGCCAGGGGGACGCAGTGAGTATGACTCTCACACGGTTATTTTCCAGGGCAGAGATGTTACAGGTCTGCAGAAAGGAAGCTGAAATGAATACCACTTCAGCAGAGCTTTATTAAGAGAGTTGCAGCCACAGGGCTGCCAAGTGGGAGAGTCAACTTCCAGTTCGGAGGGAACACTTCATGAAGACAGGCAGCCATCAGGGATGAAGAGAACAGGGTCCTTGCTGAAGGGAGAGAGCCCTCAATTCCCTTTTGTTCTCTTCAGTTCCCAGAATAACAGAGGTATACCTTGTTTACCCCAGGCAGCATAGTAGAGCTCTGAAGAGAGAGATCCTTCAGGCCTGTCAGATTCAGGGGACAAACAGGGTTTCTTGTTCTTACAGGTTTCCAGAGGTAGGAAGTTCCACACATGTGGTACAGCCTACAAGCTAGGATACGACACGATAAAAGTCAATTGTAATCCAGAGTCGCCTTGAGTCTGGCTGGTAGAGACTGAGAAACAGCTGGCTTGCAGCTGTAGGTGGGAAAGTGACAACTCAGCTCCATGAAGCTGCAAGGTGACAGCACACTTTCTTATCAGCTCTCTAGGGAAAGCATAGGGCCATGTCTCATTTCTAGGAGAAAGAGGCAGATAGAGGGCCTGTGACCTAAGAAGAACAAGCTGGATCTCTCTCTCTCTGCCTTGGCAAGCTAAAAGGTAATTACATTGCCACCTTCAAAACAGCCCTCTCCATGGGCACAGACTTTTTGAAGAGAGACTCTTCCATAATTCCTCTGAATTTTCTACTTAGTCATTTTAAAGTAAAACAAGAGCCAGACATAGTAACTGCAATGTAGTATTCAGGGAAGCAGACAAGAGAAATAAGACTACGATGTGCTTGGCTATAAAGCAAGTTGAAGAACAGCCTAGGCCACTTAGCAAGCCCCAGTCTCAAAAGGATAACAAAAAGCAAGGCTTTAGGGTATAGCTCAGTGGTAGAGCATCTCCTTAGGTTCACTCCCCGAAGAGGGAGAGATGAAAGGAGGGAAGGTGAGAGGGAGGAGAGGGATGGAAGCGGAGGGGAGAAGAGAGGAAGGCAGGGGAGGCAGGTATAACAAGGGGAGTCGGTGGCTAGTCTAGCAATATTAACGCTTGCTTTGTACACAGGCCCAAAGACTGGCAATGCTGCCGTCCTTACCTGAAACTACCAGTGGGAAAGCGGCGTCTTTGTATGAGCATTTTCCCTTCTTTTCTGTACTTTTTTATTCAGTGTATCAACAGGCTATAAATTACTTTTGAAACTTTGCAAAGTCAGAAGAGGTGGAAAAGAGATACAAATGAACACCACCTGAGTTACAGGAAAGACTGTCCTTTCAGACAGCTCTTCCACTCCTCCTGTTCTTTGCCATTGCCTCATGCAACCTAAGACCCTGGAGAGGTCTGCATGCCTGAATTCACAAAGCCTGGGGACACCTGCTGGGCGAGCTCATGTGTAGACTTGTCATTACAGGAGTCAATATGACCACCATTCCAAGGCCCAGGCTTTCCTGGTCTCCATGTGTGCAAAGTTCTTTGTTCCTCTTCTAGCAGACTGGAGTTAGGGACACAAAGAGAAGGAAGGACGTTACTTTATTGGGTTCAGATCTCAAATGCCTACTGCACTTATATGATCTAGGGCTAGGCCCCAAATTCAAGTATAAAAGGAAGCCTCATCCATCCCTGCATCATCTGGCCCTGCGCTAAGGGTCTCACTGTATAAAGACAAAGCAGTTGGCTTCAGGTGACATGAAACGTCAGACAAACTCAGAGGAAATCAGACAGCCACATGGGGTAAGGACAATGCCACCTGTTCTTAAGGATGCATGGCCTGAATAAACACAGAGAAGTCAAAGAACCGTATTGACAACTGTCTTCAAAACAAAATCATTTCAAGCTAAAGAAACGAGCCAAGGAAATAGCCACTGGCCATCGGGGGCCTATGTGAGAAACAGCAATACAAGGAGGCACACCTTAGCAAGATCCAGGGAGAAAAGCTACTGCAGTGCAAATCTTGGCTTTGACCCTGACTCAGAGCCTTTATTACTGTGGAAAAGCAAGGCTAACTCTGGACCTAAGAGGACAAAAGGGGCGTATGGTTTAAGTGCAACTGTGACACCTGGCATCTCACACCCCAGCAGAGAGTTATATGCACCAGTTTAGCAGAAGAGCCTGCAATATAAGCAAGAGCTTGGATCCAAACTGTCAGTGGGAATTGGTGTGCACATTTCATGTGGATAATTGGCTAAATGAAGAAACTCAATACTGCAAGTGCCTTGGCCCAACCATGAACTGCAAACAGGTACATGAAGCCAAATATTGACAAGTCAAATTGAATACTTAAAATCCATTAAAATACCAGGTCTGTGTTTCTGACATAAAACAGACTAAATAAATCTGAGCACAATAAAGCTGTTTGGAGATTATCTTTGATACAGAAGTGTTCGAGTGGCCGGAAATTCTTTCTTTATGACACAGTGAGCCAACTCCTGACCTTTCACTTCCTATCTCCCCACTGTGAGCCGACAAGGACTGAGTTACAGCTATATTTCCCTGAGCCACCAGCACCTCCCACCTCTAAGGCTGGCAGAAGCTAAGGCTGGCAGAGATAGTATAAGACACCCATCCCCAAAACTCACATTTCTCTTTCCTGTTTATATCTGCCTGTTAGACAGCCATTTCTTCTAAATAGAAAGAGTACCTTCCCAGGAGAAAGGCGAAGGCCCTAAGACTGGGAAAGTAAAAGCAACTTGTAAGGCTCAGGGAGATCCTGAAAGTTACAGACCTCACAAGATTCCTCTATAAAAACAGTAAGCAAATGCTCAGGAGGAGGGACTCTCCAGCCTAACTTGACCAAGCTAACTGGAGTTGGTCAAGGACTTCTAGGAATACAGTCTTCATGAGATGTCACCCATACTAGGGTGAGCTTCCTGGTGACACATCTGCCTTTGAGTCACCCGTGCTAAACTTGGGAGTGTACTAAGCTAGACAGAGTTGGAATCAGTTCTTTGGTCTGCCATCTGTGCCCTGCCTGCAGCGACCACACATTTGTTCACTTCCCCTCAGCAAAAGTCACACAACACAAAAAACACCACCCAAGGCTTTCCCTAATGGTTTGAAACTGTCTCCCTGGGACACGCTGAAGGCATGAGGGAGTAAAATACAAATGAGTTGCAAACAGTGAGCAACCCACTATATGCTGTCCATAAAACCCTATGTCCAGTCAGGGTAGAAGCTGAGCTAGGAGGACTGCCGTGAGTTTTCAGCAGTCGCACTAGACTGATAATTTGCCTCAAAGAAAAGCGCTTTGACTCAGGGACCAGCAAGCGAAGTGAAGAGCAGAAAGAGCCCCATGCCAGACCAACAATCCCGGCCGTTTGCCCGCCACCTTACTCCTACAGTGTGACTCCAAGCGAGTCCCTTCATCCCAGGCCTCACTGAGACAGCAGGCATACCTGCCACCTGGAGAGGGGGGAGTTAAGTTGCAAGGATGTACACCAGACATTTCGTCCAGCATCTCAGATGCTGTAAGGGCTCCATATACAGCTTTGTGAACTATCCACGACTCAGAAGAAGAATCGGTTTAGTTCTTGTAAAACAGAAATCAGATATGTTGGAAGCGTCTATGGAGGTAACCTGCCAGCTGTTCACCCGACACTACTATATAGGTACCTCAAGTGTGATTTCAGGGTTCATTCATCATGTGGACTCGAGACTTCTCTTTAACCCCTCTGACACACATCTTCCTCCTGCCATGCCCCTCAGGTCCTCACTCTACCTGCTCTGCGTCTGAGCCCTGTGTATGGCTTTGAATGTGGCCTCTGACAGTCCACTTGCAGGTGTCTCATAAGGCCAGCTGATGCTGCCTGTTCTTCCAAATGGAAAAATTCCAGCTGTTTTTAAGAGATAATGACAGCATGCCACTGCACAGAGACCCTGGAGGGTTTCAAGGCATAAATCCAAGCAGCACGATATTGAAGGAAGGATCCAGAAGCTAAGACCACAACCTACAACAGCTGTAATGAAGATGAAGTACAAGTTCCAGACATAAAAGAGGAGACAGTGTCCTGCCAGGCCTGTCTTCTCACACACACACATACACACACAATTCAGAGAGTTCACTATGTCGCACTCATTGACAAATCACTGTACCCCAACCAACTTCAAAGCAATAGGTATTATTTCTCCAAATACGGTCTACAGGCCAGCAGCATCAGTGTCACTTATGTCAGCTCAGCTGACTCTCAGGCCTCACCCAGCCCTCCCACAGCAGGATCTACAGCTTATTTTCATTATTAAAACATACTAAATGAGCTCAGTGGTGGTGGTGCATGCCTTTAATCCCCACACTCAATAGGCAGAGGCAAGTGGATCTCTGTGAGTTCGAGGCCATCCTGGTCTACAGGGCGAGTTCCAGGACAGTCAGGGATACACAGAGAAACCCCGTCATGAAAGACAAAACAAAACAAAAATCATATTAACTGAACACTAGTGGAATGCACTGTGCTAGTTCAATGCATGACTATGTCCTGAGAATTGGAGTTTTAACAAGGTACCTAAGCAACTCAGCCTGAGTGCGCTTGGGATGCCACAGCCCACTCAGACGGGATTGTGACAGCTCACTGGGGTTTTCATGGGATCTCTTCCTTCGTGCTGCACCGAGTTTCATGGCAGCAAGTTGACTCTGAATAGCTAGTGTGTGCTTGATAATTAAGTGTCGAATGACTGGGCAGTCTACCAACTGACTGACCAAGGAAGCCATGTACACTGTGGCAAGTACAGTGTACAATTCTTTAAGGATGGAGAGAGAGGGAAACAGACAGACAGACAAAGTGTGAACACTTGGGTGGGGAAAGATGTGGCAGTGGGACGGAACAGGCTGAACGAGTAGATCTGCACATGCCCTGTGGAAAAGACTGCCGGGGGCGGGGTGGGGGGGAACATGGTACCTGCAGCTGCCGTCATGTGCACTGTCCTCCTATAGGCCAGAAGCAATAGCCAGTCTGGCTGGACTGTGGTGAAAGTAAAGGGAGAAGACAGAATGATAAAGATGATATGTGTAGCTATGATGGTGGCTGTTGGTGAGGACAGAAAGGTGACATGTAGATTTCCTGCCATCTCTAAGGCTTTTGAAACTGTGCATGAGAGAGCCTGGTTCTAGCAGGCACATCCAACCTCTTGACACTGCAACATAATGCTGTTATCTACAAAGTTCAAGTTGGAGTACCATGAAATTGAGTTATCAAAAAATACAGATATAGATAGTCATATACGTACATATATAGATGAATGGATGGATGATGGATGTGTGGGTAGGTAGATAGGTAGAAAGTAGGTAGAGACAGATATCACCAAAAATGTCATGATGTTTTAAGTAATTTCATGATTTATATTGGGTCAAATTCATGGTTATTATAGGGCATATGCAACCAATGGATGAAAGACAATTGTGCCTGCATGGAATGAGCCCATCAACCAGGCCTGGCTGAACTCTTTAACTGCTGCTCACAATCTCTTTAGGCTCGTGAAATAGCAACATGGCCATTACTCACAGTCTTCAACAAGATGATCCAGGAGTTTAGGGACATCCAAGCACCAGAGGAGCCTCGATTCCAGTCCAGATGTTACCCTGCAGCAGCACACTGGCAAAGGAAACACAAATGTCAGTTCAGAGACCTCATTAAGAAATGAGGTGTGGCGGTGCCTGCCTTTAATCCCAGTACAGTAGCAAGCAGAACTCAGAGTTAGAGACCAGCCTGGTCTGTAGAGCTAGTTTCAGGATAGCCAGGGCTACACAGAGAAACTCTACCACCAAAAAATTTAAAAAAAAGAAAAAACTTAATTACTCATTTCTTTGACAAAATACTTGATAAAAAGAACCTAAGGCAGAAAAGACTTATTCTTATTCTGGCTCATTTTTCAAGAGTATAGTCCATCAGGTACATCAGGTACATCGGGTAAGGACAGCAGGGCAACAAGAACACGAAGCAGAAAGCCACATCATCCAATCAGAAAGCCGAGAGAGAAGAATGCTGGTGCTCACTCATTTTTTTACTCAGTGCAGGGTCCCAGCCCATGGAATGGTGTCATCTACATTTACTGGTCTCTTCACCTCAGTTAACCCAATCTAGAAACCCTCTCAGAGACATGCCCAGAGGTTTGTTTCCATGGTGATGCTGAATCCCATCAAACTGGTAATCAAGATGAACTATCTTGATTACCAAGCAGGGGAGCAACATTCTCACCACAGTGAACACTCCTGATTGGATTTCAGATGATGAAGAGGGAGGAGTGGAATTCCTGATCGCCAGGCTGGGTACAGCCTCAGAGCTGGCAAACTCCCCATCTTCAGACAGAAAAAGAGACTCCATAACTCCGCTGCAGATCAAGCATAGCCTCTCAGAGCCCAGACTGGTGATGCAGGGACCCTTGGAAACCAGTGGCTGGAGGTGCTCTGTTCAGAGATGATGCCAAGGCACAGAACACAGACAGGCCTTGCCCCAAATCAGCAGCCCAGGATCAGGACCAACAACAGTAAAAAAGTCCATGTCTAAATAAATATGATTCTTGTTCTGTCTGGCTCTAGACAGGGGAGGAGACAAAGTAGCCTACAGTTCCAAATCATAACCATTTGCCTAATTCATTCATATTCTCTCCCTCCCTCTCTCCTTCCCTTCCCTTTTCCTCCCTCTTCCCTTTTCCTGTCTCTCTACTTCCCCCTCCCTCCCTCTCCATCCTTCTCCCCCTTCTGCCTCTCTAATCCAAAAATACCTACATCAATCAAGCCAAGGTTCCCGGTTTCCCTCAAAAAAAAAAAAAATCAGGGTTCAAAAAGCAGCAAAACCATTTGTGTATGTCCATAGATTATCTAAAACCTTCAGCAAGAAATCTAAAGATATAAAAAACAAATCCAAATCTTTGAGATGTAAAGACCATAGACCAAGAGAGAACATTCCATCTCTGCCCTTCAAGTTGGCAGACCTGGGAGCACTTGAATCTGAGATGCTCTCCACAGGCTAATGTTTCATTCTTGGTCCCCCCAGTGCTGGCTGCTACTCTGGGAAGCTGTAGTAGAACCTGAAGGAAGTTGAGTGTAGCTAGATCAGGTCAACAGTCACATGCCTTTGAAGGGTAGAACTGGCCCCTAGTTCTGATCCATCACCAACTGGGGAGATTCTAACATGTACTTCTGCCACCCTGAACTCCACCACAAGTCCCTCACCATGATAGGACGAACCCTCTGAAACAGTGAGCCAGGAAAGCTGTGTCTGTCAGGGATTATGATCAATTGATAAGAGAGCCAAGGGACCAGAACACATCCCAAGAAATGCTTGGGAACCATAAATGACATTCAAGGGACCAGAGTCCACCCCAGGAAACGCTTGAGGACCATCGAAATCAGGACATCTTAAAGCACAGCAGACATACTCCTGTCCCATTTCATTCTGATGAAATGAAATAGACAATCAAAACTCTCATTCGGTAGGAAATGAGGCCTCTGATTATGGTCTGGGTTCTTAAATTAAATCTTTACCTAATTATATGCTGAAACATGATCCTCCAAACAGTTGCCCCTCCCCCTGGGTTTTAGCTGCAGCTGGTCCTGACTACTAACCACTGCAACCCAGCAGCTTATGCTTAACCAGTGGATGCCATAATAGCTCACCTGTGAAACGGGGAGTACAGTAAGGCAGATGAGGTAAGCCCAAGGCACTCACTGATACAGACTGACAACCCTCTTCACTCTGGGAACGCAGAGCTGAATAAACTTCGCATGACTTGCCTGCTTGAGGAAGGGGCTGTCAGTCTTTACCAATCTGAGCTGCTGTGTCTCTTTGGCGATCATTATTACGTTGGTGTAACATAGTTATATTAGTTATAGTCTGTCTGTAGAGTCAGCTCCAGCCTTCCGCCCCCATCCCACATATACTAAATGGGGATTTGGCTCTGTTTCCCCAAAGATCCATTACTTTTTTATAAGACAAAGTTAAGGTTTCTTTTGCACAAAGAAGAATTCAGACAGTGAGGTCATTTGTTTGGAAACTACAGCAACCATTCCAATTTTTTTTTTCCTTCTGTGTTCCCATTCTAGTTACTCTAGATCATGAGAGGGAGACAGAGATTTCAGAGAGAAATGCAAAGGCTTCTTAGGCCACCACATGGTCAAGGCCTCCACACCAGGATACCCAGGCACATAGCTAACTGATCATTTCCCATCTAATAGTTAGACACTTTTCAACCCAAGAAACCAATGAAGACAAAGACAAAGCAAATCAAAGACTACAAATAGTCAGCAGTCCCTAGGTCCACCTAAACAAACATATAAAACCCTCCCACAATATCCACAATGTTCCTTAATCTTAAAAGAGAAAATAGACTGGGAGTGGGAGCATTGCAAACTCTAATGGCCCTTTAATGCCTGAATGGAGAACAGTCGATTGTTCCTACATTATCATATCCCAGAAGCTCTCTTTTTTAATTCTCTCAACTTCTCCCAAGTCCTATGCAAGCGAGTCCTGAATGGCGGCCTGTTCTGTGAAGTAATCACGTCAGCAGAGGGGATGCTGGCTTCTTGCAGCAGGTGCGGTGGACAGTGTGGCTCTCCTGGTAGCCAGGATTGCTCAGGACTGCTGGAGCTCTCATCTAAGAGCCTCGGCATGGATCTTCTCTTACAAAGCTAGGGTAGGGCTCAGTACTCAACTTTTCAAGATTTATAGTAATAATAATAGATAAAAGCACATAAAAATATGCATAGTTTTCATGAGAGACAGAAAGGGAGCAGATGCAGATGGGAGGGACGGTGGGGAGAAACAGGAGTTGAGGGACAGAAACCATAATGTGAGAAAAAAAATCATTTTCTTTCTTTTTTTTTTAGATTTATCTATTTATTTTATATATATAGTGTTCTGCCTTCATGTATGCCTACAGGCCAGAAGAGGGCACCAGATCTCACTGTAGATGGTTGTGAGCCACCATGTGGTTGCTGGGAGTTGAACTCAGGACCTCTGGAAGCGCAGTCAGTGTTCTTAACCTCTGAGCCATCTCTCCAACCCCCCAAAATTATAAAAATTTAAAAAATAAAAATAAGAGCCAAGCAGTGGTGGCTCATGCCTTTAAACCCAGAACTTGGGAGGCAGAGGCAGGCAGATCCCTCTAAGTTTGAGGCCAACCTGGTCTTCAAGAGCTAGTTCTAGGACAGCTAGGACTGTAATATAGAAAAGCCCTATCTTGAAAAACTAAAATAAAAAAATAAGTTATAATAAGCAAACAAATAAATAAAATATGCATAGTAATCATTTTGTTATATAAAAACTAGGAAATTTGCTATTAAATATTTTTATGGACATGCCATATTTTAGTGAATTTTCAATTCAATTTTGTTTCTTTTTGGAAAGGATTTTTATTCTAATTATATGCATTTAGCAGAAATATATGCAAATTTATTCAGGTGTCCACCCACAGAGGCCCAATCCCCCTGGAGCTGGAGTTGAGGTACCTCTGAGCTGCTCAACGTGGGTGCTAGGAGACCAACCAGAGAGCAGTGTATGCTCTAACTGCTGAGCCATCTCTCCAGTCCTTTGTTTTCTTGTTTTAAAGATTTATTTTTATATGTATGTGAATGCCTACTTGTCTATATGTGTATCACATATCTGCAGATGCCCCTGAATGCCAGTTGAGGGTGTCAGACCCCTGAGAAACTGGAGTTACAGGAAGGTGTGAACCACCAGATATGGGTGCTGGGAACTGAACTTGGGTCCTCTGGAAGATCAGAACCATCTCTGCAGACAAGCCAGGCAGAGGCTCTAGAGACATCTCCTATAAATACAACTTCGCTTTGGAAAATCTACACGCTGGCACAGTCCCGCATTCCGAGCTCACACCATGCTGGGCCAGCACTGGGTATCTGTGCACCCAAGGGTCTTCTCTGACACATCCTGCGGCACATGTGTTAGTTACCAGGAACAATGTCCTTATGCTGCCCTTAGCAGCGAAGGGACAAGAGAAGAGCCAGGCATTCTGCAGATCTGGGAGGACCCTGCTTCCTTCTGTAGAGATGTTAACTCCAGGTTCCTTCATCCTCCCCCACCACTACCTCATCCTCTCCTTGCCTTTCTGCTCATTGGCCGGATCAAGTCAAGTCATCCATCGGCCGTAAGATGGATAAAAGAGAGATGTGGACAGTGTGTCTAAATCTCTAGCCCTCCCCACGCTCACCAGAAGCATCTTGACCAAATTAGTGAGTAAGAGCATGCTATCCAGACAAGTCTCACTGGAGACAGAGTTTGACATCTTTTAAGTCAATATCCTCATTCCTCTCGTGTTGCTAAAATAGAAGACAGGAGACCAGAAGATTGACTCTTAAAAACAAAGAAAAACAAAATAAAACACATTATTTATGAGGTTCATATGCAGGCAGGGCCTTCATGACATATCATCCCATGGTAGCAGGGGTAAGGGAGTAAAAGGGTAAGAGGGGACGAAAGTGGCCTCTGCAAAAAAAAAAAAAAAAAAAAAACAAAAAACAAAAAACCTACTACAGTGTATACAGTATGCACATCTGTGTGTAGGTGCATGTGTGCCTCTCCAGATATTGGCGTCAGATATCATTCTTTAAGAGCTGTCTACTTTGATTTTTTGAGACAGGGTCTTTCACAAGGCCTTGGGGCTCCCCAATTAAGCTACACTAGCTGACCAGCACTACTTGGGGGATCACAAGCATGTGTTACAATGCTCAGCTTTTTACATGCATGCTGGGAACCTATTCAAGTTCTAATGCATGTAAGGCAAGCATATTTAGCCCAGACAGCCCAACAAAGCTATCTCCCGTGTTCAAAACCTACTCTTAAAATAGCTGATACACTCTCATGGTAATGGTATTAGTCCAAGCATGGGGCATGGCCCTCATGGCCTAAAATTCTCTTTCCAGGCCTAACTCCCAATACTATTTCATTGGGAACTAAGATTACACACAGGGATATTTCAGTAGTTATAATAGTCAAAAGCTGACACTGATACTTAGTGACATTTTGACCTGGTTTTAGGCAGTGCACATGGACCTAACACCCAGGAAAGGCATTCAGGTCTAATTATTCTAGTTCCTTTTCTTCTAAAGAAGTTCCTCTTCTTTCCTAAGTCTGCTATCTAAAAAGCAAAACTAGGAACACAGAACTGACTTTCAAGATGTTTGTGTGTATGTGTGCATGTGTGTCTATGTTTACATGTTTATATTCATAGCCGGGTGCATGTGTTCTACTACATGCATGCACATACAATTCTTGCCTGGCTCACAATAATAGCTTTACAGGGAAACCATTGTTAATAGCTCAGGAAAAGCCAAGTCTTGCCAACTCCAAAAGAACAAAGGGTTTCAACAACTAAAGTGGGAACATAATGACCTCACCCCCTCAAGCTCCCACCCATAAGCCTGTGTATCGGGGGACCCTTTTCAAATTTGGAGTGCTCCCTTATAAGTCCCATTCCACCCTGGAGGATGAGGTGGGAGGACGGCCAAGCCAGGAAACAGATTCCAGAGGTGGCTCTTTGATATTTAGCCCAGACAACCCACTGGTCATCAGGGTTCCTCCACCAGGCAGAGGCTGGGTGAGGCTAGAGACTCAGCCTACCCGCAGGCATTAGTCACTGCCCTCAGCTGCTAGTTCCTGTCCAGTGAGGGCCTGAGCCAGGACTGAATTGCACAGTCTGATAACAGCCCTGTGTCTCTGAACCACTAGGCTATTAACCCTGAGCTCCCAGTGACTCACACCAGTGGGCCCCTCACAGGTCACATGCTCTGGGCTTGGTGATGCCTGTGTTTCCAGCATTATCAGGACAGACACTGAGAGTAACCCAGAGCAGATGATGGGGGCTACAGCTGGGTGGGATGCAAGCAGGAGCTAACCTCCCCTCTGTTTACTGCCTATACACCTAAGTAGCAATACTAAAAGGCAAGTAAAAGTTCCTTCCATGGTCTTCAGCTTGTGCGAGCAATGCTCACCCCCCTCCTCCATACAGTCATTAAGTATTTCATCTCTTCCAGTAGTCCCTCTAGGCATCTGTAAAGCAGCAATATTTATTTTATACAGAATGCTTGACATCCATGGTTGAAAGGCCCCTTCATGAACCACCCCCAACACAGTAAATTTGCCTATGTCCTGACCCATGCTGGTATAGAGGTGGGGTGAAAGAACAAACCAGTTCAAAAATAAATAAATACAGGGGACTGGGGAGGAGTTGTGTGTGTAAAGTGTGTGTGGTCCAAGCATGCAGACTAAATCTGAAGCCCCAGAACTCAAGCAAAAGCAGTGTAGTAGCATGCATCTGCTCCTAGACCGAGATGAAAGATGGAGTTAGGAGAATCCCCAGAAGCGCATGGGGCAGCTGGTGTGCACAGCAGCAAATGACAGCAAGGCCATCTCAAACAAGGTGAAAGTTGAGAACTGCACTGGTTTGGATGAGAATGATCCCCACAGCCTCATGTTTGAATACTTGGTCCTTAGCTCATAGAACTGTTTGGAAAGGATTAAGAGGTAGGGCTTTGTTGGAGGAGGTGCCTCCCTGGGAGTGAGTTTTGAGGTTTCAAAAGACTTCCACCATCCCCAGCCCTTCCCTGTCCCCTGTCCCTGTCTTCTACTTGCAGATCAAGATGTAAGCTCTCAGATGTTCCTGTCACCATGTCTCAGACCATGGACTCTTAGCCTTCTGAAACTATAAGCCAAATTAAACATTTTTAAAAACAAGTTGTCTCGGTCATTGACTTACCACAGCAGCATAAAAGTCACTAAGACAAGGACTTTCCTAGCTCAGGCTGCTATTGCTGTGATGAAATACCATGTCCAGAACAACTTTGGGAGGAAAGGGTTATTTGGCTTAGTTTTCCTAATCACTGTTCATCTCAAAAGAAGTCAGATCAGGAACTCAAACAGGACAGAATCCTGGAGGGAAGAGCTGATGAAGAGGCCATGGAGGAGTGCTGCTTACTGGCTTGCTCCACATGGCTTGCTCAGCCTATTTTCTTATAGAACCCAGGACCACTGGCCCAGGGGTGGCCCCACCCACTATAGGCTGGGCTCTCCACCATTAATCCCTTACGGAGGCATTTTCTCAGTTGAGGCTCCTTTCTGTCCAGTGATTCTACCTTGTGTCAAACTGACATAAAACTATCCAGCACAAAGATCAACACTCCAGGTTATCCTTGGATCTCCACATACAAACATGGCATGCTACTGTGCCAACACACACACACACACACACACACACACACACTATACTATTAGAAGGCTGTCTTACCTGAAAAAAGCTTTAGTGCTGCCTCCCACCCCACTCCCCACCCTCAGGCGGACACTTTTGGAAACAACAGGCTATCAGCTGCATCTCCTCCCACTTACAGAGCAGTCTCTTCCAGCTCTCTCCTCTCCCCACCAGCAGACCCATCCCCCATGATACTGTGCTCTGTATGAGAAGACTGTCTCTCTCAACCAGCAGCTACTGCAAGGTAAGGCTGTCCTGTCCTCCACAAGAGTAGTACCTGCTGAGGGCCTGGTGCCCAGGACACTGATGCTGAGGAAAAGTGGCAGGTGAGAAAGCCCATTCTTACAGGATAAACAGAGTGGAGAGGGGGCAGGCTACCACTGCATTCCTCCACATTCCCTCCCCTCAACCCTTCTCAGGAATTCTGCATCACTTAGTGACTCTACAAATCAGCACTGAGAACTCAAGAGCTAGGGTCTGGGAAGAGCGCTCAATCAACAAAGTGCTCGGGCTGCTAGCTCCAAGACCTGAGTTTGATCCCCAGAATGTTAAAAGGCCAGGTGTGATGACACAGCTTATATAACCTGGGGAGGCGGAGGCCAGCACAAATGAACACCCAGCTTCAGCCATCATCAGTCAACAGCAGAAAGGGAGTCAGAGTAGAGGTGCCCTCCTGTGCCTTCCACACTCTGGGCAACACTGCCGGGGCATGGGGTGGGGGGTCAGCTTCTGCCTCTGCCTTCAGGACAGAGTTCTAATTACTTACTTGGAACACCAGGGCCCTCAGACTCCAGACTCCCAGCTGATTCCTGACTCAGTTCTGTTCCCACCTTGCCCACACAGACGCACACCACAGAGCAGTCCCAAGGGGGTGTCTGGTGTCTGAGGCTCTCTCCCCACTTCCACCACATCCTGCCCTCGCTGTGGGGCCTGTGCTCAAGTCATTCCCTCCGGAAAAGCATCTTTTCACCTTATCGTCCTGATATAAATACTCCTTCCTCAAAACCCAGCACACCACCCCCAGCCTCCAACAGGACTCTCAGCCCCCACTCTCTGTCTCACTGTGAGCAACTTCACACTGGATGGGCTCCGGGATTAGAGACAAGCAATGTTGCTGTGACAAGATACCTCACAAAAGCAACTCAAGGCACAGTTCATTCTGATTCACATTTCCAGGCACTCCATGAGGATGGGCAAGGCATGGCAGCAGGACAGCTGGTCACGTGGCACCCACAAGCAGGAAGCAAAGAGGAATGAATGCTGTGGCTACTCAGCTGGCTTTGTCGTATCTATTTAATCCAGGACCCCAGCCAATGGAATGGCGGCACCTACACTTGGGTGTCTTCACACCTCAAGGGAATCTAGAAACTCCCTCACAGATATAGTGAGGCCTTCCTCTTGGATGAGTCTAGATCTCGTCAAGTTGACAATCCACACTAACCACCAGAGTTCTCTCCTGGATGGCTTTTACCTCACCCACTTTTATCTTTGCACCTCACGGAGCATCCAGTATAGACTTTAGTGATGGTGAGGACTTGGGTGACCCTGCGGGGCTCCCAGAAGGCTACTTCTAGAAGTGAGTCATACCAGGTCAAGGAGAGGCTCATCTGTGCATACTCTATCAGCATGAAAGACTCCCACCACATGGGACCCTCTCTCTAAGATCTAGTACACAAAGGTCAAACGACCAATTTTTTTCCACAAACTTCAAGACTCCCCTAGGGCCAATGTGAAAAGTCGGTGACCTCAGAGTGAGCACCTGTCCTTATAAAAAACAGCTTCAGGGCAAGTGTCATTGTGAAACGAATATAATTTTGAAGTCCACCCAAAAGCTATCTGTTCACCCAGCTTTCCTTCTGACTCATTATCTGTACATGGTTTTAAAATCACAGTTCCTGCCATTGAGACGGTTCTGATAAAAAGCCAGATGCAGAGGCATGCTATATGCACTCCTACAGGAGATGGCAGACCGAGAATGGAGAATGCCAGGGGGCTAGACTAGCTGGCCTGGAGTGTGCACTATGGCAGAAACTGCCTCACAATAAAAAAAAAAAACAAAAAACACCGAACGGACTTCTAAAAGTTATCTTCTCTCTCTCTCTCTCTCTCTCAGACACACACACACACACACACACACACACACACACACACTCAGTCTCTCACTCACACACACACACACTAACTTTAGTTTTTGATTTGATTTTGTTTTAGTTTTGTTTTGTTTTGTTTTGTTTGGCTTTTGGTTTTTCAAGACAGGGTTTCTCTGTAGCTTTGGAGCCTGTCCTGGAACTGTCCAGCTCTTGTAGATGAGGCTGGCCTCGAACTTACAGAGATCTGCCTGCCTCTGCTTCCTGAGTGCTGGGATTAAAGGCATGCGCCACCGCCATGCTAACTTAACTTTACAAAATAGAATGAGAGTTCCCAGGTCAGTGCATTTTCTTACGAAAGGATAGGAATGGTTCTATTCTCAACGCTCCTCTTGGATGGGGGCTCTACTCCCATGCTTCAAAGAAAATCAGAAAGCAATGTTTGACCTCGGTCAAGAAGCCTCTGGAATCCCGCCCACCCCCATCAAACAAATGTTCCTCATTTGATCCAAACTCTTTCAATTACAAGCCTAAAAGAGACCAAGGACACCCCACTACCACCTATTCCCACTTTGATGAGACATTTAAAGCGGTTGCTTCAGTCATCCAGCCAAGCAGATGATTAACAAATGGTCACCAAGCCTGGACCACAGTTTGCTTGTGAGCATACCTTTGCTGGTCAGCCAGGCTCTACCTGTAACTCATTAGTAGACCAAGCCGGCCTTGAACTCATTATTAGTCCACCTGCCTCCTAAGTGCAGCCTCCACCATGGCTGGCCTCCATTCTCTTAAGGCAGCCTGCAACACTAGGGAGACAATCCAACTAAAGCCTTTGCCATTTGTTTCTATCTAAAAAATAATCTTGCGACCAGGGCAGCACCTCATTTAGCAGAGCACTCACTGAGCAAGCGAGAAGCCCAGGGTTCACGCCCCAGCACTTCATAAACTGCACATGGTGGCACTTGCCTATGATTCTAGCACTCCTACGGGGCTGGCAGGAGGATCAAGAATTCAAAGTTATCCTTTATACATAGGGAGTTCAAGGCCAGCCCGGGCTACATGGGATCCTACCCTCCCTTCTCTCACCCCACAAAATCATCACAAGCATTAACATCAAAAGAAAATGTTTCCAATGACTTCAGAAACAGATACTGAGTAGTGATGGCACCCCAACACCCCAATTTTCCCACCTCAGTAAACCCCTGCTCGAAGGGAGCTGTTTCAACCTTCACATTGACCTTTGTCTCTTAGGGGCATTAATTCTCTGACATATTTCATAGATTTGGTAAACTGAGGTCACACTTAGATACAGCCCAAGCCCATTCCCTTCCTGGTTCTGGTTCCAAGTTCATAATTCAGATTAGAAGCCAAGTGCTTGGACTCTTCAAGACTAGGATTGTAGCAGTCCATTCTTCCCAAGGTCCTCTCAGGTAACAGGTATGTCAACCCACCCAAGAGGATACACCAAAACTGTATCTTTTTTGCGGTTGTCCTTGCTGTTGCTCCAACTAGAATTCTGAGATGTAAAAGTGGCTTTGGGGCTCCGACAACCCAAGAATTTCCAGGCTTTCTGGCCAGACGTGAAGGCAGAGGAGAGGCAATATGCCAGCAAGCACTGACAAGCCATCCACACGGGCGTTCTTTCATTTCATTTATGGAATTCTGTATGGAAATCTTATTCAATATTTGCATGCTTACTTTCATACTAGAACAAGCTTTTACCTTCCATATCCCCTCAGAAACCTTAAGGCTACATACCGTGTTTTGCATTTGTTTCATAGTTTATGTTTATTTCATAAACTCAGACTTACCACTTAGCCCTTCAGCTCTGTGCCAAAGGCAGCAATTTAGTGTCTTCCCTTCCTCCCACAGGGAAGAAGCCTACTGCCAAAATACATTGGGCCACTCAAGCAAGGAAGGACTTGGAGGTAGACCCAGATCTTTGGACACTGTTCAGGAGCTCATTGCCTCTATAGAGCCAAACGGTTCACAGCCACTCAGTTATTCTAACTCACGAAGCTATGATCAACCTGCTACATACTGGGGTATGTTAAGATTGGTGAGCTTCTGCCTCAAACCTGACCCAAGGTCTACGAAAGGGGACTGATTCTTTACTGTCACCTGATCGCTAAAACTCTTCAGCCTTGAGAATATTTATTCCCCAGTCATCACATACTTTGCTCTCATCCATTCCCATTTGCAAATATTAAAAATATAAGCTGTTTAGTGGATACAGTCACAGCGCCAGTGTGATAGTAGCCTTCCTGTTGCTATGGCAGATGTCCGAGGTGAACAGCTTACAAGGAGGCAGTATTCATTATAGTTCCTGGTTTTGAGGCATTCAGTCCATGGTCTCTTAGTCCGCTATGTTAGACCTATGGTGAGGCAGAACATGACAGCAGAAAAAAAAAAAAAAAAACATGATGAAGCCAATCTGCTCACCTCGTGGTGCCTGGAAAATGATGAGCAAGAGAGGAGAGGCTGGAGTTTCAATCACTCCTTCCTGCAATGACCTAACTTTTCTCACTAAGCTCTGCCTCCCAGTTTCCCTGACCTCCCAACAGTACAAAAGGTTTCTATCAAACCTGAGACCTCAGAGACACAACAGATTTAAACGCTAGCAGCCAGAAACATCATCCTCTACAATGGCAGCAAAGGCTAAAAATAAGACCAAGCAAGGCCACATCTTCTCAAAGGAAACCTCATCACAACCACAAGGCTCAAGTGAGAACTTTCCTAAGGACAGCTTTTGAGCCAGTGCTAGCTACAGTAACCATTCTACATATAATAATTAGTAAAGATTCCAGTTGTGTGTTTCACATTACAAAGTGAAATGGAGAAAGGGCCACACTAATAATGAAGTCATGTTTAGGAACTATAAGGGATGCCATACATACCTTTTATTGGTCATTTATCTTTGGGTGTGCATGTGCTCACGCAGAATGCATCTGGGTACCACAGCACGCATACAAAAATCAGAGGACAACCTTGCCTGATTGAGCTCTGGTTTCTTGCTTGCAGTCGCATCAGGCTAGCTGGCCCCCAGACTTCTGAAGAGTCTCCTGTCTCCACCTTTCATCTTTAGACTGCTAGTATGACAGATGTGTGCTACCATTGTAGCTTTACGTGGGTTCTGGGGACCTGAACTTGGAACTTCCCACTTGCGTGACAAGTACTTTACCCATTGAGCCATCTCCTGTCTCCACCTTCCATCTTTAGACTGCTAGTATGACAGATGTGTGCTACCATTGTAGCTTTACGTGGGTTCTCGGGACCTGAACTTGGAACTTCCCGCTTGCGTGACAAGTACTTTACCCATTGAGCCATCTCTCCTAGCCATCATACACATCTTAACATAGTCTAAACGGAGCAATTTCTATCTCTAGGGGACATGTGGCTATGTCTAGAGACAACTTTAGCTGCCACAGGGAGCAAACGTGTCATTGTCATTTCTGTCACAGAGGACAAAAATGCTGCTAAACACTGCAATGCAGAGGACACCGCCACAGCAAGAACTGCTGTCTGACCCAAATGTCAGTGGTACCAGAAGTGAGAAGCCTGAGCCTAACAGCACCAGGAGAGATGGGCTGTAATCTTCCTGGCAGTGGCCTGCTCGGTCTGGACATAGCTGAATTTCCTATGTCCCAGGAGAGGTATGGAGGTAGAGAGGATGGCCCATTTGAAGGACCGACTGCATCCAGTACTAATTCTCAAGCCTACCATTCTGGTGCCTCTCCAGGCCTAAGAGGCACTTCCCAGGAAGCCTCTCAAAGCCTTATAGCATTTGCCTAGGAAAGAAGAGCAATGCTGTAGGCATTCACTGCTCCACACTGCCACCCACCAAAGTCTGGGGATTTCACAACCTTATTTTAATTCTCAAGCCCTATGATTCTAGTTAGTTGACAAGAGCATAGGCACAGACACTTCGCTTTGAATTCTAAACTCTGTTTCGCAAAAATGTGCCAAGCAAAAAAAAGGAGAAAAAAAACAGCTAAAAAAATCATGACCTCAAATATATGCAATATACTTATAAAGATTTTTGTATTCCCGTTGTTCTTGGCAACCATACACCAGCCCATCACCTTGGCTTTTAGGGTGGATCAAGTACTACACCAACTGCTTTATGGACTGAGAAAGCACATGATTGCCTTGCCAGTCGAAAGACATTCTCCTTTGGCTCTAGCTGATTCACAGCTCTAAAGACAGGGCTTTCCAGAGAGGCAGACCACGCGGGCACGTACACCAACAGTCTCTAGGACCAGAGTGCAGGAGCTGTTTAAAAAAAAAAAAAAAATCTAACTCACCAGGCTGCAGAACAGACTTAACATTCTAGACCCGGTTACAAATTCATCATTATACATTCTCTTTAGAAGACAGTCATGAAGACTGAACCACCGGCTCAGCAACGCCACATATGGGAGCTCCAATCTCTCTATCATACGATACCAAGGAATCTCCAGACAACAAGCTGCAACAGTGTGGCTATGCTCCAAGTGACAGAGGACTCCCAGAAGAGAAGGGCGAGGTCCCTGCTAAGGCTGAGGGAAACAGCATGTGTGAATGCCGCTAAGTAGAGGCTAAAGGGCTTAGCACATTTCCTTTGCCTCCAAGAAAAAAGAAAACACCTCCGCTCACCTCAAATTTCCTAGCACATCCATCATCCGCAAAGCAAATGAGCGGACCCAGAGAGCACTGGGAGCGCAGATCACTAGTTACTGAACTCTCTGAGAGCCTCCACAGACACCCACATGCTGGCACTTGGCAACAGAGAGTTAATGTCCTGGGGCCAAGGCTGCCTCTCAGCACGTTCAAATGTGAAATCATAATAAGGACACTGAGGGATTTAGTCAGGAGCCCTCCCCTCCACCATCAGATGGAATGGCAAAAATGCAGGGTGCTGGGAGCCAGGACAATTTCATTTTCCTCCTAACCACGCAAAGAATTTGCATTTAAAATGAGCATCTCATCAGCCTTCCAAGAATGCTCATCACTGGCTGCTAGCATTAGCAGGAATAAAAGTGATGTCATGCTACCCTGCATTTCTCATTATTGCAACCAAGGTATCTTGCAGGCCATAGGACTCTGCTACGTAGCTCCATCCTGCACGGCGGGTGCCAGAGCAACACGCAAAGTGGAATCAAATGAATAAAAGAGAACAAGGCGACAACACTGCTGAGGAATCAGGCTTTACTTGCTCTACCATGTCACAAGGACAAGCTAAGTGGCATCAGGAAACAAGAGATGCCTAAGAAAATCAAAGTGGAAGCCAACAGGAGGGTGAACTTTGAAGCCTGTCATTTCTTTTTTTTTTTTTTTTTTTTTTTTTTTGGTTCTTTTTTTTTTTTTAATTTATTCATTTATTTTTGTTAAAAGCAAAGTTTACATTTACTCCCCTTGTTCCCGGCCCTCCCGCTC
>JAQHUG010000010.1:6936958-7001200 GCA_028555095.1 Dicrostonyx torquatus
GGTCTCTCAGTCAGTCCCCTCTGGCAGTCACATTCATAGAGTCCAGTTAGGTCATTTGCTCATTCAGTCTCGGTCCAGCTGAATTTGATGAGCAAGCCTGTCATTTCTTCAGCAGCTATTAGCTGCATGACAACCAGCAGTGCAAACACTGGAAGCCTTCCCTGGGCAGCTGTTGGGTGGTGGGGGCAGTGTGAGGTCACCCAGTTAGGAAGGCAATGGTGACAAACACTGGTAAGATCCCTAAGTTAACATCAGTGGTGCTTGGAATCCTATCTAAGAAGCAGAACTGAGTGTGTGTGTGTGTGTGTGTGTGTGTGTGTGTGTGTGTGTGAGAGAGAGAGAGAGAGAGAGAGAGAGAGAGAGAGAGAGAGCGCACGTGCGCGCGTGCATGTTCATGTAGATGTGTTTGCAATGTCACAACTGTATGCATGCGTGTAGATGCCTGAGGTAAGCTTTCCATGTTATTCTTCAGTGACTACCCTTGTCTTCTGTGACAGGGTCTCTCTCTGGTCTGGGGCTTTCAGATTTGTCTCGGCTGGCTGGCCAGCGAGCCACAGAGATCTGCCTGTCTTTGCTTTCCCAGCTCTAGGGTTCCAAGTACACACCACCATGCCTCGTTTTTCCCGTGAGTTCTGAGTGCTTGTGTGGGCAGCACTTTACTGATTGAAACAGCTTGACTTTTGAACTTGACTTTTGAAGGAAGAGGGACAGATGCAAGAGGAGAGCGCTAGGGCATTTTTCTCAACTCCTTGGTTCTTAGGGGTCGGGGAAAGAGGAAGTCAATGGGTGGTTACTCCACACCAGGGTGGTTTGTAAGTTTATTAAATACCGAAGAGCCTTTTCTCTTCTCCACTCACTAATAAAGTTGGAGGGTGAGGAGGAACACACAAAGGCCTCAAGAGAGGTCCAGAGAACTGTCAGAGCTGTGGGACTGGAGACAGGCAGGGGTCACCTCTACCCTAGAGGAATCTACAGGGTTCTCATGCCACAGCCACCCCACTAACCTGTGTGATACAGGGGACTTACTAGGGGACCATCAGTAGTTTAAGTGCCTCCTCCCACGCCCTCTGCCTAGTGGAGGCTGCTCTGCGCTATGGCCAGGAAAGGTTTCACTAGAGCGAGCTAGCTAGCTTTCTTAACAGGAGCATTCTAGTTAAGAATGAGCCATAAGGCCTTCCAAGGAGAAAAGAGAACTCTCCAGAGGGTGTTGGTCCAGTCTGCGGCCTCCATGTGGTTCCCATTCCCACCATGGCTGTGCACCAGGTTCATCTTCTGGAAGGAAAGCCTATCCCAGCTGACAAGAGCTACACCCATAGCTCAGGAACATTTGCTCCTGCTCAGAACTCTGATCCAGTCTCCAGCAACTCTTCTTCAAAACAGACTGTGCCCTCTAGCTAAGCAAACTCTCCTTGCAACCCTAAGGTACGATACTACCAGATATTTACCAGAGTCTACCAGATACTTCCAGAGTCATCATCTAGAGCTGGCAAGGTCCACCCTGGGAATCTAGACCCTCACATATGGGGAAGATAAGTCAATGGCTGAAACCAGGAACCCAGTGAGTGGGCAGTGCTGGTTTCCAAAACACAGGGCCTTAACAACCTTCCAGCTAGCTCCCTTGGGTGAACAGCCCAGAGGATGTTTGGTAAGCCCAGGCTGGTGGCCAGCTATGAAGCACAGAGCCCAGGCCCACCGCCTAGTCCTTTCCTGGAGGCTGCCATGCAATGATTTACCACGAAGTTGCAGCAAGTGTCACCCTAGTGTCATTCAGTTTATCTAAAAAACAAACAAACAAAACTCACCACTAAACAGAAAAATGCAGACACAGTCCTTCATCTTGACAGCCACAAAGAAACGTTGCGTGTAGGGCTGCCATGCACCTCAGTAAAGAGCTTGTTTCACTGTATGACGCCCTGGATTCAAGCCCCAGTACTACATAAAACCCAGGCATAGTGGCATATGCCTATAATCCCAGCACTTGGGAGGGAAGGGAAGAAAACTGTGACTACATAGCGAGTTTGAAGCCAGCCTTGGTTACATAAGATAGACTGACTGACGGGAGGTGTGAGGGCAGGGGCTAAGTGCCCTGGGCTACATCAGCAGCCTGGACAGAATCTGCCAACACTTACACTTTTCTCTGCTGATTGAGTCACTCTTGAGCCAGCAAAAATGTCCTGCAGAGTTGTGTAGTCTTTCCCCCTGTGTAGAGACCACTGTACCTGGTTGTTTGTTCTCAGCCTCCCTTTAATTCTTTAGACGGTCTTGCAGAAATGGTCTCCCTCGCCACCAGCCAGACTCAGTGTGTCTTGTTCCTTCTATCATCCTAGGGCCTGGGGCAAACTGAGCCCACAGTGGTCTCTCTGCAACTATTTACTCAATCATTGAGTATACTGGAAAATGCAGAGCAAACATACTGGAAATTCCTTCCCTGGGGATAAGCCCACCACATCAAAAGGCATAGAGATTATCCATATTAGCTACAGTCAGAGTTGAAGTTAGGGAAACTACCCCAATGCCCATGTACAGGACAGTGCTACGGTTGGAACATGAAATGCCCTCATAGGCTCATGCGGTTCCTGTTGTTTTTAAAAACGTATTATTTATTTTAGGGGTGTGGTGTTTTCCCTGCACGTGTGTCTGTGCATTATATGCGTGCAGTGCCTGCAAAGGCCAGAAAAAGGCATCAGATCCCGAGACCAGAGTTACAAGCGGCCAGACGCTGGGAACAAGCCTGGGTCCTCTAGAAGAGCAGGCTGTACTATTAATTGTCCAGTCAGCTCTCCAACTCATGTATTTTAACATTTTGGTCCTGTGTTTGGGAAGGCTGTGGAGGAAGTAAGTCACTGGGAGCAAGCCTTGAGGCTTCCCAGCCTGGCCCCACTTCCCATGCACCCTTGGATTCCTGAACATAGGGTACAATGTGACCTGTCTACCTCCTACTCCAGCTGCTGCCATGACAGAAAGTAGCCTCCGGGACTGTGAGGCAGCATGGAACTTCCTACTTCTTTTTGAGACAGGGTCTCACTATGTAGCTCTGACTGTCCTGAACTCTCTATGTAGACCAGGCTGGCCTTGAACTCAGAGATCCTCCTGCCTAACAAGTACTGGGAGGTATGCGCCACCAGTCCAGGCTTCAAATATTTCTTCTTTAAGCTGCTTCTTGACCGATGCTGGGTCACAGTGACAAGAAGGGCAACTGACAGAGATGAACTATGAATGATGTAAAGGAAAGGGACATACGGGCGAGACAGACAGACCTACAGCCCTCATAATTAAGGCAGACAGGGCCCCTAAATATTATCCTGGGAAAAAACAACCAGAAGCAGAAAGATTTGGTCAGTCTAGTCATCAAACATCAAGCCAATGGCTCTGGGAGAAGATACCACCATCACTGGTAGGGACCACTGCAGTCTGCTCCCGTTTTCCCTCCTGATCTGTATGCAGGATGCCAGGATCTATTAAGTTCTACATCTGAAAACTTTTCTGTGCTCATTTGTATCTCTCAAATGTTACATATATTTATTTATTTTATAGTATGTGTATGTGCCTGCATGTATGTATGTGCAGCACATGTGTGCAGTGCCAGAGGGAGTCAGAGGAAGGCACCAGATCTTGACTTACAGACAGTTACTAGATGACAGCTGGGAACAGTACCTGTGTCCTCTGCAAGAGCAGTAAGTGTTCTTCACTGCTGGGTCATCTCTCCAGACCCCAAGTCTTAAACCAAATTTCTCTCTCTAAGAGGACAGAGTAACAGCAACAGCCTATCAGCTTAGTCCACAGCTTAGCACCTAAGATAGTCATATAGTCTTAGGCCAAGCATGATTTGATGATCATGAACTAGGATAGAACCATAGGGAGCAGAGGAAGGAAGAAAGAAAAATGGAGCCTTTCCTGGACACCTAAGACTCAACCCAGAAACCTTCAGGTTTGCACCTCCCTTAGAGCTGATGGGCCGAAAGAGACAAGACTTAACTGGATCATTATGTTAACTGAGAAGTAGACCCAGATCTGTGCAGCCAGGCACACCTGTGCACACTCATTTGCAGACTGATGGGTACACGTGTACACACATGTATTCCTACCTCCAACCCTGCCAATGTCTTCACAATTGTATACTCATATCATGAGCCAGAAGAAGAGTATAAAGGTATACAGATGCTGGGATCTCAAATGTGTCATCCTATTAAATAAGGTACTGATATTTCACCATCTTTTATTATTCTACTTGTTTCTGCCCTATGAGAAAGACCAGATTAACTGATTTCATAATTCACTTTTTCAAGGAAACTAGAGTTCACCACTTTCCGATTGTAACTCAAGCTGTGTGGGTCAACAAACCTCGGGAATTATGGTGTCACTATTATGGCCTTCTTTCATGTTCATCAGTCACAAGACAGAAGGAACAGAAGTGACAGAGGACTGCATAGCCTGAAGAACCTCAGGATGACAGGCCATCCCAACCATGCACCACCCTAAAGTTACTGTCTGCAGGATCTCTCCACCTCCTAAAGGCCAAGACATCCCATAAATGGCACCAAATAACATGACCAGGGCTGGAAAGATGGCCCGCTGCGTAAAATGCTTGCAGCTGTAAATATGAGGACCTGAGTTTGGATTCCCAGTTATGGTAATTGGAATGTAATTGGCCCCATGAACTTATAGGGAGTGGCACTATTAGGAGAAATGGCTTTGTTGGAGGAAGTGTGTCACAGTGGGGTGGGCTTTGAGGTTTCCTATGCTCAATATACTGCCCAGTTTCACAGCACACTTCCTGTAACCTTCTGATCAAGACATAGCCAGAACCATGTCTGCTTGAGCGCCTCCATGCTCCCTGCCGTGATGATAAGCAGCAGAACCTGGCAGCTTCAGCCACATGGTTCTGGAGTTACGGAAAGAAGAAAGAGGATGGAATTTGCTCCCGAGACTAAGGAAAGCTGCTGAGGCCAGGCATGTGTCAGGAGTGTCTCTGAATGGAGGCCTAGAGAGGTCATTGCATGAAGTTGTAAAGGTAGAGACTGGATAGTCTTGGAGAATCCAAGATGTTGGAGATGCCAGAGCCATGAGATACCTGCAGAGGAGAGCTGCTAACAGAGTGGAACCAGCACAAGAGAGAGAAGTGTGTTGCAGTCAACAAAGATGAACAGAGTTGGAGGTCTGAAGACCATTTTGACATCAGACATAGAGATGCAGAGTTTGGAGTTTGCCCAGCTGGTTTTCGGTATTGTTCTGATCCAGTGTTTCCTACCTATGCTCCCTTCCCTACATTTTGGAATGGTAATATATATTCTATGTCACTATATTTTGGGAATATGTGATTTGTTTTTTATTTTGATTATATAGGGGATTACAGTTAACAGATGGCACTGATTTAAGAAGAGACTTTGAACTTTTAAAGACTTTGAGACTGTGATAGACTATGGGAACTTTTGAAGTTGGATTAATTGCATTTTGCATTATGCATTATGGTATTGTTAAAAAGAACTTATGAGGGCCAGGGGATGGAATGTGATTTGGTTAGTTTGAATACCACTGGCCCACATAAGTTGATAGGGAATGGCACTATTAGGAGGTATCATTTTGTTGGAGAAGGTATGGCCTTGTTGGAGAAAATGTGTCACTGTGGGGTGGGCTTTGAGGTTTCCTATGCTCAACATACTTCCCAATGTCACAATCCACTTCCTGTTGCCTTCTGATCAAGATATAGACAACACCATGTCTGCCTGAACACCACCATGCTCCCCGCCATGATAATAATGGACTAAACATTTGACACTGTAAGCCATCCCCTCAGTTAAATGTTTTCCTCTATCAGAGTTGCTGTGGTCATGGTGTCTCTTCACAGCAAGAGAAACCCTAAGGCCCCGGCATTTTAAAAAGTCTGACTGAACTGACGATCTCCAGGTTCAGCGAGAGACCCTGCCCCAGAAAATAAAGGTGCAGAGCTATTGAAGACACTGGACATTGACCTTTGGCCTCCACATACATACACACACATACACACACACACATACTCATGCATCTGTTCACATACAAAACCCAAGATACAAACCCAGCTAACCAGGCCATTGTCTTCAACCCACAGTCCATCCCCACTTGATAATTATAAATCAGAAATACACTAAGAACCAGGCCCCTAACATGAATGATCCAAAGCTTGTTTCTTTTTTAAGGTGTATTTTTATCTTTATGCATCTATGGCCATGCGTGGAGGAGGTATGTGCATGTGTGATGCAGGTGCCTGTGGAGTCCAGGAAAAGGCAGGCAGTTCTGAGCCACTTAATGTGAGTACTGGGAACTGAACTCAAGCAGCAGAATGACCTCGCCTGACATACAGCACGGAGGGACACTGGGAAAAGGTCCAGGCACAAGAGCCAGCTTTGTCTCCATTTTCGCCATCACTGCATAAGCTCTTACTGTGACCAAGATGCCAGCATGGTTGCAGAGAAACAGTTGACCCATAAAGGCGCCATTGTTGACTCATTCAGGCAAGATTTCCACATTGCAGGGCAGGGAAGCCAAGGCCAACTACACTAGGTAAGAAACAGTGGGACAGACATGACTGTCACACTATCACTGAGAGGAACTGCTTTTTCCGCTTTTCTGGCAAAGTCACTTTCAAATTCCAGATGCTAAATTTTCCAAGCATGGATAATGAATGACACAAGAGAATCCATTTGAGCTCCGACAGGCCATACAAAAGAAAAACACAACCGGAACCTACCTGATCAGGTGTAACCACAATGAGGGAGAGGCTGCTGGAGGCCAAGTGGTAAAGTAGAGAAAAGGTGACTTGGCCACCATCCCTCGTCACCCTTCAACTGCCAACACACTCCCACACATACAAACACACGCACACATACTCACATACACATGCACACACCCCACACACAAACACACACAATGCACACACAACACACACGAGCGAGTGTTCACCTATACACACTCCTATACACTTTCCCTTTGTCAGGCCCCTCAGCACATCAGAGCTCTACAGTCAAGAAGTTGGGCAGTGGTGGTACACACCTTTAATCCGAGTAGTCAGGGAGGCAGAGGCAAGCAAATCTCTGTGAGTTCTAGGCCAACCTGACCAAGTATGAGAAACCCTGTCCTGAGAAACAAATATAATTTTAAAAAAAGAAGGGAAAAGAAAAAGTTGCCGTGGCCATGGTGTCTCTTCACAGCAATGGAAACCCTAACTAAGACTGTGTCCATCGACAGAGAAATGGATAAAGAAAATGGAGTATATATACATGATCATTTTTTTCCAACTATCAAGAATGAAGTCATAGTGCTTGCAGGAAAATGGGGACAACTGAAGATACTATTAAGTGACTTAAGTCAATCGTAGGAACACAAGTATCACACTTCCTGCCATTTGTGTGTTCTAGACTAAATAGATAGACAAAAATCATATATGTACAATGGGCAGATAAACAGATGTGAAATCATCTGGGGAAGAAAGAAGGCAAATGGGAGAAGAGGAGGGTAGCGAAGTATGGGGCGTGCTTAAAATACATACCAATTTACATATAAACTGGAATATATAGCTCATGACTGTGAACAAACCCTGCTGTGCTGAACTATTTGCCTTCCCCCATTCCTGCTGAAGCTCTAATCCTATGTGGGATGCTGGGAGATGAAGTGTCTAATAGGAAGTTCAGATGGGACTAGGAAGATGAGGGACATCCAATAATTAGTGTCTTACATTAAAAGGCGGATGAGATTGCCTAAGTATATGCTGCCTCTGTCACAGGAGGCCACAGGAAGCAAGTGGTTTGCAGGCCAACAACAGGGCCCTCACTAGAGGCATGCACCTGCACTCTGACCTGACCTTAGAGAGTCCATTCTCTGGAGCCATGAGGAAATACATTTCTGCTGTCATGTCCATGGGGTTTTGTTATAGGAGGCTGAGCTGACTAATACAGACCCCAGGAAGGCTGCCCTTGATCTGGGCAGACAACACCAAGGGCAAGTGAGACAGGAAAGCAGGCATTCACAGGCTGTGAAAATTAGCCAGTCATGCACAATGTCCAACTGTCAGGTCCTTTCCCATGCTCCAGCTGGCTAAGTGCCAGCATATCAGAGAGCCCAGTATTACAGAAGGAAAGAGCTAGAAATAAGTAAGTCGCTCAGCAGTACCAGAGTTGGTCCAAAAACCCTTGACCGTGTGTGCTCTCCCAGGGAGCTCAGAGCCTAGTAGGCCTCGATAATCTAAACTTAGCTAGAGAAAGAATCTGCTCGGTTCTGCCTGTCTCCTGCATGGCCCAGTCAGTGTCACTACCTCCTTTGGCAATAACTTGTCTTGGGAGTGCTATAAATACCACCTGAGTGATGAATACCAGGAACAGTTTCAGGGTTTCCAGGCTCTGGCTTTGTAGTAGGGGTGTCAAATTCAGAGTCTCCTGCACAAGATGCCGACCCAGAGAACACATCAATCTCCTGGGGCCACACCCTGCCGTAGCTCTACTGATCCACACTGCTAGCAGGTAGGAAGCTATGGGGCAGAAGGCCGAGATGACAGCAAAGGATAGAGACTGGGGAGACAACCAAGGAGACAACCTGAGTTTGAAACCCAGAGTCTATGTGCATTCGCTCATTCATTTGTTTGTTTGTTTGCAGTAGGGTCTCACTATGTAGTCAAGGCTGGTCTGGAACTCACTACATAGACACAGCCTACTCAGTACTCACAGAGATCCACCTGTCTACTTCCTGAGTGCTGGGATTAAAGGCACGGCCCACCACGTCCAGTTAGAATCTTCACGGTTTTGGTTTGGTTCAGGCTGGACTGTTTTTTTTAAAGCTGGCAATGGCAGTACAGATTCCAGTCCTATAGAAAGAAAGAAAACAGGCAGATTCCTGGGGCTCACTGACCAGGCCAATGAGAGGCCTGGTCAATCCCCAAAAGGGTGGCTGACATCTGAACTACAACACCTGCGATGTCCTCTGGCCTCGTATGTGACATGCATGTGCACTCGAAAAACTCAAAAAGGACAAAAGGAGTTTCAGTCCTCTGAGACTACTAGAACTAATTTAGAGCTTTGAATGGAGAAGCCACAGGAGTGAAGACAGACCGGGGGTTATTACATCTCCCCCGTGGCAGTGCCCAAGGGATGCTGAATAGGTGTTTATGGAATTAACTTAAGCTCTGAAGGTTTAAGGGTCTGGGTTTGCTTCCCTGATATGGAAACAGAGGTGAGATGGAAGAGGGGGTGGGCTCTGCAGATGGGCCCTAGGAAACTCAGTATGAGGAAAGAGACCAGGAGGCATGGCCCAGGAGGAAGGCCAACACATAGAAGCCAGAGGTAACCCAGAGAAAAGGGGCCAGGAGGGTGTTAACCAGTTAATCTCAAAGGGCACCTATGAACCCAAGAGGAGGTCTAGACACCCAAGGGCTGTGGGAAGCCTTCCAGAAGGTGCTCTAGTGCAGGAGCCACTGTAGGAACCTGAGAAGGGACCAGAGGCACAGGCCACTCTAAATTTATCCAGGGACACCTCCCAACCAATCATTCCCTGTACAGCTACAGGCACATCTGTAACAACCTCTGCCAGCCTGACCTTACAGAACCTTCCTATCTGTGTCTTTGTGCCTTCAGGATCTCCTCTCTCCTACTGGCTGTCTGATATTGTCATGTCCCTGGTAGGACCTGCACTTCCATGAGCCCCTTTCCAAGGTCCTCATCATGTCACCTCCTTATGAGAAGACATCCTGCCTCATAAATAGCAGCCTTTCCTTTCCTGATCAAATCCCAGCCTACTGAGACACACATAGCGAGGGCTTTCTGGTCCACACTTCCTGATTCAGAGCCTGTAAGTAAAGTGATGAGTTCAGTAAGGGGTGTCATCCTGCAAGGCTGAAACTAAAGAGATTTTTATTTTTCTTTAAAGGGGTTGACAAGATATCTCAGTGGGTAAATGCTCTTGTCACACAAACCTGATGACCTGCATTCAATCCCCAGAGCCCATGTAAAGGCAGAAGGAGAGAAGCAATTGCACAGAGTTGTCTTCAGACTTCCACACAGGACCTGGCGCATGCACCCGCCCACCCCACCTCCACACACAACAGTAATAGCAAAAGTCAAACTGTGACGCTCTTTTTCTCCCTCCTTTACTCAAGTTCCTTGCATTCCATAACAGAACTAATCACACACATGCACACACACACATACAGCACATGCATGTGCACACACACACACACTCACACTCACATACACCACTACATCAATTATCCCCTCAATATGTCTTTGCTGTCAGATGCTTCACAGAACGCAAAAGGGAAGAATGCGTCCTGCACAGGGGCCTAGACAGAAAGAAAAACACCAGTTTCATGACTCCTCACCAGCAGTTAGTCAGAGGGAGGCGGAACCCTGGGAATAATGCCCTGCAATTCCTCCCAAGCCATTTCCTCAAGTCCCCATCCCAGAACAGTCCTTCCTAGGCTGTTCTGAGTCACTCCTCAGACTGAGGGAAGCCAACTTTCCAGACACGGAGCCAAACCTTTAATGTTGAAGCCTCTATCATCCCCATGGTGTCTCATGCCCCTAGAAGCAAGATGAAGTCCACAGTAACAAGTCAGAAGAGGGCTGGAGGGGGGGACAGTGGTGGTGGAAGGGCGTATGCACCCAACTTCCTGAGGAGGCATCCACCAGAAACGCCACACCTAATGACCACATCTGGTCATCTACCTCATGAAGATGTTCCCACCCAGCATCATGCAGGCTGCCTGACCAAAGACTCACAGTCCTGAAGAGTCAGGTCCCCAGATATCTCTCATTCCAGTCTAGTCACCTGACCCTGTAGAGAACCTAGACACCAGAGTCATCCGACAACACAGCATTACAGCCCACACTCCCCAGTACATAGAGACGGCAGCTGAAGCCCACCCTCAGAGGCCCAAGGGCCCCTTCTGTCTTCTCTTTTGCACAAACATTTCCAGGGACATCGGTAGAAAGGGAACATCCAGCGTATAAGCAGACTTGAGTCAGTAAATTGTACAGTCCCTCAGAGACTAGAAAGGCCAAACCAAGCCACAAATTGTTAGGTCTTCAAAACCCCAACAGAAAGTGTATCTGCCCCTGTTCTGGGAGAACCTGGTATGCACCCACCTCCTCTGGCTCGCAGAGGCCCTCTGGGCAGGACATCCACTCAGCCCCCACCAGCTGCTGCGGGGGTCAGCGCCTGGCAGCCATGGATGGGGGCTGGGGGGGGGGGTAGCAGCCAACAGCTGATGATTTCCACCTTCCTCCCAGAAGCAACAAGAAAGGGCTCAGGCTTCAAACCTCAGGGTATCATTTTCTAGACTCCAAAATACTGAGGAGAATGAAGCAGCCAGCACATTAGCCTCAGACCCTGAACCAAAGGAGAGTGAGACCGGGCGGTGGTGGCGCACACTTTTAATCCCAGCACTCAGGAGGCAGAGGCAGGTGGATCTTTGTGAGTTCGAGACCAGCCTGGTCTACAAGAGCTAGTTCCAGGACAGACTCCAAAGCCACAGAGAAACCCTGTCTCGAAAAACAAAACAAAACAAAGGAGAGTGAGCTAGAGGAGCCATGGCCCACAGGAAGCACAGGAAACCGGGTGACTCGAGTCGGGCCTGCCTCACTCAACACAGACGACTTTGAATCTGACTGAAGACACCACCATAAAAATAAATAAAATAACTTTCAGGACAGTTATTGCTACTCGGGGTGGGGGGGTGGCTTGGAATCAAAGTTCAATTATTCACACTCAATAAGCCACCTCCTAGCTGCTGGCACTCTCGGTTGGTCAACAGAATAAACCACAGCCAGAAGAAGAGCCACAGCAGCCTGCCCGTCAGAACCTCCCTCCCTGGGTCTCTGCAGCAGTCAGGTACCAAGGCACCTGCACAGAAATAAAGGACCCCATGTTAGAGCCCCTACTCTCACACCTGCCAAAACATAGATCATTTTGTTACAGAAGGAGAAGGTGGGTGTGAAAAGACAGGCGCAAGATTAACATATGAAAGACCACAGTCAGCAGAGAGACACTGAGAGCCCATCCCTACCTGGACTACACATAGCAAACAGAGCATGTGCAAGGGCATTGAGGGAGGAGCTGGGGGCTTTGAAAGTGGTCTACAAAGGAGCACAACTCGTGTGTCCTGTGCTTTTAAGCAGCAGCTATCTGCCCAGCTCCCCAGCCCACTTCCAGCCTCAGGAGAGCCCTTTTCCTTTCTTTCCAAAAACTGCCTTTGTTTCTATAGCTATCCTCATACCCCTGTCCAATGTTTTGTTCTGAGACACAAGGAGCCAGCGGTCTCAGCAACTACTCTCGAGATTCCAAACCATGCCCTAACCAGTGGATCAGCAGATACTTAAATATATGAAGACATAATCAACATAATGGGTTTTCAATATTCAATATTTGATAGTGTCAAATTACTTCAGGCCCTCTCTGCCATCAAGTCTACTCCTCTTCCAAGATCCATCCAATTAACTATGAACCTTTCACTGACGGGCTAGTTGGCACTCACTGGTGCACTGTGCAGGTCTGGAGAGTAGAACTGTAAGGCTAGTTAGACTTGAATGTCAGGCCAGTCACTCAGTAAGTATGATCCACCTAAGTTTGGAACATCATTTATAGTTTAAAGATAATTCACTGCTTATCAGTTTATTTAAGTCTAGCTGGGCATCCTGAGTTATGTGGCAATCTCCAGTCAACATCACAGCAGAGAAAAATCCTGATGCCTGGGAACAGCTGGAACAATCTGCCAGTCCCCAGCTGTCAGCTCATTCTACACAGATTAACAGTACTCTGTGCCCGCCCCTCTGGATAAGAAGACAGGAAATGGTCAGGTGGTTGGCCTCCATATGGTAAGCAAGGTCCATTCTTCCCTACTTAACATGGTTGACCAAGTATCTGCACAGGGACTGAACAGAGGTCTCAGCAGTAAAGAATGGTTACAGCTCTTGCAGAAGACTTGAGTTCAGTTCCCGGTACCCACACTGAGTGGCTCGCTACAGCCTGTAGCTCAAGTTCCTAGCCTTTTTCATGGGCACCTATACTCACACATACCACAGACACACACAACCATACTCTTAACTAAAACTCAAAATAATTGAAAGATCCCCAAATGACTAAAGAGACCTAGCCATAGTTTAATGGGTCACAATTGAAAACTTTTATTTACTTATTTTCTCTAAATGTGGCAACAGTGGTAATTAGTACTCAGAGGACAGCAGCTTTGACCCTGCAGTCAAGGCTCTGATAAAGAAGATGACATGCAGCAACTTCTAAACGCTCCTGCCTTCTGTCCCACCTTCTTCCTTACTAGCATCTAGTCCAACCCCAAAGCTTCTGGCCAGGGAAGAATAGGGGGAAAGCACTCTACTGCCAGGACCACAAATGACAAAGATTATGCCAAGAAGCAAACGGAGTCTGGCATGAAGCTTTAACAAGGCTGCTTCTGAAGGACCAGCACCTACACAGGCCCCACTCGCCACTCTCCTGGGTCCTGCCTCCGAAGACTTGTTATATCCCAAAGCTTCCACTGAGAAATTAAGCTGCTTTGCTTTAGGTCTTGAAAGTAAATGCTCTCTGACTATTATGTTTTTCTATTACTGAGGAGTTTAAAACGCTGCATTCACTATTTTATATTAAAATCAGTTATCACTTTTCCTATACATCAAAAGCCAATTTTCCATCAAAATGGGAAAGCTGAGACATCACTAAAGAATGCAAAAGAAGCCAGTTGTCTGGTAAAATAAAGCCCTCTCTTTGAAGAGAAAAGGGGCCTCTGGACAGATAATGGAGAAGCTGGAAACAAATACTCTTGTCTTAGTCATCTTCTAAAGTGACAAATTAGGTCAGAACTTTGGGTTGTAGTGTGAAACTTTGAAAATGCTCTTGGATAGATCTGTGACAAAAGCCCCCTTCCTATTGTTTTGTTACTCAGTTAAATGACTGGACTGGGAAAAATAGAAAACAAATTCCTCAGTATTTTTTTAAGATTTATTTTGTGTGTGTGTGTGTATATACACACATGTGTACACATGTGCACACACATGTACTTGAGCGCAGTTGCACACAGAGGTCAGAAAATAGCATCAGGGCAGGGAGATGGTGGTGTATGCCTTTAATTCCAGCACTCAGGAGGCAGAGGCAGGTGGGTATCTTTGAGTTTGAAGCCAGCCTGGTCTACATAGGGAGTTCCAAGACAGCCAGGGCTACATGGAGAAATCCTGTCTTGCCTCCTCCAACCCCCTTAGTGGTTTTTCCTTCTCGGGGGCCTGTATTTACACAAGTCAAATAAACGGTACTTGAGGTTGTGTGTACATACCTGTATACATGTACACATGTGTAAATCACTACTTGCTCTTTCTCCTCCCTAAGTGTCGTGAATGTGCTGTGCCTGTGTGTGGATGCATGCTTTTTCATGTGTGGTCACACATGGCAGTGGGGGTGTATGTGTATGCAAGTATAGACGGAGGACAGGATCATCCTTCATTGCTCTTCCATCTTATTCACCGAGACAGGTCTCTCAATCAAACCCAGAACTCACTGATATGGGTAGTCTTGTTAGCCAGCTTGCTCTGGGGATTCTGTCTACACCTTCTGAGACTGGAATTACATGCAGACTGCCACACCCACCCAGCATTCACATAGGCTTCTGGGGATCCAAACTCTGGCCCTCATGCTATCTAGTTTGTACTTAATCATTTGAGCCATCTCCCCAACCCCACTGCTTATTCTTAAATAGGTCTATGGAAACATGAGGCTCTTAGTTTTCTAGCACAATGCATCATGGGATCAACTCCGGCATCTTTGGCCCATATATCCCAATGGCTTAGAGGGTGTGTGGACATTTTTAATGCAAATGAAAGGCCTCCAGATGTAGAGCTAGGGCCTGCACTTTGATGAAGGTACAAGCGACTCCAAAGCACAATCAAAGCTGAGATCTACTGCTTCTCTGGAGACTTGTGGTCTCCCTTGGAGGTACAGCTGCCCCAAACGATTCAAGTTATCCAATTCTTTTCCCAAGGGTGTATTTGTTCAACCAAGACTCTCTGACCCTGATATCTACAGTCTGGCATTCTCTTGTTCTAGAATTACACCTGTACAGCTGACACTGGGCACCCCTCCCAGTAGCTTCCAGAGCAGGAGAAATAACAATTACAACTGTATACAAGCAAAGATCCCGGTTCTGTGTACTTTTAGTTTGTCACCAAGACCTAGTAGAACTCAATCAACTAAAAAACACACACAAAACCACTAAAGACAGGCAAGGCTGCACAATGTCACTTCCCCTTAGCAGCATCCAACAGGCATGCAACCCGGCAGCAGCTGCCTCTGGGTCTAGTCTACAGGTTATTAGACATGAAACGAAACGCAGGCTTATTAGGAGGCTAACCTTGCTTCGGATCTTTTGTTAAGAAAGTCACACACAATGTTTAGCTCCTTAGCCAGTAATTACTGGCAGATTACTTCAAGGCAACTCACAACTGGCAAGACCCGTGAGTGAACAGGGACCTGTGATTAAGAACTGTTTGCTTAACTGTCTTACTAACAGTCTTAAGCTGCTCTCAAGAATGGAGACAGTAGAAAGGGTTGAGAAACCGTAGCTGTTGAGAAAGTATCAACAGGCACAGACTCAAAATCTTTAAAGACTACATTGTTGCATTTTCTGGAGTCCGTTATCATCTGTGACGATATTTACAGATCTGGGGCTCTGGGGCTGGAGAGATGGCTCAGCAGTTCTTGCAGTGCACTGCAGTTCAGTTCTCAGCCTCCACCCGGCTGTTCACAACTATCTGTACCTCCACAGCGATTCCTCACCTACATGGAAACCAAAGTACTCACATCACTACAGACAAAGCATCCGTGTCTGTGTTTCTCACCCTTTTCGGGAACTACTAGGATCTCTAATCTCATTCTCCTCTACGATGTTTCCTGGTTCTCCTCCTCCCTCAGGCAGAGCTCTGTCAACTTCCTTTTCAGGCTAGAGTGTCTCACCATGCCAGCCCATGAGACGTTCCTTTGAGGTGCTCATATATACATCAACTACTAAATTGGTGAATTCTGTGAACATCAATGAACCACATGGCCGTCCACAGTTACAGGCGATGGCCACTCAGGCTCTCCATCACCAAGTGAAGTCAGCCGTGTACACATCTTCCCCATCTCAGCTCTTCCCAATGCTCCTTTCTCTTTTTGTTTGGGGTTTAAGAATTTGGGTAGATGTTGATTAGTTCTCTTGGGATGGATGAGAATGAAAATTAAAAAAAAAAAAAAAAACCTTCCTTCACAGCTTTAAGAGAATTCATTCATGGTTCAGCTTACTTCCCTAATGGCCAAATTTGAACATTGTTATAAAAATGCAAAACTTCCCATAGAGAGAAAGGAAACAGATTCTCTCCAGAGTCACTAAAAGAACAAAGCCCCCTGACACGCTGACTGTAGGACCCCTGAACTCCCAAACCATAAGAGAATCAAATTGCATTACATTCAGTCCCTAGCAAACATTACATTCCATAAACAGTTACAGAGACAAAACTGTTCAGTTTTGATGTAATTTTGAAGGTTCAGTGCTAAGAGACGAGGGGCCAGAAGAGCAACTTCTATTCTTTTACATACAGTACATTTCTACTCATCAAACATATGGGTCTGGCTAGAGAGGCAGCTTGGGAGATCGAGAGAGGACTTGCTACACAAGTTCAAAGACCTGAATTTGGATCTCCATCATGCATGCAAAAGCTGGATCCTATTTTTGCATGTCTGCAGCACATGCACATACACCCATACAAACACACAGACAGTTAAAACAAAATAAATCCTTTCAAAAATATAAAACTATGATGCTGCTATGGAAGGGCTCTCTGTCTGAGAGGGTCCTGGAACCTCAACTTTAAAACTTTGCAGCAAATCCATCCTTATCCTGAGACTGTTTCCGTGTCCATTCGGGTTCCATGGAGCACATGTGGAGACATGCTATCCCAGAGCATGGCTGGGTGAGCAAGAAGGAGATGGAGCACTAGTTCAACAAGCAGTCCATTAACATACCAATGTCAATACATCCAGATCCTGGCCTTGTTCCCATGCACCATTTCCCAAAAGATGAAAACGGCCTTGTTTTATGAACTGCTTCTATGGACAGTTTGCTCTGAACAGTCATTCACTTGTGCTTTCCGTGTTTCTGAGTATCACAAAAGGCCAACACCACAATGGCTGAATTGCATCTATGAGCCCAGCTTTCAAAGGGGCACGAGATAGAGACCTGTTTATGCTACTTTGAATGACACATCTGTTTTAGAAGGGAGGTATCGATCCTAAATAGATGGTCAATAATCCTTGCAGATTTAAGGAGAAGGTTGTCATTAAAATGACAAAGCAAAGGAACACAGCCAGGACTATCTTGGTCTCTGGGCACAAACATCCCCCTACTATGCTTGCAGTCAAGGCCCTCTGCAGAAAGTGCTCCATCATTTGGTTCTATTTGCAGATCCACAGGAAGGAACCTCACCACTGAGTGGTACCCTCCCATACAGTTAAGCAAAGACAAGAGAGAGATGTGTGACTCAGCTTGAACTTCAAATTTATCCAAATTTGTTGTTGTTTGGTTTTGAGACCCAGTGGCTCATATAGCTCAGGCTAGCCGCAAAGTCAGTAGGTACTCAAGATGACCTGATCTTCCCACCTCCACCTTCTAAGTGCCGAAGTTACAGGCATGCACCACCACACCTAGTTTTATACCACACTAGAGATTAAACCCACGGTTTCATGTGTGCTTGGTATAATTAAGCTATTCCTTGGCCTGCATTTTAAATATAAATGCACCAAATTTTACAAGACAAGGTACATCATAAACCCAATTGTTGGATCCTCCATGAATTAGATGCTAAAATCATAGTATATATTATCTCTGGGTAGTGGTAATATTTCATCTTGGAGATGGAAAGAACCAATTAGGGTGACCCCAATTGAGATAAGGGTAGAATCCCACCATGGGCAAAGGCAAAAAACTAAAAATGAATCCTGCAGCAGAGTCTCTGCACCTGGAATCCATGCTTGATCCTGGAGACCTGCCTTGTACCTGGAAACTTGCCTTGCACCTGGACTCCATGCTTATACCTGGAGATCTGCCTTGCACCTGGAGACCTGCCTTGCACCTGCTCCATGCTTATACCTGGAGATCTGCCTTGCACCTGGAGACCTGCCTTGCACCTGGACTCCATGCTTGCACCTGGAGACCTGCCTTGCACCTGGACTCCATGCTTACATCTGGAGACCTGCCTTGCACCTGAACTCCATGCTTGCACTGGAGACCTGCCTTACACCTGGAGATCTGTCTTGCACCTGGACTCCATGCTTACACCTGGAGATCTGCCTTGAACCTGGAAATCTGCCTTGCACCTGGAGGCCTGCCTTGCACCTGGACTCAATGCTTGCACTGGAGACCTGCCTTACACTTGGAATACTGCCTTACACCTGAAGTTCTGCCTCGTACCTGGAGTCCAACCTTGCACATGGAATTCTGACGCTAGAACAACCCTGACCCTGGTTGAACTAGTGACAACTAAAAACAAAACAGCATGTGCCTTCTGAGCTCCTCAATAATGGTCTTTGAATTCATCACAAGTCAATCTGCAAGTTCAAGAGAATCAAAGCCAAAATCTGGATGCTCCTATCAGGTGATGTATACCAGGAAAGGGGGTACCTATCACTAGCTAGGGATTTTTTTTTTCCAAAGTCACTGACTTTGGCTATTTGACAGAAATAAACATTTATTTTTATTACATTTCCAGAAGCTGGTGGCCTCTGGAATCCTGCTTACCCTGCCTATGAAAACTTGGGTAAAATAGCCAAATGTTCATCCCATATCTCAGGATGAACCTGGGTTCAGAATAACGAATAGAGTTTCATACATACAGCAACTGGCAATGGCTGACTCTCGTGGGATGGAAGGAAATGGTATGACCTCCTAGTAATGTCTACCATGGAAGTAAGAGAGAAGTTGATGGCGCAGTTCTGTTTTTTCTGTCCTTGATCCTAACCTGATTACATTGTCTAATTGCATTATATATGCACATATATATTTGTAACCATATACAAATATATACCATATGCAATTAACTTTCTCTGATTAACATTTAAAAATAAAGAAAAGCCATTATTTCCAACAGTTCCCACCTAAATTGTAACCATACTATTAAATTCTAAATACAAAAAAATAATATTAATTAAGAATAAGAAGTATGACTTCAATCTAAGCCCAACCAAAGGCATCTGCTAGAAAGTTCAAAAGATTCAGGCCATACCAGCGAGGACCTTTCTTCCTTAAATCCTCAGGATCACTTAAGCCCCTCCCCTGACTTCTGCAGGTGATACCTGGAAGGAGACAGGAGAGAAGGCCACCTACAGAACACTATTTCCTGGCCAACAAACTGGGAAAGATGTACAAGGTCTCAATCACTTCATGGTCACCGTATTCTAAGGCTCCATGGGAAAATGGTTAAGGATGATGCACCTAACTCTCAGTTTCCGTTTTGCATCCACAGTGTCATCAGTGAACTGATCAATGACACACTAAACTAGATATGCAGCAAATGAGACCAGGAAGATGGGAAGAAGTAAAGACTTTAGCCATACAAACCTGATGACTCTGTGTCTACGCCGGAACCATGTAAAAAGCCAGATGTGATGGCACACATCTGTAAATCTACCACTCCTGCATCGAGATGGGAGGCAGGGACAGAACCACCTCCCATCATGGGCTAGCAAGCTCAGAGTGCACCAGAATATTCATGTTTCATCAGATAGAAAAGGGCAAATATAGATCAGCATGAAAAAGAACCAACAATGCACAGACCAACATGAAACACAAATGACTCCAACATAATGGCACACAGCACACACAGCAAAGGAAGATATGAGAGACACCACTTTTATCACACAGATGAGAAATTACCAACCATGACAACACACCATGTAGCTGAGGGTCAGGGAAAACAGGAGCTCTCATGCTCTCAATTAAATTGATGAATCTTCTCTGAGAGCAATGTAGAAAATCAAATTAGACATGAGCAAGGCTCACAATGAGACGTCTGAAGAATCTGTGCCTGTACTCAAACAAACATGAGGAACTCTCAGGATGAACATATGTGCGCTCACCAGCAGCATCATATAAAATGATGAAAGAGTGACCTAACTGTCAGCAAGGTGCCAGTTACAACATACAGCAGAATACTGTAGTACCACACAGTACAATTCTGAGAAAGAATAGGTCAGCTGTAGTAGCATTTATGAGTTCTAGGCCAGCAATGCTCTCTTTTAGCCTCTGCACACACATGCACGCACCCACCCACTAAATGATTTTAAATAAAGAGCATGGCTTGTCTATCTAATATGGTATAGAATTATTTACAAGGGTATTGTTTGTATAGTGCAGAGCATCTGTACGGGCGACATGAAGAAGGATGTGGAGCATACAGTGTGAGCACACAAAAAATACACAGGCAGGAATATCTTTCAAGTGCTCACCAAGAGTGCTGATTTTCAGGAATAAACTTGGTTTCCACAGGAGACGGGCGGGAGGAAACACTTCTCACAATACGACCCTTCTACTGTTTGAAATTCTTACCCTGCATGAGTCTTATCTCTCTGACAATTAGAAGCGTATTAGGAGAAAGGGCGTGGGTAGAGAGGTGGTTCAACAAACTAGAGCTGGGTTCCAAGAGCCACTCAATAAGTCAGGCTTATTCTCTGCAACAGACCTGCACACCCAGCTCCATGTGGGTGTGTGGAGACAAGAGGATTGCTGAGACTTCCTGTTTTCTGCCTAACAAAGAAAAAATGAGCTCTGGGTTCAGGGAGAGACCCTGTTATTGTGGGATATTTGTACGCGGTGTGACGATGCGTTGCTGTGACTGTGTATAGGTGGGGCTCCTGGGCAGAGAGAGAACTCTGGGAAGAAGGTAGAGTGGAAAAGAGAGAGAGGCAACAGGAGGTGCAAGATGGAAGAGAGGTAATGCCATGTGATAGAACATAGATTAATATATATGTGTTAAGTTATAAGAGCTAGTTGAGATAAATCTAAACTAAAGGCTAACTTTTCATTAATAATAAGTCTCCATGTCATTATTTGGAAGCTGGCAGCCAAAGAAAAAGATTATTACACCCTACCTCAAAGGAATAGGAAGAAAAGATAGAGGAGGATACCCAACACTAGCCTGGGTTCTGCATTCCCCCAAGTGTGTGCACCCACATATACACATGCGAAATACACTCACACACAAATAAGAACTACATAGATCTTTAAGTGCAAGATGAAATTTCAAAGAAGGAAAAAGAGAATTTATGAATTTATGAATCTAAAATTATAGAAGAGGAAGACACAGGTAACCTATGTCATTCAAACTTCAGATGGATGACTAGGGCCAGAACCAGATATAAAAAGTTGCCCTTTATATCATATCAGGGGCCTTATGTGCAAAGCACATTTGGGGGCAAAGGCACGAGGCAATGCCTCATCTAAAAGCCAGAAGCACAATCCACCCATGAGTACCCTTGAAGCAACAGTTAGCAAGTCAGTCCAACCAAGAGCCTTAAACACGAAACTCAAATGCCTGAGAAATGACTACAACTATAGCCTATGCCGCAGAAGCTAAACTGGGAGTGGTCCCCTGGCTCAGGGATTTGTCCTCTGGGTCTCCATGGGACCTATCAAATGGTAAGTGCTTATAGAATCTTTCCTTCTGGCGTGAACACATAAACACATTAGTCCAGAGGGGCTTCGACAGCCTTGCAAATGATTTCATAAAGACAATAGGATGAGAAGCTCAAGGAAAAGGGCTCCTGTGTCCGACGTCTCCCAGGTCACAGCCTCAGAACAAAGCGTAGGGCGGGAGATACGTCAGGCTGTGGTCTTCTTCCTACAATCACTGCTGATTCTCAAGGTGACAACTCACCTAGTTATGGGGAGACTTGACTCCCTGCCTCAGCCCCTGTATGTGGGCTCACTACCTGTCCACATGACTACCCGAAAATGGAACCTGAGTGCCGTGGGCCGTGGCCTGTTTGGGAAATAGTCTCAATACAAGTACAAGGAGCCTGGTATATGCCTGACTGTCAAGGGCTTCCTGTAGCTCCATAGAACAAAGCAAAGAGTCCCTTCTGCCAGCTACAAGGGGGATTTTATGGAGTCAGCAAGCAATTTTCACAAGAAGCACAAATACTCCCTATATATGCAATGTAGGGCAAAGGGCACAAAAGCTTACACTAATCGTGACCAAATTTTGAAACGAGCCTTGGTAATCTATCTATCACATAGTAAAAGCTCCATAAGGCCTACAAGCAGTCTTTAGCCTTCAAGAACTCAATCTCCCAAAACACTGAAGAGTTTAGCCAAGTTTATCAAAAATTACTACGAATACCACTGCTCATTTCCAAGGTGTCCAATGGCAGAGTCTCACTGCAATGTCCTGTTAACTCCCACCCCAACAGCCACATGGCTGCAGTGTGGCCCAGCGTGCTCCTCAGTAAACCGCAAAGGACTAGCATGGAGGGATGACTAAGCATGAACTGTTTTTGCAGAGGACTCGAGCTTGGTCTCCAGCACTTATTTCAGGTGGCTCACAACTGCCCGTAACTCCAGCTCCAGGAAATCCAACGTCCTCTTCTGACCTCAGTAGGCACCTGCATTCATATAAGCTCGCACTTCCACACACACAAGCACATATACACACACAGAGACATGCACACACACGCACATAGATAGATAGATAGATAGATAGATAGATAGATAGATAGATAGATAGATAGATAGATAGATAGACAAACAGACAAATAGCTATTGTTTGAACTAATTGGTGGGTCTTGTGCCAGGTGAGCTGGTACATGCCTTTAATTTCAGTACTCAGGAAGCAGAAATGGATCTCTGTGAATTCAAGGCCAGCCTGCTCTCCAGAGTGATTTTGAGGGCAGTCAGGACTTCATATTATGTCCCAGTCTCAAAAATAAATAAAAATAAACAGCAGATAAATGAACACAAATATTACTAAGTGTGTTTATCTTCATGAAAGTCTCCAGGAAATGTGGGGTCACCTAAGAAGGAATAGTACACATCTTCCCATTTTTAAAAGGCAAGATGGCTAAGCACAAAATACAGCTCAGGTAAACACAAGTGCAGAGACTCTCAGCAAGTGATTTTTCCTGCTGCCGTACCAACTGACAGCCAGCATCTAAACACGTTCCCTAAAACGTGCATGTTGGAAACAATCCCATGCCAATAGTGTAGGGAGGTGTGGAGGTCAAGGCATGGCCGCACTAGGAATGTGCTATTCTGTCCTGCCTTTCCGTCACGGAGGAGGCAGTAAGAAGGCCCCACCAGAAGTCACTGCCTTCATTCTGCACACCCAGCATCCAGAACTGTGAGAAATAAATTTCTGTTCTTTCCAAGCTACCCAGACTCACCTATTCTGTCAGAGCATCACCAAACAGACTACAATAATCTTTTTTATGCCCCTGACAATAGAGGATTACTTTCCCATAGTGCTGGTTTAATTCCTTTCCAGAAATGTCTTCCAGTTTTAAAAAAAAATTAACAAATACAATTTAGTCATAAGAAAGTGAAAATGTGAAACTGTATTCACCGAAGAAAGAAAAGCTGGTTGTTTTTACATCCAGATAATGAACCACAAGGCATCCCATACCTAAAGAGCAATGTGTAGCAAGGGATAAGCCTGGACACACTTACAATCACAGCACTGCTGTCCCTAGCATTGGATCCAGTTCAGATGTGCAGAGAACATGACCATCAAGATTAAACAGGGGTACAGAACCAAACAAACACAAATTTCTGGTCTTTCATTATTTAGAAGGTTCTCTTTTACTTCTAAATATTTATTTATTTGAGGAATGGCTACAACATTTCCCAGTCTTCCCTCAATTATATTTTTCCAATGGAGAAAGCTAGACAAGTTCGTATTGCTAGGCTCTTAGGATTCCTTCAGTATCTGAATATGAGGCACCAATCTCAAGTAAACCACTTGTCAGTATTTAGTTTCCAAATTCCAGGGTCTGAGTTGACATGTGCACAGCCCTTCCAGGCAGAAACCCCAAGGAACCAGATAAACAACACAGTTATATTTGCAGATTCCCAACCTCAGAGGGCTTGCGCTAGTGTCCTGAGGGACATGACACATGTTTTAGTTGACTAATTATGCAATTATCTACTCTCATGTTTATTATGTCATTGATGCGTAGGCAAATAACATTCACAAATATGTAGAGGAGGATGCTGGGCCTTCATTAAGTGTTTATCCCTAGGGTAGTGCTGTTCTAATCTCAGATTTGAAAACCTAACATTATTGAGCTGGTGGTTTTTGCTTGTGTTTTGTTTTACGTTCTTTGCTCATTTAAATACAGAAGCATAATGTCATTTGGTGGTCAATGAATGGACCACATACACAACAGTGCCTCCAAGACTATATCACCCATGATACTGAAGTTACTTTAGATTATACAGTAAGTTCACTGTGGTGCCTGAACCAAATCACCTAGTGATTTATCTTTCAGAGTGCACCCCTGTGACTCAGTGACACACAACTGTGCACACAGACATATGCACACCCCTGTGGCTCAGTGACACACAACTGTCTACACAGATATATGCACACCTCTGTGACTCAGTGACACACAACTGTGTACACAGATATATGCACACCTCTGTGACTCAGTGACACACAACTGTGCACACAGACATATGCACATCCCTGTGGCTCAGTGGCACACAACTGTCTACACAGATATATGCACACCTCTGTGACTCAGTGACACACAACTGTGAACACAGACATATGCACACCCCTGTGGCTCAGTGGCACACAACTGTCTACACAGATATATGCACACCCCTGTGACTCAGTGACACACAACTGTGCACACAGATATATGCACACCCCTGTGACTCAGTGACACACAACTGTGCACACAGACATATGCACATTAATCAGTCAGTTCCTCTCCTTCAAGAAGGAAAGCAACATGCACATTCTCACATGACCCAAAAGGCACATGACAAGTCTGAAGGATGCACCAGATAGGCACAGTCCTCTGAGGCCTACAAAGGTAGGGCCACCTGCTAAGTCCTCCCTTCAGCCTTACTTGTGGGCCTAGGTCTCAAGGGCACCTAAAGCCTCTCAATGAGATAGTTCAGACGAAATGCTTTTCTTCTTCCTTTTACTGCTTTGTGACCTTTCTCACTTCCTCCTCTCCCAGACCAACCAATGTCTGTGACTGCTGAACCTCGCTCATCATCCAGCAGCCATCAGAGCAGCTGGCCCCTTTTCATCTTCCTACAATACCTTGAAATTGTCCCTCTAACTCGCTGTGTGTTTGTAAATAATATACCGTGTTTGATGCTCTGCTCAGGACCTACACAGACTGTGGGTATGACGCAGGCCACCAGCAGATGATCAGTAAATATTTATTGGTTCATCTGAGTCTCAAGCAGTAGAGATGGGACGTGCCCAGAATACATCCAATTTCCTGTAGTACAGAAGCCACTTGGTACCCAGAAAAGCGGATGCAAATCATTAACTCACAAGCGCTGTCTTGTTTGTTACCCCTCAAGTAACCCAGTGTCATTTAGAGGGCAAACATCTAGGAGAGAAAATTAAGCCTCCAGTTCTAATTGGAGCCAACATTCCACTAGGCCAGGGTAGCCAACAGGAAATAGCAGCTGCAATGTTGTTTTTGATGGTGTATTTTTTCTGGGTTGTAAATTGAACCATGAATGACCCAATAAAAGAGATACACTATTTCCAAACTCACACAAATTTGTTTTCCACTTAAAAGACAAAATAGTTGTTTAACTCCGCAGACAGTGGTTCGGTTCCCAAAGTCAATTAAACTGTAATGGAACTGTCTCCCTTTGAAGCACCAATAGTAAATCACAGAGCGCAAGAAGTCCAGTAAAAGTGTTCAGAATATATAAACGCTGCTACAAAAGCCCAAATTTCTTTTTCTTTTTAAAAAATGTGTACAGGTCTACATACACATTCTAAAAGGCACAAGCGAGAACCAGGGCAAATAAACTTTTCCAAATATCACTATCATAATTATCGAAACTGCTACCCTGGGCAAGGTCTGTTTGTACCCTGTTTGTACCCTTTGCATGTAAACCCTACCCAGCAATCAGTCCGCCGGGGGTAGGGGGTGGGGGGAATGATGTAATGCTTCTCAGGAAACACCTGAATTTATCAGCATAAATCATCCTTGATGAGAAGCCCAAACAGAGGCACAGAGTCTCCAGCACTTACTGGGGTTTGCGTTTAGAAAGTTCCTGGGACTTCTCATATGAGTGTGATAGGCTTTAGGAGGTCCACAATTTAAACCAAAGAAAATCAACCCATACTCTGCACCTGGCCCAGGACACAGCCGCTCTTCTTCCAGGATGCACCCACAGGGCTGACTAAAACCTGTCCACGTGTTAAGGAAACTTCCACATCACTAAATTTCTTTCCACAGCTTCACAAGAACTCCCTAAAGAGAGAGCGTGACAATCGCTGCTCAATTATGAAGCTAGAATGCCAAAAATGAGAAAGTAACAAACACCGCACAGGCAGTCACAATGGAAGGACTGTCAGTCACAAAGCTGCAGATGTGAGAGCCACATTAGAGATGTGGCTGAACGGAAGGACACGCTAGGGTGTGGCTGGAGGAGATCCTGGCACCCAGCTTCTTACTTTGGATTTTTCAAACAGACAGTGAAGGCTTGGGCAGTTTCACAAAACAGGGACTCAAGTCACCCTCCTGACTTCACAGAAAAGTGGGCTAGAAGATGGAAGCACCTTCTCCTCCTCCTTCCTAAAGGGCTCATCAACAGCTCACTGTGTCCCTGGGGTCAGCCACCACAGGGCAGAGCAGCAGAGGAGGGAACCCATGGGCAACCTGTGAAAATTGGAGCCTCCTTCCAGGATTGGTCTTCAGAGGCAAGGCAGGCTGGCAGCTGTGTCTGCTGTGAGGAGCCCCCATTGCAGCCCAACCCCAGTGGCTCAGATAAGTGAGTCTGGGGAACATTCTAAAGTCTGTATTCTCTGCGTCCTTGAGATGATGTGATGAGTGATGGCACTTGTCACAAAACCCTGGTGACCTGAGTTTGATCCCCAGAACCCAGGTAAAAGTGGAAGGAAAAAACTGACTCCACATGGCTGTCCTCAGCCACACACCCATCATGCATATAAACATACACAGTATTTTTATATCTGTTAAAATCTGCATTTTCCAAGCTCTCCCAAGGGATTACTGAAGACTAATCAGTCTGAGGACTCAGTGTATACTAATTCATATCACTAATAGCTCCAAGGACATATTCCGCCCCAGTCAACAACCATGGTCCTCAGAATTCCTACCCCCCTGAAGTTAACACAGAGTGTGACACATCCGTCAGCTCAAAACCACCCCTCCCAGAAACACCCGCCAGATGCCACATGCCACTTCAGGAGACATGCACATAAATAATGCAACAGGGGAGCTGTTGTCTTCTGAGAAATGATCCCTACATTACACTGTAGTCGGGGATCTAAAGAGATTCACCCATGAGTACAGAGGGGCCACTAATCCACTCAGCTAACAAGGGGGTAAACTGGCCTTCAAATGACCAGCTGGCAAAGCCCAGGTTTATAATCCCGCGCCTAGTGTTGTTCTTAAAATAAAGTTCAGGGACACAAATATTCCATCTACATTAAACACGGGTCACAGGACTCACATGCAGAAGGAAATGTCTGAGTACCCATAAGACAAACAAGCAGAAGAGGTTCTGCTTATGAACCTTTTTCATTAGCCCAGCTGACGATGTAGATTCTCACCAGAGTCAAAATGCTTCCTTGGCTGACTGACTCCACCGTCTTCCCTACTGCTCTTCTAGGACCTAAAATTCCTTATAAAAATGCAAATCCACCCAGGAATGGTAGACCTTACAAACTAGTACTACCTGTCTTTTAACAAACAAATGGATCTTCTTTCTTAGAAACAGACTGTAAAAGTGAGTCCAAGGCCACCCACATGGTACAGAGCATATCCAGGACTTTCCTGGTTACTCTGACAAAATGCCAGACAGATGCAACCTAAGGAAGGAAGGGTTTATTTCAGCTTACAGTACAAAGAGACACAGTCCATCATGACAAGGAAGGCATGGCACAAGCCTGTGAGGCAGCTGGTCACATTGCATCCTCCCACAGTAGGAAAAGAGAGAGGTGAACGGTACTGCTCAGCTTGCTTCCTCCAGTCCAGGACCCCAGCTCACGGGATGCTGCCACCCACATTCAGGGTGGGTCTTCCCTCTTCAGTTAAACCCTTCTGTGAAAACACATACACACATACACAGACACACACACACACCATATTCCCATGGTAACTATAAATCGAATCAAGCTGATAACACATATTAATCATCACCAAAGGGAAGTAATAACAATTACCCTCAAACAGTTCCTGAGAGCAGGAACTCAAGCAGGGCAGGAACCTGGAGGCAGGAGCTGGTGCAGAGGCCATTCCAGGAGTGCTGCTTACTGGCTTGCTCTCCATGGGTTCCTCAGCCTGCTTTCTTAGAGCTCCCAGGACCACCATTCTAGAGGTGACCCCATCTACAAAGGGTTGGGCCTCCCCCATCAATCGCTAATTAAGAAAATGCCTTACAAGCTTGCCTATAGCCCGATCTTACGGAGGGATTTTCTCAATTGGGGCTCCCTCCTCTCTGATGACTCTAGTTGACATAAAACTGGCCAGCACAAAGGGACAGTCTGATTAGAATGAATGGTTAGAAAGATTCCTATGCCCCCAAAGGCTTCACTTGGAAAACAGGGAAAGAACGTAGTGAATGGCCATGAAGAGCAGGGGCCAGTTTACAGTTTATTTAGTGAGGGCAGCAGATGCCAGTTCTCAGGAACAGCACCAATGTGTGACTTCTAACACTAGAGTCACCTAGGGAGAGTCCTGTCCATTACCACCTACTTGCTCAGCCACTCATCTTTCCTAGAAGCCACGGCCCACTCTGCAGAACAAGATTGGCTTTCAGTTAGAAAGTGAGCTTGGAACTAGAAAGATGGCCAATGGTTAAGCATGTGGACTGCTCTTACAGAGGACCACAGCTTGGCTGCCACCACCCATGATGGTTGGCTCACAACCACCTATAACTCCAGCTCCAAATCACCTTCAGGCTGTGAGGGCAAGGTATATATGAAACAAATGAGTTTGGGGGTCTAGACTTGTCCTAAGTATTGCAAAACCCCCAACACTTTGGTCCCTATCATTTCCGATCCGCAGTACTCACATTATAATTCTCTAGTTTCTTGAGTGGGAACCGTGAGGACTGTCGCCTAGTGAGGCAGTGTGAGGCGCATGGAAGACATCAGAGGTGCCCAATGCCCATTGCCGGCCTCCATGGGCACCTGTATACACACACACACACACAGAGAGAGAGAGAGAGAGACAGAGAGACAGAGAGACAGAGAGACAGAGAGACACAGAGAAAGAGAAGCACACTTAAATAATGTTTTTAAGAAAAAAGAAGAAAGTGGTCTAAGCTTGCTCGCTACTTTACTTTTTGCATTAGGATTTTTAAAAGAACCCTAGCAACACCAGCTACATCATATTTCCCAGATAGAATGACTGCCCACCCTCATCCATAGGGCAGTCAATGAAGTCTGGAAACAGTTTCTCTGCTCGTAGCTGGGAAAGAGGGTAAGAATGGGGTCTAGAGGGTGGATTCTCCATCCTATAATGCCAGGACACTCCCTCCCCACCCCGACAAACATCAGACATCACCTATGCCAGGGATAGAGGCCTTAGGCCACATGAAAGGCAGAGGAAAGTGAGAAGGCCTGAAGCTGCAGGCTCAGGCTGAGCAGCAGGACTGTCTCCAGCAGAGCACCAAGGACTGGGTTTGCCTCAGCTGGGGAGAAAGAGCCAGACCAGGCGCCGCACCAGCAGCCTGGCCAAGGTCTACAGGCGTGTCACCTCAACATCCCTGCTCACTGCCTCTTCCTGTCACATTCAAGGCCCATATCCCCCATGTCATTCAGGAAATGACGGTGTTTCAGAATGGAGCAAGGCCTGGGAGCATGGTTAAGGAGGACACAAGCAGAAAACTTCCCAAGTAGGCATTTAGTTCAATAGTCCCTATGGACAGGGACAGTGTACCTGTATGCAAAGACCTGCAAAGCCCCATGCAGACACTGTCAATAAAGCACTCATGCTGATTAACTCGGGGTCCCCTCAACACTTCCAATTCCACACAGATTCCTTAGTTCCGCCTCAGTGGCTGCCTTGGAAGCATCCGTTTACACAGCGTTCATCCCATTGCTTCCCACCCAAGGGAGGACAAGACCTCCAAAGCCAGGCTTACTCAACCCTTTGTGGGAAGCTATAGCTGTGGGCGGTCAGAGTGACTTGATAAAAATGCAGATTTAGCAGCTTGGGTAGGACAAAAACAAGCCACAGTATGAACAGGCACACCAAGTGACTGGACCAGAAGCTTCCAGGCCACACTTGGCCCCACAGCTTTGGAATCTCAGCCTCTGAAGAGCAAGCACTGTGGTCAACCCTGTCCCCAACACTCACCACAAGCAGGGCTGCCCAAAAAACATTGCCAAGATGTTTAAAAAAAAAAAAAGAACTTTTAGAAAAAAGACAGCAATGGCATGAACAGCTCAGCTAGCTACCAGCATGCCCCAAGGGTAGGCATAGGGCTTAGCTCAGGCAAATTTCTACATCTAAATCCCTGGTATCAAACAAAGAAACTTCCAGCTGTTCAAGCTGAGCTATATCCAGGTCTTAAAAATATCTTAGATATAAGTCCCCTTGCCCAGCCAGTCAAAGCTTGAACCCTCTGTCCCAATCAGATCCAGAGCACCTGGCCTCGGAGAGGTGGGGAAGGTGAGGAACTACTCTGTCTACAGAAATCTGCAAGTGGGGGGAGGGGAAAGGTGATGAGTAGCAGATCAGATCAGCTGTCCTAGAAGCTCTGGCCTCAGGAGTGTGTGCAGGAGTGCGTGTGTGCGTGCCTGCGTTCACGTATGTGCCTGTGTCTGTGTGTGTGTGTGATTAAAGACCAGAGGTCAACCTCCGTTTTGTTCTTAGGCACGCTTTACTTGGACTTTTGTTCGTTTTGCTTTAAATTTTATTTTATATGTGTGGATGTTTGGTTTGCATGCATGTCTGTGCACAACTTACATATCAGGTGACCACAAAGGCCACAAGAGGGTGTTGGATCCCTTGAAACTGGAGTTACAGAAGACTGTGAGCTGTTGGGAGCTGTGAACCCCCAGATCCTGAATTTCTGGTAAAGAACTAGTAATGCTTGCAGCTGCTCTGAGCAGGAGACCCTCAGGAGTTCCTGATGGCAGGGGAGTGGTTTCTGGTGCATTTGGCTGGGGCGTGGCTATCCCTATATAAGCTGCCCCTGGACACAATAATGGGGGCATTCCTGTTTAAAGAATGATCCGTGTCTCTGTCTGTGTGTCTTTCAATCTCCAGCCCCTTGCCCGGCTCTATGGTAGCGTATAGAGCACAGACAGGCATCGTGCGCTACAGTGAGCCACCGTGTAGGTGCTAGGAATCAAGCCTGAGTCTTCTAGAAGAGCAGAAAGTGCTCTTAACCTTGGAGTCTTCTCTCTCCAGTGCCCACCCAATGTTTTGAGACAATGTCTCTTACTGTGACCTGGGGCCTTGATGATTAGGCCCGTTGGGTAGTGGCACAGTTAGGGTTCTATGAAGAGACACCATGACCATGGCAACTCTTATAAAGGAAAACATTTAACTGAAGATGGCCTACAGTTTCAGAGGTTTAGTCCATTATTGTCCACAGCAGGAAGCATGGCAGTGTGCAGGCAGACATGGTACTGGAGAAGGAGCTGAGAGTTCTGCATCTGAACTGCGAGCCACCAGGCCTGGTTTGAGCTTCTCATACCTCAAAGCCCGCCAACAGTGACACATTTCCTACAAGCAAGCCACGCCTCCTAATAGTGCCACTCCCCGTGAGCCCATGGGGGCCATCTTCTTAACCACCACAGGTTGCAAGCCCTGGGGATCCACCTGTTGACCTCACTGCTGGGATTACAAGCATGTAATACTGTGCCCAGCTTTTTTCCTGGGTTTTGGTGATTAATCTCAGGGTCTCATACTGGCCTGCCAAGAACTTTACCCTTTGAGCTATTTCTTCCTCCCCTCCCTTGTCCTAAGCTAAACCTCAGGATGTCAAGGGCTTCTCTGGAACCCTCCCTAGGTAGGGCCTCAGAACATCTGCTTCTCCAGAATTAGGCTTCCTGTGTGCAATGGAGAAAGACAACTCCCAGGATCACCCCAATACACGAACTCGTGCCTGCAAGCATGCACACACACACACACACACACACACACACACACACACACACAAGAAAACAGTTGCTGAATTAAAAAGGCAATTAAAGTTGGGCAATGATGGCACACATCTTTAATCCCAGCATTCAGGAGGCAGGGGCATGCTATGAGTTCGAGCCCAGACTGATCTATAGAGTGAGTTTCAGGACAACTAGGGGTACACAGAGAAACCCTGTCTCAAAAAAAAAAAGAAAGAAAGAAAGAAAGAAAGAAAAGAAAAAAGAAAAAGAAAGTCAAGAGGACTTAGAAACTAAAGGCCACAAGCAAGAGAGTGGTGTTTGTCGCAGCTCTAACACAAGCCTGAATGTTGTCCACAAACAATAGCTCTATATACAGGGGGCAATGGTAAGATCTCTCCATTGAATGAGGACAGGTTAAACTGAGCAACTACTACTGAAAACAACAATGGAAAAACAAAAGGGTCCTATAGAGTTGGCAGACTGAGACCTGGCTCTGGTATGTCAGCAAAATCCAGTGACCTCTCCTTAGGGGAAGACCTTCAGACCACTCCAGTAATAAATAATTAACTGCCGAACAGAGACAATACCAAAGCAGGAAGACACACAAGCCCCAACACTGCACTAACAGGTTAAGACCATGAACAGACTGCATGGTTCACCCAACGTCTTATGTAGAGTCCACTGCTGTGATCAGATATCATGACCAAAAGCAACCTGAGGCTTACACTTCCCCATCACAATCCATCACTGAGGGAAGTCAAGGCAGGAGCTGAAGCAGAGGCCATGGAGGAGTGCTGCTTACTAGCTTGCTCCCTCCCTGAGATTTATTCATCCTGCTTTCTCATACAACTCAGGACCACTGCCCAAGGACGACACTGCTCACAGTGGCTTGGCCCTCACACATCAAGCATCAATCCAGAAAATGCCCCCACAGGCAGCACACTGGCCACTCCGATGGAAGTGTTTCTCAACTAGGGTTCCCTCATCCCAGATGACTCTTAGTCAGCCCTTCTGTCAAGTTGACAAAAACAAAACAAAAACAAAAAACAAAAAGCAACCTAATCCTAGTTTGGGGACACAACTTTGTAGGAGTTCAACCCCCAGTCTGTTAGACTTAGAGGGCTCTGCACTGTGACTGGATCCCCGAGAAACCAGCATCGGTTACAGTGGCTGTGAATGAGGTCAAGGACTCCTGGAGGAAAGGGAGTTTCCCAGCAGCCCTGAGGATACACACGGCAGGAAGAGCTCAGGGACTCTGGAGAGAGGTCACTGTTGTTCACGAAACTATCATCCTCACCTGTGCTCCCGTCTCACCTGGAGAGCTTTGAAACCAACAAGACAAGGCCCGGGCAAGAGCATAAGCTATTAGATAAAATGTTTCTCGGGTGGAGCTGGGCAAAGGTGTGGTTTGAAAGGTCCCACCCTGTATCCCAGAAAATGAATACCACTTTGCTGTGAGATGTAAGATTTCTTGGGCCTGCAAGATCGCTCAGGAGAAAAGACTTCAGGTGACAACCAGAGGTCTACCCCCAGAAGCCACCCACATGACTTAAGGAGAATGAACTCTTGCAAGTTGTCCTCTGGCCTCCACAGGTGCACTGAAGAAAACAAGCACCCAAGCGCACAATAAATAAACCAATGTAATCTTGAAAGTTTTACAGATTGCCTTCTGTGCAGTAACTTCGGTTACCTGTGGTGTGTGTTCAACGGTTTAATGCCTAGTTCATCATGAGAACACGTGCTTTCCTCCTTCTCCCTTCGTACAGAGATCTTTCTGGGCTGAGCTTTGTTTTCAATTATATCCCTCTCGTACTCAAAGAATTATCTCTACCCAGACTGACCTCTTGAAGTTAATGTTACAGCTACAGCGTCAACTAAAACTTTAAAGCTGGGACTTATCCAGGAGCAGGAAGGGGAAGGCGACAACTCACTCGGGAAGAAGCCTGGATTTCAGAAGGTAGTTGAGTGACAGCCTCTACTTCACACACTGCAAAGATCATAAGAAAATTCCAGGCCAGGAGAAGTCTCAGGTCCAGACTCCTGAGCGCTGACCAGACCCTTCCCACACAAGGCCTGTACCAAGGCAGCTGGCAACCAGTGCTGCCTCTGGTAACACCCACAAGGCAGGAATCTCTTCTGCTCCAGTGTCTATCCAACCCCAGGCAAGGGCATGAATAGACACTTTTTAACTATCCTCTTTCCATTCAAAGTCAAAGTAAATTCTATCTCAAATTTAATTTGTTTCCTTTGGAAGCATTTGTTGAACCAAGAGTAACTGTTCAGACAATAGATGCTCTGTTTGTACCATGCTACTGAACCGCCCTTTCAGCAGAAAACAAACTTCTTCAAGATCCTAGAATTCAAAGGAGCCTGAATGGGAAACAGGCACTTAGCCCCACCACTTCTGCAGCAAAAACCTGTTTCCCCCACAGCCCTAGGGCAGTGTTTCCTTTAACTATGAGATCAGGCCCTGTCTTCCACTCCTCCCAGAACACAGCTGTCACAAGTATCCTTGAGAGGGGCCACTCTTAAATGCCTCCGCTCACAACCCAAGTCTCTTTCTGACAGAGATGAGTCTGAGGTGAGTTGGATGGCTATTGGTATATCCTGGCTATGGACCTCGGGTTGTAGTGAATTATCACTGTGCACTAATGGAAATCTAGCTTTACCCCATCCTCAGCAGTGTTACCAGAACAGGACATTAGCCCACCATGAAACGATCTGGGAAACAACCCAACAGAATGCATATCCAAAGAGCTTCTGCTGCCCGGTCCTGCACCCGGCGTCTCTGGTGCACCAAGTGCCCTGCACGTGCATGCCTCACTCACACTACTCACAGTTGATGGCTCTGCTGGGCGGGGACACAGTTGTGCAACCTGTGCTTTCAGAAAGCTCCCAAGTGACGCTGTCTCCTCTGCTAGTCCTGGGATCTCTTGGAGGTATGTGCTGAACAGAATCCCTCAGCCACCCACTAGACAGGACTCTGGCTTCTTACTGGACTGAGTGGCAAAGCATTCACCCCCACTCCCCCAGTGGAATTTCAGTGGCACTGATATTCCAACACTGAAGTCAGAGCATGGCACCCCCCATTCTCGAAACACCTGCACTGGTTTCATGTCAATTTAAACCTCTGATACCCAGGACAGCTCGCTTCCACTAAGAAGCCGTCCTTTGAGGTCATAGGGCACTTGATTACAGAAGCCCCAGGAGAGACGAACACCTGTAGATGATCAGATTTCTCATATAAAACAGCATTGTGTTTACAGAGCCAACACCTTCATCCCCTCGTATGCTCTAGTTATCCCAGATTACTTATTAATATCTCATACAATGTAAACTATATGTAAATAGTTAACAGTTGTTATACCGCATGCTTTAGGGAAAACAGGTATATAACAGATAATCGTGTTTTTCAATTCCACCCCCCCCACCTCACCCCCGAAGAGTCTCATATAGCCCAGGCTTGAACTCCTGGTCCTCATGTGTAGACCTCCTAAGTGCTGGGATTAGAGGTGTGTACCAGCATACCTATTGTTTCATGCCCTTTTTTTGTTTCTTTTGTTTTTTGGTTTTTTTTTTTTTTTGGTTTTTCGAGACAGGGTTTCTCTGTGGCTTTGGAGCCTGTCCTGGAACTAGCTCTGTAGACCAGGCTGGTCTCGAACTCACAATGATTCGCCTGCCTCTGCCTCCCGAGTGCTGGGATTAAAGACGTGCGCCACCACCGCCCGGCTTTTGTTTATTTTTTGAGACAGGGTTTCTCTGTGTAGCCTTGGCTGTCCTGGAACTTGCTCTGTCAACCAGATTGGCCTCAAACTCATAGAGATCCGCCTGCCTCTGCCTCCCAAATGCTGTGATTAAAGATGTGTGCCACTACCGCCAGTCCTATACACATATATTTTCCATCTGTGGATCAGTTGAACTTTCAAGGCTACAGAACTCTCAGAACATACAGGGCCAACTAATCTAAGATGACTTAATTTCTCAGCAAAAGATACATAGTTTTGCAAATACTTCCTGTGACTGAGAAGAAATGATGGTCTGATGGACACGACCAACAGCTCTCAGAAAGACATAACTTCTGCCCACAAGGCCTCAGCCTGGAGTCTAGCCTCCTGAGGCCATCTCTCAACCAATGCCCTTAAATGCTCTTACTGGTTAAGAGCAGGCCTTTGGACATCAGTGAAACCAAGTACTTGGCCCCTATACAGTGCAGGAAAACAAAATGAGCACATACATGAAGCCATTTCTAACCAGTTTAGCGCAGTCTATTGCTAAACTATGTGGTTTAGAAAATAAAAATACCAGGCCAGGCATGGGCGCATGCAGGTGGAGGCAGGTGGACCTCAGCGAGTTCAAGGCCAGGCTGCTCTACAAAGTGAGTTCCAGGACAGCCAGAGCTGCTACACAAAGAAACCCTGTTTTTAAAAACCAAAAGAAAGAGAAAACAAAACAAAATAACAACAACAACAAAAACCGACCTCAGATTGTTTGCACAATAACCTGGCATTTAATCACAGAAGCGGTCACGTCCCATAGGCTTACATATGGGAGAGTCCAGAGTCCCCGCTAAGAGAATCACTGACAAGTTCCATTAGTCCTGGACATTGTTGTTGTTAAGTAACATGGAGCCCAAGCTAGCTCCCAACTCCCTATGTAGCCAAGGATAACTTTTAACTTCAGATCCTCCTACCTCAACTTCCTGAGTGCTAGGATTATAGACATTCACCATCATACCGTTTATATGGTGCTAGGGTCAAACTCAGGGCTTCATACACAGTAAACAAGCACTCTACCAACTCAACTGGCCGCCACCAGTTCCTACATTTTAATGTTCAACCTAATATACACCTATACGTGTGGAACTTGGAAACAGTCTATCAGTCGTTTCCCAACTAGAAAACAAACATTCTGTCACTTCCAGGGCAGAGGTCTCCATTGGCCTCTGCACCCGAGGTCACTCTAGCTGGTGCCTGAAGCTAAGAAAAACACAGCCTGGTATAGCATCCCCAGCAATGAGGATACTGACTGCTTGGGAATGTTTTTCCCTCTTCTCATCTTCAGCCCTGTGCACAAAGGTAGACTAGCAAATAAAACCAGCAGATTAAAATATTCTATTAAAAAAAAAAACCTTCACTATGTTGGCTTTAAAGGGAAGAGGGGCCAGGCCAGTATATCTGGATCCAGTCACTGTAGCTTTGCATTCTCACCATCTTCCATCCCATATGGAAAGCGGAAGAGCACAAAGGGCTGCACACGGGACTAATTACCATCTCTGGATCCTGTTCCGACTAGTCCCTAACTTGCAATGTGACCTTGAACAGAGTCTGACCTCCACAAGAGCTCAGTTTTCTAAGCATATCCCAAGGATAGCCAGGATGCCAGGGCTAACCGGTAACATGATTCAAGTGTTGATGCATTTATAATGGGCTTCCCATTTCCACTTGATTGTATCTGCAGACTTCCATTCTCCTGAGGAGGCACTCTCCAGCACACTGGCTCCCTTTTCTCTTCTTCCCTGTCCTCTTCCAAGACTGACTGTCTCTCCACTTGCCTAGTTAAGCCTCTCAAAGCGAGGGCTGGGATGAAAAAGGTTTCCTCAGGAGAGCTTCCCGAATTGGCACTGAGCTCCTCTGGTTCCTCAATACACTTTTAATTGTCTTTTCAGAAAAGCGCAGGAAAGCTTATTTGGTGCCATTTGGCAAGCGCCTCCCAGGATAATTCCTCTGATATGGGACTTGGAGAAGGAGGATTTAAAAGTCTGGAGAAACATCAGAAAAATGGTACTCTGTTCAAACCTGTCCTTGGTTAGGAATAAAACCAGGTTTCCAGGGACCCACCAGTGATAGGATGCAAACCCCCACAGGTCTCCTGAAAGCCAAGCTAGCTGACTTTTACATTAGATCTAAGTCCTTTTTTCCTTCCAGGGACAGCAAGGTATCAGAACAGCCAATGGATACTAAGGAAGACAGCACACTTGGGTGGGTCCAGCCGTGCAAAGGCTCTCTTATCCTCAGGCACCATTCTTCTGGGGGAGATTGGAGATGGAGGTGATGGGGATGAAGATGGCGGAGGGAGGGGGAGGGAGATGAGAATGGGGATGGGATGGAGATGGAGGTGATGAAGATGTAGGTGATGGGGTTGGAGATGGGGGAGGGATGAAGATGAGGTTAGAGAGGGAAGGGGTGGAAATAGGGATAGGGAAGGGGGTAAGGATGGAAATGACAAGGATGGAGGGGAGATGGGGTTGGAGAGGAGGGGTGAATTTGAGGGTAGAGAGGAGAGGGGATGGAGATGGAGGTGATGGGGATGGAGGTGATGGGGATGAAGGTGAGAATAGGGAAGGGTAGCTTAAGAACCAAGATCCACAGCATCAGGAATGAGCAGAACAGAAACCCAAGTCTAAATCCTTAGCTCTTCCTCTCTGGCAGGTGTTAGGAAGCGGTCAACAGGAATATCACCTCCCTCCCCATGTCCTAGTGTAAAATGCTGACAGGTGTCCCTGCCTTCCAGGCAAACTTCCCCTAGGCTACTGTGGCCACAAGTTCGCCTCAGCTTCCGATTCCATAATGAGTCCCACATCTATAGAAAAGGGAACCCGAGTTCCTAACGCTAAGGTCCCTGGGTGGTGCTGATGTTACCAGAACATTGGTCAACCCTGAAGAGCAAGGACAGAGGCTCATAATCAAACCCTAGTGAGAATCACATGGAGGAAGCATTAAGTCCACCAAGACAAGCCCGGAAGAGTGATGAACATGACAGTATCATGTGAGTTATATAAGCAGGCGTGTTTAAGCACCTTCGGCTGGTCCCATCCCACCTCACAGGCCAGTGCCTGTTAACTGGGGTTTTTTCTTTTCTTTTTTTCTTGGACAGTCTCATGTGACCCAGGCTGGCCTCGAACTGACTACATAAGCAGAGGTGACTTTGAACTCCTGCTTCCACCAGAGTGCAGGAACGGCGTGTGCCACCATGCGTGTGGTGCTGGAGCTTGAGCCCAGAGCTTCTTGAGTGCAAGCACTCTACCAACTGAGCTACAACTCCAGTCCCAGCTTCAGTTAATGTAAATGATAATTAATCCCTTTCGTCTTGGAGGCCCCACAGAGCGTGTTAGAAAGATGAACTAATTTTCTTGTTGCCGGCTCCTGGCACCCTTGGGAAATAATCCTTTGTCGGGACCTGGAGAAGGACTATTCAATAACACATTATCAGATGACCCGAGACTGTAATTGAGTATTGTGGTTGGAAGCTCACCTCCAACCTCAACCTCCTCAATGAGCAAAACAACCGGCACAGCCCTTGAATACACCGCCTTGATGTTCTTAACAGGGCCCAAATCGGAGGAGGGAAAACACACCAAACTCCTGTCCTGTGGTTGGCTGGGGCACAAACAAAACCATACATTAACTTGCTCCCTCTACAGAATTATACATAATTAGCATATGCTCAGAAGTATGCATAGTGTGGCTTCTATTCTTTTCTTACAACAATGATATAACTGAGGGATGATGGATGCATTTTATTGATGAGCACACTGACGGTTACAGCAAGCAGGTACATGCTTAAAGTCACAGTATAAATGGTGGCTACTATGTGGTAGGCGATCACATCAACACCCATGTGCTGCCCCTCTGCGCTATTTTACCATCACTATGCATGTGCAAGGACTTCAGCCTGCATCCTCCAAGCATTCAGTAGACACCCAGAAAGAGCTTTGCCAAGTATCCTGAGAGATACCAGGGCCACGGCTCCTCTTTCTGGGCTGTCTCCAAAATCCACAACAACAATACCAGGTGAACCATTGCTCGAGACACCAGACGTAGAAAAATAGAAACCTACAAGACAAGAGTGAAGAATGTGCAGAGAAAGACACTGGCAGGAAATCACAGACCTAGCGGACCTTTCTTCAGCCCTGCTACTTCAGTCACATCCAAACCACTTAGCCTTTCTGAACTATGGTTCCTTCATCAATGTGCTAACTTAATCCATCCCCAGGACCTCAGAGAACTCCCATGATGCTCCAGATGTGCAGGCTTAGGAATGAGATGCCAAGTGCATCTCTCAGTAGCCCCTGGCCAGTTGCACAACTCAGCTGATCTGAACTAGCAAGGAGAAAACAGGCAACGCCATTTTCAAACCAGTGTGAAACAGAGACACCCGAGGTGGAGGTGGGTAGGACACTACTTCACAGATGCAATCTTGACTTTTGGTAACTAATTTACAAAAAGTACAGCTACCATGACAAGTTCCCTTGATACCGTATATGTAGTAAAGATGTGTTTATGCACGGGGCTGACGAGAGATGTCTTAACAATTAGGAGCAGGTACTGGTCTTACAAAGGTCCTGAGTTCAGTTCCCAGTACCTACATCAGGTGGCTCCAGGTCCTGCTGTAAGTCCAGCTCCAGAGAGATCTTGTGCCAGAGATGGGTACTCACACACATGTACACAGACACACACAGAGATACACACACAATTAAAAATAAATATTTAAAAAAATAAAAAAGAATGCAGCTACATACAGTAAAATTCATCCTTTAGAAGAATGCAGTTCAATCAACTGTGACAAACACATGCACGGTCTCCTACAGCTTTTTGAGTATTTAACTCTAACTTTTCAGGAATGCATTACGTAAAGTAATGTGGGGCTGGAGATGGCCAGCCATTAAAGGCTAGGCTCACAACCATAAAATAATGTGTAGTACATGACCCAATAACACAAAATTAATATTGGCTCCCCTTCCTAAAGCTTAACTTCTCCATTCAGCCAAAAGGAAAAACACAGAATTGGAAAAAAAAAATTATTTCTCTAAGGGCAGGAATCAATTCACACAACATCTGCAAGACATGGATCTCAAAATACCAAGATGTAATGTCCCGGCTAACGCAACTGAATCTCCTTCTCCAAGGAGACAGGGCCCTCCTCCTGCCTCCCCCTCCCATATGTAACCAGTTACCAATTGTTTAATTTAATATGCACACTGAGTCCAAGGATACAGACCCACATCTACTACAGGCCGTTCCTAACCACCTGTGCAACCTTAAAACCACAAAATCTCCCCTAAATTATCTCCAGAAATCTCTACTATCATTCACAGACTGTGTCAGTGCACCAAAGGGCTTTACCTGTTCAAAGAACCCAGAATTTTAAGACTTATTTTGAAATGAATTGCAGGAGCTTATATAAAAACAGGAGAGGGATTATTCAAAGAAAAATCAGAAATGCATTATATTTCTAACTGAAGAATAAAGTTCTGGCATCTTCAAAATAGACAACAAAATCCCAAACCAGAAAATAGTTAGAAATGTCACTAAAATACATGGTAATGTTTATAACTGGGAGGTGGGAAGCAGGGGAGGCAGTGTGCAGAAGCGACCTCCAAACCCTAGTTGATCACCTGAGGTGATCTTCACAGTAAAAACTACCAATTCTCAGGGCTCACAGAAACCTATCAAGTGGGACTCTCTGAGGGCTGGGCAGTTACAGCGCTTACCCATATCCGAAGTCACTCCAATTATGCCAGGACCACACTCATAGCTAAGACCTGATGAACCTGAGAGAGACATAATCACTCAAGATGCTGAAGGGCCTAGGATGTAACTTGATTGGTAGAGTGACTGCCTAATTTGCATAGAACCCTGGGTTCCATACCCCAACACACAAACTGGGTGTCTCATGTCTGAAATCTCAGCACTCAGAAGATGGAAAAAAGGATAATGGCAAAAAAAAAAAATCCAAAGTCATTCTTAGCTATACAGTGGTGACTTTCAAGGCAGCTAAGGGCTCTGTTTCAGGGATCAGGAGGTAGAGAGAAAGAGAGAGGCTGAATAGCCTGGGCATTGGTCCTGAACATGGCTTCTAACTTATAGGCTAACACTAAAAAACTGAGAGACATTTTCATGCTCCAAGGAGACTGGTACTGTAATACTGACAAGGAACCACACTGGGACAATATTTCACTAATGGGGGTTGCCAGCTCTACATTTAGTCCCTGATCCAGCAGCTTAGAATTCAAGTCCTCCCTCAGCCTTGCTGCTATAAAAGTTTTGAAGGGGCAGAGCCCAGCTGTGCATATTTGAGTGCCTTTCTGTGGGTGATTGCTCAGCACTCAGAGGTTTAAGCACATTTTCGCTAATATGTGCATATTCTATAACAGTAAAGATGCTGAATTGTCACAAAACTTTAAACTATTTACTTTAATATAATTTAGTGTTAATATTAATATAAATGAATGGGAGGGGGTAATGCGCACCTGAGGGAGAGGCCAGAAGAGTGGTGTTATACTCCCTGGAGTTGGAATGATGGCCGCTGTGAGCCATCTGACATAGGTACCCAATTGAACCCAAGTCCTCTGCAACGGACGTACTCAATCTTATCCACAGGACTATCTCTCTAGCCCCTTGTCACATTTCTTGCTCTGTCTTCCTGAATGAAGGACACACACACACACACACACACATCATAAAAGCATGCAGCATTTATTTGTGGTTGAACCATCTCAATTTATTTCCACTCTGGAGTGTGATGTGCACCTATATAACAGAAAATTCAAACAAGATTTATTTTACATTTACTGAGCCTATAATTTTCATTCACACAAACTGAGTAGCCAAAGGCCCTGCCCATAGAATGCAAACAAGAGAGTTACGTACAGGGCAGAGTGAGGGCCAGGGATCTGGCTGAGTTGGTAGAGTACTTGCCTAGCATGCTGGGCTCCATCTCCAGCACCACAAAACACAGGTATAGCTCACTTCTGCAATTCCACCCCTTGGAAGTAGCAGGAGGAGGATCCGGAGGTCATGCTCAGCTACTCAGAGAGTTCCAGTTCAGCCTGGGCTACATGAGACTGTCTTACAACAGAACAGCAGCAGCTTGGCTGCCACACCAAGGTCTCTCCCTTCCAGTGACAGTCTCTTTCTGAAGCTTCCTGCTGCCTCCCGGGCGACAGCTTAGTGGTGTTTTTTTTCCCTCTGAGAAACAAAGTCCAAGGTGGAGTTTATTAGGTCCTATCTGAGTGTACCAAAATCTCCAGAGGGAACACTGAAAGATACAGATCCCTTGGTTGAAAACCCAGCTAGGTTCCTAAGTATCCCACAAGACCTCCCAAGTCTGTATTTTCAATGGGTTTCCCAGGAGACAATTACTCATGTCAAGGATGGAGACACAGAGCTCTTAGAGACGCTTGTGAATGAAAAAGATCTGAGTTAGAGCCAAACTCATGCAACATCCGGCAAAAAGACCTTGCTGTACCTCTGCTTTCTCAAAGTAGGATGAGAACACCTGCCTCCCATCGTTGTTATGGCAACCAGCATGCAAGGTCTTCGATGCAAAGAGACAGGGGCAGGGCAATGGCACCCCTAGGTGCAAGCTTCCACAGTGAAGGACCCGGGCTCCTTAGCCTGAGAGAGGAATTCACCAACAAGCGGTCCATGATGGAGTCAGATTTTTGAAACAGAAGACTGTCATCTATGGGTTGAACTATGTTCTACAAGAAACATTTCTTTTCTCATATAAGAAAAAAATATACTGAAATCTATCCTTTTATATCTCAGAAGGTGACCTTATTCAGAACTATGGTTTTCACAGAGATAATCAAGTTGAAATAAGATCATTTAGGCTTAATCCAATGTGTCAGGTGTGTTACAAATGGGACATATGGAGACGGACACAGACAACAAGATAAAAAGATGAAGGTGTGAAGACAGGGCACAGGGAGGGCATGGACTGAGCAGAGATCATAGAATCTCTACATAGTCCTCAAAATGAACCAGCCCTTGGTCTTGAACTTCTGGCTTCCAGAACCTCAGGAAGGTACCAGGTGGGCAGCAGAGAAGAAGACGACAACTGCAGGCTCTGATGTGCAATCCTGACCTGCAGCAACTGTCACAAGACAGGAAAGTCTCCACAGCCACAAGTTCACCAGGAGGAAGCAGTGAATGCCCTTTGGAATGGCCAAATCCACCTCTGTACAGCTGGCCCACACCTCCTGCTTCTCTTCCAGTCCCACAGCATCTAGTGGCCCACCACCTTGCTGGGAAGCTGGTCAAATCCATCTGTGTCATCCCCAACACGCACCTACGGGCCCTGTTCACCAAAGCCCTGAGAAGGCGTTTTTCTCAAGCTGCACTGAGCTTTCCCTCTCACCTAAGTAGAACAAAACACACCAGGGAAAGAAGCCAGAAAATTGAATTTCCCCAAAGAAAATAAAAGGCTCTTTCAAGGTGCATGTAAAGTAGGAGGCTACAGGGTCTTAGTGACCAGTGTGTAGGAGAGCTAGGGAACTGTGGCCCAGAGAGATGGGTGTCCTGCATTCCAGAGGAGCCAAGTCTGTCCAGTGTCCCCTGCAGGAGGCTGTCCAGTTCCCTGGCTGCCCTGACCTCTCCCAGCCCTTCTCCAACAGTCTTTCCTAGGAGCCACTCCTCAGAGACTCAAGGCAATGAGGCGGGCAGGTTTGGGAAAGGGAACGCCTAAGAAGAAGGTCCAGCAGCTCAGGTAAGAAAAGAAGAAAGTTCCTGGCAGCAGTCTAAAAAGTAGCCTCAGCACCAACTCACCAATTGTGTGTGTGTGTGTGTATGTTCGTGTGTACATGTGTGTCTTCCTGAATGTACGTGGACATCTGTGCATGGGCTTATGAGCATGTTTGTGTACATGTGCATGGAGATTGTGGATGTCAACATTTTTTTTTTCTTTTTTAGGCATGGTTTCTTCACTGGCCTGGAACCAATCAAGTAGGCTAAGCTTGACTAACCAGCAAGTCCCAATGATCCTCCTGTCTCCATCTCCCCAGTGTTAAGATTAAAAGCATTTTGCAACTCAGGATACCCAGCTTTTTAAAAGTTGGTTCTGGAGGTCAAACTCAGGTCCTCATAATTACAAGCAAAGGACTTTACAAATGAATTGTCACCCTTGACTCTTTTCTTTTGAGGGGATAATAAAAATACATTTCCCTTGAACCAGGCTAAGATGTCCTATAAAGATATCTGCCTTCTTCATTGGGTACTAAATCTCAGCTGCTTTGGCTGACCTCTTACCACAGGGTAGCTCCTCTAACTCCAGCTGGGGAGGGCTTGGAATGACAAGTGATAGGCCAGAAGAAAGTCCTTCAAGGAGAAAATTAAGCCTCTTAAAGTGCCCTCCGCATAATCTCTCAAACCTGGGAATAATCCACGCTCCCCTTGGAGAAGCTGCCATGAATGACCTCAGGCCATATTTAGGAAATGGCTTCACTCCGAATCAAAAAGGAACTAGACAGAGTGCCAAGTCATTACCGAGGCAGTCCTGGGGCAAGGCAAACAGAATTTTTCACTGAAACACACCAAGCCTGAGACTCCTTAGCCTGGGTCCCCGGAACAGCTGGAACAGCCGCAGTGGAAAGATACAGGGAACTGCCCCACTCAGATTCCATAATCCATCCCTCCAGGCTAAAGAGAGGAGGGAGACAGTTCCCTGGTAGTCAAGTGGTCTCTGGGGTGAGCGATTCTCAAGAACACTGACTGAGGTCAATGACAAACACTTCAGGCAAGTCAATTTGTCTCTCCAACCCAGTGTCAAAAGTTACCAAGAAGACTGCTTAAGTGCCCCTCTTCAGAGATAAAAATGAGAGAGGCAGTCATTTGTCTCCTCTAGCCATCCTTGGCAGGTGCTTCCTGCCACTCAACAAGTATTTAACACGGATGTGCCACCCATTCAGTACCTGAGCCCTCATTCCCAGAACAGGACCTCAAACTACTACATCCTGATATAAAAATCTCCTCACCCAGGGCTAATCCTGTAACCAGTAAGACTCCATCACTCATTAGAATGTTTTGGGTGTTTGTCATATGAGGGGCATTCATTGTTTTAGACACAAAGGGATCCAGAGGCAGAACGAGGCTGGTTCTGTAGCAGCAAAGTGTGCGTGTGTGTACCTGTGGGGAGGCCAGAGGTCAACCTTAGGTGGGTGGTGTCATTCCTCAGAAGTCATCGTCTGTTTTGTTTTCTGGGTGTTTTGTTGTTGATGTTGTTTGCCTGTTTTTGAGACAGGGTTCATTGTGTAACCCTGGGTAACCAGAAACTCCACACAGACAAGGCTGGCCACAAACTCACAGAGATCTACCTGCCTCTGCCCAACCAGACCTGGGACTGAAGGTCTAATCCACAACTTCTACCCATTTTAACATTTATTTTATTATTTATGTTTCTTTGTCCATGTCCCATGTGTATGTATGTGCATGTATGTGCATATGGGGGTAGGGTGCCTTTGAAGATCAGACTGATGTTAGATTCCCTAGAGTTGGAGTGACAGGCAGTTGTGAGCTACCTACGATAGCTATTGAGAACCAAACTCCAGTCCTCTGAAAGAGCAGCAAGCACTCTCAACCACTGAACCATCTCTCCAGGCCCAACACATTCTGGTTGGGAACAGGGTCTCTTACTAGACCATGAGCTTCATGAGTAGGCCAGGCTGGCTGGCCAAGGAGACCCAAGGATCCTCCTGTCTCCACCTCCTCAGCATTGGGATTACAAATACGCAGCACAACCCAACTTCTGCATGTGAACTGGGGGTGGGGCTCGGGTCCTCAAGCTTATGCAGTGAACACTTTGCAGACTGGCCACCTCCAAAGCACTTGGGACTTATAGGCCACAAGATCGAAAAGATCTCATACATAATATCATGGAATGTCAAAAGGACATGGATTCAAGAAAGGAAGAGGCCTGAGACAGAAGTAGGGTACCACTATGACCTCTCTCAGGAGCAAAGGATATTGCAGACTCCTAAATGAAATGTTTCATGAAACCACAGTTCTGGCTTCCAGAAGCCAGAAAGATTAGATCAAACAAGAGGGCCAGAGTCAGAGTAGCCAAGGACAGATTCACTATGTGAAGAAAGTGTTCCAGAAAGGAGGCAATCAGCTGACTGAATTATGTAGGGAGGCTGAAGATGCTGAAAGTTGCACCCCTGGACTCAGTCCTCAGATGATGCTGATGCCTTAAGAATTTCTCTTTGAGTCCAGTGTGGTGGTACACACCGTGGCTGTGAATCCCAGCACTTGGGAGGCAGAGGCCAACACTGCAAGTTCCAGGACAGCAAGTGCTAAAAAGAGACCCTGTCTCAAAAACGACAGTAGCAACTGTTTCTTTGAATGTTTTGTTTTAAAACTTGTCTATTTCTTAATTGTGTGTATGCATGTAGTTTGTTTGTACACATGAGTACAGTTGCCCATGGTGTCTAGATAAGGGTATCAGATGCCCTGAAACTGGAGTTAAGGGTGGTAAGCTGTGGGTGCTGGGAACCAAATCTGTTTCCTCTGTGCAAAAGCAGTACATGTTCTTAGTTGCTGAGCTATCTCTCCAGTCCCTTAAGAAATGTTTGCCAGGCAGTGGTGTCAGACACCTTTAATCCTGGCACTCAGGAGGCAGGGGCAAGGGGATCTCTGTGAGTTCAAGGCCACCCTGGCCTAAGGAGGACAGGCTCCAAAGCTCCACAAAGAAACCCTCTCTTGCAAAAAGGAGGAGGAAGAAGTAGAAGAAGAAGTGGAGGAGGAAGAGGAGGAAAGAAAGAAAGAGAGGAGAAGGAAGGAAGGGAGGGAGGGAGGGAGGGAGGGAGGGAGGGAGGGAAGAAAGAAAGAAAGAAAGAAAGAAAGAAAGAAAGAAAGAAAGAAAGAAAGAAATGAATGTTTGCTCAAAGGAATAGGGCAAAAGCCAGAGTAAAGTGGGAGAAAAAAATGAGTGGGAAGCCAGGCATGGTGGCACACACCTTTAATTCTGGCACTTAGAGGAGACAGAGGAAGGAAAGTCTCTGTTCTACATAGCCTGTTCTACATAGCAAGTTTGAGAGCAGCCAAAGAATACATAATGCGTCCCTATTTAAAAAATAAAAATAAATGAATGGGGAGGAAAGTGAGTCAGAACATGGCAACTCTTTCAAAAAAGTTGGGGTTTTGGGGGGTTTTTCTTGTTTTTTGTTTTTGTTTGTCTGTTTGTTTGTTTTGCTAAAGGGCTGGAGAGATAGCTTAGTGTTTAATAGCACGTTTTGCTCTTACAGAGGATTTGGGTTCAGTTTCCAGCATCCACGTGGTAGATTACAATAACCTGTAACTGCAATTCCAAGAAATCCAATGCCCTCTTCTGGCCTCCTCAGGCACAAGGCACACAAGTAGTACACAGACATACACTAGATAAAACACTCATACCCAGGAAATAAATAGTTTTTTAAAGTATTTGCTAAGGAGAGCAGAAAAATGGGAACACAGGGTCAAGGGGCTTCACTTGTGATGGTGATGCTTTTTGCCTGGGATGAAGATGCGAGAGCATCTCCAGGGAAAACAATCCCATCAAAGAGGGGAGACTCCTGCCAGTATGGAAGAGAAAGGAGATGCCTGCAGAAGGGCTAAGAGAGAAGGAATGGCAGAGCAGATGAGAAACCCTTACCAGTCAGTCCGTGCCGGTGCACTCAGTACAGCAAGATGCTCGGACCAGTGCGCAATTGCATCTTAGAGAAGTCACAGCACCAGCCGAGAGCAATTTCGGATGGGAAGCACACTGGGTCTGGCAGTGTCAAGAGGCCCCTTGGGATTCACGGTTGTACATCAAGAGCTTGGCTGTGCAGGCGCCAAGTGCCTTCTCCACCCAGGCTCATTAGCCAGGGGCTAGGGCAGTGGAAGCAAAGGGGAGGCAAGTCTAATCAAGGGTGGGTTACTCAGCAAAGGGAGAAAGTCAAGGAGGTTGAGGGTGTTCAGGAACCTGAACTGGGTACAGAGGAATGAGGAAAGAATGGAGTCTTGTCTCAAAAACAAAAAACAAAAACAACAACAACAAAAAAAAAAAAACAGTGAGGCTCCTTTTTATTTTTATTGTATGTGTATGAGTGGGTTTTGTGTTTGTTTGTTTTTGCCATTGGTATATATGTGCATACCTGGTGTCTGCAGAGGCCAGAAGAAGGAATCAGATCCTCTGGAAATGGAACTACATATAAGCTGCCACATGGGTGCTGGGAACAGAACCTGGGTTCTGCAAGGGTGGCAAAGGCTCTTAACCTTTGAGCCACCTCTCCAGCCTGCACAACTGCCTGTTTTTCTTTTGTGCATCTTTTGATAGTTCTGAGCTCCCTAAACCACTTAATCAAGTTTATCTCCTCCCCTACCTTATCTTCTAGATAAACACGAAACAAGAGCACTGCCCTCAAGGGATAGGAGGTGTGGGGTGAGGGCAGGGTTCTCTTATCAGAGAAGCAAGATAAACCCCCAAGAGGTTTAACTGCAGAAGTGAACAGAAGACAAAGAATTCAGTTTGTTAAAGCCAGAGGCAGAAGAGAGGGGAAAAAAAGGAAAAATAAATGTTTGTGGAAGAAGAGTATGGTAGATAGAATCAGCTGGTAGAAATGGAATTGTTGGTTAAAAACAAAACAAGCATGTGAGCCCCGAGTCAGACTCTGAAAACTCACTGTGAAATGGGCTGTAAATGTAGCTCAGAGCAACACGAGAAGGGGGGCCCAAAAACCCACGGAATCTTGTGTCCAGCTTGCCCATTCTCCGTCGTACAAACGGCAAGGGCCACTGAGACAGAGACTGCTAAGGTGCTCAACCCCCAGCAGTTCATTTTCACATTTCTGGTTGTCCCTCTAAGACTTCCTCATCTTTTGAGTTTTGCCTGTTTGTTGGGGAGGGGAGCAGCAGGAAAGTTTGGAAGAGTTCAACTTTAGGGAAAACATCTGGTTAAACCCACCACTTATCCCCATTATTTGTAATAGTTGTGTTTGGCTTATGTTTTAGCTAGCCTTGTTATTAAATATAAAAGCAATAGGATTAAAAAGTTCTGGATGAGGTAAATACTGTAATTAAAAAGGCACCAGTTGGGTTTGTTAAGCTATAATTCTAGAATGCTGGCCTCCTTGTTAGATTTTTCTTCTTGTCTTTAAACATTTTTTTATACCTAATAAAAATTGTTTAGAACGATTTAACTGTTATTGGCACTTCCTGTTAGTCAAACACCACCCAAAATCCCCAGGAAAATATTCTGACTCAAAAAGTCCTGGAGCAAAAATGTCACAGATCACAAGTCGCAGACACTATCCTAAGAGCCTGGGCATGCCACATGCGTGCACACACCACCTGTCACGTGGCCTGGTAAACTGATAGGCAACTTTCCAGTTCACAAAGGCACTTTTCTAACCCTTTTGAAGTTACAAAATCTTACTGGGGGGAAAAAATCAGGCACTTTGATCAAGCTATGAAGTTACAATAGTAAGAACCAGGCAAGAGACAGCAAAGCCTGGTTACAAATACCCAGTGAAAGAGGCATACAAAATTAAATAAATATTAAGGTAGTACAGCTGAAATGAAATATTAGAGGACCTGAAATAAAGCATCTCTGAGGCTGGCGAGTGACATGCTGGCTGGTAGAGGGCACTTGCCACAAAGCCTAATAACCTGAATTCAACCCCAGAGAGTCACAAGGTAGAAGAGCTGATTCTTCTAACCCCCACAGAGGGTGCCTTGTGGTATTCCCCCACCCACCCCACACAAAAATATAGATAGGTAGACAGATAGATGGATGGATGGATGGGTGGGTGGGTGGGTAGGTAGACAGACAAATGTAAAATCTAAAAACTTTTAAAAAGCTCTTTTAAGTTCATTTTCATTGCATCATGTTTAAAAGGTGTGCAAAAATATACATGGCACAGACATGGCTCCTCAGTTAAGGGCATCTACTGCTTCTGCAGAGGATATGTGTTTGGTTCCCAGCGTCCACATTATGGTTCACAACCACCTATAACACCAGTTACCATGAGATCCAACACCCTCTTCTGGCCTCTGCACACGCACATGAAAAATAAACTTAAAATGCCCTCTAGGGAACAATGCTGGCAAGCAAATCTGGATATGGTGAATTTTAAACATACATAGCCTACGCCGGTACTGAATAGCAATCCAAAAGGATGAAGTTAGGAAAGTCTTACTTCTCCCTCGGAGATAGCCTAGAACACAAAGCCCCAAACTGAGACCCTCACAGTCCCATAGCATTTCCTTCATAAATGAAAAGGGGCACAAAGGCACAGGGAAGACAGTAATCTAAGTCTGGAAATTTCAATGTAATTGGGGCGGGGGGGGGGCTTTCAGCAGCTAATTCTTCCCAACATTAGCTATTCTAATTCTGTACAAATGTAATCTCAGTCGTTTCCTCTCTTTCAGTGTTCAAATTAAAGGGAGAAAAAGCTTTCTTGACTGCACACCACCACCCCTTCTCAAGGCCAATGGTCCTGTCAACTCGTCTTCCTCCTGACTTTCAGCAGAGATTCCCATGGTGCGGACCAAAGAAGATACAACCTTGGAAATTGAAATGGTAATTTTCACACTGGAGGCACTTAATGAAGTTCACAGCCGACTACCAATGTCAGAGGCACATCTTCCTAATGAGTATCTCTGCTTCTCCCACACCCTCACCCTGTTAGGTTTCTGTGGTCCTTCCCGGAATCTCTTCCAATGATTAAGACCCCAAGAGCTGACACGACCCCTCCACTGTGACAATTTCATTAAGACACCAAGGAGAAAAGCTAACATATTCAGGCACACAGCCAATCACAGGTCAGCAAACACACTCTGCCCTGCCCTGTCACGACAAAGCAGGGGTCACTATCTATGTACCAGGCCCATTTCTATTAAGTCACTACCTTCAGAAGCTAGGACATCACTAATGTCAACTCCCTCTTCCATGGGCTATCAGAATCAAAAGTGTCACTTTGAGCACCATAGTGCTCGTAATTACGTGTATTTCAGCGCGCGCTTCCCTGAGTATCCTACTGTAACTGTGTCCTCTACAACACCAAACACTTCAGCTCGTTCAGTCGTTCCTCTCCCGTTCTCTGGAAAGAATCCGGACTTAGTTTTTCAATAGCCTTCCTTCCTTCCTTTCCTTTCCTTCCATCTCTGCCCCATCACCAGCAGCAAGAAAACAAGTTTTCCCACGTGTCACTTGAAGCCCCGACTTTGGGAAACGCCCCCCTTTCCTCCGCCAGCCCGCGCCACAGTGAGAGCCCTGCGTGCAGCCGCGGGTGCTACTCCGGTCGCCTTCACAAGCCAGGGGACGACAGGAGGCTTCAGGCTGATCCACATAAGCCAGGCAGGCCTTTGCCCCATCTACGAACCTAGCCGCTTCCTCTCCGCCCTGCGTGTGCTCCCGCGCCAGGTGGAACACCCGGCGAGGCGCGGTGCTGGGGGAAAAGGGCGCTGGAGGAAACGCTCTGCAACGTGCGCCGGGCCGGGGAGCGGCGGTGCGCAAGGCTCCGGCCGAGCGCGGGCGGCGGTGACCTGGGGAAAAGAGGGGCGTGTGCTCTGCGCCTCACAGTCCCAAATGCTACCACTCCGCTGCACCGTGACACCCGCGATCCGCACTCTTCGGTCCCCAGCGTCTCTCTTTCCCCCAGTCCCAGCCTGGCCCAGTCTAGGCAACACGCTGCAGTCTGCGCGCCCTTGTGGGGACAGCCTCCTCCTAGCTCTCCCGGGCGCGCAAACTTTCCCAGCCACGATCGCTCCGGCCTCCCCTGGGGGGGTTTCGGAAAGTAGGCTCCCCCTTAGCCTCTGAAAAACCCACTGAAAATATGGCGCCCTCGAACGTCGTTACTTGGGCCCCGAACTGCCAGTCTCCAGGTCCCTCCCGATCCCCGCCGGCGCGAAATCTCAGCTCCTGGGGGTCGGGGAAGGAAACGAGAGGCCGCCGCGCTGGATCCAAACCCTGACTGTTGTCGGCCCCGCGCTTCCCCCGAGCGGTCGGCGGCCAGTAGCTGTCTGATAGCGAGATGACCAGGGAAAGGGGGAGTCGTGCAACCCGCAGGTCTCAGTGTCCGGCGTTGGGAAGCAGCCCCCGGAGCCTTTCGCCCCGAGCCGGGGCGGGAGACTTGTTTGCAAAGTGGCGCTGGAAGTCGGAGCAGCCGGTGCTGGAATGAAGCCGCTCTGCCCTCCACCAACTCTGTCAGCGCCAGGGGCCCCAGCCGGGGTCCAGACCCCCTAGGTGCAGAACGGGCCGATTTTCCGACCCCGTTACCGGAAACCCGAAGAGGGAGCCCTGGAGGGGATCAGCTGCCTAGGGCAAGGGATCAGCTCTCCGGCTCCAGCTGGAAGACTATTTGCAAAGCCCGGCTCCCGGGCTGAGTGCGGCGAAACCTACATGTGCAATAGACAGGTGCATTCGTTGCAATTTATTTTTCTTTTCTTGCAAAAAAAAAAATCCCTCCTAGGAAATAAAATCTAGAAGCTTGACAGGGTTTTTCTACATTGAAATCACTTACGAGATGCAAACCCAAGAAGAAAACCACCCACATATTCCTTCTGGTGAGGGGAGGGAAAAGGCACTCGAAATCCCTGCAGCGCGCATGCAGACTGGAGAGCAGGGTAGCGCCACGCGCCGCGCCTTACCGCGGGGATGCAGCTACTGTCTCATTGCAGAGCGCCAGCCCCCGAGTGCAGCCGGCTCCGCTCCCGCTGCGCCTCCGCCGCCGCCGCCGCCGCCGCTGGCTCCGGGCGCGGAACCGGAGCCGAGGGCGAGCGCGAGCGCACGGCCCGCGAGCGCCGGGAGGGCAGGAAGCGCGTCATCACTGGGGGACGGCGCGGCGGAGCTCACCACCCGGCTCCTGGGTGTCCGCACCCCGGGCGCGGGTTGGGGGCGCGCGAGGAGCTGTGGTCGGACCAGGATGGGAGAAGCACAAGGGACACCCCTGGCTGCCCCAGACACTGGGCTCAGCTCTGGAGAGAGATGAGACGGCATAGGGACCAGGCCTTATTTCCCCGAGCGCCTCTCCTGAACCACCGACCAGGTCCTGGGAGGTTACCAGGTTGGATCTAGCCCCGCGGGTAGCGGGAACCCACAGGACTCTGCGTCCTTCTGCAGGAAGACACACAAACCGCATGCCAGGTTACTTGAGTTTAGGGAACGAACGACTCTTCCAGAAAGATGGGTAGCAAAGGGCGTATTGCCTATTGCACTGATTTGGGGTTTTTTTTTTGTTTTTGTTTTTGTTTTTTTAATTCGAGACAGCGTCTCACTGTGCAGACCAGGCTGGCCTCAAACTCAAGATATCCGCCTGCCTCTGCCTCCAGAACGCAGAGATTAAAGACCTGCGCCACCACACCGGGCTTTATTTATTATTTATATACTTATGTCTCCTGTTATGCCCTGAAATAAAAAGTCAGTTATGTATCCCTTGTATATACAGAGTTCGGAAATGCTGGGATGGCAAGGTAAAATGTGAAGCTTATCTTAGGTAACCGTGTGAAGGGGAAAGGAGAACAAGTCACAAAATCTCTTTTCTTTATGATATATAGAGAGACGCTGATATATAGAGAGACGCTCAAACTTACCGAAGTGTTCATCCGTGTACCCTAGTAGTTGGTGAAATTTTAGGTGGTTTTTTTCTCTTGCTGCTTGGTTCTACTTTTTATTCTTAACCTTTGTAATTTTAAAAATTAATAAGAAAAGACTTTGATGGGTTTTTCCCCAGGTCAGTGTAGAGTGTCCAGGATAGACCCCTCTTCACAAGAAGTAGATAGCAAATTTCTTCAGTTCCTCAAATGCAACTACAGCAACGGTATTGTCTATCAGCTTGAAATTGCCATCAATGTACACCCAAGAGTGAATCAACTTTGTAACTTGAAATTATCTTTAAGGAGTCCTTTGGGACCTTGAATAAGCCTGGATGTAGTGTGGAAATAGTCTTAGAGCAGAAGTTCTCAACCTATGGGTCTTGACCCCCAAAGGGGAATGACCCTTTCACAGGTCACCTGAGACCATCAGAAAACATGGATATTTACATTATGAGTCAAAACCGTAGCAAAACTACAGTTATGAATATCAATGAAAATAATATTATTGTTGGGGATCACCACCACATGAGAAACTATTAAAGGGTCACAGCATTAGGAAGGTTAAAAAAAACACTGTTTCGGAGTAAAATGTAGCTTCTTCCCTTTGCAGAGAATACACTTTATAAATCAGAACCCTCAATTAGAAAACAAGTTACTGGGCCACTAGAAACAGTCCTAAAAGTTGCAAGACAGACTTTTCCCTGCTGCATGGTTACATATGCCTGTTCCCCCAATCCTTTGGATAGTACATTGGATAGGCTAGCAGAATAGAAGTAGCAAGATACATTCAGAAACAAATGATTTATTTCAGTAAGAGCCTGGTAAGAAGCATATTAAATTGATGGTTGCTAAATTGTCCCTTAGTTTACTGAAAATAACAACCTTGTTTTTGTAGTTCAAGATCGAGGTTACTGAAAATAACAACCTTGTTTTTTGTAGTTCAAGATCAAGGTTTCCATAAGAAGAAGAATGAGGGTTCTCCCACCCATTTCCTCCCTCATAGGGCCCAAGAGCTTCCCCCAAACATCTCAAAACTGGTTAGTTTGTCTTTCCCCAAACCTGGATGTCAAGATTTCTGTTATGTAATATGTCCTTCTCTAGGTATATCCACAGTTTGCAGCCCCAACAGTGAGGCACTGTTCAACACTCAGAGAGCAAGGAGCCTGGCTCCAACCCTACCTAGATGCAGTTTGTTACACAATTTTTCCCCATCAATTCTTATTCCATGAAGTTAGTCTCTTTGTCTAATTCGTGGTTTTTTTTCTTTTTTTTTTTTCTTTTTTTGGTTTTTCGAGACAGGGTTTCTCTGTGGCTTTGGAGCCCTGTCCTGGAACTAGCTCTTGTAGACCAGGTTGGTCTCGAACTCACAGAGATCTGCCTGCCTCTGCCTCCCGAGTTCTGGGATTAAAGGCATGCGCCACCACCTTTTTTTTTTTTTTTATAAAGTCAGAATCTTACTATGTAGCCCTAGCTGGCCTAGAACTAGCTATGTAGAACAAAATGACATTGAAATCCTAGTCTCCTTACTCCACCTTCCAAATTCTGGGATTACAGGCATGCTCCACTAACCTAGACTAATCCAGTCACTTTGCTCTTTTTCAAATAGCAAACAAGGTCTAAAAAGATGGGTCAGCAATTAGACATGCATGCTGCTTGTTAGGTCTCAAAGAAACCTGGGGAAAATCATTCAGTACCTGGGGCTGCTGCCAGTATTTCTCACTCGGCTGATGTGGGATTCCCCAATGTATGCTGTGATTATCATTAATGAATAAAGAAACTGCTTTGGACCTATAGCAAGGCAGAATTTAGTTAGGCAGGGAAAACTAAACTGAATGCTGGGAGGAAGAAGGCGGAGTCAGAGAGAAGCCATGGAGCCCATGGCAGAGGCAGCAGCGCTGAAACCTCGCTGGTAAGCCACGGCCTCATGGTGATCACAGATTACTAGAAATGGGTTAAATTAAAATGTTAGAGCTAATGGGCCAAGCAGTGATTTAATTAATACAGTTCCTGCGTGATTATTTCAGGGCTGAGCAGCCAGGAACCAACAAGCAGCTTCCTTATGACACTCGGTCCTTACCCCAAACTCTCCAGCCGAGAGGTGGGCTGCACTTCCCCCAGCTTGACTTTGCTCTATAACCCAGTCATTTTTGCTACACAGTTCTCTTGTCCTCTTGATCTTCAGCTCCTTTCTTAGTCGGCTTACCCCCTCCTCCTCTTCCTCTCTCACTTCCCCCCTCTTTCTTTCCTCTCATGGCTGGGTCTGTTCTGCTGGCCATGTTCAGTCTGGACCCTTCCACATGCTTCTGGCTGTGATTTCCTTCATACCTACAATAAAACTTTTCTTCTTAACCAGACCCAGGAGCCCTCGTGTCCTCATTTTCACTAACTGCTCTTGCAGAGGGCCATAGTTCAGTTCCCAGCACCCATAACAGATAGCTGGCAACTGCCTATAATTCCAGTTTCTGGGGGTGATTCAATGCCCTCTTCTGAGCTCCAAACCTGTACTCACATGAGCACATACACAGAGAGAGACTTAAAAGATAAAAACACTGAAGCAGCAGCTGAATCTTTCCTGACTTACTGGTATGAGCATATTATGTGGCACTAATCTAATCGGTGCTATTCCACAGCCTTCTGCGATCAGTTAAACCCCTTTTCCTAAAGAAGCAGCATCAGTCCTAGAGTTCTTCACTATAATTTGGCTTTTAAACTAATATTTCTGGACACTTCTTAACACAGGCCTTCATTTCTATAACATCTATTACTACTTCATTGTTTCTTTGGTAAAACCGACTAGCTATGTATTACCATGCATTTATATATACAATGGAAGTAAGATAGAACCTATCTATGGTAACTTCTCTGAAATTGAGACTATTCCTGTTGGATCTGAAAAGATAGCCAATTATAAATACAAAGTCACTCAAGTTATTTGTAAATTAAAAATTGCCTGTAGGAAGCTTCTGTCCTGCAAGCAACTGTGATCTTAATTCCTGGCAGACCAGTAAAATAACAGCAACAAAACAATTACCTAGCAAGGTTTTATTGCAGTCAGCAAATGAAAACACAAAGAAAACTAATTCCATCTGAGAAATTTCTAAGGTCTTAATGTACAGTTGTTTTGATTTGCATTTCTCTGATGACTAAAGATGTTGAACATTTCCTTAAGTGTCAACTTGACATAAATCTAGCCAGCACGGTATTTTAGTTGTAATTTTTGGGAAGATCTCCCCAGTTGTATAACAGAGCCTATCAGCATCTATAAGAAGAAACAATTCTCAGCCAGTCTGAAATTAAGTCTGGTTATTCTTTAGAGAATGTTAGGAGGCCGGGCGGTGGTGGCGCACGCCTTTAATCCCAGCACTCGGGAGGCAGAGGCAGGTGGATCTTTGTGAGTTTGAGACCAGCCTGGGCTACAAGAGCTAGTTCCAGCGCAGGCTCCAAAGCCACAGAGAAACCCTGTCTCGAAAAACCAAAAAAAAAAAAAAAATAGAGAATGTTAGGGAGATAGAAACTCTTCTCTGCAGATAAAATCTCCATGGAGATGAATATTCCCAGATTGCAAAGAGGGTCTGGTAGGACTGGAGGCGGGAGGGGAGGAAGCAAAGCAAAGGCAGGAGACTTTAACTGCCATTCAGCAGAGGCTTTCTAGCCAAGCTCTGTTGGCTTCTCACCCCAGTGCCGGGCCCTCCCTGTTCAGAGAGCTCTAGGTTTGCGCCATCTCTTCCTGGAGAAGCAGGCGATAAAGGTGCAGAGACCCCATATTTGGGAAGCCCATCACAATTGCTGACGATTCTGAGGCACACACACACATATCTGCTGAGCTTCACCTGGCATATCTGCTTCCTTATAGTTCCTGTAGGTCTCGGAAGTATTGCCTGAAGAATTCTAGACATGGGCTGGAAAGCCGGCCCCGGGGTTAATGGGCCTTGCTGCCAAGGCTGATGACCAGGGTTTGATCCTGGGGACCCCCATGGTGTAAAGAGAAAAATCAATTCCTGAAAATTGTCCTCTGACCTCCATACCTCACCCTACAATAAAAAAAATGTAATAAAACTTTTAAAGAATTACAAAACATAGCCCACTGCCCTGTGACTATGCCTGCATTTTTATGCACTCTCAAGGCAAGGGTGTTAGTTACTTAACTTTTCCTTTATTGTTATTATTATTTTAGTTATGTGTATGTGGGAGATTGGTGCTATATGCACATGCATGGAAGTTCCCATGGAGGTCAGACATGTCCGAATCCCCTGGAGCTGGGGTTACAGACGGTTATAAACCACCTGATGTGGGCTCTGGGAATCAAACTCAGGTCCGCAGGAGGTGTATATACTCTTCATCACTGAGCCATCTCTCCAGCACCTACTTCTTTGAATATGATAAAATACTAAGGCCGGAAGCAACTTAAAGAAGAGCTTGGTTTGGGCTCATGGTTCTAAAGGGAAAGCCCATAACGGTGGGGATGGCACAGAAGCAGGCAGCCAGAGCAAGAAACTGAGAGACCACGCCTTCACAGGCATGTAAAAGCCGAGGAGAGCTGAAAGCGGGGTGGAGCTATACTCTCAAAGCCCACCCCCAGTGATGTAATTCCTGCAGCAGTTTGTCTCCAGGTCCTAAAGGTTCCATAAGCTTCCCCACCCTATGGGACCAAGTGTTCAAATACATGAGCCCATGAAGTATTTTTATTCAAATCACCACAGCGAGTTTCATGTTTGATCAGAACATGCCTGCTTAGACCATGAACGACATGTTCACCATGTGAGGGGGTGAGTCTGTGCCACCCAGGGCTCAGCCTGCCATTCTGAGTTGAGTGTGTCCTTTAACGACTGCTATATACTCCACCACAGCCCCTTTCTGCCATCCCATTTTGGAGTCTGGAGAAGTGTGGACACATCATGACCAACCAAACACACTGATGACAGTGTGGAAGACTCTCCACAGGAAGAAAGACAGAGGCAAGGCGGGCATGAGACCAGGGGCCGCCGAGGGCCTCCCAGAAAGGGACTGAGGAAATGAAGGGTGAAGAAGAGTGGGTAAATAGAGATGGATAGACAAGGACTCGATCCAAGAAGCAAAACAGCAAAGGTGAGTGATCAAGAGGACACTAGAAGGACAGGCTTAGAGGATACTGGAAGAGTAACCACCAGTGTAGGATTCTGGGAGCATCTCTATCCAGGTGATGAAGCCTCACTCATGGCTGGCTTCGTGAGCCAGTCTCAGCCTAGTCTATCCCTTGTAACTATGTAATAGCTTATTCTAGCATTGTCTTGTGGACTAGATAATGAACTAAGTATGAAGGAGAAAAGTGACAAAGGTGTGTGTGGTGTGTGTGTGTGTGCCTACACCTACACATGCTATTGTGCTCTCTACAGAGACCAAAATAGATAGACACCAAGAAGGCTGAGACTGCAGTTTCTCTTAAGATGGGATCGTGGAGCCCAAATTGTGAAGAGGCTGTAGGTGAAGGATGAAGAGAAATGTGGTTTTTGTTGTTGTCCTTAAATTCCACAGGGGCATAATAAGACTAAAGAACCACTAGAACGATCCAGTAGTAAAACTCTAGAGGATGTTTCCGGTCAGGAGAGTTAAGGACAGAACACAGAGATAAGATGTGGAAACAAGACAGGAAGAAGACAAGCTCTGATTGGGCAAGGGACATGATGCATGATGAATGGAATATTTGAGTGTCCTGGTCAAAGAACAAATAGGTGATAAATAATAGATAAAAAAATTATCAACAGACAGAAGACACACAGATAGTGGATAGACAGATGATAGACAGTGGGCAGATAGAAAGACAGATGATAGGCAGACAGATGATAGATATTATGACTAGCTAGACAGATAAGGGTTAGGTAGCTAATTGGTATGTAGATAAATGATAGTGTATAGATTTTGTATTGTTAAAGAATTTTTCAATTTTTACATTATTTATCTACTGTGTGCCTATGTATGAATGTGCACACATGTATACCATAATACACATGTACAGTTCAGAGGATAACTTGAGGGGTCTGTTTTCTCCTTCCAGAAATTTTACCTCATGTTTACCCCAGAGATTAAACTCAGGTCATCAAGCTTGGTAGCAAGCCTTCTCCTTTAATGAGCTATCTCTTTGGCTCCTACCAAATGTTGCCAAATCATTCAATCAGATGTATTTCTAATATCTATCACTGGGCTAAGGACATAGAAAGCGCACTGTAGTGTTATTTTGCTTGTGTTTAAGCAAACACAGCTTGCCTGAAAATCAGAGTGCAGAGTTAAGCCACTAGAGACCAGGCAGTGGTGGCACACACCTTTAATCCCTGAACTCTGGAGACAAAGGCAGCTAGATCTCCGTTAGTTCAAGGCCACCCTGGGCTACACAAAATTGATCTAGTCTATAAGAGAAACAAAGCTCACACAAAGGTGATCTCAGCACTTGGGATCACACACCTTTAATCCCAGCACTAGGGAGGTGGAGACAGGAGTGATATGGCTGGGCGGAGAGAGGAATATAAGGCAGGAGGAGACAGGAGCTATTGCAGCCTGGATATGCAATCTGAGGATGTAGTCTGAGGAGTCAGTCTGAGGACAGGATCACCCCTTTGGTCTGAGCATCAGTAGAGGTAAAAGCTCTCTCTAGTGACTGGACACTCTGCTTCTCTGATCTCCCAGCTTTCACTCTCTAATATCTGACTCGGGTTTTTATTAATACCAATTAGAATTTGTGCCACAACACACTTCATATATCTCTCATCCGCCTCCCTTTTCACCTCCCTCCTTCCTCCTGCCCCTTCTCTTGGCAGGGTTTTTTGTAGCCCAAGCTGGCCTCAAAATTAATATATAGCCCAGGATGTCCTTGAACTTCTGACCCTCCTGCCTGCACCTCCTGAATTCTGTGATTATAGGCATATGCCACCCCTGCTGGTTTTAGGAGGTACTGGGAATCAAACCCAGGGTTTAGTGAATTCATTACAGGAGCAAAATTACAGTTATGAAGTAGCAACAAAAATAATTTTATGATTGAGGAGCACCACAACATGAAGAACTGGATTAAAGAGTCACAGAACTAGGAAGGTTGAGAACCACTGAATTAAACATAAGTTGCAGACCTGGGGCATATTAAAATAATTCAAATGTAGCCTGATACAGTGAGGGTCCAAAGAAGAACAGACCACACCAGGAAACTCCTAGCTGGCATTCTGCCAAAGAATAGCTGTCCATACCGGGATGTCCTTACTCCAGGACTTTGCTTTTTGTAAATTTAATAAACAGTGCACATCTGCTTATAATATTAGGGAGGTCTATATGAAACATCTCATACATAAAGCACGTTTTGAAAAGTGGTACTTTTTGTGCACAGTATGTGCCAGGAGAAATGTTATACTGGGTTTCCACTTATGTTCACAGTGTGGCAGGGCTGGAAGTCATCTTGTCTTCCAGAGTTGTGGTTCAGGGGTGCCCCAGGCCATCCTGCGTCCCTTTCTCCCACTCTCTACCCTTTTCCTTCCTTCCTTTTACTCCCTTACACTTCTTCTTGCCCATCTTCCTCCACTCTTCCCTTCTTTATGAATGCACTTGCACTGCTCAGTGTGTGACACTGGTCTGGGCATGAGCCTTCTCTCATCATGTGTGTGTGTGTGCACGCGCGCGCGTGTGTGTGTGTAGGCTAAAGGTCCACAGCATCCCTCTTGATTCCCCTCCACCTTATTTTTCAAGACAGTGCCTCACTCACCAAGTTTGCAGCTTGTTGATTGGCTAGACTGGCCCCAAGGATCCTTCTGTTTCAGCCTTTCTAAAGTTGAGGGTTAGAGACATGCACTACCTGGCAACTTTTATGAGAGGATCTGAACTCGGGTCCTCATGTTTGTGTGGCAGGCACTTTACTGACTGAGCCATCACTTAGGCCCTCTCTTCTCATCTCTTATGTCCATGGACAGCTTCCTTCCATCTAGGAAACTATTCTGATGTGTTCCATGGATGTCACTTTTACTTTTATTTACTATTATGTATTTGTTGGTTTTCTTTTCTTTTCTTGAGATAGGATCTCCTGTATTCCAAGCTAGCTTCTAACTTTATTTTAATTTTATGTGTATGAGTGCTTTGCTTGCCTATATGTACATGTACTACATTCATGCCTGGTGCCCCTGGTGGACAGAAGAAGGAGCTGATTGTGAACCACAGTGTGGGTGTTGGGAACTGAACCAGTTAAGACAGTGGGTGATGAGAGCTGAATCCTGGTCCAGTTCGAGAGTGACAAGTGTCCTTAAGTACTGAGCCAACTTTTCAGCCCCCAAGTCCCTAAACTTTTCTGTAGCCAGAAGATGACTTCGAACTCCCGATCCTCCTGCCTCCACCTCCCAAGGGCTGTACCACCACAGGTAATTACCATTTTCATTGTAATAAACTTCCCATCCCCCTCGCCTTAACACTATGCTTTCAGGTCCCAGTCTGCTGTTGAGCATTTAGCCTACAGCTCCGCACTCTGAGGCTGTGGTTTCCATGCCTTATCACCCTGCTTCCCACGCCCTTCATCCCACAATGGATGTGTGACAGTCAGTCTTGGTTCACTCACTCTCAAGTAAAAACAAAAACAAAACCAAAAAGCAAAGCAAACACATGCTTCTCCTTATTGAACTCAGAGACCAGAGCATATGCAAGAAATATAAGTGATTTAACAATGGCTTTAGTAACCTTTCACCTCTAGATAAATTACTGGTACAATTTAATACAATACAGAAGCAGAACCTTCAAAAGCTGTTTTCGTTCAGTCAAACTGGACAGCAGGCTTCTGAAATGTTTTGCCAGTATTATATTCAGTCCCAAAGGGGAAATGCCTTTTTTGTTTTTTGTTTGTTTTTTAAGCAAACTAAAGGATGAAAGATGGGAATGGAAGGAAATACTGGCAAGGAGATGGGGGATGGAATCATTTTTCTGAAGGACAATTTGGTGATGTATATCCAAAGCCTTTGATCTTGTAATTCTACCTTGAGGAATTTATCATAAGGCAATAATAGGAAAATTCATCAAAGAACATTAACTATGGCATTATCTGTAATCGTGACAAAGCTGGAATCAATCTCAATGTGCCACCAGACAAGATACATTGAGCTATAATAGGTCTTACTAATTAATTCATTCAACTTGTATTTATTGAGGTCCTGCTGGGTACCAAACTCAGTGCTGAAGGCTGGAGAATGAAAGGACCCTGGAAGAGAGTGAACCATTAACCTGATGCTCTGGGGGTATTCACAGCACAATCAATAAAAGAAGTGGGGACAAAAGGAGCTCACATAATTGTTATGTATTTAATGTTTTATTTTTATATTTCTAATAATCAAAAGTTGTACAAAGAGCATTTGTGTAAAATACATAGATTTTAAAAGAGATTATGTAGGATGGTAACTATAGATTCTAATAGCACATTGTGCACTACATAATTATTGAGAGTGGATTTTTTTTATTGTTAAAAGAAAAATTTACATTTACTCCCCTTGTTCCCAGCCCTCCTTCTCCCCCACTACCCCACCGCCCTCCCCCTGCTTCCTTAAGATGGGGCAGGATACCCTGCCTTATGGGAAGCCCAAGGCCCTGCC
>JAQHUG010000010.1:7003650-7020753 GCA_028555095.1 Dicrostonyx torquatus
CAAGTTTGCATTCCCACCAGCAATGGAGGAGTGTTCCCCTTACTCCACATCCTCTCCAGCATAGGTTATCATTGGTGTTTTTGATTTTAGCCATTCTGACAGGAGTAAGATGGTATCTCAAAGTCGTTTTGATTCGCATTTCCCTGATCTGTAGCTTTGTAGCCTGTCCTGGAACTAGCTCTTGTAGACCAGGCTGGTCTCAAACTCACAGAGATCCGCCTGCCTCTGCCTCTGCCGCCACCACCCGGCCTTCTTCTTCTGTCATTTTTGAAACAGGGATTTTCTGTGTAACAGCTCTGGGTGTCTTGGAACTTATTCTGTAGACCAGGATGGCCTCAAACTCACAGAAAGTTGCCTGCTTCTGCCTCCTGAGTGCTGGGATGTAAAGTGTACACTATGCCCGACTTGTTCCTAATTTCTGAGTGCTGAGATTACAGGTGTATACCATGATGCTAAATTTATATGAGGTGTTGAGGATTGAACCCAGGGCTTTATATATGCCAGGCAAATGATCTTGAAATTGAGCTGCATTCCCAGATCCCAGTGTGTGTGTGTGTGTGTGTGTGTGTGTATCAAAATATACTGTAATTCCAGCATTCAGGAGATGAAGGCTAAAAAATTCAAGGTTATTCTCAGGTACACAGTGAGGCCAGCCTGGGATGCTTAAGGCACTTCCTCAAACAAAGCAAAGCAAAATTAATTGTTTAAAAAATTGCAAAGTGTTTCTTATAAGTTCAGCACAAAGTGATTGATATGAATTTCTTTTTTAAAACATTTTTAATGATTTTTTAAAAATTTATGTGTATTGGTGTCTGGCCTGCATGTATGTCTGTTGGAACCCCTGGAACTGGAGTTACAGATAGTAGTGAGCTTCCATGTGGATACTAGAAATTGAACTCAGGTCCTCTGAAAGAGGAGCTAATGCTCTTAACTGCTGAGCCATCTCTCCAGACTCCCTTTCCCAGACAAAACTTTTTTAAAAACAGGTAGTCAAAGCCACATGGTATCTGTGGAACACGCAGGCGTATTCACTAACGACAGCCAGAGGCAACTTTCCTTGGGGTAAGTTAGTGCTGACTATAACATTATGAACTACATAGTCCTTGGGCCACTGGATAGAGGTCTGACAACCTGAGTTCCAACCATCAGGTAAGCTTCAATCTGTTCACAATGCCATTTCCACCCATAAAATTAAGGTGATTTGGAGTCTTCTGGGGTCCTTCAGTCTTAGAGTTCTTTCTTTTTCCCATTGTGGTATTTGATGATATTTACTTCAAACATTATCCTTTGCTCATTTTTGCCAGTGTTATGACATGTTTGTGCTTTTTAACTCTCTGAATGACTGAATTGGGTCACTGCTCCACAAATCCAATTGTCATTCTGTCAACTGTGGAAATGCCTAAAAATACTTGATTGTCCATGCTGAAGAGGCGAACAGCACTATATCTGTGTACCCCTGGGAGTCTCTTCTCCACTACGCATGTGCCAGTGACTCTGTCAATCACTAACAAAACAAAGCAGTGTGTGTGTGGGGGGTGTGCGTGCGTGCACAGACTTCTAGCCCATATACTTTTTCTATTCAGAAGTTTACCTATCATTTTCTTCTAAAACTGGATGTTAGCATTTCTCCTTTCCAGTTAAAAACTAGCAAGACCAAGCAAGACATGGTCACACACACCTTTCATCTTAGCACCCAGGAGGTAGAGGTTCTCGACTCTCTATGAGTTTGAGGCCAGCTTGCTCTACAAAGCAAGTTTCATGACAGCCAAGGCTATTTATACAGAGAAACCCTGTCTCAAAAACCAAATAAACAAACTAAAGGAAGAATGTGTTATCCCATAAAAAAACCCATGGAAACTTTCACTATTCTCTTTCGTCTTTTAAAGATGTATTTGCTTTTATTTTATATGTGTAAGCCCCTTAAGTCACATGAGTGGCCAGGCTCCTCCTCCAACTGCCAGGTTTCACCCACAGAACACTCTAACTGCCCTAATAGCTGGCCCTACAGAGTAAAAAGCCCAAGCTCTGAACTTGAAATCCCACCAATCCCCACCCTGGAAAGCTTCACTCCTGAAAAGTTCCAACCGGCCCCTCCAAGAAACCTATATTTAAAAAAAAAAAAAACTGTCTTCTGTTCTCTGTTGTGAATCACTGAGCAGAGTCAACCACACTCCTGTTTTTATTCCCCTCCTAATAAATCTCTTGTGTGAGATTTATTGTGCAGTATGACCTCTCTTTGGCTCCTGACTGCCAGGACACCTTTCCATCCAAGCTGTAATGTTTACAATATGTATGAATGTTTTCCCTGTGAAAGACCCCCGGAGTGGGGAGACTCTCACTCAAGTCTCGGGATAACACGACCCTCCAGGGACTCATGAGAGACCATCCTTGCTGCAATCACAGGAGGTTTATTGACAGGACAGGAACAGTGCACTGGGGCCGAGACTCATTTCCCAAGCAGGGGTAGAGTTCAATGACCAGTATCTGGGAGAAGGGGTATTTAAGGGAAGAAACCATGACCCAATAACCCAAAGGGGGTAGGGAGGGCATCATTGGAAAATCCCGAAAATACCAGTGATAATCACAAGGGGGTAACTCCCTGTTTTTTAAGTTTATTCTCAAGATTATAATCTAACTTTATGGTCAGCTAGTTCCCGGAACAGAGTCACTGAACCAGCTAACTTAGATTTTTGGTTCTTCTCTCCCTGCTAGATTTTTGGCTCTATTTTTTCTGCTAAGGGGGGGGGGGTCTGGATTTATCCGGATCTTTCACCTGCATGTATGGAAGTGGGACTCACCAAGGACCTGCTGCCCACAGAGAGGACGCTGACCCCCTGGTAATGGAATTGTGGGTAGTTGTGATCTGTCACATGGGTGATGGGTGCCAACTGGGGACCTCTGCAGGTGCAGTAAAGGTCTCTTAACCATCAAGCCATCTCTCCAGCTTCCTGTCTTTAAAAGTATTTTTAATTATTTGCAGATGTGTCTTTGCTTGTGACTGCAGTGCCTAAGGAGGCCAGAAGAGGGAGTCAGATTCAGGGGAGCCAAAAGCTGATGCTTTTGTGAGCTGCCCTATATGGGAGATGAAAACCAAACCCTGCTCCTTGGCAAGAGCACTATGTACTCTTCCATGAAAAGTCATCCTTCCAGGCCCTGTTTACACTGGCTGGACTCAGAACGGTTAGAAACTGAGCTCCTTCAGGATCTGAAAACTATGTAGATCCCTGGCACGCAGAAAGGACTGAGTCCTTGGCAGTGCTGGCTTTGTCTGCCCCTTTGCTGTCTCGCTTTTGTTTAGTATTTCTGAACTCCTTTATAACTGTTCACAATATATACCAATAGACATTCAATAAGATGTCTTATTGAATATATAAACTGAGCAGATTATGTATTCAGATGATATAATTTTCTGAATATCAACTCAAGGTTTGTCTTTGTTCATTTATTTCTGTGTATTTCTCTCCTCCCTCCTTTTTCCCTCCCTCCCTTCTTTCTTCTCTCTCTCTCCCCCTCCCTCTCTCTCTCTTTTTCTCTCTCTCCCTCTCTAGGGTAGGGATCTTATGTAGTCCAGGCTGGCCTTTGTCAAGGGTTAAGGCAGATAGGGAAGAAGGCACAGCTTCCCTCTGTCACTCCAGCAACCTAAGAAGTTCCCCTAATCTTTCAGGGACCTCAATTCGGGTCAACCCAGGATTCACAGCTTTGATGCAGAGAATTTTAGGTAAGGGCCATCCATTATGAAACAGTTTGTGGCTAATGTACTGGATAGGTTTCTTTGTGTATGTGTGTGGTTGTTTTTGTTGTTGTTGTGTCTTGTTGTTTTGTGTTTGTGTGTGTGTGTGTGAACTTGACAAAAACTAGAGTCATCTGAGAAGAAGGAACATCTACTGAGAAAAAGATCTCCATAAGATTGGCTTGTAGGTAAGCCTGTGAATTATTTATTTATTTATTTACTTTTTTGAGTCTTTCTATGTAGTTCTGGCTGTCCTGAAACTCACTGTGTATACTAGACTGGGTTCAAATTTACAGAGCTTCTTCTACTTCCATTTCCCAAATGCTACAATTAAAGGCCAGTAACACCACGCCTGGATTGGGATATTGTTTGATTAATAATTGATATGAAAGTTCTTAGCTTGTTGTTTGTGGGGCTACCCTTGGGCAGGTGGCCCTAGGCTGTATAAGAAAGAAGGCTGAAGCTGGCTGTGGGAGGTGGGGTGGGGCACATCTTTAATCCCAGCACTCTGGAGGCAGAGACTGGTGGACCTCTTTAAGTTCAAGGCCAGCCTGGTCTACAAAATGAGCCAGCCAGCCAGAGCTGTCCTGAGAAATCTTGTCTCGAAAACACACAAAGAAACCTTGCCTTGAAAAACCAAAAACCCAAACCCAAAACCAAACAAGCAAACAAAAAAAAAAAAGTCTGAGCAAGCCATGGGATGCATGGAAAACCAGAAAACCAGAAAGAAACATTCCTTCATGTCCTCTGCTTTAGTTTCTGCCTCTACTGTCTTTCCTAGATTATAAAATGTGACCTGAGAATTGTTAAGATAAAGTAAATGCATTCCTCCCCAAGTTGCTTTTGGTCATGGGGTTTTGTTACAGCAATAGAAATCCTAAGCCAACTAATAAAATATTTTATTATAGACTTTAAGCACATGGTTTAAGAGTAGGACCCACCCAGAAAGAAGTTTATATTCCAGAGAATGAATGTGGACTTGAGAAAGATGTTTAGCTTGAGGGACATTTGCAACAGAGAATTTAAACACTGGGGTGGGGCACATGCTAGGCAGGTTTGTTGGCAGAGGCTGCTAGTTTGTTTCTGTCTGCCTAGACCTGAAATAATCACTCAGAAACTATATTATTTGCAATGCTGTTTGGCCAACGACTCTAGCATGTTTCTAGCAAGCTCTTACACCTTAAATTAACCCATTCCTATTATTTTATATTTTACCATGAGGTTTGTGACCTACTGGCAAGGTTCTCATGGTATCTCACTAACTCTGCCTACTTTCTCCCAGCATTCAGTTTAGTTTTCCTGCCTCACTCTATTCTGCCCAATCACAGGCCAAAGCAGCTTCTTTATTCATTAACCAATAAAAAAGCAAAACATAGACAGAAGGACTTCCCACCACAGGTTGACTTCATGGGGTTCTTAAAAATAATAGCGATGCTGCTGGAGAGATGGCTCAGTGCTTGCTGCTCTTAAAGAGAACCTGGGTTGAATTCCCAGCGTTCACATGGTAGCTTACAACCATTTGTAACTCCAGTTCCAGTTAACCTGATGCTCTCTCTCCTCAGGCCTCGTGGGCACCGGGAGCGGAATGGTAAACAGATGTATGCATGTGCAAACCACTCATACACAGAAAATAAAACACAGTAAGAGCGAGATTAATTGATTGAGTGGGTGAGTGAGGGAGTGAGTGAGGGAGTAAGTTATTTAGGGAAAGAATGAGCACAACCAAGCAAGGATGTGGGCTTCTCAGGGACAGTTGTACTTCACTGTCTTTACAATGCTCTTCTGTAGGGTTCTGGTGGCTTTTGAAGCCATAATTGTCAAAGGTTTGCTAGGAAATCACAGGGGAGTTTGAGGAAGGCGCCTGGCAGGGTTACAGTCGATAATCTCACAGGGTTGCAGGAAGGTGGGTACTATAAACAAAATGAACAGCCTTATCGGAGCTATCTAGAAAGTGTTCAGGGAAAGAAATGGCTTTATCTAAGGTTATGTACTTTCAGGCCTAAAACCTGGTTTGTTGCTATTTTAACTAAAGTATCTGTATATGAAAGGGTTATATGCCATTTCTCTGTTGACAGTATTTACAGCAAATTGTGGGGGAATTCTTACAATTTTTTTATTTTTATTTATATGCATGGGTGGTATTCCTGCACGTATGTCTGTGCACCATGTGCCTTCTGTGCCCATGAAGGCCAAAATATGACATCAGACCCCTAGAACTGGAGCTATAAATGGTTGTAAGCCAACATTTGGGAATCAAGCCTGGGTCCTCTATAAGAACAGTCAGTGCTCTTAACTGTTCAGCCATTTCTCCAGCTTCTGCTGGTGGGTTCTTGTTTCTCAGCTGGACTCAGTACTCTGATATACTGGCAGTAGCTGTATACTGTACACCTTTTTCCTTCCTTCCTTCCTTTTTCTTTCTTTCTTTCTTCTTCCTGTTGTTGTTTTGTCAAGACAGAGTTTTACTGTGTAGCCTTGGCTGGCCTGGAACTCACAGAGACCCACCTGCCTTTGCCTTCCAAGTGCTAGGATTAAAGGTGCCACCACTGCCTGGCTGTAAGCATTTCTACGCACATTTGTAACTTAACTTGGTATTTTTTTCCCTCTCAGAGAGTTCCAATAATTTTAACAGCTCCTTCAATGAATATTTATTTTGGTAGATTGTGAGCCTGAGATGGTTTAAGGTCTAAAGAGCATTGCAGGGAGTAGCAGATGACACGTGTCAGGGTATAACATGAGAAGGTGTGAGCTTGCACATGCATGTGTACATGTTCTCATATCTTTTGGAAAGTGTGGAGGCCAGAGGTCAAACTCAGTATTATTCCTCAGCAGCTGTTCTTGTTTTTTGAGACACAATCTCTCTTAGCCTGGCGTTCTCCAAGTTGGAGGGGACTGGCTGGACAGCAAGCCCCAGGGATCTGTCTGTTTCTAACTCCTGAGGATTGCACTCCCCAGGGCTGGGGTTACAGGTGTGCACCACCTCCTCTGGCTTTTTACATGGGTTCTGGGGTTGTACTCAGGTCATCAGGCTTGGCAGCAAGCACCTTTACCCACTGAGAAATCTAGCTGTCCCCCTGCCTTGTGAAATTTTTAGAGGAGACCAATTCTTCTGTTTTCAAGAACACAGACATAAATAGCCCACAATTTGTCTTTTGTTAGAGTTTTTGTTTTTTTCTCTCTACATAGCCCTGGCTGACCTGGTACTCACTATGCATAGAGACCAGACTAGCCTCAAACTCACAAAGATCTGCTTGTCTCTGCCTCTGTCACCACACCTGACTAACCCCCCCCCATTTATTTTTATTTATTGTGTATGATGAGTATTTTGCCTGAATGTATGGGTACCACATGTATGGTTGGTGCCTGAAGAGGCCAAAAGTGGGTATCAGATCTCTTGGAAATGAACTTTCAGACAGTTGTGAGCCACCCTGTTGATGGTGAGAATTGAACCCAGGTCCTCTGGAGGACCAGTCAGTGCTCTCACCTGCTGAGCCATCTCTCTAGTCTACAGTCTATCTTTTTAGAATTCCTAACACTGGGCTGGGGATGTGGCTCAGTTTGTAGAGAACTTGCTGAGTATGCACAGGGTTTGGTCCCCAGCACCACACAGACCAGGTGTGGTAGGTAGCACATATCTATAACATATTAGCTTTCAGAAGCTATAGGCAGGAGGAGCAGGAATTCAAGGCTAGTCTTGACTGAAAAGAGAGACAATGAAAGAGACAAGTAGCCCTGTCCTATAAAGGGCAGACCGTCTTATTGAGATGTAAATTTGCATATCATAAAAATACTAAACTTCATTAGATTGGACATGTTATATGTAATGTCACAGACTTGTGCATCTATCAGCACCATCTCATTCTAGAATAGTCTCCGTTATCCCTGAAATAAACTTCAGGTCTGTTTGCAGTCTGTCCCTGTTCTTACTCAAAGTCCCTGACAACTACAAGTCTATTTTCTGTCTCTCTAGATTTGCCACTTTGGGACATGTCATAGAGATGGATGCACCAGGACCTTCTGTCTCTGGTTCACACCTCTGTGTGGCTATCTGGACACATCACATCTTTTATCTAGGAGCTAATTGGCTGTTTGGAAGATTTCCAGTTTTTGGTGATTATCCTTGATGCCATTTGGCCCTTCTGAGAATGTACCAGATTTCTGACAGTTATCTTTGTTGCAATCCTGACACTGCAGCCTTTGTCCGAATCCCCAGGAGAAGGTGTACTATTTCTGTTTTTTCCCTTTCCTCGTCTCTCTCCAACCATACTGAGATACCTTAGTTAATTCACAGTGTGGCTCATTGGCGATTGGCCAACAAGCCAGAGCATCTGGATAGGAGTCTGAGTTTTCAAGCTTATTTTTTCCAGTTTTACTTTATGTGTGTGTGTGTGTGTGTGTGTGTGTGTGTGTGTGTGTGTGCGCGCGCGCGTGCGTGCCTGTATTTGTGCCTCTGTGTGTATGTGTGTGTGGCCTCACGTGCACACATGTGCGCACAAGCGTGCCTGCAGGTGGCCTCAGAGACTGGAAGATGGTGTTGGGATCCCTGGAAATGCAGCTAAAGGAAGAGGTGAGCTGCCTGATGTGGGTGCTGGGACCTTAACCTGGCCCTCAGCATCAGCAGCAAGTAGTACTCTTAAACCACAGAGTGTTCTACTGTCAACTCAGTGTTTTGGTTTTACTTGGTTTTACTTGGTACACCGGCAAGCTGGCGGTGGAGGCACACACTTTTAAACCCAGCACTTAGGAGGTAGAGGCAGGTGGATCTCCAAGTTTGAGACCAGCCTGGTCCATATAGTGAGTTCCAGGACAGCTGGGGCTACACAGAGAAGTCCTGTCTCGATGATGATGATGATAATGATAATGATGATAATATAGGTTAAAAATGCACTGGCAAAAACCAACTTTAAAAAGTTCATTGGAACTTGCCAAATCCTAAAGTGATAACATCTGGAGACAAAACTGGCATAAAGGAAGTTATGATTTCCTCCTGCCTTTGTGGGACCTGGTGATGGGGCAGCAAACTTTACCAGCTGCTCTGTTTCACAGACCCAGGAGGACAGCTTTACAGGGTCTGTCTGCTCCTTCCACCTGCACACGGGTTTCAGGGATGAGACTCAGCTCACTTGGCTTGTGAGGCAAGCCCCTTTACCCCCGGGCCCTCTAGTTGGCCCTGCACCTGCTCATTTCTCGCCTGTTCTATCATTGTCCCCCTTCCCCTCTCCCACAACCTCCTCCCGCTTCTCTCCTCCCCTCTCCCTTTCTCAAGCACCTCCCTTTGCCTTCCAAATACAAAATCTTTAAAAAAACAGCTTTGCTTTCTGAAATGCTTCTCATAGCTGTCGGCCACGGGACAGGGGGTGCTGCACCTAATGTTTTCTGAGTTTGCTCATGCTTGTGCCTCATCCCTTGACAAAACTGTAAACTACTTAAGAATGAAGACAGTGGCAGGTTTTCTCCTTTTTTCTCTTTCTTCTTCTTTAAGTCTTTATTCTGGGTCAGACCAGTAGCAGACTTTCAGTATATAGCTCCGAATTGCAGCTAAATTTGCGGCTTGTTCAAAGGCCAGCATTTGACTTAGAAGAGCCCTGGGAGCAAATGGGAACCAGTGATAATAAAACCCTGTGAAATGCAATTTCCTGTTTTGTGTAACACTGGAGTCAACTGTTCTGCCATGTCTCCTAGGAAATGTAGGTCGAGTCAAAATTGAAAAAAAATATATAAGGAAGCCGTCCTGAACGGGGGCTAAAGAAACAAAAGCGAAGCGTTGCTGTTTTCTAGCCGTGGATCGTCCTGAGTGGCAATTCAAATAGGCAGCTGTGTGTGAAGCAGTGCCGAGCTCCAAGGCACCAGGCAAGGATCACTCTTGCTCCATTCTTTGCTCTGGTTTCTTCACATTTCCACCTGGAGGGTAGAGTGCTAGAAGCTTAGGCAAAGCCTCCTCAACCAGATGGTCCATGCGTGCAGGGGGACTGGATAGGCTTCATGGAGGGGAATGCCAGCACCACTGCCACTGTTCCGTGAATCCTTGGGATTGCATTCTGGGAGCAATGAAGTGGAGACTGGGACTGCCCTGCATTTTCCAAGGCTCTCCCGCCAGCTGTTCCCGGTGGAAGTCACCTGTGAGAGGCAATGACAGCTGAAAATACAAGAAAACAGGCTCTGCTGCTCCTGCCCTTGGTGGGGCCTTGAGCAGTGGTGGTGAAAGCCACCCCGCAGCATCTTGGCTGCAGCAGGAACATTTGGAGCCTGTAGCAGCTGCAATGAATGACAAGGTGATGCCTCCAGTCACAGGACAGCATCCAGATGCTGGGCAGTTCTTTTGTCCCTTGAACCCCTGTAGCCTCTTCAATACCTAACCTGTTGGTCATGTGAAACTTTACTCTGTTTTTATTATATTTATTTTATGTGTAATGGTGTTTTTGTCTAAATGTATATCTGTGCATGCCTTGGAGGTCTGGTGTTTGAGAAGGGTGTCAATCTCTGGCACTGGAGTTACAGATAGTATGAGCAACCTGTAGGTGCTGGGAGTTGAACTTGGGTCCTCTGGAAAGGCAGAAACCAGGGCTCTTAATAGACAAGCCATTTCTCTAGCCCTGTGGAGCCCTACTCTGTACATGAACTGTGTGAAGCACGTGCTGTTCTAACTGGATCTCATTGGCATGGCTGCTGCTCATGTCAGAGCAGGGATTAAAGCACCAGCCCCTGCCCTAGATGCCTAGGATCCAGGATCCAGGGCCCAGGAGAGCGAGGGAAGGTAGGGTAGGGCCATGGGCCAAGGACGGCTGCCTGCATGAAGCAGCATCTCTCTCTCTCTCTCTCTCTCTCTCTCTCTCTCTCTCTCTCTCTCTCTCTCTCTCTCTCTCTCTCTCTCTCCACACACACACACACACACACACACACACACACACACACACACACGGTGGGGTGGGGCATACCAATCAGCAAGAAAGCATGTATTCTCAGAGACAGGTTCACAGGTCCATCTGATGGAGACAATTCTTCAATTGAGTTTTCTTTTTCTCCTTTGTGTCTGCTTTCCTGCCACAATCAGCCACAGCATTAAGTATTTATTGGCTTTTAGTAGTAGAACAGAGTGTCAAAGCCTGGGTCATTTACTCCTGGTGTCCAGGAACATCCCACTGGGAGTAGAATGCCACTGAGGGACTATGTGGGGGGGGGCACGAGGAGGGGAAAAGGATTCAGAGTCTGCCAGGTTTATGGGTTATGCTCAGATTGATGACTTCGTTCATTTTTGTACGTGTTCAGTTCCTCGCTGTACCCCTATGTCATAGTGGTAGCTATAGAGCAATAAAGGTGGAGGTGCATTTGTGTAGACACAGAGGACAGTCTGCAGGAACACACACACCTGCCAATGTGGATTCTGCAAGATGGGCTAGAGGGAACTTTATATTTTGTGCAATTATGTTGACAGATTTCTGTCCCACCTGGTCCCACAGTTATTCAGGGCCAAAGAAACACACAGAGGTCTACATTAATTATAAACTGGTTGTCCTATTAGCTCAGGTTTCTTATTAACTCTTATAACTTACATTAGCCCGAAATTCTTGTCTGAGTTAGGCACGTGACTTGGTATCTTTTTCAGTGAGGCATTCACATCTTGCTTCCTCTGTGGCTGGGTGACGACTGCAGACTGCATATTTCTTCTTCCCAGAATTCTCCTGTTCTCATTGCCCCACCTCTACTTCCTGCCTGGCTACTGGCCAATCAGCATTTATTAAAAATAATACAAGACATGATAAAAGACCATTATCCCATAACACAGTTACATCCAGGTTAATAGCCAGATGGCAGTGCACATCTTTAATCCCAGCACTCAGGGGGAGAGGCAGGCGGATCTCTGTGAGTTAGGGACGAGTCTGGTCTATGGATCGAGTTTCAGGACAGTCAGGGCTACACAAAGAGAAACACTGTCTCAAAAAACAAAACAAAACAAACAAGAGGCCTAAATTAACAAACAACTGGTTAATAATTGTAAAAATTCATTTTGAGAAGACCAGGCTGGCCTCAAACTCATAGGATTCTACCTGCCTCTGTCTTCTGAGTACTGGGATTATAGGCATGTGCCACTATACCCAGAAATATTTTAAAGTTTTATGTTATATTATAATTTATAGTTTCTAATTATAAAATGATATTATTGATTATATAAATGCTTTTGAAATTTTGACTTGGGTTAGATTAAGCTGATATATAATTTTTTTTCTTCTTAAGGATCGACCCCTAGGCCTGCTAGCTAGGCAAGTACTCTCCTACTTAGCTACACTTCTAGTCTCTTTTAGATTTTAAGACAGGATCTTGCTGAGTTGTCCAGATTGATCTCAAGCTTTCAGTCCTCCTGTCTCAGCTTCTAGGCTTTGTTCTTGTCACCAGGATGGCAGCTCACAACCACCTGGAACTCTAGCTCCACACAATGATCGCTTCTGGCTTCCTCAGACACCTGCACACACATAATCAACAATAAACTAAGTCTCTAAAAAATGATACATTCCTTAGGTCATGGTGGCATACACCTTAATCCCAGAACTTGAGATCCCAGAACCAGGTAGATCTTTGTGAGTTTAAGGATAGCTGGGTCTATATAGTGAGCTCCATGTCAGCTAGAACTATACACAGAGACCCTGTATCAAACTAAAACCCAAAAGAAACAAAAACAAAAAGCAAATAACAATAACAAAATGTTTCATTCATTTAATATTACTATTATGCTCTAGAAAATAAATATTTGGTTATTGTGTGCGTGTGTGTGTGTGTGTGTGTGTGTGTGTGTGTTAGAGCACAACTTTTGTGGATCACTTCTTTCTTTTTTTTTTCTTGGTTTTTTGAGACAGGGTTTCTCTATGGCTTTGGAGCCTGCGCTGGAACTAGCTCTTGTAGACCAGGCTGGTCTCGAACTCACAGAGATCCGCCTGCCTCTGCCTCCCGAGTGCTGGGATTAAAGGCGTACGCCACCACCGCCCGGCGAATCACTTCTTTCTTTCCACCTAGTTTGTGCCTGGCTCTCTAGTTTCTGTTGCTGTGTTTCAAGCTCCAGGCTAATTGGCCCATAAGCTTCCAGATAATTCCCCTGTCTCTGCCTCCTATCTCACTGTAGGAGTGCTGGGATCACAGATGACTGCTACCAGCTTTTACATGGGTTTCAGAGATCAAATCTGGGTTGTCAGTCTTGGGCAGCCAGTGCCTTTATCTGCTGGGCCTTCTCCCTGGCCCTGGGAAAAGATTTTTTACTATTGTCCGAGGGACAGAAGGAGAACTTTTGCAGACATGGTACAAGATCATTGACCTAATCTATTGTTGGGCTCTGTTCTTTGCTCTGAGTAGAGGTGGACGACAAACTGAAGGGGGAGTATTTCCCATTCTGGCAGCTGCTTCCAGAACGTCACACAATGGCTTCTATTAATTGTAAAAGCTTGGCTAATAGCTCAGGCTTGTTACTGACTAGCTCTTACAACTTAACCCATTTCTATTAATCTATGAGCTACCCTGGGGCTCGTGGCTTTTACCTCTATCCCATTCTGGTGTCCGACTCATTCTCTGGCTGTCTGGCCACTCCTCTAATGTGTCTTGCTTCTTGGGTGACTGCCTGGCATCTCTCCTGACTCTGCCCTCCTTCTTCCCATCATTCTCAGTTTGGCTTTCCCTCCTAACTTCCTGACCAGCTATCAGCCTTTCAGTTTTTTTATTAACCAAGAAGAGTTATACATATTCATAGCATAGAAAAGGATTGTTCCACAGCAACAAACAGCTTGATACTCATAGATGAGAATGAGCAAGCAAACTATACGAGGGACAAATTACAGGGGCAGGATCTCCTGCACACTTAGAAGATGGCCCCAGGCACTTTGTCAGTCACCTCTAAACATATCAATGTTGGGTGTTGTTTAGAGCAACTTACTATAGTGGAGCCCCTCACAACGGTGGTCCTGATGACGCACGCTGAAAGTTCAGTGTGTATGAAAACATTTAGTTGAATACATATCAATGTTTGGATGAAATATGATCAGCATGTATTATCAGAACTACATTCCCACCATCTTGAATAAGCGTTCTGTTGCTGTGGTAAACACCATGACTATAAACATCTTGGCGAGGAAAGGGTTTATGTCAGCTTACAGCTTTCAGGTCACTCTCCATCCTTAAAGGATATCAGGGTGGGAATTCAAATAGGGCAAGAACCTGGAGGCAGGAGCTAATTCAGAGTCCGTGGAGGAGTGCCGCTGATTGGATTGTTCACAAGGCTTTCTCAGCCTGCTATCTTATAGCACACACACATACATGTCTAACATACACACTCATGTGCATAACACACACCACACCCACACCCACACACACACCTGGGTGTGGTAACATCTACCGGGAACCCCAGTACTGGGGAGGCAGAAGCAGAAGGCTCCCTGGAGCTCAAGTTCAGTGGGAGACCCTGTGCTCGTTAGTTTTTGTCAACTGGATACAAACTAGAAATGTCTGAGTATAGGGAACATCAGCAACAGAATTGACCCAAGGAATTTTGTTTTATATTTATTTACTTTATGTTACGTGTTTGAGTTTTGTTCACATGTATGTCTGTGCACCATATACATGTTTGTTGCCCTCAGAGGTCAGAAGAAGCAGCTAAATTCCCTGGAAGTGTAGTCATGAACAGTTGTGAGCTGCCATGTAGGTTCTGGGAATGGAACTTAGGTCCTCCAAAAGAACAATAAGCACTCTTAACTGTTAAACTGTCCCTCCAGTCCTGTGGGGGCATTTTCTTGATTTAACAATTCATGTAGGAGGACCCAGCCCATTGTAGGAGATGCCAGCCCTGGGAAGGTGGTCCTGGGTGCTATCAGCAAAATAGCTGAACAAGCAAGCCATGGGGAGTAAGTCAAAGCTGTGGTTCTCCGTGGTCCCTGCTTCAGTTCCTGAGTTCCTGTCTCGGCTTCCACTGATGCTACACTCTATCCGGTAAGACAAAATAACCCTTTCCTTCCTGAGCTGTTTTGGTCATGGTGCTTTATCACAGCAGCATGAAAGTAACTAGGACAGACTGTCTCAAAAATAGAGTGCAGAATTATTGAGGAAGACACCTACATCCACCTCTGGCCTCCATGTGAACATGCGTGGATGGATGCACTCAATCTCTTACACACACACACACACACACACACACATTTGAGTATCTCACATACACACACAGAGTTGGGTGTGGCAACATGTACCTTAACACCACACAAGGGAGACAAGAGGGCTCCCTGGAATTCACTAGTTAGTCAGTCTATTCAAATTGGTGAGCTCTAGGTTCATTGAGAAAGCCTGTCTCAAAAGATGCTATAGAGTTATTGAGGAAGACAAGCAATGCTGACCTGGGATCTCCACATACACACATACCCTCCCACATGTACACACACAATAAACCAATAAGCAAACAAACAAGCAAACAAATAAATCTATAGGAACCTCTGTAGTCAATCAAACTAAGGAGGCCTTGAGTCTGTGCCACCATTTTTTTCTACAAGAGCAGTAGGGCATCCAACAATAGGTTAACCAGCAAGTCATCGTACGGTTTCTTTGTGAACATTCTCCATTGCTAGGTCTCTGAGAAGCCTCTGTACACAGTCATAGGTAAAACATGTCTTCTGTGCATTTATCCAGTAAGAAACAGAGGGAAGCCTTCCAAAGAGAAGGTGTGATGTAAGTTGAATATTTATATCCAGGCAAGAATTTTTATTCTTTGGAAGGAAGAACAAAAGAGAAACCTTGTTCTCTGTAACACTCCCCAAACTGATCCTGGTCTCCAACCCTCTGAAAAGAACATGTCCACACTGTCAATCTCTCCGTCTAGTTCTTTGGCCGTTGATCTTCTCAATCCATCCTTTAGGAATGGCTAGCTAATTAATCTTCTCCCAGAAGCAGATGCTTTGGAACAAATGATAATTAGGAAGTAAGCAAAGGGACTTTCATCTCAAACATTTACTAATGAGGAGGAATGTTCAGCCTCACTCAGATCCAAGACAGGCTGCAGAAAGGCCGACATTCCAGTCTGGCTAGTCACTTGTGTTTGGGTTCGGGGGGGGGGGCTCTCATCGAGTTTTTCTTTTTCATCTAACTTTCACAAAAAACAACACATTTTGGTAAGTGCTGGACTTTAGAAGTTTCCTTCCTTCCTTCCTTCTTTCCTTCCTTCCTTCCTTCCTTTTTTATTTTAAAAAAAATTTAAAGTTAAGATTTTGAGCTGGGCCAGGCGATGGTGGTGCATGCCTTTAATCCCAGCACTCAGGAGGCAGAGGCAGGTGGATCTTTGTGAGTTCAAGTCCAGCCTGGTCTACAAGAGCTAGTTCCAGGACAGGCTCCAAAGCTACAGAGAAACCATGTCTCGAAAAACCAAAAAAAAAAAAAAAAAAAAGATTTTGAGCTGGTCATGGTGGTGCACAACTTTAGTCTCAGCAGTTGGAAGACAGGGTGGCCTGGTCTATGTGGTAAGTTTCAGGATAGCCAGTGCTACATAATGAGGTCCTGTCTAATAATGATAATAACAACAACAATATATTATTATTATTATTTTGAGATAAGGTCTTATATGTAACCCTAACTAGACTTGAACTTTCCATGTAGATCAGGGTGGCCTTGAAATTACAGGCTTTTTCTGCCTCCTGAGTGCTTAGAGTAAAGGGTGCCATCACACCTGGCTTATTTTTATTTTTAGTTACTTGTGTATGTGTGTGTCTGTGTATGGGTTTGTGTATATGAGTGCATTGTGCTTGGAAGCTATAAGAAGTCATGGGATCCCCCAGAGCAGAAGTTACAGATGGTTGTGAACCACCTGTTGTGATGCCAAGAACAAAACTCAGGTCCTCTGCATGCTCAGTAAGTCCTCTTAAACACCGCATCATCTCCATGTAACCTTTGCTCCGATTCCTGGTCTGCAGTCCTGTGTGAGTCTGCAAGGTCAAGCAAGAGGGCTCCCGTATGAGGTAACTCAATGAGTGACACCAGCTAACTGGTCAGGTGGCCACAGGAGGAAATCCCATTCAGGCCCAAAGACGGGGTGTGGTTCCACAGGCAGAGATGCAAAATTGAAGTAAACAGTACTGTGTGTTTTGGACATCAAGCCCATCATTGCCAGCCAGTGAAGAAGGTTTTCAGCCTATGCCCTCAATCACAATAAGGCCGCCAGATGACCAGCATCTTCCTACTGCAAACACCTGTATTTCTCGGCTGTATGTCCCACTCTATTCCTCTAAACAGATTCTCAAACAAAAGTTACTGCTCGCCATTAAGACCAATAATTTTGGTTTTGTGTAGAGTATAAAAAGTGTGTATTGCTGTGTAATATTACTAGCTAATTTTGTAGATTTTTTTTCCCATTTGTCTATAAAAGT
>JAQHUG010000010.1:7020833-7034287 GCA_028555095.1 Dicrostonyx torquatus
AACTTCCAGGTCCGACCCCAGCCAAAGATGACAGCAGAGCAACATAACCTACACTGTGACTTCATCTTTTTGTGAGGGAATGTAAGATGTTGTGAACATGCAGTGCTGCCTTTGTGGGAAGCCTTTCGGCAAAGGCTCTTGTATAGAGGGAATAGGGGATTTCAAAATAAAAAATTAAGTATGTTCTGTGTTTTCCTTTTAAAAAAAAAAACAGTACTGTGTGAACTTTCTTTCTGGTTTTCTTTAGCATTAAAAAATTGATTTTTTTTTGCATGGGTCATACACACAACATCACACAAACTTCAGAAAACATAGAAGGGCACACGATGGTATTGTAGGCATTTTGTAGGCACATGGTGAGCTTGGCTATTCAGATGGTATCCTGCACAACTCCACAGAACAGCAAACAAATAGTCTAATATGTTTATGCACTGAGTTTTTCCAAGTTGTCCTAGTTATTTTCTATAGCTGTGAACCATGGCCAATACAACTTATCAAAAAAAGTTTAATTGGAGACTTGGTTACAATTTTAGAGGGGGAATTTGTAACCATCATGGCAGGAAGCATGGCAGCAGACAGGCAGGCATAGTGCTGAAGAAGTAGCTGAGAACTTACATGTTGAGACAGCTGTCATAGAACAAAGAGGCAGAGAGAGACAGTGAGAGTGGGCCTGGCATGGGTTTTTGAAATCTCAAAGCACATCTCCAGTGATATACCTCTTCCAACATGGCCCCACCTCCTAATTCTTCCCCAAACAGTTTCACTAACTGGTGTTGGGGAATCTTTGTCAGTCAATGATCTTTAAGAGGTGGGACCAGATTAGGGTGTGGCATTTTGGGTATCCAGAGAAAAATACTGGGTTCACTCTCTTTGTGTGGTTCCAATGCTATACAGCTGAGGTTGGACTTCTCATTCCTGTTTTATGAGTTTGTCCCTTATAATAAAGAAAATATAATTGGTTTATCTTGGAGTTAGCCTGGGATTATTTGACCTGCATCCAACAACAGTTGGCACCCAACATGGGGCTTGGGACCCTTGTGGCACCAGCCAGCCGCTGCTTGGCTATGCATGGTATATTTGGGTATTTGAGCACTGACCATCCCCAAACTCCAGCTCTGCAGCAGCCTCTGGCCTCAGTGGTGGTGTCTCGGAGCTGTTCTGGGTCCAGCTTTCACAGTGCCATGGAAGCACAGGTAGGGCACGGGCTTCCCTGGGTGTCTCTGTTGGCATTGCTGCCTTGCCATCCCTGTGCTGCTGCTGCCCAGTCAGGGATCTCTGCAGAGCACACAGTCTGTGATTTTCACTGAATAACTGCTTTTAATTTGAGCATATTTTTCAGTATCTAATGCTTTAAAGCCAATTTGAACTGTTCAATCTGGCCACATGGCTACAACTGCAACACCTACTGACTGGTAATGGTTATTGCAACTACTCCAACTCATTACGGTTGAGATTTATAAGGTTAAAGTTATATCAAGATTACAGATAATTTAATGATGCAAGAGTTCAACAGCTTTTTACTTATACCATGGATGGTATTATGCAAGGTTTATGTGATTTGCCTTCTATATCCCTATATTTGATTCTAGGGATTAGCTTTGCTTTTCATATTTTCTCCTTGAAAAAAAAAGGTTTGATAATGAGCCAAGAATGAGGCACTTTTAAAAATGATACAGTCTTTACAAACTGATAATAACCAGCTAAAAGGGAAAATCAGAACTCTGGAGAAAGATATGACCAATTTGATGGACAAAACCAAGTCAGTGATGGAGGGTGTTGAAACATTTTCTGAGAGAATTTATGCTCTTGAATGTATTAATCAAAATCTGTTGAACAGTTATGATAGATTGACAGATAGAGTGTCTCTCCAGGAAGGTAATATGTACACAATAAAAATTACATTTAAGGATGAGACATTATCTTTACTGTACAGACTTCATACCCTGGAATCCTCAATGAGGGCATTAGAGCAGGATACTGGACAGGAGATCCAGACTTTACAAAAGGCAGTGGTAGAAAGATTTGAAAAGGTTGAGGAATTTATCAAAATTGATGAGCAGGAACAAAAGGTATAAGGACAGAATTTAGCCTCATCAATACATACCAAACTCCGGGATGACTTACCCAGAGTTCTAACTGCCTATCCAGTGATCTCAGAAAGACCATCTGCCACTAAGTACCCTAAGGTAGTCAAGGAATAAACACGGGAACAAATACGTATGTATTATCTAAAAGAAATTAAATAAGCAATAATGGCTTATGGCCTACATTTACCCTCTGTTATGGAAATGGTCAAAATGTGGGCTTCAAGCAACAAGGCTACCCCACACGATTGGCTTCAATTATTCTCAGTGGTTCTAGAAGATTGACTGCAGCTTCTCTGGAAGTGTTATTTGAGAGAAAAAGCAAAAAATTTAGAACAATAGGGAAAAGCAAAAGGACTCGAGATTTCCCAAGATCAAATTCTTGGTAAGGGACTTTATTGTGATCCTCAGAACCAGGGTCTTTATGACCAACACACCTTGTCCTTATGAAGCACAGCAGCTTTAAATGTTATGGATAGGCTTCAGGAACTAGGAGACAGATTTTAATTACATATTAGGGTTAAACAGGGTCAGAGAGAACCCTTTAGTGACTTTATACAAAGATTAACTAAGGCTGTACAAATAGGGGTAACAGACACAGAAGCTAGATGTGTACTCATTGAATCTCTGACTTTTGAAAATGCCAACTGAGAATGAAAAAATATCCTTGGACCTTTAAAGGTCAGATCAGTACCAATAGATGAATGGATCTTACATATGATGAATGTTGAGACATTTGACTATAGTACTATAGTATAGTATAGGAAAAGCAATTTCCAGTGGTATAAGGAGACACCAAAATGCCAAATGTTTTAACTGTGGTAGAATAGGACCTGTGAGAAGGGCTTGTAGACAAGGAATTCCTAGGAATAATATCTCCTCTGGGGATGGCAAGAATAGGATGAGTCAGTCTTTGGGCATATATAGGAGGTGTGGCAAAATCCAACATTGGACCAGTGAATGTAAGTCAACAAAAGAGCGACAAGGTCCCCATGTTGAACATGGTCCAATCATTCCAAGTTACTGTGGAGAACGTGTATCACCAGGAAAATTTAAAAAATCCATTTTCTAATGTAAAAAACCATATTGGTCTAGATGATGGAATAGATACAGAGGATGAATTAAAAAATGCCAGTAGGGAATAGGAAATGTATATTCTGGCACACTTCTATAAATGATCAAAGACCAAAGCTAAGAGTGTGTATAAATGGCATTATAATTGAGGGTTTGGTAGACATGAGTGTGGACATGAGTATCATTACTCCAGAATCTTGACATCCGAATTGGCCTCTTCAAGAGGTAGATATCCACTTCCTAGGAACTGGAACCCTATCTCAAGTGAAACAAAGCACAAGATGGGTGAAATACATAGGGCAATAAGGACAAAAAGGAAGTCTGAGGTCATATGTAGTTAATATTGCAGTGAATTTATGGAATTATGACTTATTGCAGCAATGGAATACCCAGATTAACATTCCTGCAGTCCCCAAAACTTGTTTTTGGCGAAGATATTTTAAGGCATTATAGACAAAGGTCACCAGCTATTCAGGCTGTACAAGAACACAAAGCAACTGACAAACTTTCAGGGGTACTAACAGCCCTGCCTTTAGAACAGTTAACTGAGAAACCAATATGGGTTAAACAATGGTCTTTAATAGGAGAAAAGCTTCAGGTGTTAGAATAGCTGGCACAGGAGCAGCTAGATGCTCACCATATTGAAGAATCTACCAGCCCTTGGAAGTCTACTGTATTTGTTTTCAAAAAGAAATCTGGAAAATGGAGAATGGTGACAGATTTAAGAGCTGTCAACAAGGTTATTCAACCTATGGGTCCTCTACAATCTGGAATTCCTCTGCCTTCTCTATTACCAAAAGGATGGCCTCTCACAGTTATTGATTTAAAGGATTGTTTCTTCACTATACTTTTATAAGAAAAAAAATAGAAAAAATTTTGCCTTCAAAGTGCCTATTTATAATAATTCTCAGCCTATTAGGAGATACCAATGAACTGTCTTCCCACAAGGAATGCTCAATAATCCCACCCTGTGCCAATATTTGTCAGTCAGCCATTAGAAATAATATGTAAGTAATTTCCTAAGTCTATAATTTATCATTACATGGATGACATTTTGATTCAAATGCAGATACTTTAGAAAGAATGTTTGAAGAAAGTTTTGCCTCAATGGGGATTACAAATTGTTCCTGAAAATATTCAAAGAGGAGATTCTGTCAATTACCTAGGTTACAAAATAGATTTACAGAAAATTAGAACACAAAAGGCACAAATTAGGAGAGGCCAATTGCGGACTCTTTGAAATTTTTGACTTTCAAAGATTGTTAGGAGATATTTCCAGTCTATGACCAGCTGTTGGGCTAACACCTGATCTAATAATTCATTTAAATAAAACCTTAGATAGTGACAAAGACTTAAATAGTCCCAGAGAATTAACAGCTGGAGCAAAAAAAGAATTGACACTCATTGAGGAGAAATTACAGGAGGCACATGTGCATAGGGTGAATCCAAATCTTAATTGTATTCTAGTCATATTGTCTTCCAGAATTTCTCCTACAGAAATTTTAATGCAAAAGGAAGATATTATCTTAGAATGGATCATTTTACCACATAAACCAAGTAAAAAATTAAAAACTTATGTGGAATAAGCATCTGAATTAATTATAAAAGGAAAATTGAGTCTTTGTTAATTAGCAGGTATAGAGCTAGCACTAGCAGAGATTATAGTGCCTTTTACTAATGATGAGATAAAAAAAGATATGGGAAGACAATGAACCATGGCAAAGAACTTGTGCTAATTTTTTTGGGAGAAAGTAATAGCAGTTACCCCCAAAGTAATAAATTTAATCTTTTAAAGAGAACTATTTGTTTCTCACACTTCAAAGGGGGCTCCCCCTGCTCCCTCTTCCCTCTCTCCCTTCCCTTCTGTCTTTCCTTTCCTCCTTCTCTCTCCTCTTCTGCTCATTTCCCTCCATAATCCTTCTAATAAATGCTTAACTTAAAAAAAAAGAGAACTATTTGGGTTCTTCCCCAAATTGTGTGTGCTGTGCCAATAACTGGAGCCTATACATTTTATACTGATGCAAATAAATCAGAAAAGACAGGTTACAAATCCAAAGAATTGAACAAGGTGGAACAAAGCCCTTATACTTCTGTCCAGAAGGCAGAGTTATTTGCTAATCTCATGGTACTAAGGGATTTTAAAGAACCTCTCAATATAGTTACTGATTCACAATATGTAGAAAGTCTTACATATTGAAACTGCTGAATTTATACCAGATGATACAGAATTGACTTCATTATTTATTCAGGTTTAAGACATCATCAGTAATAGGTTTTGTCCTATATACATAGCACACATCCATACAGGTCTGCCAGGTCCTCTAGCACAAGGTAATGCAGAAGTTGACTGATTATTGATTGAAAGTATGGTGAAAGCCCCAGAATTTCATGAAAAACATCATGTCAATAGCAAAGGTTTAAAGAAAGAGTTTCCTATTACATGACAACAAGCTAAGGAGATTAAAAAGAGGTGTTATACTTGTTCTTTCTATAACCAAATACTGCTACTTGTAGAGGCAAGTAACCCAAAGAGTACTCAAAGGAATGAGATCTGGCAGATGGATGTGTTCCACATTACAGAATTTGGAAAATTAAAATATGTGCACCACACCATAGACACTTATTAAGGTTTTCAATGGGCAACTGCCTTGATCTCAGAAAAGATTGATTCAGTAATCACACATTTATTACAAGTTATGGCCATCATGTGTATTCCTGCACAAATAAATACAATAGTCTAGCATATGTATCTAAGAAAAGGTGTGAGGACAAATACAAGTAATCAAATTTCTCTCTCATGCTGTCTTCCATAGTCTTAAAATTACTTTTCATTGTGCAAAAATATCTGTCACAATCATTCTGACATAAATATGCTACTGTTTATACAATGTATATGTTTAAAATTTCTGTTTTCACAAACCCAAAGAATTCTTGTGAGTTCCAGGAATCCAAATTGAAGGATTTACCTTAAACAGGTCAGATACACCTCCCTCAATTCCCTGGTCCTAATTTTTTTTCTTCTAAACTTAACTTTGTCCTCTGTTCTGCCAATACCTTAAACAGGTGTAAGAGATACCAGACATTTCCATACCACAAACACTGGACAGGAACAAACAGACCAGCTATGCCAGAATGTGACCAGCACCCAGCTTTTTCAAGTTTCTCCACAAGACAATGCCCACAAATAAGCAGGAAGCAGTCTTGAGAATCTGCCACTCCATTTCCTTTAACCTTCTGTGCCTAAACTCCAACCATTTTATTATAAAAATGAAATGAGAATGTAATGCTCTGTCCTGTCCCTTTAAGAGACAAGCCATGCCCACTCCCTCCCCCATCCACTGAGACAAGCTGATTTTCAGCTTCCAGCTTGAGTCCCTCCCTCTTTCCATCTTCCTCTTGAAGAGGCAGCTTCTGTCTCTTCCCACTTCTGCCCTCCCCCTTCTGTTTCTCTGTCTGTCTGTCTGTCTGTCTGTCTGTCTCTCTCTGTTCTTCTCCCTTCTCCCCTTCCGTAACTCACTAAATAAATATCCAACCTCATTCTGCATGGTGTGCCTATCTGTCTGTCTCTTGCCCACTGTGTGGCTCCCTACCCAGGACCAGCCACCTTTGGAGACCTGTGGCGTGGTCTTGTGATGTGCCTATCCATGTCTCTGTCTCTCCTCATGGAACTGTTTGCTGCCTGCTGCCACATGGCCTGCTGCCTGCTACCACTCAGGGACCGTCAGTGTTTCTGCTGTTGCAACCACCGGGAATCTCTAGCATTTTTACTTAATCTGTAGAATTTAAGACAACTCTGAGGCCATTTCTGAGGCCTCTCAGCAGTAGTCCTCCCCCCTCCCCTGGGAACCAAGGACCTAACAACTATATGTGCACGTACTGAAACATTGGGAACTTTCCATCTCCCTGAGTCCTTGGGAATGTTCTACAAATAGAAATCAGTTATTGGAATAGGGCAAGATAACCCTTAGGTGTTGACTTAGTTCCTGGTGTTTTGACTCAGTCTCTGGGAAGGAGTCAAAGTAACCCTCAAATGTTTCCTCTTACCTCACCTGATCTGGCAATCGCCCTCCAGCCCTGGCTCAGACCAATTATTGTTAATAGCCCTTTGAATAAGCCAATCCCAAAAGTTGGAAAACACCCCCTGAGTTCCCCCGCCCCTTGTTTCTATGGCTTTTTGCTTTAAAAATGGCTTGTGAAAGGCATTTGGGGTCTTTCGGCTTCTCAAATGCTAAAAGACCCTGTTGCGACAGAATTAAAATCCTCATGCTCTTACATCAACTCTGATGTGAGAGTGTTTTCCTGGAGTGACTCCTCCTTGGTAATTGGACTCTCGGGTCCAACAAATCCATTACACTAGAGGATCAGAACTGATAGAATAGGTGTGTTTTGTGAAAGGAGATTTATTGGGTGGGTTTACACAGTTTGCTGGGTAGTCCAACAGTGGTCATCTACACCCTGGAAAGGTTGACCTTATATTTGCTCAGCCCACAAAACTGAATGCCTTGGCATTGTAGGCCTTGGAGGTTCCTGGAAAGCAACTGGCCAATAGTACATGATAAAAAAAACTGGACAAGCTATGTTCTGTTGTCAGAGAAGAACTGAAGCAGCCGCAGCAGCAGCAGCAGCAGCAGCAGCCAGCAGGCAAGCATATGCACTCATCAACAAGGAGGAAAGTTGAGCAGGCAATAAGTAACTGCTTTTATCTGGGACCTCTCTATATCTAGAGTAGGACTGGAGGGAAAAACCTACCCTAGGTGAAGATGTTTTCCCCTTTCAATTAATACTTCTAGGAAATGTCCTTACAGATCCACCCAGAGTTGCTTAGCTAATTTTTGAGCCGATCCATCAAGATAAACATCACACTGGGTATGTTAAATAACATGATTGCATTAGCTACTGCATTTCTATTCCCATCTGTCAGCCACCTCCTCCCAAAGCCTAATGGCTGCCAAGGCCTGAAGAAGGCTTTGTTTTATGCAAACAAAACAATATTTAGGTAGAAATGCTTAGGACTAAGAGTCTAATCTTTCAATTGTCTTGAGGTGTTATATGCTACTCAACTAATATCCTGTGATTGCCAGGGTGGGCAGCTAGGGTTTCAGACATGCTCAGCCTTTTTGAGTATTTTCTTGTAACTGAGCAATATTTTGGCAGAACCTTAGCCGTCTGGAGTTTTAAGAAATAGTTGTTGAGCTGGTGGATTGGAACCATGGATAGACAGTTCCTCCTGCCAAGACTTAAATACATACAAACAAACACATGCCCATATACATACAGATACACACATATGCCCAAACTTATACACATGCACACACAATACATAAAAGTGTAATAAAAATATTAAAGAAGTACTTGTTATAGAATACCACAGGCATATGAGGAGGTCACCATCTCTTCATGTTAATGTGGGAACAGAGGGATCAGAGTGCAGTCAATTTCAGATTTAAGCTAATTAATATAAAATGTCATCTTTAAGAACATCTTATTCTTGAAATTAACACGTGTACTCCTTCTAGAAACAAAGGTTTAAAAGTGTGTGTGTGTGTGTGTGTGTGTGTGTACACACATGCGCATGTGCAGGTATGGATGCATGTGTGCATGAGAAGGCCAGAGGTGAACATCAGGCATCTTCTTCAGTCTCCAACAAATCTATATTTAGAGGTATGGTCTCTCTCTTGGACCAATATGGCTGATTAGCCAGCTTGTCTGGGGTTGTCTGTCTCCACCCCCTGAGCACCGTCCAGGAGGGTCACTGTAGCCCTTCTGTCTTAGTTGGGTGCTTGGGATCCTGGCTTGTCTTCACTTTTCTGAGGTAAGTATTTAACCTGTTGAGCCATCTCCTCAACCCCCAAGTGAAAACAATTTTTAAAAGCATAAAAGGGGTAGGACCCTCAGTGGTAACTAAAATTTTACCCTTAGCCAAATTGAGCCCTCATATTTTCTTTTATTTTTGGTTTTTCGAGACAGGGTTTCTCTGTGGCTTTGGAGCCTGTCCTGGAACTAGCTCTTGTAGACCAGGCTGGTCTCGAACTCACAGAGATCCGCCTGCCTCAGCCTCCCGAGTGCTGGGATTAAAGGCGTGCGCCACCACCGCCCGGCTCGTATTTTCTTTTAATTTAAAATTGTAGCATGTTTCATGATGAATTCGCTCTGTTTTTCTCATTCCTTCAAACCAGAGTTGAAAGAATTTATTTTCTTAAAAAAATCTTTATTTCTCCACATCACCTTAATTCAGTGCTAATTTAATGTTTTCATTAATTCAGATCTGCAAAGGTAAGAGAAGCCATTTTCTGACTTGACTATGAGAGGAAAAGAAATGGTTTCATATAGAAATAATCGACAAAGCGTTAAGACAGCCAACAGGATGGGAAGAAAATGATTGCAAATTGACAGCCAGAGCCTAATATAAAATGTGTAGAAGGAACTTGAAAATCTCAATAGCAACAAATGGACATGCAGATGAACACAAATCTGTTTTAAAAGTGGGCAATAGACCTAAATAAGCATTGCTCAAAAAAAGGCAAATGGCCAATAGATTAAAAAATTTCAATATCACTAATTCTCAGGAAAATTCAAATCAAGGCCAGAATGAACTAGAACCTGTAAGCAGTGGGTGATCTTCACTTCATAGTGAGAGCACTGGGCTCTCAAAGTAGTAAGAGGCTAGCAGTTGACCTCACGACCTTGCAAAATTCGGGTCAGTGTAGAAAGGCAGACATGCTGATCGAGTGCAGAGAATAGTTTAGAATCCTAAAGCTGGACTCATCTTTTTTTTTTTTTTCTTTTTTCTTTTTTTTTTTTTTGACACTGGTCTCATTATGTAGCTCTGGCTGGCCTGGATTTTACTATGTAGATCAGGCTGGCTTTTAACTCACAGTCATCCACCTACTGCTGCCTTCTAAGAGCTGAGATTAAAAGTGTGAGTCACCAAGTCCAGCTACCTTCCCACTTTTTTAAAAAAATAGCCAGGTACTGGCGATGGTGGCACATGCTTTTAATCCCAGCACTCGGGAGGCAGCGGCAGGCGGATCTCTGTGAGTCTGAAACCAGCCTGGTGTACAGAGCAAGTTTCAAGACAGGCTCCAAAGCTACAAAGAGAAAACCTGTTTCAAAAAACAAAACAAAACAGAACAACAAACAAACAAGCAAACAAAAGTAGAGGAGAAAAAGAAAAAATGTTTTATTTAAAAAAACAGCTATGGTGGCGTACACCTTTAATCTGAGCACATGGGAGGCAGAGGCAGGCGGATCTCTGTGAGTTCGAGACCAGCCTGCTACAGAGTGAGTTCCAGGACAGGCTCCAAAGCTACAGAGAAACCCTGTCTCAAAAAACCAAAACCAAGCCAAAACAACAACAAAACAGAAACCAATCAGGAGTGTACACTCTTACATGTCTTCTTGGTCTTATCTTTCCCTGCGCCCATCACATTTGTCCTTTTCTCAACAAAAATAATGGCAAGTTCACCTCTACATTTTACATCCTGATTGGTTTAAAGCTTATGTGCATGATTGTGCTTGCAAACTCGACTCAGCAATTTTCCACTCTCGTGTGTGTGTGTCTGTCTGTCTGTCTGTACATGTGTCTCTGTGTGTTGGGGAATAGCTAGACTATCAGGCATTAGCAAGGGTCTAGTATTTTCTGTTCATTTGTAGTTGGCCCTAAGCTGGTTCAAGGCACCTTTGAAAATGAACCATCGGATTTTATTTCTGACATTACCTCAGGCCAGTGAGAATGGCTATCATCAGAGAGTCTAAGGCAGCAAGTGCAGTCAAGAATGTGGAGACAAAGCTAGACTTGCGCTGTGTGGACAGGAATGTAAGTTAGTACAGTCAGGGCAGAGCTTAGCACAAGATTCCTTCAAAGATTAAAAATAGAACAATTATGGGCAGATCCCTCCCCGTGAATTCCCCCTGATCCTTGCTGCCGCAGCAGTCTCTTGTCTGCTGAAGAATTCACACTGCTGCACAAGTGCAGCCAGCACTCAGTGTTTATTTTTAGCAAGGAAAGAAGCAGAAATCAAAAGTCCACTCTCTAAAGGGACAAAGTACCAGACTCAGTAGCACCGCAAAGCCCAGCTTTGGTGTCTGCGTTTGTAAGTGCTGGTGTAGATGTATGGATCCCCATTGTCTATCCCTGGGGAGGTCTCTTTCCTGGAATAGACAGATGCTTTCTTAGAAGCTAAGAAATTCAGTCGGTTGCAATTAGATACATAAAATGCAGGAATATTGTGTCTAGCTGTACTACCACTATTAGGTCATCAGCCTGTCACTATAAAATGCTGGGGGCTCTCAGTGACCAGATATGCAGTCTAGAGAAAATCAGGTCACCCCTCAACTCCTGGAACTCTCTCTTTATGACAGACAGTTAAGAAACTGTGATGTGCCTTGAAACCTGATCCCTTGAAGCTGCAAGAGAGATTTATAGTCTTACCCAGTTCCTGGCTTCTTGGCATGCATGCTGGATGTATCAAACTAAATAGCATTGTACAAAACTTCCTGCAGTTCCTGAACAATTATAAGGCTCAGTTATCTTCTTGGTTTGGCGGGGTGGGGTGGGGTCCTCTGAGCCTGTCCCTGATATACTCTCCATAATGGGAATCTCCTCTCCTCTTTAATTTAAGCTATTGCTCCCAATATTCTCATAATTCTCATTGCTGTCCTGCTTTGAGCCAGGTAAACCCGTTTTCCTTTATGCTGCTTTGGGGAGTGTGTTTGATCACAGCCACAGAAAGGGCAAGTGTGTTCTGCATGAGCTTCTCAAGGAGGGCACCGTGGGAGCAGGCGGAACCCGCCAACACCATTTTGGTTGTTTTCCGCAGTTTTGTTGTTTCTGTCTTGGAACCTGGTCAGTTTGACTGCCTCACACTCCAGACACAAGCCCTCTTATTCATCTCTCAGTGCTCCTGAACTTTCCTAGTTTGCTTTGTTTGTTTCTTTGTTTTGTTTTTCCAGACTGGGTCTCTCTGTATAGCCTTGACTGTCCTGGAACTCACTCTGTACAACAGGAAGGCCTCGAAATCACAGAGATCCGTCTTCCGAGTGCTGGCATTAAATGTGTTTGCCACCACTTCTGGGTGAGCTTGCCTGTTTTAACCCCTACCAGAAAGACCACATGACTCAGCAATCCCACTGATGAAAATATATCTGAATCTATGAAAGAGACACCTGCACGCTGACGTTGTGTAGCACTATTCTTTTTTTCATATTCTTTTTTTTTTATTTTTTTCATTCAAAAATTTACACTTTCTCCCCTTATCCCAGTCCCCCCGCCCCCGCTCTCCCACTACCCCTCCCTGCTCTCCCACTATCCCTTCTCCCTCCTCCTGCTTCCTTAAGAGAGGGCAGGGTACCCTGCCCTGTGGAAAGTCCAAGGCCTTCCCCCCCCCCATCCTGGCCCAAGAAGGTGTGCATCCAAATAGACTGGGTTCCCAAAAAGCCTAATCATGCAGAGAAGATAGGTCACACTGTCATTATCGATGGCTACTCAGTCTGCTTCCATTGGCAGCCACATTCAGAGAGTCCGATTTGGTCATATGCTCCATCAGTCTCAGTCCAGCAGGATTGAGTGAGCTCTCATTAGATCAGGCACACTGTCTCAGTGGGTAGACCAGCCCCTCGCAGTCCTGACTTCCTTGCTCATCTTCTCCCAACTTCTGCTCTTCGACTGCACCTTGGGAGCTCAATCCTTCGCTCTGATGTGAATGTGGGTCTCTGCTTCTATCTCCATCCATTGGACGAGATTTCTATGGTGATCAAGATATTCATCAATATGACTACGGGACAAGGCTAGTTCAGGCACCCTGTCCTCTGCTGCCCAAATACCCAGCTGGGGACATCCATGTGGACACCTGGGATCCCCTCTAGAACCAAGTATCTTGCCAAACCTAAAACGACTCCCTTAAGGTAAATATCTTATTCTCTTCTCCAGTAACCACCCTTCCTCCATCTCCACCCTCCTTCTCCTCCCAGCTTTCCCCAGCCCTTCCCTTCTTTCTTCTCCTTCCCCCTCACCCCTTCCCCTACCCCCCTCATCTACCCTATCTCCTATCCCTCGCCCCCCCCCATGCTTTCAACTTTTGCCTGGCGATCTTGTTTGCTTCCAATTTCCAGAAGAATCTATATATATTTTTTTTTCGGGTTCACCTTGCTCTCTAGCTTCTCTAGGTTTGTGTGGTATGAGCTTCATGTCCTTTGTTTATGGCTAGAATCCACTAATGAGTGAGTACATACCATACTCATCTTTTTGTGTCTGGGTTATCTCACTAAGGATAGTGTTTTCTATTTCCATCCATTTGC
>JAQHUG010000010.1:7038466-7056227 GCA_028555095.1 Dicrostonyx torquatus
TTTCTTGGGTATCTTTGAGAGCTTTATTCATTTCCTCTAACTTTTTGTTTGACTTCTCTTCCAATTCTTTAAAGGCGTTTTTCACATCCTGTTTAAGGGCCTCTATTATCTTCATAATGTCACGTTTAACGTCGATTTCTTCTACTTCTTCTGGAAGAGGGTGTTCAAGTCTTCTTGTTGTGTGATCACTGGATTCTGGTGTTTTCATGATGCTTTTCGTGTTATTGGAGGAGTTCTTGCATTGGCGTCTGCCCATCTCTTCCTTCATATACAGCCAGGAGAGCCTTGGCTTCCTGATCCAATCTTTGCTCAGTGCAACAACAGGGACTCCCCTCTGGGTCTCTGACCACAGCACAGGAACTGGGATTCCTGGTGGCCCGCGGAGCAGGTCCCGCAGAGGATGTGTGGAATCGAGGGGCTCCTGCAGCAGGGGCTGGTGTTGCCTGCACTGTGTCTGGGTACCTTCCGGCAGAGCTCCCACTCACTCACCCCTCTGGATTGCTGACCTCAGCACTGGAACAGGGACTCCTGGTGGCCTGCGGAGCAGATCCTGCAGAGGAAAGGGCGAACTTGGGGGTGGGGCACAGGGATGTGTGGAATCGAGGGGCTCCTGCAGCAGGGGCTAGTGTTGCCCGCACTGAGTCCCGGGTACCTTCCGGCAGAGCTCCCACTCACTCACTCCTCTGGATTGCTGACCTCAGCACTGGAACAGGGACTCCCTTCTGGATCTGTAGCACTATTCTTAACAGCCAGGAACAAAACTCTTCAGCATCTTCCCACTGATGAATGGGGAATATAACACGGTGGACTCCTTACACCATGAAATATGGTTCATCTTTTATGGGCACACCTTTAATCCCAGCACTCGGGAGGCTGGGGCAGGTGGATCTCTGTGAGTTTAAAGCTACAGAGAAACCCCGTCTCCATAAACAAAAACAAAAACAAAAAAAAAAGGAAGAGAAATGGAATTGTTCTTTTTAAGAATGTGAGTGGAACACTAGGTCATTACGATATGAGAACTGAGGTAAGTCAGGTACAAAAAGCAAGTGCTTCATGGCCTAGAAATATTGATCTATATAAGTTGCTGTATGCTGTAACTGAGGAAGGTCTGGGTTGGGAAGGGCTGTCTGTTAGCAGCTAGTCAACACCACTGTTAACTGCCCAACACTGACTTGGCAGGTGTGGTAGGAGCTTGAGTGATCCTCTCTGATGTCCCAGGACCCCATTGACATAGAAAAGTGGTCACAATGGACAATCTCCTCCACTTTATTTTCCACTTCTGTCTTATTTAGGGTCTCAATTACTGCTGTGGGAGGTCCTTTTGTCTATGTGTTGCTTGTAATCATTAATGAATAAAGAAACTGGTTTCGCCTGATATATAGAACAGAGTCAGGTGGGGAGAAGCTAGGCTGAATGCTGGGAGAAAGAAGGGCGGAGTCAGAGAGATGCCATGGAACTGCTGCCAGAGTTAGACATGCTGAAACTTTGCTGGTAGGCCATGACCTCGTGGTGATGCACAGATTAATGGAGATGGGTTAAATTAATATGTAAGAGTTAGCTAATAAGAAGCTAGAGCTAATGGGCCAAGCAGTGATTTAATTAATAACGTTTCTGTGTGATTATTTCAGATCTAAGCTAGCCAGGTGGCTGCCTTTCCACCAACATATTCCAGTGAAACACCTAACCAAAAAGCAAGTTGGGGAGACAAGGGTTTTTTTTTAGCTTACACTACCATATTGCTGTTCATCATGGAAGGAAGACAGGATAGGAACTCAAACAGGACAGGAACCTAGAAGCAGGAGCTGATGCAGAGGCCGTGGATGGGTGCTGCTCACTGGCTTGCTGCCCATGACTTACTCAGCCTGCTTTTTGATATAACTCAGGACCACCAACCCAGGTAAGACCACCCACAGTTGGCTGGGCCCTCCCCACTCAGTCACTAATTAAATGCCTTGCTCCAGTGGTGGTGGTGAACGCCTTTGATCCCAGAACTTGGGAGGCAGAGGCAGGTGGATCTCTGAGTTTGAGGTCAGCCTGGTCTACTACAGAGATAGTTCCAGGATGGCCAGGGTTATACAGAGAAACCTTGTTTTGAAATACCATCTCCCAAGGAAAAGAAAATGCTGCACAGATGGATCTAATGGAGCTATTTTCTCACATGAGGTTCTCTCCTTTCTGATTACTCTAGTTTGTGTGTCAATTTGACATAAGATTAGTCAGCATAAGCTCTAAGAGCAACATTGTGTCATCACTCACTAACACAGGTGGTTTGGGATTTATGAAAGCAGAATTTAGGAATGCTTGGTTTTATGGTGCTGTTTTTCAAAGCTTGATCTTTCCCTGGAGTAGCAATATGCCACAGGACATTTTTCTTGAGATGCTGGGCAGGGAAGGGAAACTTACCCTTGGTAGTATATTGTGTTGTTAAGCGACAGTACACAGATTAGGTTTATAAAAGATGTTTTTCAGGCTGTCTTAGAGTTTCTATTGCTGTGGATAGGCACCATGACCATGGCAACTCTTATAAAGAAAATATTTAGTTGAGGTGGCTGTCACAGTTCAGAGAGGTTCAGTTCATTATTATCATGATGCGGAACATGCAGGCAGACATGGTGTTGGGTAGTAGCTGAGAGTCTTATATCTTGTAGGCAATAGGAAGTCGAATGAGACACTGGGTGGTATCCTGAGCATAGGAAACTTCAAAGTCTGCCACCACAGTGACACACTTCACCAACAAAGTCATACCCAATCCAGCAAAGCCAGACCTCCTACTAGTGCCACTCCCCCTGAGATTATGGGGGCCAACCCCATTCAAACTACCTCACAGGTCAAAGCTTTTAATTTACCATGAGATTACCAGGATGCAACTCAGCCAAAGTCAGGGACCATCTACATTTGCTTTACCTCACTTGTGGGAACCCACAGAAGTAGATCCATTCCAGCTTGACTAAAGGTCAGAGAGTCCAGACCTATTCTTGTTCTGTTCTAGGACAGGAAGTTTGACCTAAGATGTGGCTACTAACAGGATGTTTTATTCTTGGGTATGGTTACCTGATGCTTTGGGTATTAAGAAGGCAGTTACTTTATTCTTTGTATCTAGGTAAAGAAGTCTTTTGCTATACCCCTCCTTTTTGGATTGGGGTATATAAAGGCTATGAGAAATAAATACAAGGCAAATCTCAGTATTTACTGGATGTCCTCCCAACTCTCTCTCTGTTGTCTCTTGTCTATTTCTTTCTTAATCCACACTCTTTCCACACCCCCCCCCAGTGGGGACGAATATGTCAGGTGGCACTCACTTCCTTCTTTTCCCTTTTAGCCCTTTTACTATTTTAATAACTAGTGGCCTGTGTGAAATCCACCCTGAAAAAGAACCCAACTTAGCACCCTATTTAAATATATGTATTACAGGCTTAACATGCTTATGTATATTGTATAACAATGGCAGTAAATGTTAGAACTGCATTTCTTTGTGGGTTTTTTTTTGTCATTAGGCAAACATTATGGAGTTTACTTATGCAAATTATGATGGCTCTAATTAGGGTACCATCTTATATGCAGTCTACCATTAGCTAAAACATTCATATTTGATGTATTACTATAGGTCTACATACATACATAAAGTTAATATTCCACAAGGACTGCCCTTGAAAATGGTTTTGTATCCACTTACACAACCTCTCTCTGCAAAAATGTGTACAAATTGATTATGAAGTAATAAAACAAACAAATAAAAATAGCTGGAAGGTAGCAGTTTGGAAATGAGAATGTGTATTTCATAGAAAGCACATTTTTTGGCTCTGGGTATAGTGGTGCACACCTGTAAACCCAGCACACAGGAGACTCACTGAGGCAGGAGGATTATGTGTTCCAGACCAGTCTGAGATACATAGTGAGTTTAGGATGGCCTTGATTACACAGGAAGACCCTATTTATTTGTTAGCTACTTGTCTTGCAGCTGTGACAACATATCTGACCAAAGCCACTCCAGGAAGAAAGAGATTATTTTGGCTTACGATTTTAGGTCACAGTCTATCATGGCAGTAAATGCATAGTGGCAGGTGCTTGAGGCTGCTGATTTACAGTCAAGAAAACAAAAAGTGATAAATGCTTGTGCTCAATTTGCTGTCTCCCTCTTCATCCAGTCTGGGATCCCAGAATAGGGAATGGGGCCACCCAAACTTAATGTGATCCTTCTCATCCAAATTGACAGAAAGAAAACCCCTCACAGGGGGAACAAAAACACAACTCACATGGCTTTATTGGGAGGGAGTTTTTCAGTGATCCCTCATGAAATCCTGAGTTTGCATCCTGAAAAATTCCCCTGCATTTATTCTCCAAACAGCTTTACATTTACCAAAACGTAAATTGAGGAGGAAATTCATTAGCATTCTGTTTCCGGAGTAGCGGCACTAAAGTCACATCCCAACTATGGCTTCTCTGTCACGTAGTGTAGTGGCATTTCATCTGTATTTTAATAGACAAAGCTTGCCTGAAGATCTGAGAGTAAAACAGCCCCACTGGTCAGCCTTACAGACCAGGCAGTGGTAACACATACCTTAATTCCAGTAAGCCACACTAGTTTGCCATAGAAACTGGGCAGTGTGTGCCTTTAATCCCAGAACTAGAAAGGATTATAAAACACAAGGAGACAGCTCTCACACACAGTCTCATTCTGAGATTCCTGGAGGGAGGATTGCTGTTTCAGACTGAGGTCGAGGCAGAATGATGGTAAGACCACAAATACAAAGCACAGAAAAGAGAGCTGTGATGCTCCCTCTGCTACATCTTGGTTTGCCATAGAGAGGAAACTCATTGCTTATTCTACCACATGGGGTAGTTTGGAGTGGGAAGGGGATCCGGATCACTGCTGCCTCAGCAATGAAGCTCAAAGAAGACCAAAACCAAAGAGAGCAGTTCCAAGAGATGCAACTGCTGAAGAAAAGTAAAACTAAAATGATGCTGGAAACAAAATCCAGGCAGAATTTAGGTAGGAGGGGAAAACAGAACTGAATTCTGGGAGAAGGAAGGTGGAGAGACAGAGAGAAGCCATGGACCCACCGCTGGGAGGTAACATGCTGAGACTTTGCTGGTAGGCCACGAACTCATGGTGATATACAGGTTAATAGAAATGAGTTAAACTAATATGTAAGAGTTAGCCAATAAGAAGTTAGAGATAATGGACCAATCAGCGATTTAATGAATTCGGTTTCTGTGTGATTATTTCGGGGCTAAGCTAGCCTGGGTGGCTTGGAACCAAAGAGCAGGGCCCCCTCTTTGCAGCAATGTAGCCTGGATTAACACCTCTTCCCAGGCAATCTCTATACTTATAAAGAAGGAGCAGAACAATATTAGCATATCTTGATCCTTTGTTTAGGATGGCAACATCCTGTCTGGAAGGCCAGGTGACCACCTTCTCTGTGGTCAGGTGTGAACTGGCCTGAGAGTCTGGCTGCCATACAATGTATAATTTTGCCCCCCACAAAATACATATTTTAACTCCTATCTCTAAATAACTATCACATATTATTTTAAAATGTAAAATGTAGGGCTAGGGATATAGCTAAGTTGGTGGAGGGTTTGCCTAGCACGTATGAAACTCTTGGTTGGATCTCCAGGACCATGAAAACCAGGCATAGTGGCACAATGCGAATAATCTCAGTAGTCAGGAGGTAGAGGCAAGAGGATCAGAGATTTGAAGGATCACCCTTGGTTCAACTCAAGTTGAAGGTCAGTCTGGGCTACATAATACCCTGTCTAATACAGAATGAAAGATAAGTACTTCATGATATAGTATGTCTATATCCTATGTTTCACATGACACTTTGATTTCTTGGTATTTTGAGATTTACTTATTTATGTGTATGTGTGTTGTTACTTGAATTTATGTATTCCATATGTATGAAGTACCCCCAGACGCCAGAAGAAGGCATCAGATTCTTTGGAACTGGAGTCACAGGCGGTTGTGAGCTGTCATGCGTTCCGGGAACCAAACCTAATCCTTTGTAGGAACAGCAAATGTTCTTAACCCCTGAGCCATCTCTCCAGCTCCTAATTTCCTGGTATTTCAATACTAAACATGTCTTCAGACCATAAAATCACATAAACAATATGCAACACCATGTAGTTGTGGCAGTTGCCCTGGAAACTGCTCTCCTTCACAAAATATCCTAAGACCAGATCACAGAAAGATGTAGGAGTAAAGAATTTTCAACTTCCACAGTGCACATCACTTTAGTACGGTCAATAGAACTAAGCAGTGTCTTCAAAGAAATACGGGGAAGTGTAGCCTATTGTCTTTGCGTTCTAGAGGTTCAGGGACAGTGAGTTGTCTGACATTCTTTGTGCCAAACGGCCTCCTGAGTATGTTGTGAAATGGAGCCAGTTTCCACGTGAGCCAGGACCTTTCACACTGCCCATGGAAATCCCGACACTATAGCAGGGACCCTGTGGGTATGTGTATGCATGTGTGCTGTGTACTTGTTTGTGTAAGTATGTGTACAGGTTTGTTTGCCTATGCATGTGCACGTGCAGAAGTTCAGAGGTTGACCCACCTTTCCCCCTTTCCTTTCCTTTCCTTTCCTTTCCTTTCCTTTCCTTTCCTTTCCTTCCCTTCCCTTCCCTTCCCTTCCCTTCCCTTCTCTTCCCTTCCCTTCCCTTCCCTTCTCCTTCCTTCCTTCCTTCCTTCCTTCCTTCTTCCTTCCTTCTTTTCTTTTTCTTTCTTTTTTCTAAGCCAGGGACCTCACTCAGCTTGCAGCTCACTGTTTAGGCTAACTGAGTAGCCAGTGAGCCTTCAGAATCTTCCTGGGTCCTGAGACTCCAAACTCAGACCTCATGTCGGGCAGCAAGCCTTATACCGGCTGAGGCTTCTTCTCAGCCTTCCTGTGCATGTTAAAGTAGAATCATATTTGAGAATGCATTTTTACAAAATGCTTGTTCACACATGGGCAGGATTCTGCACACCCCACTGTCCCCTGGACACAAACTGACTTGGGATTGGAGCTTGGATGGTTCATTACAGGAGCCATGTGTTGGATTTGGCTGACAATTGTCAGTCTGATTTTCTAGTATGGTCTGCTGCTGGCTGCTGGCTAGCACTCGAGCCTAGCCTGGCAGAGCCTGCCTCAGCCCCTGCTTCTTTCCCTTGGTTTGAAGGGGCTAACAGCTGCTTGGGAGTGGAGCAGAAAGGCTTGGCAGGAACAGGTGGCCCACATGTGTTCACTGGTGAGAGTTCAGCAACTGGTCACTGGGTGTGGGGGGGGACCAGGAAAATTGAGAGGGGAGGATATTAAGAGATAATCAGGTTGGAAGAGGGACAGCCTAGATTTTCTTGTGTGTGTGTGTTGTATGTGCTTGTATGTCTGTGTGCACGTGTGTATATGTATGTAGAACACTTATGTGTTCCAGTATGTGTGTGTGCGTGAAGAATGTATATAGAAGTCAGAAATTAACTTCAGTTTTTTGTCTTCAGTTACTCTCTACTGTAATTTTTTGAGACAGGGTCTCTCACTGAACTTGGAGCTCAGAGATAGAGCTAGGCTGGTGGCTGTTGAATCCTCCTATCTCTGCGCTCCAACCCCATCTCCATCCCCTACCACCTTCCCCACTCTTTCCCTACCCCGGGGGCTGGGATTACAGACATGTGACTATGCTCCTGGCTTTCGTGTGTAAGTCGGAGATCCCAGCTTAGGTTCTCATGTTTGTGCAGCAAGTGGTTTACACGCTGAGTTATCTTCCCTACTCCGCAGCCTGGGAATCTTCCTCCTCCTCCTCCTCCTCCTCTTTTTCTTCTTTGCTTTGTTTAACAGCAGAGAATGAAAAGTGTGCACGTCGAAACTGAGGTTGACAATCCTTTTATCTTAGGGTCACTTAACTCTCCTAAGTTCTCTGAACCTGCAATTTCAATAGTGTTTGAGATCTGACATCATTTATTGACCACAGGACACAGAGAGACCACATGCTCTGGGAGCGCTGCAACTGTGCGTTGCCTGAGCCCTTTTCTCAGGAGCACACAACCACCTTGGAGCACTTCCTGTGGGCATCCCTAACTCAGGCTTTGAGGAAGAGCCACAGACAGAGCCCAGGAGCAAAGGACAGACTAGGAAACAGGTATAGTATGTTAAGGTAAGGGTAGCAGGCTCAGTCCACAAGGCTCTGATTAAACTAAGCCCTGAGCATCTATCCACAAATGCCCAGTGCCTTGGGGTCCCATATTATTATATCCAGGAAAGCTCTTGATAGGCTTTAGTTCCTGCCTCTAATTCCAGCCCGGACTCCCCTTTCAAGATGGATTATAAACTGTGAAAATAAAATGGCCACACACTTACTGAGCTGATTTTGGTTAAGTGTTTATCACAGCAACAAAACCGAACCAACGCAGCAAGTTTCCCATTTCTCTCGGGCATCAGGTTTTTTTGTTGAGTATATATGTTGTTTTACAGAGTCAGCCAAGGGTTGTGAGGCCTAGAGAAGGGAGTTGAAGGCAAGAACATGCTGGCTTCAGCACTTCAAAGTCCTCTGTGTAAGCCTCAGCAGGGCTGCTCCTCCTCCTGCTCGTCTTGTCTGTTTGAGATAGGGATTCTCAATTTTGTAGCCTTTGCTGTCCAGGAATTCACTATATAGACCAGGCTGGCATTGAACTCACAGAGACCTGTCTGCCCCTGCCTGCCGAGTGCTGGGATTAAAGAGTCAATTCTTCTTAAAGAAACGTGAATAGAAAAGAAACTGTGTCTGATCAGTTGCTACATATGAAAATATGGATTCCCCACACAACTCAAGTTAGTCCAATTACGTACATGACCATTAAAAAAATTCTTTCCTCTATTTTGAAATATTTTAAACCTACATTTTTTAAAAAAGACTATGTATAGTGGAAGACAGAAGAACTTGGACCTTTTCTCCTAGATTTACCACTTCATTAAGGTTTTGGCACATCTGCCTTTCCTTCCCCTCAGACTTTGGTTGGAACCACTGAAGTCAATTGCAGATGCTGCGACTCCATTTTTGTGAACTGTTTGTTTATTTCTGAGACAGGGTTTTCCAGTGTAGCCCTGGCTGTTCTGGAACTCACTCTGTAGACCAGGCTGTCCTCAAACTCAGAGATCCTCCTGCCTCTGCCTCCCGAGTGCTGGGATTAAAGGTGTGTGCCACCACTGCCTGGCTCATTTCTGTTAGCTTTAACATGGATCTCACAAGGGGAAAAGAATCACAATTCTATAGGACCTGTGAGTATGTAATTTTATTCAATAGAATCAAGTTATATTAATATATAAATTTTAGAAGTGAAACCTTAAAGGACATGTAATTGGTTATTCCAAAATCCAGTATTTGGGACTAGAGAGGTGGCCCAGTTGTTGAGTGTATACTGTCTTGCAGAGCCTGAGTTCTGCTCTCAACACCCTCATTGAGTGGCTCACATCCTGCCTGTGACTCCGATTCCAGGGGAATCTGATGTCGCTGGCCTCCATGAGCATCTGAGCTTAGGTGTACATGTTCACATAATTAAAAATAAATCCATTGATCACCTAAAGTTCCATTGCGTCTGTTTACTGGTGTTTTTGTTTGTAGTGCAAAGGACTGAACTAAGGATCTCATGAATGTTAGTTAGCTATACTATAGGATGCTAGGTAGTTACATCACTGAGCGACAAACATCCCTAGTCCAATCATTAGGTTTCTTTCTCTGTTTGGAGACAGGTTTCCATTGTTAGCCCTGGCTGGCCTGGAACTCTCTGTGAAGACCAGGCTGACCTGGAACTCAGAGATGTGATTGCTTCTGCCCTCTTAGTGTTGGGACTAAAGGTGTGCACCACCTGCCCAGTTCCTCATTGTGCCTTAGTCCCATTTTTCATTTAGAGTGGCCCTAATTCATTTGTGCACACCTCTTTCTAGTTCTTTCAAGACATTAACTTTTGAGTTCAAGTCAGTTATTTTGAAGACTGCTCTTGGGCTTGATCTGATTCCTCCTTCATGAGTTTAGTGTGGTCTCTTTGTGTTGCTTTGCAGTCCACTCCAGGGATGACATTTGCCATGCATTGCATCAGAACACACACTTGGGCTGGGTTTATGGAAGGGTAACGTGTTTAGCTTTAGTGCAGTCAAACCTACCTGCCAGCGTCACTGTTCTGTGGCTGTGGAGAGAAGTCATCACCATGGTAACTCTTAGAAAAGAAAGTATTTAACTGGGGCTGGCTTACGGTTCAGAGGTTTAGTCCACGGTCATCATGGTGGGAAGCACAGCAGCATGAAGGCAGAAATGGCGCTGGACAGTAACTGAGAGGTCTGTATCTGCATTGGCAAGCAGCAGGGAGAGAGAGAGACACTGGGTCTGGCTTGAGCATTTGAGACCTCAAAGCTCCTCCCCCAAGACACACTTCCTCCAGCAAGACCACACCAACTCCAACAAGGCCACACCTTCTGATAGCGCCAGTCCCTAGTGACTGAGCATTCAAATTTATGAACCTATGGGGGCCGTTCTCATTCAAACCTCCACACTACCCTTTTCATTGTTTATGTTTTACATGGATCCTTCCAGCTGTGTAAGCATCACTTTGCTCTAGATATTTCTCCAATCCCCACAAGTTCTCATGTTCCTCTCTACATGTATCCATCCCTAAATCCTGCAAACATCTCTGCCCCTATTGCTCTGCATTCTTGTCATGTTTTGTGAGTACAATAATAGATCACAAGGAATATACCTTTTGTGTCTGACTTCTTTCATTTACATGAGTACTTCAGAGGTTTATCCAGATTCTTGACAGGCACCAAGGCAGTTTAAGATTTATTTTTATTTTATGTATATGAGTGTTTTGCCTGTGTGTATGTATATGTGCCATGTACATGTCTTGTGCTCAATGTGACCAGAAAAGGATGCCAGATCCCTTGAAGCTGGAGTGCTGGGAACTGAACCTGGGTCCTCTGCAAGAGCAGCAGGTGCTCTGAACCTCTGAGCCATCTCTCTAGCTCCAAGGTGCCTATATTTTGTTGTTCACTACATGGGTCTAGCCTAAATGACTTATTCATTGCCCAGTTGATGGGCATCTGAATGGCCCCAATTTTCAGCTGTAACGAAGCAGGTTTGAATATTGCTGTGGACTCATTTATATTTCTCCCGATACCTGTACCTAGGAATGGGACCATGGGTTGCTACAGTAAGGGTAGTGTGTGTAGCTTATAGGAATCTGCCCCACTACTTCCCCTGGACTGTGCCATGTTCCATCCCCAACCAGCACTTCGTTCTGCTATGTGAGAATGCTAGTCCCACCCCGTCCCCGGCAGCATTCAGCAGTCTCAGTTCATTTGTAGTCTTTGCAGTGGGCATGGTGATACCTTGAAAAGTTGAGGCTGTGCACACTCGGCTCTGTGATGTGGTGCTGGTGTTCACTACAGCTCTCCACTATACATGTGTTCTATCATTGATATTTTGAGATCACATGCATATCCTGTCACAAAAGGTACATTCCCTCTAATTCTATCACTTCAGGCAGTGATAGTTGCTGTCCATTGATATTTTCCTGCATTATGCTTGTGATTGAAATGTAATTCTTTAAAATTTTAAACTTGCATTTGTGTGTGTGTGTGTCTGTGTGTGTGTGTGCATGTGTGTGTGTGTGTGTGTGTGTGTGTGTGTGAAGCATGCCATACTGAGCATGTGAAAATCAGAAGACAGCTTGCTGGATTCGGTTCTCTCCTTCGGTCATGTTCATTCCAGGAACTAAGCCCACATTATCAGGATCAGTTCAGGGTCTCTTTATCCACAGAACCATCTCACTGACCCTGAAATGTAATTATTTTTCAAAGCATTTTTTTTCAACATGTATTAACAGAAATTCTCTTGTAATGATCTATGCTCTTTCCCTGCCCCCGGTTTTACAGTAGCTACATAGATTGATTCCTTCTAAATGTAGTCCATTAGAACCCATTACTGTCACCATTCATTTAGGTGCCTGAGTTGTCCTGCGTCTGCCCATGGGTTCCTCGCCAAGAGGGCTCCTTCACATCAGTCTTTGAATGCATACCTGCCTTCTGTCGTTGGAAGACTTTCTAGGTTCATCTTGGGCTTTCCTGGAATCAGCTGTTTCTCAAGGTGACCTTGGTTCCTTTTAGTGAGGATGGTATTTTGAAAACTGACTCCGGCACGCCATGTGCTGGGACGGCATCATTTCTAAGCCCTTTCATAGCCATACTTGGAAAATGTAAATCAATAGGCTTCCACAAATGTTATTGATTTTATATTGTATCTCCAGTTCAAATGCAAACCACAGAGCTCTGCGTGTGGCCTATCCTACATTCTCCACAGGAGAAATATCCTGTCTTACTCTAGACTTGTCCCACCCCAAGTCATGGACAAATACTTTCAAAATCACCATGTCTACCCTTTACTAAAAACCGATTCACTAAATAAATTTGAGACCTTTTATAGTTATATAGGATTTACCTGCTCTTATTATTGTGCTTTCAAATTTCATTTATTTTTTCCTCTAGTACAGTTAGCAATTTGATATACTACTAAATGAAACCATTCTTGCATTTAATTTTAAGGTATGGGCCATTTCTTAACTTGACTTTTATGATGAAAGATATTCTTGGTGTAATAATGTAACCTTAAACTTTTTCCCAATAAAAGGCCTACTGGGGACTGGCAAGATGACCCAGTGGTTAAAAGCCCTGGCTGCTTTTCCGGAGGACCCAGGTTTGATTCTAGGCACCCAGATGGTGGCTCAGAAACACCTGTAACTCCAGTTACAATTCTTTTGACCTCTGTGGGCACACACATGTTACATAGACATACATGCAAGCAAGACACGTACAATTGAGGGAAAAAAAGACCTGACAAAGCAGAGCGATGGCAGAGAAAGTCTCAACTGGCGGAGTTGCCCAACCAGTCACACTGCTGCATGGTCAACCTAATGTGGGTGGAGGATTTCCCAAAAACTATGGGGCCCCGTGGTGTTAGGAAAAGCAAATACTAATGCCCTTCATTGCTGATAAGTTCCTTCGGAACAGAGAGGGTGTTTTGAATTCCCAGAGACTGCAAAGTGATCAACAAATGAAAGGCATTCAGAAAGTCTGTCCTGAATGAATGGAAGGACAGCTGGATAAGCAGGAGTCTATCTCATAAAAACAGCAAATGTAAACGTAAGAGTTCACAGGAACCAAGGTCTAAATATCCATATGGAGAGAGAGTTTACTGGCGGGGTATTGTTGCTCAGAAAGCTCAAACCCCTGATAAAGCTTTAGATTTTATTTTTAAAAAAATTTTCAAGACAGTTTCTCTGTGTAGCTCTAGCTTTTTTGGAACTTGCTTTGTAGACCAGGCTGGCCTTGAACTCACAGAGATCCTCCTGTCTCTGCCTCCTGAGTGCTAGGTGTGCGGCATCACTGCCCGCTGATTTCATTTATCTGCGTGTGTGTGTGCTCACACTCCTTTGTGATGGTTCTTGAGCGGCCCGCTCTGGAACCATTCCTTCCACCATGTGGATTTGGAGGACCGAACTTAGGTCCTCGGATTTGGTGGCCGGTGCCTTCATTTGCTTTATCTCAGGTTTGCTGTCAGAGAAGTACACTGAGCCATCTGTCAAGTCCCAACATTTCTTTCAAATACACATTTGTTCTATAGCACACAACACCTGGATAGCTACAGAGCCCGTCACTCTGGTTAACGTCCCCGTGGAGCAGTACATCCAGATTCCAGTCACAGCTGAGGTGGAGGAGGGATGAACATGAAGACTGTCCGTGTTTTCTGAACCAAGCAGTGGTTTTTTTCTTTCTTTCTTTCTTTCTTTCTTTCTTTCTTTCTTTCTTTCTTTCTTTCTTTCTTTCTTTCTTTCTTTTTCTTTTAAAGATTTATTTATGCCGGGCGGTGGTGGTGCACACCTTTAATCCCAGCACTCGGGAGGCAGAGGCAGGCGGATCTTTGTGAATTCGAGACCAGCCTGGTCTACAAGAGCTAGTTCCAGGACAGGCTCCAAAGCCACAGAGAAACCCTGTCTCGAAAAACCAAAAAAAAAAAAATCTGTGCTGGGCAGTGGCAGTGCACACCTTTAATCCCAGCACTCGGGAGGCAGAGGCAGGCGGATCTTTGTGAATTCGAGACCAGCCTGGTCTACAAGAGCTAGTTCCAGGACAGGCTCCAAAGCTACAGAGAAACCCTGTCTCAAAAGACCAAAAAAAAAAAAAAAAGATTTATTATATATACAACATTCTGCCTCCATGTATGCCTGCACGCCAGAAGAGGGCGACAGATCTCATTACAGATGGCTGTGAGCCACCATGTGGTTGCTGGGAATTGAACTCAGGACCTCTGGAAGAGCAGCCAGCGCTCTTAACCACTGAGCCATCTCTCCAGCCCCAAGCAGCGGTTTCTTATTTTATTTTTCATGACACATGAACTGTTGTGGGGTGGCGGGAGGTTGTGCACGTTAGTGTGGCTGCCTGATAGGTTAAAGGTGTTGGGAGCACAGAAACTGGCAGTTATAAACCACCTGATGTGGATGCCCGGAGTTGAATTCAGGTCCTCCGGAAGAGCAATGCATGCTCTCCATCCCATGAGGCAGCTTCTTTGGGGAAACATTTTGAGCTTAAATCACAGCTTTTCCACATTTACGAAAGACTGTCATGAGATTGGCCTGTCTGTGAAGCTCCAAGAAGCGGAACTAAGACTAGAGTGTGAGGGGTATGGACAGCAAGCTTGGTCCAGTCTGAGAAAATATGGCCTCAGGGGTGGAGACAGAGGGAGAGGGGAAAGGAGTAGTGGGGGAGGAGGGAGGGAGAGGAAAGAGACGGAGTGCATTGAACTGTTGAGGACCCTGGCATTGTCAAATGCCCATTACATGGCTCTCTTTCGGGAGGGCCAGAAGGAAATGCTGCCCATGGGTTAGCACAAATGTGTCTGAAGGAAGTGCTCAATGGAAGGAGTCCACTCCCTGATCTTTGGTTAATAATAAAATAGAGAATACTGTTTGCCTCTAATCATCAGGCGTTTCTTGTTGTAATTAGGGGAGAGAGGTGCGTGTTGTTTGTTCCCCGCACCCAGCTTCCAAGCCCCCAGCCGCTGGCCCACTCAGCGGCTGGTGCCTGCACCCGAAATAACCACGTGAGGACGGTTTTCATTTAAACTCTGTCTGGCTTATTATCACTAGCCTTTTCCCGGCTATCCCTCACCTCATAAACTAACCCATTATAAAAGTCTGTAAGTCACCACGTGGTGACATACCGGAAAGGTCTAACCTGCATCCATCTGCGATGGTGGCTCGTGGTGTCTGGCCCACTTCCTTTCTTCTCCTCCCAGAACTTCCGTTCTGTCTACTCCGCCCACCTAAGGGCTGACTTAACTATAAGCCAGGCAGCTCTTTATTTAACCAATCAAAGCACAGAAATACAGGTGGACCCTCCCACAGTTTCTGACATCGAAAAGAAGGGATAGTTCATGGGTCTAGGTGTGAGGTTCTTATGCTACCTGACATGTCGCTATAAACTGTGTTCATCAGGCCCATTTCATAGATGGCACATGAAATGTGGCCCCTATCAAATTTGTGCAAAAGTATTATTCTTTCAGACACGTCACATCCTTTCCAATGCCATAGGGGAACTGGAAAAAGTTTTGTTTGAATTTTAACTCTGTGTCTCCTAAGTTTAATTACCAGTAGGACAATAAGGCAGTTTAAAGGAAAAAAAAGAGCAAAGGGACGGAGGGAGGGAGAAAGGGACGGAGGAAGGGAGGGAGAACAAACCTTCTTTCCTTGTTCACGTCACTGCTTCTCTTTCTGTGCTCAGTCTCTGGGCTCATCATCTAGTGCTGTTGGTACTAGGCTGATCCCTCCAGCACAATTTTTAAACCACCACCAGGTGGCGCTGCTAGACCTACAAAACGAAGTCAGCCACCCACCCAGTCTGCTAGGTCTGGGCCTTGCAGAGGAAGGGTTTGGATATGTGCTGGAAAAGGCACAGGCCACAACTATTGCCAGATAAGTGATGTTTCCTCAAAGAAGGTTACTCACAAATCCCGCTGTTTTCTGTTTGTCTCTTCCAGATCCCCATTTGGAGTGTGTGTGGGTGCATCTTATTTTAAAAGCTCTGGAGAGAAACTCTTCCATGGAGTTACTGAGAATCAGCAGCCCCCATAATATGAGAAAATCCTTTTCCTTCAAATCTGTCTTCTCAGCTCCACGTATGGAATTTCCTTCAGAGTCGTGGAGGACGAAGAGACTGGAAGCAGGAAGCCCGGGTCCTGAAACTCTTCTTAGCAAGCCCTGCTTACCCTTCATTTCTGAGTGATGCATTCAGATTAGCCGCAAGAGGAACAATGACTGGACTGTGCTGCAGGCAAATGATTTTTGCAGGTAGATCTCTTTTGTTGTTGTTTTGTTTTTTGAGACAGGGTTTTTCTGTATAGCCCCGACTGTCCTGGAACTTGCTTTGTAGACCAGGCTGGCCTCAATCTCAAAGGTCTGCTGCTTCTCCCCCGCACTCCCCCCCCCCCCCCCCCCCCCCCCCCCCGCGCGCACCGGGCTCTCCGAGTGCTGGGATTAAAGGCGTGTGTCACCACTGCCTAGGGTTTTTTTTTTATTGTGTCAGTGAGCGTGGTGTGTACACATGTGCCAAAATGTGCGCTATGGAGAAGTCAACTTTGTGAAGTCGGTTTTCTCTCCTTCCACAAGTGGGTCCCAGGGACGGAACTCAGGTTGCCAGGCTTGTGTACCACGGGCCTTTAGCCCGGAGCCATCTCAGTCTGTCTAACATATCTTATTTCTGCTCAGCAGGATAAATTTGCTGTAGGAAGCATTTGTCTCATTCCAAATAGGACTTTTTCAGTAGTGAACTTTCAAACACACAAGAACAGTACAAGGAACACACATATCCCACCAGCGGGGTTCAATGGTGGCCACTATTTTGCCACGTTTGCTTTGTATGTTCCCAATGTGTCTTTTCAAGATCTTTTCTCTCATGAAATTAGGATCCAGCTAAGGTGTGTGCTTTTCTTCAGATGTCGCCTCTGCTTCTAACCTAGGAGAATCTCTCCTTTTTAAAAGACATTGACTTTTGGGAGACAGGATCTCACCAGTGTCGTCTTGGATAGCCCAGAAATTGCTGTGTAGACCAGGCTGTCCCCTGAACCCGACCCGCGGGTCCAGTAATTCAGGGTCTGAAGAGGCTCCTACCTGAAATCATGGGCGAGAGAAAAGAACGAGACCAAGCAAAATCTCTCTTGTCAAGGTCTTACTTTATTAGGGAACAAAGCCAAATATATATAGCCCAGAACTGTGGAACTGGTTCTTGAGGTGGGGGTCGTCAGAGAGCTGGAACTGGGGGTAATAAACACCTCAAGGCAGAGAACAGGAACTGGGGGTAATAAATACCTAGTTAGCTAACTAGCATACCTATGCAAACCTTCCTTTGTGGAATGCTAATTAAGGAAGAGGGGAATCTCTGTAAATCTCCTGGAGGCAATGGCTTCCTTATCTTTGTAAATTTCCTAGAGTCAAAATTCCTAGCTGGCTCTGTTAAACATTCTAAGTTAAAAGGCCTTTGATGACCTTCTGTAATTATTAGGGAGAATGGCCCCTGACATATCTGTAATTATTAGGGCGAATGGTCCCTGACATATCCCCCTTCCTTATATATGACAGGCAGCTGCTAAGAGGAGGGCATCAGGTCAGAGTCCAGCCAAGTTGTCAGACCTGAAGGGGACTGGAGCAATGGGCGGTCCTTCTCTTACAATAGGGAGCCTATACTTCCTCTCCTGGGAACAGAGGGGGTGCCTT
>JAQHUG010000010.1:7058896-7116766 GCA_028555095.1 Dicrostonyx torquatus
GGTTGAGAAGTTTGCAAAAATTCAGTGACAATAGTTAGAAGACGGGTCCCATCACCGCCATACTCTGCATTATTAATAATATCCCTGATCAGAGCCCAATAACTCAAGACCACTTCTGGTATTGGATTTCCCTCTTTATACATTTTATTTAAGTCCTTTCCCACTTTATCCCAAGCCCTCGGGGATATGTTTGGCCCAGTGAGTACCAACCAAGGACATTTTTCATCTATAAAACAAAAGAATTTTACCAAATCTTTCTTTTTGACTCTTACTCCTTTCTCTCTGAGCAAACTCTTGAATTCCTTGATAAACCTTTGTTCCTTTGACAATGTATGGCCCATGATTATGGGACGGCAATGAAATGCGCCTTACCTTCTCCTGAAGAACCGTACAAGCGATACAGTCAATCAACAGGAATCCTCTTTCCTCTGTGTCCCGGGACAGTCCTTCTGCCGTCCGATAGCTCACCGTTCTTCGGGGTCCCTGTTCAGGCACCACTTGAACCCGACCCGCGGGTCCAGTAATTCAGGGTCTGAAGAGGCTCCTACCTGAAATCATGGGCGAAAGAAAAGAAAGAGACCAAGCAAAATCTCTCTTGTCAAGGTCTCCCTTTATTGAGGAACAAAGCCAAATATATATAGCCCAGAACTGTGGAACTGGTTCTTGAGGTGGGGGTCGTCAGAGAGCTGGAACTGGGGGTAATAAACACCTCGAGGCAGAGAACAGGAACTGGGGGTAATAAATACCTAGTTAGCTAACTAGCATACCTATGCAAACCTTCCTTTGTGGAATGCTAATTAAGGAAGAGGGGAATCTCTGTAAATCTCCTGGAGGCAATGGCTTCCTTATCTTTGTAAATTTCCTAGAGTCAAAATTCCTAGCTGGCTCTGTTAAACATTCTAAGTTAAAAGGCCTTTGATGACCTTCTGTAATTATTAGGGCGAATGGCCCCTGACATATCTGTAATTATTAGGGCGAATGGTCCCTGACAGTCCCCAAACTCAGAGATCCGCCTGCCTCTGCCACCCAAGTGCTGAGATCAAAGGTGTGTGCTGGCTGGCACTGGATTTTTGAATAGGCCTTGACAGTGGTCAAAGAGATCATAGTCAGCTCCTTTCTCTGGATTTATCTGGTTTCCCCTGATCTTCAGTGTTCTCCACATGCCAGAGACCTCCCAGTTAGGCTGAAGGATGTCTGTGAGTGCAATCTCTCTGGTTGGTCTAGGAATCATGACGTGACTCCTTGTTTCTGCCTCCGTCTTGGGTGTTTACACCTGGGAATGAGAAAGGCCGCACATGTTGTCAGGGAGACATGAGAAACAGTATCCTCCTGTGGATTCAGAAAGCTGTGTGCAGATACCAACAGGTATGGTCCCTTCAGAACATCACTTGTCCTCATTTTTATGTGTATTATATGTTTTGGCTGAATGCACAGAAGGGCACCACAGTGTGTGCTTGGTACCCAGGGACTACAAGAGGTACTGGTGCTCCCATGTGGGTACAGGGAATTGAATGTAGTTCCTCTGGAAGAACAGCCAGTGTAAACAACCACTGAGCCGTCCTTCCAGCCCCACTCATCTGTCTCTTGAAAAGCTAAAAATAAATTTACTGATGGGCAAGAAATATAGCTTGTGGCATGTCCAACCTGTAGCCGGTGGGCCACTACAGCCCAGGGTAAATATGACTGGGACCCTATTGGGGACCTCTGAGTGCCAGCCTCAGTGTCCCCTTCAGGGTCCGGAAGAAGCCTTGCAGCAAGCGCGGGACTTAGATCTGAGGGAGAAACGAACGCTCCATTATGTACTGTTCTGCATCACTTTCTTTATTCTTCCTCTGCTGTGCTCCAGTTTATATACGCACGCAAAACAAAGGCAAGTCTCTGAGCTTGGATGTCCCTTATCTCTGAAGGTCCCAAAAGTGATCTATATGAAAGACTCCTTTCCTGACTGCATGTCCTGCCGAATGGAAGACGGTTGCAGGGAGGTGGCTTCTAATGGATCTCAGGGAACCAAGCAGAGATTAGACTGTGGGAACAGAGGTTATTGACTGTATGACTAAATTTCCTGCAGGAAGTCCCACAGAGGGGGGGGGCACGTCACGATATACCAACCAGTGCATGGGAAAGAGTCGTGCCACTTATCCATACTCTGCTGAACCTTGCACCAAGGGAGAGTGTTTATGGCTTCACAGGAGATCCACTGTGAGAACCAGTGGATGTGCAAAAGGTGGTGGGCCCAGCACCTTGGGAACTGGGTTTCCATCCATCAGAACGAATTGATTCTGGTGGGTCAGCCTTCTGCCTTATACGCTGAAACTTCACTGCAGACCGCAACAAGACCCAACACAAAACAGTGAATTTGCTAAAACATGAGGGTTTTTTTCTTATGGGGAGGGCATATATTTTGACTGAATTGTGCAGATTTCAACCATGAACTTCATGATTTTGTCGTAGTGTCGAAAGGATGATACTGCTAGAGCCCAGGAGGAATAAAAACGCCACTGCGCGCAGATCTGTTTAAAGGGCAGGCGAGATGATTCAGCAGATGGTGGCGCCTGCCACCAAGTCTGAGGACCCGAGTTCAATTTCCCCAAATCCACATGGTGGAATGACCCTCTTGCAAGCTGCCCTCTTACCCCACGTGTGCTGTGGCATCTATACACACACACTCATACCCGACCCACCAAGGAACACAAATCAATAGTCGGATGTAAAATATTTTCAAAATGATTTCATTGGCCATTTTATATTTCCGAACTCCAGGTACAGCACATACTGGGTAAAACAACACTTCCTGGTCACTCTGCATGTAATTAATATGTCTTTAATTCTGTAAAGTAATTACTACTAATTCAGCAAACAGTATTGATTCTGTAAGTAAAGTCTATGTATTTTTAGTCAGAGGTACATAGTTTTTTATTTTGATTTTGAGACAGGGTCTCTCCATCTAACCCTGGCTGTACTGGAACTTAGGCTGGCCTAACTCACAGAGATCTACCTGTCTCTGCCTCCCAGTGCTGGGGTTCCATAGGGTAGTGGTTCTTAACCAGTGCTTTGTTGTTGGTTACTTTTTCTTCTTAACTCTTTTGTTCTTTTTGGGGCCCACTACCCAGCTTGCAAATAAATCCCACACTGAGGCTTGTTATTACTTATAAATGCCTATCCTTAGCTTGAGTTTTTTTCTTGCCAGCTTTTTGCTTTTTTTTTTTTTTAACTTAAATTATCCCAACTACCTTTTTTCTCTGGGCTTTTTCCTTTTCTTACTTCTGTATGCCTTACTTTCACTGCTACTCTGTGATTGGCTGGGTGACTGTGTAACTGGTCCCTAGTGTCCTCCTCTCCTTGTTCTCTCTCGATCCTCATTCTCTTGCTGCTCCTTTCTCCTCGTTTCTCCTATTTATCCTCTTTGCCTGCCAGCCCTGCTTCTCCTTGCTCCTGCCTCACTATTGGCTGTTAAGCTTTTTATTAGAGCGCCAGGTTTTTTAGACAGGCAAAGAATCACGACTTCACAGAGTTAAACAAATGCAGCATAAACAAAAGCAACACATCTCTACACCATTAAACAAATGTTTCACACACCTTAAAGTAATATTCCCCAACAATGGGTTGTGACCCCTAAATGGGTCACCTGAGACCATTGGCAATCACATATTTCTGGTGGTCTTCAGAACTGAGACACTGCTCCTCTGTCTGTAGGCCAGCCTGCCCACACACAGGCAAGTCCGTCCACATATTGGTTCCAGAACTGCATTAAAGGGTTGCTGCATTAGGAAGGTAGAGAACCACTGACATAGGGTAGTAATTGTACCAAAATTACTTTAAAATAGTTGCTTACAAAGTGTTTATATAATAAATTTTAACCTAAACAAATGAATCTTCCTTTTGTTAAGGCATTGTTTCTCAGGGCTGGAGAAATGGCTGCTCTGGCTGCTCTTCCAGAGGAACTGGGTTTGATTTCCAGGACATACTTCTAAATACCAGTAATTCATCTCAGAGGAACAAAGTCCCCTCTTCAGGCCTCCATTGCACCAGACATGCTTGTGATGCACATACAACATACCTATACACATAAAAAAGAGTTTCTGACATAGTCAATACCCGTACTGAATCAGAAATCAATAAAAATTAAAAATCTTTATTTTACAGTGTATACAAACATTAGATATTAAAATATCCAATCTTTTAACATTACTATTAATAAAATGTGTTATCTGTTAGTAGTGAATTATGTTGCTGAAAATTTGTATTATTCTAATACAAAGGTAAAACCAGTCAAACAAGACAAAACATGCAAATGTCATAAGGACTCAAGTCCAGAAATCGTGCAAAAGTGCCTACACATGTAAGTTAAGTGTAAAATTAATCTTTTAAATTTACATTGTATTTATCTAGCATAAAGCAATTTAGAACTTTCTGAGCATCTAATAAAAGTTTAACATTTTCAGTCATCCTTTAAACAGTTTTAGTTACCTTATAAATCCTGCAACAAAATTCTTAACCTCAGTTTCCAGAATTAACATTTGAAAGTGCCAGACGTGAACCCCTTTTTTAAAAGAAAAATCTAACATTTTAATTAATGACATTTAGTTCACATTTTAGTGAATTTGACTCATTTGACTGAGCTAAAGTCCTCTTTAACCAGTTTTTCTTCACTCTCAAATTCTACAGTTAGATTCCTCCATATTTTTTGGTTAACTTTTAAAAAATGAAAGGCAGCTGGGCAGTGGTCACGCACACCTTTTATCCTAGAACTTGGGAGGCAGAGGCAGGCAGATCTCTGAGTTCGAGGTCAGCCTGGTCTACAAGGTGAGTTCCAGAACAGCCAGGGCTACGCAGAGAGACCCTGTCTCAAAAAAGCAAAGGAAGAGAAAAAACAAGACACAAGCAATGACTTCTATCCTTTGACGCAGTCCAAACATTGTCCCTCTCCCCCACCCCAAACACACACACACACACACACACACACACACACACTCTTTTAGATACAAGGGTAGTAATTTTGGTACGTGTGAAGTAAGTTCAAAAACCAGATGCAAAAGTGAAAAGGCCAGAGATTTGCAGCCAAGTTGTGTTCAGCACCTCTAGGGGCAGATTGAAGTTTTACCCTACTAGAAGCAATCCTAAATTTACTAAGGACTGTCCACTAGAACTCTTCCCCAGAGGGCACCAAGAAACTACAAGCAGTATTTTCATGGTCACATGAATTATTAGCAGAATTTCAGGGTCTTTTTGTGGTTACGAGATACTACAGGGAAAACTGGATTCCCTCTTGAGATTTTTGGTCTATTAATAAAGAAATTAAGGAGGACACAAATGGGAGTGGAAGCAAAATTTTATTAGAGTTTCAAGGAAAACCCCCAGCATGGGCAAGCTGTAAAGTCCAGCACCAACTGAGAGGCGGGGAATGGGGCGGAGAGGGGGAGAAAGTCACACTGTTGAGGCCAGCATGGAGGTCAGGCCTGTGGTGGACAAGCACTGTAAGGAGTTTTAGAAAAAAGAGTAAGGAAGCCCAAAATGTTGAGGCAGCCCCGAGTGTTAGGAATTAATACTTAGAAAAGAAGAGGAAGAAAAGGAGAAGGTTTACCTTTCTGAATAATTTAGAAAAGCTGACAGACTTACAAAACTGTATGACTGTGGCCCAGTAAGCTACTAGGTTAGGGGCAGGAATCATGGGGAGGAAAAGTACATTATCCCATGCAAGAAATGATTATTCTACCTTTTTATTTAGCATGACCTTGCTCGGTGTGGTCCTTCAGCCAGACTGACCCGTCCAACTAGAATTGTTAGGTGTCCACCCAGGCCAGAGATTCTACTCTAACCCAAATGAACTTTTTATTATTATTTTTTAACGGACCTTTATTGCTATTCTAACAATCTCACAATGGAGGAGAGAGTGGATGCAGAGTCACAGAAGCTCATCATTGTTCAGATGACTGGAAGGCGTGCCGAGTAGAGCCCAGACAAGTTCCCCACAGCCCCACAGACATTGTGTACTTGTGATCAAAATGGGCTCTCGGAGTAACACATTGTACTCTACCAAGCTCGTAAGTATCACACTGAGTCAGGGCGTCCATCACCCCCAGCAGACCTAGGCCTGTTGCTCATTGAAACATTGAGATCAACAGCCCAGTGGCTCATGTGCCATAGTCTAGAGAGTAAATTTTTGTGTGCATTGCTGAATCTAGTGAAACAGGATTGGATTCCATAGCTAAACCATTTCTCAGTTGCATCGTGTGCTGAGATGAACTCATTTCCAACAGAGGAAGCCAAGAGGATGGGCTGACAAGGGCCGCGAGGCTTCCAGGTGTAGGAAGTGACACTAATGCTTTTCTGAACAGAATTCAAGATCTAGAAAAAGGAACATGAAGAAAGCTTTCCATTTATTAAAGCTCTTAAATGACTAGGATATGAATGTATGGCTCCGGGCAACTTTACAAACCTGCATAAAGCGGCCAACATGAGAAAGAGAAGAATCGATGAGGCATCCTGTGACCATCATTCCAATAAGAAGGGATGGGATAGAGTGTGCCCTTGCTGAGCCTCCCCTTGCCCCTGGTGGTGTAGACAGCCTCCAGGCTTGGCCTAGAGTAGATTCTGGTCTAGTTCATAAGGAGAATGGAGAAGCTCAATGATCGGAAACAGCAGTTCATACAAACAGCGGGAGGCTCGTGTGTGCCTCCTCTCCTGCTCATTTGAAAAACCATCGCCACACAATCTCACCAATAGGAAGCCGTGAGTCCAAAGAAATAATTAAGCAGAAAGCAAGATGCTTCTGGGCAAGGAAATGTCAGCACTCGAATCCTCAGCAACGGTTCAAGGACAGCTAATCCTCGACCAAGAGCAATGGGAAGAAGTAATACAGATGGCATCTGAGGATGCCATTCAAACTTAAATGATGGTTAACTCACAAGCAGCCATCACTGTGTGCCTTCAGGCAGAAGGTGACTCAGAGACTGTTCGGTCAAAAGTCAGTAAGGACATCCCTGCCCCCAAAATGACCTCCACTAAGAAGGTCACCTACAAGCAGATCAAAGCATCTCATACGATGATAGATGCAATTTTCCACCATGTTAAAATAAAATAAAAGGTATCAACACTGGCTTTGTCTGCAGATATAGGCACAAAAGTGCCCCAGGCTCGCATTAACCCGGCTCTTCCGCCCAACCTGTACGTCCTGCAGCAAAGAGGAAATCACCAGAGCCCAAGGAGACAAGAGGAACTGCTTCTACTTCCACAGCCAAGGAGAAGTTGTCCTGACTCTCTCAGTTTGCCATGGTGTGACCAAAATAATAGGATTCAGCACAGACCGCTTGTTTATGTTCCAGGAACCAAGGGAAAAAAGGAACTGGTCCCACCAGACCTCCTATGCACCCCTGATTTTCTGTTGCAAATGATTCACCAGAACTGTAGTGACTCAACAGAGCCCCCAGGAGATCAAAGTATTTCATGAATCATACAAAAGAACTCAAAATTGATTCAAAAAGAGCTTCCAAATGCCAAGGCCTGTCCTGGGAATAATGCAATAGCCCAGGTGAGTCAACAAAAGTTCAGTGACTCAGAGGACTCTGAAAGACAAAACCACATCACAAATGGTTAAAAAGTCCCCCCCCCCCCCCCCCCCCCGCCAACCTCGAGGAAAGGTGAGGGAGAAACTGACCCAGAGCCATTTTCTTCAGACTCCGGAACAAAGTTTGAATGTTTGAATACTCATCTCTCTGCTTCGCCAAAGAGAGGGAGAAACCAGATGACACCAGGGGCAGTGGGAGGAGGAGTCCCTGGAATAAAGTGACCCCATAACTTCCTGAGTTATTTAGTCTCACTTTTCTATCCTGGGTCAACTTGCTGCTAGTGACTGACACCCAAATGGGTGTTTTCTTCTGTCTATCAGTTGCCAAATTGTCACCCCAGTTATTGTAGTCAGACCATGGGCCCCCAGCAATTGTGACAAACTACTCTCAGAACTTGTCCTCAAAAGACTAACTCAAGAGACAGGTGCTAGCGAAAAGCAAGAAAAGCTCGATTCCACATGGATACATTGGGAAGAGGCCCAGAGAGAGAGGCCCAGTCCCGCCCTACCTCCCAGCCTGCTTCAGGATCCTGACAGAGGCCTCTGCTCAAATGTGAAGGACCTTCCGGAAAAGAGGGAAGGTGATGTGGCGTAAGCAGCACCCATGGTTCATGCATGATTCTGTCAGGACCCCATAAAGTAGCTCACTGAGTCAGAATGAGTGTTACCACAGCAAGGAGAAAAGAAACTAAGACGGAAAGGAAAACTAAGAAGGCTGTAGACGTATCCTTCCCTGTGTTGGGTCTTAGGATGCGGATTCACTGAGCCAGGGCCAGCTTGAATAAATGCTGTTTCCTGGCTCAAAGCCTCCACATCCCATCTCTCTACATGAGAACCCCACAACAAAAATAGGAAGCAAGAGGCAGGCAGAGTTAGGTAGTCCAGGCAGGGTGTGGTCCTGTTAGTCACTGGCCACATCTCTATCTCTACTATCATCTCTCTCACAAGGGTGTCTGAAAAGTTGTCAAAACTTTGTCAAGTCTGTTTCCTGGAGACAACGTCCTGCTTCTTGTTGGTACCAGGACTTCAGCCTTTTTCTTCTCTCATAGAGACAGAGTAGAGAAACTGAAACAAACAAACAAAACAAAAAAACTAAGTCAAGATTAACATTCAAAAGAAGCTAGTTTACCGCGGACTGGCAGCATTGGACAAAGCATACATGAAACAAAATCCCAGAAATATTAAGATCAGAGGAGGGGCTGTACAAACAGCGTGCAAGTGGGGGTAGCGGACTAAATGGTCATGTAATGTACAACCAGTTGCTCCGGGGACTCATTCCTCAGCTCACCAGCTCACATCCACTCTTTGGCACACTTTTGCCTTTCTTAACAAGTTACTTGTATTCCAGGTCTTAACTTGAAAGGCATGACTTTCCCTCCATCTCCTGGTAGCTGCTGGGATTATCAGTTATGCTGAATTGTCTTTGGGTTTTATTTTGAGCCCATTTCTAAATTCTTCTAATAATAAGACTAAAAATCCCCAAAGGGAACCTGTTTCCCCAGTAACGACAACACAAGATTCTGGGGAAATTCCAATTTCTTGGGGACCACCATTTCAATGGTTTGATAGCTAGAGGGGGCACAAGACTCTTTTTCGAATATCTTCATTCCTTCAAGGACCATCATGTGACCCATGAAAGAGAAGGTTAGGATCCTGGAGAGGGGAAAGGAAGCTTCTAAAGATGGGGTAGACTGCCTTTGTGATGGACACCTTTAACCCCAGCACTTGGGAGGCAGAGGCAGGAGGATCTCTGAATTCAAGGCCAACCTGGTCTACATAGAGAGTTCCAGGCCAGCCAGAGCTACATAGAGAGACCCTGTCTCAAATAAATCTGAAAAATAAAAATGAGAGGAGGGGCTTCAAAAAACTCACAGAATGGGGGGTCATAGGAGAGCCAAGAAATATACCCAAGCACAAAGAAGAAAGGTGAGCCGAGCCCAGTGCCACTTGGGGCTTCTCCTACAGGGTGGGTCAGAAGTGGGGCTTCCTCCGTCTCAGAGGGCTATGGTCTGCAGCTGTCTTGAGAGGGAACCTAAAACCAAGCTAACTGAGGGAGTGAGACTGACTTAGAAGGCTCAGGAGAGAACTATGCAGGGCAAGGTGGTGCTGCCTTCGCGACTGGGAGCAGACTTCATTAACTGTCGCTGGAGTTCAGCGCCATTGACTCTGATGCCAGTAGGTATCCAAAGCAATCGATGAACAAATTGCAATATGCAGAGGTTTTATAACACAATGAAGTAAGACATGGAAAAGCAAGCGTCTTACTTTTTGCAAACATTGTGACAAAATACTGACCCAAAGCACCTCGGAGAGGAAAAGCTTTTTCTGCAATTGTAATTTCTCTGTTAATTGTGGGGTAGGTGACAGACTGAAAGCCGACTTCATTCTGCGAGACAGGCAGAGTCGGTCGTCCAGTTCAGAGGAAGTGAGAGTAAAAGCTGTTCTGAGGCAAGCAGACACATCCCTTCAGAAGGGAGAGGTCCCACAGTGGGGAGTCTGCCAAATGGGCTCTGGGTTGGGACTTTTATAAGGCCCCTGAGTCCTCCTATTTCCCCTGTCCAGCCCATCCATGTATCCAACCTTGGGCAGGCTTTTCTTTCCCACTGTTTTTCTGCCACAACATTTCCTGGGACGAGGAGCAGCCATCTTGAGAAGCCAGCCCCTGCCAGGTATGGCACACGCCTTCAATCCTAGGTAGAGAGAGGCAGGTAGATCTCTGGGTTAGAGATCAGCCTGGCCTACTGTATGAGTTCCAGGACAGTCAGGGCTATACAGAGAAATCCTGTATTGAAAACAAACAAAACAACAACAAAAAAGGAACTAGCTCCTGCTTTTCCTGCCTGCCTGTATTCTACCTCACCCTCATCACGGTCCATCACTGAGGGAAGCCAAGGCAGGAAGCTGAATGCAGGAATCCAAAGGCAAGAACTAAAGCAGATGCTAGGGAAGAATGCTTGTTTCCCCCAGCTTGCTCAGCTACCTTTTTTATGTGCTATCTGCCTAGAGATGGACCTGGTCACAGTGGACTGGGGCTTTCCACACTGACCAGCAAATTAGGAAAATGCCCTATAGACATGCCCTCAGGCCAATCCAATGGACACAGCTCCTCAACTCAGGATCCCTCTTCCTAGGGTCAATTTGACAAAAACCAAAGCAGTAAGGTAACATGAGTCTTCCAAAAACTCATGACCTCAGTTCCCAAATTTAAAGGTACTGGGTCAGACAAAATGCCAGCTTGACATTCTTCAAACCATGTCCTAACTAGTAACAGATACAGATGACAAGAATAGATAAAAAATTATGGCAGAAATTAATGAAAAATAAAAAATAAAATGATTTAGAAACTTTGGTTCTTTGGAATAAAACTAATCAAGCCTGACAGGTTTGCTAACGACTATATCCAAAGAAAAAAATACCCAAGTTTATAAGATCAGTAGTTAAATGGCGGTTTACAAAAGATCCCAGTGAAATTCAGGGCACTATTTGAGAACACTTTGGAAACATACACTCTTGGGAGTTGGAAATAAAAAAAAAAAACCCTGAAAAATCTAGAAGAAATGGATAATTTCCAAGGTCCGCGTGGCCTACCAAAGATGAGTGTATGCCAACGATTTCAGACGTTCCCTGAGAAGCAGTGTGTTGAAGCTGCTGCTGCGGCAAAGCCATCTGCCAACAGAAAAAAGCCCAGCCCAGGGAGAATCACTGCTCACTTTCATCAGGCCTTTGATGAACAACGAACATCAATGTTCTTCAAACTATTGTACAAACAGAAAGGGAAGGATACCCCCAAACAGCAATGAGCGAGGACGCACCAACAAAAGAAAACTACAGACCAGTTTCCTGATAAGTATGGGCACAAGAAGTCTCAACCAAACGAAAACCAAATTCGAGAGTGCACTAAGAAATTCGTACAGCAGTCCAAGATGGCCTTGTTCTAGATGCAAGGAGGTTCAACATTTGCAGACAAAGCAATGTGACAACACAGTTGAGGACAGAAACCATCTCATCGTCTCAATAGATGCAGAAAAGGCCTTTGGTAAAAGTTCAACTGCCCTTCGTGATAAAAGCCCCGAAGAAGCTGGGAATAGACAGAACATATGCCATCATAATAGAGGGTATTATGACAAAATTATAGCCCACATTACACTAACTGGCGAGAGGAGACTCTCCCATCAGGAACAGCAGACTGGGGAGATGGCTCAGTGGTTAAGAGCACTGGCTGCTCTTCCAGAAGACCTGGGTTCAATTCCCAGCACCCACTTGGTGGCTCAGAACCATCTGCCACTCCAGTCCCAGGGTATTAAACTCGCCTCTTCTGGCCTTTGTGAGCACTACATACATGTGATCCACAAACATGCATGCAAGCTAAACACCCACAAGCATAAAAATAAAGATTGAAAAAAAATTCAGGAATAAGACAAAGTACCATTGCATTTTGTAAGTACAGCTTCCTTCCTGAGCCCCCAGAGCTGCATGCGCAACTGTGTGAAACCTCAATAAAGTAAAGCCTGGCTGCACCAAGAGAGCCACTGGGGCTGCTGAGGGCCTCTTCACAGGGTCTACCTTTTCACCACAGCCTTCCGAGCTCAGTTGTGAGCAGGCAGCTTTATGCTCTTGCTGCTGCAGCTGAGAGCTGCTCCCACCACCATGCTTTCCCTGCCGTGACGGAGTGTCCCTTCAAACTGTGTGCCCCAACACTCTCTTCCTCCTTTAAGTCGCTTTCCGCTGGTCGTTTGGTCTCAGTAATCCAGAAAGTAGCTAAGGTGGGTCCTCTCCTGGCTCTGAGAATGCAGCCCCAAGTTCCAACTAGGGCAATGAGAGAAACAAAGGAGAGAATGGGAAAGGGGGATGTGACATTTTCTACTTGTGCAAATGACATGATCTTATACTTAAGCGATCTGAATAGAGTCCAGGAGAAAATTTAGATTGCATAAACACTTTCAACAAAGCAGGATATAAAATCAATGTTCAAAAATTAATAGTTTTTTTTGGGTACAACAATAATCCATTTACAAAAGAGGAAACCCATTCACAATAGTTAAACTGTTTAAATGGTTAAAAATTAAAGACGAGGGTGAGTATAACCAAAGATGTGAATGACCTCTTTAATAAAAACTAGAACACTGAGGAAAAATACACTAAAAGATGAAAGACTCCCCCATGCTGATCCTCTGGCAGAGATAGGTATTCTGAAAGTGGCCTACACAGTCAATGCAACGTCCACCAAAATTCTAGCATTCTTTGGAGCTTGAAAACAAAAAGAACCCTAAATAAAAACAAAAAAACACCATCCTAAAATGATATGGAGGTGCCAAAGACCCTGAGTAGCAGAAGTCGTTTGAGGTGGTAGAGCATTGCTGGAGCCAATAGCAAAGTTCAAACTCTCCCACATTCGAGGATTGACCAACACTCTGTAAGGAATGAGGGAATTTATTTTAATTTATTTAGGGTCTCCAAGGTCCTTAGATCACTTTACCTTCCAGAAAGGTCACTGCCCTGTGTTGTCAGCACCAAAGCCCAGCAAGCCTAGAACCAGTCAGAATGTGACGGGGCTGCTCAACTGTTCAACCATTGACTATAGATAAGAAAGTAAATGCAGGGGCTCTCCTGTGGGGACGAGCAGTACAATGGGCTGGGCTTTGGATATTCCTTCAAGTCCTCAGCTACACCAGAGGGAACTGGGCCAATATTTACACGGACTCAAAGCACACCTTTGCCACCATTCTTAAGGAGAGGACTGCCCACAGCAGGGGTGACATTTTAAAATAAAGAAGACATTTCCCAGCTTTTAATGACAACCTGGAAGCCCTCCCAGGTGGCAGTAATGTACTGCAAAGGACACCAAAAAGGGACTGAGTCTGCCAGCAAAGTAAACCAGTTAGGCCATCAGTAAGCTAAGGAGACTGGCCAACAAGTCAAACTCCTTTACAAACCTGGAACTAGCTTCCAAGATCTCACTGGCACCAGAACTGCCCCTTTCTCCACAGTATACCAGGGAAGAAGACCAACGGGCCATGGATGAAGATTGGGATTAAAGTAAAAGGGGTCTTTTTTTTTCCTAACATGGTGGTAACCTATGCCATAAAATGACACAGCTTGGAAAGACTGCTATGGAAAACTTTTTAAGTCATATTATTTTGTACCTAAGCCCCCCCCTCCCCCGACTCCACATGCCTAGATCGTTGCTAGATGTGGGGCGTGTACAAAAAACAAAGCCAGCCAAGGGCCTGCGCCTGATCCTGGCGTTCAGGATCAGCAACAGAAGCGGCTCCTCTCAAATATACAGAGATCGACTTCAGTGATTTCAACCAAGCCTTGTAGAGGCTACAGAGGAATGCCTGTTGGTGTTAGTTTGACCCTATTTGGGGTGGGCTGAAGCCTTTCCCACATGTACCAAAAGAGCATAGGAGTTGGCCTAGGCTTTGCTGAGAGAAAGAGAGAATTCCGTGATAAGATTGCACCTCACCATCGGGTCTGACATTGGGCTGGTATTGGTGTCAGCAATAGTTCATATTCTGACCAAGACTTTGGAGGTAAACTTAGCTCCGTGTTGTTTATAGACACCAAAGTTCAGGGATAGTTGAGCATGAGAACTAGACCCTCAAGACTATTTCAGTTAAGCTTTCCCACTTGCCTTGGGTTATGTTACACCAAGCCTTGTTCTGGACCTGATGTACTCTGAGACCCTCAAGTTATTCTTCTTTTGCGATCCAATAGCAGAGACCTTCCTTGGTAATAGGAGAATTGAAAGGAGACCCCTGGCAAGTAGCTGGTCTGAAGAAGTCCTCACACCTCCAGGCTCTAGGAAAAATCCTCTACCACATCCCCTTGAAGACCCTAGAAAGGTCCCTGATTCTCTTAGGAAACTGGGCACATGCCCACCAATGAGAAAACAGTCTGGGGGAAAAAATGGAAAAAGGAGGCCCCTCCAATCCATGTGGAAAAGTCCTCACATGGTGATTCTGGTTATGTCCCCTGCTGTAAAAGTGGTGGGTACCACTCCATGGATCCAACACACTTGGGTAAAAGAGGCAGTGCCCTAGAAGAGCAGGAGTCTCGGGCTATGAGACTTCACCCTGTCCAGCCTCTCAGGTCACGTTTTATAAGCAATGGAGCCCTTCTAAGGCCTTCAGCTTTGCTTTGGCCACACTAGAGATTGACCAACTACACATGGTTGAAACATGGGGAATTTCTTTACTCTCACTCCAGTTGTAAGCCTGAAAGTCACCAGGTCTACCAATGGCAGAAGCCTGAGGATTTCAAAGATGGAAGCTTGGGAATTAGGGCCATGATGCCATCATTCTTTATTAGGACTTCTGGTAATATTAACTTTCCTGGTTGCAACAATTCCCAGTGACTGCAATCAGACACAAAAGATTGTCCTAACCTTATTTTTACATTATAAATTTGGTAAGTCTATTAAAGGAGGACTACTTGTTTTTCTTTACTTTTAAAAAAATATTTATGTATATGAGTGCTTTGTCTACATGTATGCCTGCACACCAGAAGAAGACATAGGATCCTATTACAGATGGTTGTGAGGCACCATGTGGTGGTGGGAATTGAACTCAGGACCTTTGGAAGGGCAGCCACTGCTCTTAACTGCTGAGCCATCTCTCCAACTCCATTTTTTTTTAAATACTAACCTATCTCTTGTTAAACTCTGTGGTACTAGGTCACACCCCTTACCCACCTTGTGCTTACCATGCGTACCATTTCTCCTTCTGAGACAATGATTTTGATATGTGAATCCCAGCAAGGCCCACCTACGGTACTCACAAGAGACAGACCTCCATCACAGGGCCACAGCCAGAGTATCTACTCTGCAGCTGCTATCCCACCGAAGGAGCAGGTTCATGCCCCTAAGTCAGTTTCTCCTGTTGAGCCTGCTTCCACCCCTAATCCTAAATCAGATGATGGCATTGCACTGTGCCCCTGTACCTCTGCCTACCCCCACACGCCAAACAGATGCTATGAGTGAAAATGGGGAAAATATACTGGACGGGAGAGATAAAAATCACAGCATTGGGATTTTCCCAAGCAGACCTACCCTTTCATTTTAGGCCTCATCTGTTGAAACGACTCATCCTCATCCTTACTCAAACCAAGCCAGGCTTGTGATCTCGATCCTCTCTTTTTACCAGATCTCGAGCACAGTGGGCTACCTCCTCAGCAAAACTAGCCCTGTCCGACAAAAGACAGCTTTGTTTATCTTTAGAAAAGCCTTGGTATTTGCCCTCACCAGTACCACTGACAAACGCAATTGCGGTGGGAATCACAGACAGATCCCTCTGTTAAAGCCTGTCAGAAGGGGAACTGAACGGTCTTGAAGGACTCCTACATGGGTTACAACTAAAAAGGCAACAACCAATGCGACCAAACCCATGACCCCATGACAATCAAAGCCTTGTACATTCGTCTTACACAAATAGCTTTTGTGTGTGTATGTGTTTTTGTTTTTTTTCTTTTGTTTTTTCCTCATCAAGGACTGTTTTGTATCTGAAATAGACGCTTAAGTTTACCTAATCACTGGACAGGTACCTACCCCTTAGCTTTCTCATTCTTGATGTGGACACACTCCCCAATAACCAAACCTTAGCTTTTCCCCTGGTCGTACACATCTGGCCGAAAAGAGACATCCAATTCATACCATTATTGATTGGATTAGAAATTATGGCTGGAATAGGAGGCATTGCTTCATAGGTCACCTTTAATCAACAACTGTCCAGGCATATGCCAGATGATATAGATTCCCTGCCTACAGTAATATACAAAACAGGAGGAGGACTGGACATGCTAACTGCTGAGAAAGGAACCATCTGTCTTTTCTAAGTGACGAGTGCTACCCCTGTGTGTACAAGTCAGGGGGAGTCAAGGATATGATCCAGTAGAGAAGAGGACAAATTACAAAGAGGAAGTAAGAACTAGCTGCTTCCCGGAGTTCTCAGAGCAACAGCTGGAGCTGGGCATCATGACTCCTCCCACTAAATGGATCTCTCCTCATGCCATGCTGTCTAGCTTCTTCCAGCACTCCTGTTTGGTCCCTGCATTCGTGACAGGCCATCAAACTTCAGTTGTTAGTTTATCAGCCCTTGGGCCAAGAGGACTTAGGAACTGACACCTTATGAAGGTATAAGGACATCAGAAGAGGATTACAATGAGTAAAAAGTTTTCTCCACTTACAGCCCTGAATAACACACCTTAAACTCTGCCTCTGTGATCCTGCTGGCCTCCTATCCCAGCTAAAAACCCTCTTTGGCTTGAGAAGCAGACACTTGCAAAGCAGCAGCTCTCACCTTATTACTTGCATTTCTGTCAGCATGATCTCTGCAGAGTAGGTCCTGCTCACAGTACACAGTCACATGGGCTAAAATTCAAACCCACCAGAAATAGAAAAGCTCAAAAATGATGCTGGAGAGCCTTTTACTGAAGCAGAAAGAAGTACCAGTGAGCCTGAGTCCAGCTTCTCAAGACTGTGTTAGCTACTGGCGTTAAAGTTGAGTTCTCCAACTGTCTAAGTGGTGGGGCTTGTTTCTTGCTAGGCTGATTTCTGGGACACCTTCATTAACATCTTATTTATTTTCAACAAATTGCAGATTGGTTTTGGAGGCCATCAGCCTCCTTTCCCATGGTAGTTTAGGACAGTAGTTCTCAGCATGTGGGTCATGACCCCTTTGGGGGTAAAAAGACCATTTCATAGGGGTCACTTAAGACCATTGGGAAACACAGACATTTACATTATAATTTATAACAGTAGCAAAATTACAGTTATTAAACAGCAATGAAAATAATTTTATGGTGTGTGTGTGGTGGGGGTCCAAAGCAACATGAAGAACTGTTAAAGGGCTTTACCATTAGGAAGGTTGAGAACCACTAGTTTAGGAGATCAGTAATCTACAAGACACTAGATCTACTTTTTTGGAGCAGTTGGATCTATGCTATCTATGATAATTGGACTGTTCCTACAGGTTGGAAAATCTTGTACACCTTTCTCTAAGATTTGGCCAAATAGAATGGGAACTTTGACGAAGTCCTGTGGCAACACGAGGCAGCAATGTTGCTGTTTTGTCCTATTTCTGGGATTTTCCCTTTCAAAGAAAAAGAGATCTCTCTTCTCAGACTCTGGCAGGCATACCTGGGGTTGCCTCCTGTAGATCTACAACACTAAACAAGAAGTTTGTGAGTACAGAGAATGTTCCTTAATTGGGCCATGGGTCAAGGTCAAGGACTCTGACAGTTTGATCTCAGTCCTCACACCAGCTGATATTATCCACCCCTCTCTCTGCCTGTGAGCACAAGGAGACACACAAGAGGCTCAGTTCTCCCAGCCCCCACCTTCCTTAGGGATTAAGTTCTCTCTTTCTCTTTCCTTTCCTTTCAAGCCAACTCCCACCTCACAGTCAAGTCCCTCTCTAAGCACTTAGTTCTTGCTTCAGGGTCAGACAAGAGAGGCTCTTCAGTGGTTCTCTTCTCCTAATCTAATCTTTTAAAGAAACCACACCTTGCAATTCCTCCTGTTTTATCCCAGACATTGTCAATTTTCCCTGGAAGGTTTAGGCCCACCCCCCACCAGGTGGGTAGAAGAGAACAGTGTACAGCTCTAGAGTCCACCAGAAAGTAAATTCCTGTCTGTCTGGTCCCACCCTCAAATTTGCCTGTCTCCCTCTCACCCATGGTATGACTTCCCCAGGACAGGTCCCACGCTGGGGAGTGGGTGAAGCTGCTACTTCTATGGCTGGCCTAACCTGGACCAGCCATGCCCTGGAGTGCCAGGCAGTGGAAATTGCACCCCCTCGCCCATGGCCGGCCTGTGCCACCTCTCAGTGGTACTAGCTTAAAAATAACCAAACAAACCCCAGCCCTCCAATCCTTGTCGAAAGTCATAAAGATTATATGTCTTCCTCCTTTTTCTTTTCTAGACATTCTCTCTAACGGTCTCTCACTTTCCCATCCACTGATCTCTTAGAAGTCCTTATCTAGTTGAGAACATTATCTTGTTTGTCTCCCTGGGCCTTTGTGAAAAGTTCAATGGCCTTTCCTCTAGCATCTCAGAAATATTTTGTGACTTAGTGTCAATTCCCTAGTGTCCCAAAGAATTCACATGGGGAGCTTTTGTATCCGAGTTCTGTCCTTGGAATTGTTTTAATCCCATTGAAGATCTCTATTTGGAAATTTTTGCTATGCCTCAGGGACTCCTCTGAGATGAGATGTTATCCCTAGATAACCAAAGCTGTTCTTTTAACATTCTTCCTTCTCCCCCGGGAAAGAATGGTCAAAATGGACACCATCTGAGCCCCCATGTAAAAACTAGGTCCCAGAAATCAACCCAGCTATCTGTAGATCCAGGGGATCTTCCTAAGGGGACTTGGTGTCCTTCTTGAAGGTCCTAACTTCAGTGTTAATTCACGGAGTGTTTACAAATCCATTCGCTCCTCCATAGAAGCAGCCCTGGTGGAAATGAGGGCAGGGGAAGTGCTCCTCTTTCTTTCTTCCTGAGGCCAGAGGAGGGTTTGGGAGGGGCTGCTGTTCCTTGTGATCTGATCCCCAGCTCCTGCTCCTAGGCCTCCTTGTCCTTCCTTTTGAGGAACATAATGAGATGCAAACAAGATGGGGGATCCTGGGACTTTTTATTTGAATCTCCCCTTTTTAAGGAGAACATGGATGAAAGATAATTCTTTCAGCCAACCAAGGGCATAATTTAATTTTACTCTGGGAGGATAGGACTTTTGTTAACACGAAGCTGACATAGTCCTTAACTGAGCAACATTTTGATGCAAAGGCAGAAGTCTTGGGGCGGGGTTCTTTGGCTGAATGAAACAATATTTAATCATTTTCTATTTTTCTCTTCTCTTGACTTAGGAGTCCTCCTCTTAAAAAGCTCGGCACGTCTCTATAGTGGACTCTCAGGGAGACATCAGAGAAGAATCCTCATTTCCCCCTCTGATTCCCTAGTCCTAGAATTTTGATCTTGGCTGGTCTAAGTTTCCCTTCATACTCCACCCCCACACACTCTGGTTTCCTCACCCCCCGCCATGGATTTTGCCCATCTGTATAGTGCCCCTCTGTGGGAGAACCATGAGTCTGTGTCAGAGAGTGGTGCCTCTGTCCTCCCTGGAGTTTCTTAGTCTCTTTTAGTGGAGGTTTCTTGGACTCTCCCTGGACAGTCACACATTTGCAACCCCCCAAATTGTCAACTACCAAGGCAGTACTTAATATTCTAAGTTTTCTGCCTTGGTTCATGTACAAAGTTGTCTGGTTGCTCTGGAGACCCCCCCTTTTCTTCTGGAGACTTTCCTGAGTCCCCTGCCATTGATTTTCTTCTCAGAATTGTTCTGGGTCTTTTCTGGATGGTTGGGGACAGACCAAAGTCAGTTTCCCAAATACAGAAATCCCAGAGAGCACCCAATTTGTGAAGGATGGAGACCCATAGTTCATAATAATGAATTCAAGAGACTCCATGTAGCAAAAAGGAGGTAGTTTTAGTTTCAATAGAACTGAGTGCCAGCCAAAAACAACAAAACAAAACAAAAAACCACCAGAAACGCGGGTGGTGTGGGTGAACTGATGGAGGACAGAGAACAGTTTGACAGAGAATGGTTTTTATAACCCCGAAGTTTCCTTCCTCATCTTCCTCATTGACTGAGAAATGGGGTGGTAAAAATCTTCCGTATCAACCACCTCACACGTTTTTCTCAACAAAGTTCATGAGTGTGTTCATCTGCACATTTTACATCCTGTATTTTAGAGCTTCTGGAAGGCATGAATTTGATCAGTTTGTAAAGCCATTCAGCAAGCTTGGCTCTTAATATTCCCCTCTAAACTTTTCCTTTGGGTAGTGGCTAGCTAGACTAGCAGACCCCAGCAGTATTTTCTGTTCACCTTTGTCTTGAAGATGGACCATTATATCTTATCTCTTACACACAGAGTCATAGCAACCAAAACAACATGGCACCGGCACAAAACCAGCATGCAGACCAATGGAATAGAATAGAGCTAGCCATCTACTCTTTGATCAAAGTGTGAAAAACAGACACTTGGGAGGGGGAGTCTCTTTAGAAAATGGTGCTATAACCTTGGCTAATCCCCTGTAATAGAGTGAAGCCAGATCCGCAGCTCTCATTTTATACAGAAAGCAAACATGGATCTGGGGAGGGTCTCCTGTGAGACACTGTAGAGGCATCACGTGGCAAGAGTGTGGCAGAGCAGGGTGACAAAAGAGATCAGATACTTTTCAACATGCTCTCCCGAGAATTAATCTAGTCTGAGACTAATTTTGAGACTAAAGCGGTCCCACATGGCAGAGATCAGTCCCTCATAAAGGTCCCAGTGGTACCAAGGAATCAGGTGTTTTGTGGGTTCTTAGTCTCACTGATAAAATTATTTTAAAATGGACTCAGAAGGTAACTTGAAGGCCTTTTTACTAGAGTTTGAGAGAAAACTGACAAGGCAGTCAAGCCGCAAATTATGGCAGCTTTGGGAAGAGGGAGCTAGGGAAGCGGCCACACTTTCTGTGAGGCCGAGCAATGGAGGGGCTGCAAGTATTGCAGAGAGGGAGTCTTCAGAGAAAACTGAGAAAGCCCAGCGTGGGTTTCATCTGTACTCATTGTATTCATTCACTTAAAAATAGAATGGAACCATATTGCAATTTTGATATTGCTTGAAAAACTGTTGGGATCTGTAAGCTGTAAGGGAAAATCATAAAGAAGCCAGTAGGAAGACATCAGGAAGTAGGGAGAGGGAGGTCCTCAGGGAAGAGACAGAAAGGAAGCACCAGGGGGGCGGAACAAAAGAGAAAAAGGACAGAGTAGAACAAGCACCAGAAAGAAGAAGATGAAAGTGAAGTTTTTATCCCTCAGAAAAGAAGAATGCCCTCGAGCATGGTCTCCACTAGCAGGCCCATTTGGGGCTAGTTCTCAGCAAGAGGACACAAGAGTATGCACTATTTAAATCTTGGAGGTAGATCAGGATGTTCTGTCTCCACCTAGGGCCAGGGGTAGAACTCACATTCTACCATTCTGACCAGGAGGAAGTAACCTTCCCTCAGTGGGCCTTAACAAAGCCCTAGTTCTTCCCCTCCCAACACCTTTCCATCAGGTAAGTGAAAGATGGGATCTCAAAAGAGACAGGCCCACCCTCAAGGGCTTCCAAGCCTGCTAATGTCTGTCTACCCAAACCCGCCTCTCTCATTACCACTACATTGGCAATTACATCTCAACATGAGTTTCACTTGAAAAGAAACAATAGCCAATGGATAAACAAAATGTAAGTTTTTTTGGCAGCAACATTTTTTGGCAATAAAAACGAATATTATGGTCCACTGGAAGGTTTAAAATCATGTTACCATGCACCCAGTTATCTCATTTCTGGTTATTTATCTTGAAGAGATATCTGAGCACCTATGTTCATGCCAGGACTATTCACGGTACCTGAGAGGTGGAAGCATGCCAGGGTCCACACAGACAGGGTGGGTAAAAGACACTCCGGCAAGGCATCCTTCCCTATGTCTTCTTGAACTCAATAGTTGAGGGAGTTCATAGTTTTGCCTGGATAGCTGCAATTGTATCTACCCATTTTTTAATTTTATATATTGTACAAAAAACACCCCATTCTCATAAAACCTATTGTTTTTCTAGTTGGGGATCTGAGCTTCTCACCATAGTATGAAAAATGCTTAATTTTTTAAATGTTCTAGGGCTTTTGAAAAGTGTAATATTTTCTGACAAAGTGCAATATACATAAACTCTTTAATCCCTTTTGAAATCTTTACCTTTAAAGGCTGATAAGATAGTTCAGGTTTAGGGGGTGATGCATTCCCTCACAGGTCTTTAGAAGCCATGACAGTTTCACCTGTCAATCCCCTCAACACACTCATATACCTGCTTTGCATTCTAGCTGTTTTATCTGCCCTATATGTAGTAGATAAGTTCATTTTAAAATGAATTGGTTTCAATGACTGAGAATAATGTTCTATATTTTTAACAAACAATAAACAAAAACACTAAACATTGGATGAAACAATTTCAAGTTCTTTTGTAAAGGAAAAGCACTTTTGGGCAGCTGTTTTCAATTCACATGGCATAAAACTCCTTTAAAAAGAGATAATGAAACTTGCAGGTAAGCCAAACAAGAGTTTGTGTGGGGCATAGTCACTATCATGGTTGTAGCAGGACAGTGTTTTATAGAGTAGCATGTAGTTGTCAGCTAAAGAGCCATACATTCAAACCTACATCTGACACGGAGAGAAGAACGCAGCAGGCTGACTTGTGTGGAGGGTCAGAAAACAAAGGAGAGGCTCTCCGCAGTAGCTGTTTCAGCACAGACAGAGGGCAAATGTGCCATTTTTATCTTCTACTCTGAATCCTTGTTGGTATCCTGATATTTACGTGGGACACCATGGACATTTGTTATCTTTAATGTCCACCACCTCCCAAGGTGTCCTGTGTCTCACTGGTCCTCACGGAACAGGGGAGGGCAGCTCTGGGAATCAGGTGCTTCCATTTCCTGCTCTTCTGGTATGCGCTCAGCATCTTGTACAGAAAAGCGTGGTGGATGCACACTCTTTCCTCCACTGTCTTCGGCATCTCCAAATCTCTTCCCTGATGGCCGCTGCTAAGGTTCTCCCTACATTTTCCCATCATAGAATGTATTCACTCTCATGCATTCCCCTAAATTTTGGGGTCTTAAGTGATATTAGGCGATGATCCCAAAGTTACCTTGAAGATTTTCAAGACAGATGAATCTATGGTGTATTATTTTTTAAAATGGTAGAGAAATCATTGACTTGGCCCAGTGTGATTGCATTTCTGAGGCTCCTGCTCTCCTCTCCCTCAAGTTCAGGGGTAGTATGCTCACAGACCAAGACCAAAGCTCAAGTACAAGATCAGGGGATGCTTTTATAGCCCCAGAGATTTCCACGAGACCCCTGTGTCTCCAGTGGCAGACACCCTCCCCCCAGCCTATCACAGGTAATGCAGGTCTAAAAACACAGGCCCTCTCCTTCACACACATTCATCTTGAGGTACCCTTCCTGTCACAGCAGCCCAAACCATCCATATGTTGAGACATCAAGTCCTTCTAGAAATAGAGAAAGTTAGGCTACTATTATGGTCACTGAAGTCTTCCTTGGCAAATAGTTTAGGAGAATAAACAAAAACGAAAAAAAATCAACTGCTGGGCTGGAGAGATGGCTCAGAGGTTAAGAGCATTGCCTGCTCTTCCAAAGGTCCTGAGTTCAATTCCCAGCAACCACATGGTGGCTCACAACCATCTGTAATGAGGTCTGGTGCCCTCTTCTGGCCTGCAGGCATATACACAGACAGAATATTGTATACATAATAAGTAAATAAATAAATATTTTAAAAAAAATCAACTGCTAAATCCATGCTTCCCATCCCCCCACCTCCCCGGTAAACACTGTAGGTCTGACTGTCTCCCAAAGCATAACTGGAAGTTGTTTCTAGAGAGGGAGAGCTGGGACATGACTCTGGGCTCAAGACGGAGATCTTAAAGAAGACTGTGGTGGGGCCAGCAGACACACTTAACCCCAGAGAAGTCTATAGCATGCCTTCCTCCAAGATCAAGTGGCTAGAGATGCCACCAGCTTAAGCTCAGTCTCCAAAACAAAAGAGATAAGCCTCAAAACCTAGCTATGAGTTGGAGACTTCAAAAGATATACCAGCTCTTCTCTGAGAAAGGGGTATGCATGGGTCCCCATTGACCTCATGCAACACGCCCCAAACCAGGATTCAGATGGCAGGCGAAGCCTGAAACCACAGGGCTCACTGATCCTAGCGTCAAGTATTTGGTCTCTTTCTAAGACAGCTTCAAGTCGAATTTATGGGTAGTAGTAGGAGGTAATACCCACAGCTGAGCATGGAAGAAAGAGATCAAAGGAGGAGATGAAAGAGCAAGAAAGCCTTGCTACACATTTAATGTAGAGCAGTTCAGGGTGGGAGTGGGGAGGGATTCCAACCCTGCTCTAGGGATATGGTTTGGCATACCCCAAATTCAGCATGAGAATAGCCCGCAGCTTGTCTATTGCTGGCTTCCCTCTTCCTGGAAAAGGGCACTGTATAAATCCCTGTCAACACAGGAAACATTCCTGTTGGCCATCAAGCTCTCCTTGGGCAGCAGGCTGAATGTCAAAATGAAGGATGGTGGGTCTTTTTCACCTTGGTGTGTTACACTTGTCACATCTCCAGGGCTTTGGCAAGGAAGGCCAAGGCAAAACATGAAGGCACTTGCTGAGTAAAAGGAGGCCTTGGGAAGTACTTTGTCTGTGATGAGAGGCATGGGGCAAGCTGCGAATAAACCACACGTCATAGAAGCTCAAGAGAAAAAGGCCCTCTATCTTTGGCCTGAGATGCCAACGGTGGGAGAGAACGGTGCATAGAAAAGGAGGCGGAGTGAGAAGCCCTCTCCAAGATTCTGGTGTCATTCCAGACATGCCCCTGTGGTAGCAGAAAAAGCACCCCAATCCTCCCTCAAGCAGCAACCAGGGAAGGCAAGCATGGGAGGATTTCTTGCTGCATATTTTCTAGTTAGGTAACTTTTTGCCAAAGAGACTGGGAGCCTGTTAGGTCAAAAGGAATTATGTCGGATCAATTGGGGGGAGGCAGGGCCCCTGAAAGGGGTCTGCTCTGGAAACTGCTGACATCATGAGATGACCCTGGCATACAACACCCAGATTTCATAGACTCCAGGGAACATTATGGGAAAAGTTGTCAAAGGAAGCCAGGAGATGCAATCAACAACAAAGGGGACAAATTCCACAGAAGATGAGACCAGGACCTGAAATTTGGTAGTGATATGTTTTTTTTTTTAAAGATTTATTTATTTATTTATCATGTAAACAACATTCATTCCATGTGTGCCTGTGGCCAGAAGAGGGCACCAGATCTCATTACAGATGGCTGTGAGCCATCATGTGGTTGCTGGGAATTGAACTCAGGTCCTCTGGAAGAGCAGCCGGTGCTCTTAACCTCTGAGCCATCTCTCCAGCCCTAGTGATATGTTTTTTATTAAATTGTGCTAACGAGCCCCTTTTGCATTCACCGAGAGGTGGAGGAGGCACCTGGACATGTATGAAGACATGGCCTCTGGCCCAGCAATCCCAAAATCTCCAGCTTATACTTGTGGTCAAGTCACAGATTTCCCAAGGGTCTGAATATTTAGCCACTACTATCTACCTCTCTAGACTCTTAAAATAGCTTCTAGAAAAGTCTCGGCCAACAGGCAGCTGCAGACCCAAATGTGGGATGACTGACATCAATCATTCTGTGATATGGGTGTAGACAGAGGTCAACATAATTGCAGATGCATATTGTTGGGATCCCCACCACATGGACGACACCCTCAGATTCACGATTCTGCAAAATCCTTAAGCCAGAGACTTCAGAGCAGAGAGCAAGGCTCATTCCCTCCCTTGTTTCTGGTCTCGCTTACTGCAGAGTCCAGCCCTCAATGTTTGCTGATTGAGCATTAAAACAGAAGGGTGCCGAGGGCAGGGGCAAGGAGTAGGAGAAATAAGAGGCGAGACCAGTTCCTCTGTTGAAGGGCGTTTCCTGACGCTGCCATTACCATCTCCTTATTCTTGCTTTTGCCCTTCTTTTAACCATTGCTTTGTTCTTCATTCTCAATATCACTTCATCTTATCCTGGAGTCTTGTTTTTCCCACTTGTTTCTTGCCCCTATTTGCTGGCTACACATTTGTAACAGTCTTTTCCTCCTTTGCATATCTCATCTATTTCTCCCATATTTTCTGGTTTATCAGTTTTTCTGTATCTTATTTTTGAGGGGGTTTGTTTTCTTAAGAAAGGCAGGACCTCTGGGAAGCTAGGGGGATGAAGACAAAGCACCTCCTTAGTATTCCCACGGAGCAGGACCCATTCACTCCCTTTCCCCATGCACTGTCCCAGTGGATCAGAGGAGACTCTATGTGGGGGTGGGGAGAGGAGGACTCAGCTGGCCATGTGCCCCTGGTGCCAGCAAGAGGGACCTGAGTGCCCACCCTCAGCAACCACATAAAAAACTGGATGCAACAGTGTGTGCCTATAATACCAGCATTGTGAAGCTGAGGAAGAAAGATCCTCAGATTTGCTGGTCAGTCATTGTGGCCAGTGGGTAAACTCTGGATTCAGCCTCAAAAGAGAAAAGGGAGGCCAGGCAGTGGTGGCGCACACCTTTAATCCCAACCCTCGGGAGGCAGAGGCAGGTGGATCTCTGTGAGTTCGAGGCCAACCTGGTCTACAAGAGCTAGTTCCAGGACAGGCTCCAAAGCTGCAGAGAAACCGTCTCAAAAAACAAAACAAAACAAACAAACAAACAAAAAACAACCAAAAAACAAAAACAACAAAAAACACAAAAATCCCCAGGCGAAACAACAATTGAGGGAGACAGCCAATATTAATTTAAGTTCTGATCTCCGTATGCACACGCACTTCTACCCCTCTGCCACTCCTGTCCCCTCAAGAACTGATATTCTTCCCCAGATCCCTCTAGGATCTTTTTTTAAATTGCTCTTCAAATCTACCAGATACTGGAAGAAAATCTAACCTTGTATGTCCACCCAACTTCCTGTCTCCTTCAGCCCCACCCATCTTAAGAGAAGCAGCCCCAGGCCCTATCTTTGAGCATCATAAAGGATGCTTTCCACCAGAAATTCCCTTTTACAGTCTCTTCTCTAGAAGCTGTTAGCTGAGAACACTAAAAACCCCAAACTAGCCTTCATTTGGAGGCTACTGAGCAACTCCCTAAAGTCCAGTCTCAGCCTGATAGCAGTTACATTACATCCAAAGAGGCTCACATGGCAGGGGTCATGTCTCCCTCATCTTTGATCCTAGCCTCAGGAAGTACCTGGCCACTGTAGGTTCTCTCTGTTGAAAGGACACAATCATTCTCTTAAAGACATTCTAGTATGAGGCCATTTTCTAAAGCACTGAGAAGTGTTAGGGAAGGGCAATTTGCTTTTGGTACAGAACAAGGGGCAGGGGCATGGGGCAAGGGCAGACAGACACCTGGTCTTAGATGGTGAGGGTGTGTGATGTGCTCGAGGCCAGACCACGTGAGAGGAGATGGGGGTCTGAGAAGAGCACAAAAAGGCCTTTCCTATCTTTAGAACCCTAAAGTTAACTGGGAAGAGGCTCTAAGAGGTTGACGAAAATGTCACCTGGAATCCCTTGGCTGGTGATTTCTGCCATTCTGATTTAGCCCCTTCCAGGGAACTAAGGCAGTGGATTACAGACAGATTCGCTAAACTCAGATGAAACTTTAGGGGTTTGGTTCCTAGAAGAAATTCTTGTTATGGTTTGAATGAGAAGTGTTTCCCATGGGCTCCGTTTTTTGTATACTTGGTTCCCAGTTGGTGACTGAGGAGGTTTAGGAGGTGCAGCCTTGCTTGGAAGAAGTAATGTCACTGGGAGCTGGCCTTGAAAATTTACAGGCTCATGCCCCTTCCAGTTCACCCTCTCTCTCCTGCCCCTTGCTTGCTGCTGAAGAACTGAACAATCAGCTTTCTAAGCCGCCACCATGCCTGCCACCTGTTGCCTTGCCTCCCTGCCATGATCGACTCTTATCCCTATGGAACTGTAAGCTCAAATAAGTCCCTCACCCCCACCCCACCATAAGTGGCCTTGTTGTGGTATTTTTATCACAGCAACAGAACTAATACATGTTGCTTGCATTGTTATTTGCATTTTGGTTTGATGAACTGGTTCCCACATTCTCTTTGAATAGGAACTGTTTTATGTGCTCTACAGTTCCCCATGGATGTAGACAGAAATTCAGTAACTTTCTCCACAGCCTCAACTCTCTGGCCCCTGTGGTCCAGCCCTCAGCATTACTATTGGCATTTAGGTAGCATTTGCATCTCCACCATTCCATGTGTGTTTCAAAAGACACTGATAATCTGGGTGTGGCCCTGCTCCCCAGCCTGGAGAGAAGCTGAATCTGGACGCACTGGAACTGTTGGCAGTCCCTGCTTTTTCTCAAGTATGTGAAGTTTAAAACCCTTACAGAGCTGTTTGTTCTTAGACTTGGGCTACTCAGAGCCTATTTGGTTTGGGGATGGAAAGGGATGAGAAAGTGCCTATCAACTTTCAGGAGGAACAACTAAATGTCGCACCTGACATTTTATTCTCATGAATCTAACTCTCCTAGGAGTTAAGTATTTAGTCTTGAGTTGAAAGCAAACAAAAGAATCTAATGGCAGGGGAGTGTGGGTTTGAAGTTGGGGTAGGGAAAAGAAAACCAGACGAAGAGCAAGAGACATTCCATTTTCCTTGCTGTGCTAACACGGGCAGAAGGCTCAGCCAGTCCTGTCCTTATGTTCTTTGGTCTTAGCCTCCCGTCTGAAACTCTTGCCCAGGGTGTCTCTCTCCTCCCCCTCTTTCTTCCCTCACACTCCCTTCTTCTGCTTCTCTTGCTTAGTCTTTCTCTTGGCCTCTGAAATTGTGATGAACTCAGAGATGATCTAAGAACCAAAGTGGCGAGAAAAACAAATCTCATTGAAAATTTCCCTTTTGAGCTGGGCATGATGCTAGCAGACACTCTGTCCTTTCAAGCTGGCCTCAAGACCCATTGTTTTATGCCTAATCCAAATCTCACCGCATATGATCAGAGTCAAGAAGGACCTTGAATTACCACAAGACTTCTGAAAGGCTGGCTTCTCCTGCATACAGTAATTCTACTTCCTCTCAGATTCAGCATGATGTTCTTGAGTTCTGGTTTCAGGACCCCTCTCCTGCGACACACACACACTCATCCTGTCAACAGGTTGGCATCTCTACTCACACCAGATCTATAGCAAAATAATTCCAAGATCCAGCATGAAGGGCACGTCAGATATAATAAGATAATCCTCAGCAATTCATGTAGATCTTAAAACCGTTGAAATCTTAAGTCAAAATCCCTTATGCTATTTGAAAGCAAAATCATTTGTACCATTGGGCAAGAAACTGAGATAAGAAGCCCATCATCAGCCACCCTAGCCCTGACTGAATCATATGGAAAGGCTTGTGGTAGTGGCATTGTCTTATCTAAAGCACAGAATGCTTCAGCTGGACAGCGGGAGGACAGAAAGGAGATGAAACAGAAGACACCCATGGCGCTTGTTTGGGCAGTGAGAGAACCGAAGCAAGGGAACGGATGATCTTCCAGACTGGGTTTCCTAGGCAGCTGGGAAACCAAGGCTGTCTTCTGATAGCCCCACTTGCATTGGGAAACAGTAAATCGGTGTCCCGAAGACTGGGTGCTTCCTAAAGACACAAGAAGTAGTCTTTGCCCAAGACATATCTTCCTGGGAAGCGTTACTCAGCGTGAAATAAACTAGAAGTCTCATCCACTTCCTGTGGTCTTTGCCTCTCAGAATTCTGGTTTCCCTTGCATGGCCTACTCACTCCACAGTCAGCTAGTGTTTTCAGCCACATCACCTACAGGACAATGTGGGCCCATTTCAAATTCTCAGGTAGCAAGGTTCCTGAGCTGCCAATCTTTTTGCCACTATTTTCTAGAGGGTCCCCTTTCAGGTAGGAGGCCCCTTAAGAACTTAATTTTCTGAGCTGGCCCCTTTGAACCAACTGTAATTAATGCAATAGATACTTCAAGAAGAGACTACTTTTGAGTCTGGGTCTGACAGATTGTCAGAGGTAAGAACCTGTATCCTACTTAACATGCTTTCAGACACTGCTGATGAAAGCCATAAAATTCCCTAGGGGTCTCAGGGCTTCTGGACAGTGGTGCTGGGTATGGCCACCCACACACCAAGGACAGGCTGCTGACAGTTCATTCTTTCGTTTTGAAGCTGGTTGCTATCAAAGTACCCCCAGCATGCTTCTCTTTCTCATGGAGCCCAATCCTCATGGACAGGAGGAGACTGAAGAGCCTCATGGGTTTTGAACCAAGTGCAGGAGTGGCATGAAACTGTGACCGACAGCAGTCCAGGCCTTCCAGCTATCCAGGAAATTTCCAGAAACCGTTCCTTCCACATTTTCCCTTCCTCCAACAAACTCAGGTCTCTATCTTGTCTCTTCCTACTCTGAGTAATTATTTTTTAAAAAAAGAGGGGTAAACGTACAAACCATAAAAGGGGCCATCGTGACATTTAGTATATCTACAACTTGAGAGTCTCCGTCAAGTTCCAGGCCTTCTTCACCATTACAAAGCAGAAGCCAACAGCCCTTGAATGGTCCTTCACGACCATCCCCAATCAGCCCCCTTCTCTTCCTGTTGGTCCACTGCTGGCGCCCACGGGTTTCCTTCGGTGCCTCCCTCCACAAAATCGTGCCATGAACTGTGGCCTTTTGTGTCTGGCTTCTGTAATGCTTGCGAGTTTCACCCGTATTGTAACTGTTCGTCAACATGCAAATACCATTCTGTTTGGCGAGGGTCCAGAGACCTGTTGATCCACTAATGAACAGCAAAGCTGCTTATGCCGGTTGACTAGCGCACAGATACTGTCACAGCGCTAGACATTTGCACATGCATTTCTCTTTGAATGCCTGCCTGCTTTCAGCTTTGAAGTCCAGAGATCATCACATAGGTGTCATGCTATGCTCAGTGTGTCGAAACACTTCCCAGCCTTTTGTTACAGTTTTGCCTTTATCCCGTGCAAGAACCCCTGTTTTTCCACATCCTCGCCAGCAGCAGTCATTTTCTATTTTGGCTATAGCAGGTGTGAAGTGACAATCCCCACAGTTTTCCTTTGAATTTCCACAAAGAGTAAAGACTGGGAACACATTTCCATATGGTTTTAGCCTCTTGTGAGTCATCTTTTGAGAAGTGCTTGAGGTTTCTTCTCTTGAGTTATAGTTCTTTAGGCCTTCAGGAACCAGACTTCTCTGACCTATGATGAGAAGGCAGATTTCAGGTGCAGGCATTGTCTTCTCAAGATGCCTGGAGACATAGAAAGTTTAAACTTCAATGCTACTCTCTATGTATTTTATTCTTTGGTGCCTTGTCTAAGAAATCACTGCTAAATCCAAGCTTGTAAAGATTTCCTGGAAACTTCCAGTTTGAATTCTTGTATCCACAGCACTGATGTCCGCTAATGCTCCAGTTCACCTTGTTCCATATGACTGCCGAGCTGAGCTGTTCCACTGGTGAAAACGACAATTCCTTCTTCGTTAAGAAGTCCTGTCAGCTGTATTGGACATCAGCTGCCTTTATGTGAGTATTCTTTCTAGATTTCTTTACCTTGATCTACATGTCCATCTGGAGAGAGGAGTGTGCTGTTAGATGAGTTTCACAGGGCATTTGCAAACAGTAAGAGCTAGTCTTTTAAGGTTATTTCTCAAAATTCTTAATTTTTCATGATTTGACAGCAGTTTGGAGAAACAGCTCCATGTTGCGCAGTGCTAATCCTACCAGCAACCATGGAATTCAAAGAAGGCCTGGGAAAGAGAGCAAGTACTAGAAATAAGGAAGGAACAGCAACAGAAAAGCAATCCTGTAGCGACTGGACCAAAGGATGGCTGTGATGAAAATTGCCTGCTGAGAGGCCCATGCCAAAGGAAATCCCAATTCTGCCGTGAAACACAGTAACTGTGAGGGGCCCCTGGGTATCATCATGTCATGACACCACTTTCCTGCTTTCACTTGGCATCAGCATCTGAATCACAGGAGCCCTTTGCTGATACTAGGAAACTGGGCTACTGAGAGCCTGTTCTAGGGGAGACTGAAAGACCCCAACCCTAAAAATTAAGGGCACCCATATAGGAAGGCACTGAGATAAACAAGCTTGTTAATTGAACCCTAGTCAGTTCCCCTACCTCCCACCCACTAGGAAACCAACTAGTTGCCAAAACAGGTTGCCACTGGAGCACTCAGTTAAGAAAAACATGTGTAGGTGGGGCTATGTTAATTTTGCCCTTGTTGTAACCCTGGTTCGATAGTCTAGACCAATCTTGGATGTTATATGATAATTCATGTTAAAAACTTGTTTGCTGGGATGCTCAGTGTGCTCAGTCTCCCGAGGGCTGCAGCACCTGACTGTACAATTGAGAAATAAACCTCTTGCTTGTTGCAGCTGACGGCCTAGTTATTGAGTCTGGGGGCACTCCATTGAAGACCTCCACCTTGTGGGTCTTTCAGAGACTTCAGCCAGAAACACCATGAAGGCTTGACTTTCCCAACCCCATTGCCAACAGATGAATAAAGGCTTGGGCCTCCACCGCCGGGGGTGGGGGGAGAGGATGCAGGGAGCCAATGTCTACCTAAGATAGTCTGGGAGGCATCAAAGTGGAGGGGGCAATTCTGGCTTCTCTAGACCTCACCATGGGGAGTCAGTCTTGAGAGAGGAGCCTCTGAAACAGAATCCACACAGCTGGTTCCTTTCAGGAGATTGACAGTGGAGATGTGGAGGGAGCATTGGCTCTGAAAACTCAACAAGCATAGGAAGTGTTGGGGACTTGGATGTCCCCTTTCAGACTGGCCTCCTGTCAGGCTGGCAGGAAAGCCTGAGCCAACTGTGGCAGGAATGTCTTGAGGTGCTTCGAAGGGAGAGGTGCTCCAAGAGGCAGCCAAGTTTTTAAGGTCATGGCAAGGCTGGGGTAGGGTAGGGAGGAGGGGTGTCAGTTTCCAAACAGACACCAGGACTTTTCTCCAGATGAGGCCTCAATGGGAAGACCCCGGAACCTTTCCTAAGGCAGAACTACTTATCAGCAGCCTGGGCTTTCCAGTCCTGGGAATGAGCTGAGGGCTAGAGTGCCAGGGCAGCTCTTTAGCTGGACTGGAGGAAGGCTTGTGGGGACCACAGCAGGCCTCACTCTCAGGAGCATCTGGTTCAGAAAAGACTTCATCCAGAGGCCCTAGAGTGTTCAGTTTGAAAACTCAGTCTGGCTGAGGTTGGCCCATCTAGGACAGTGGGAGGCCAACTCAGACCACCGAGGTTCACACGTATGTGTGTGCCCACAGTGGGATTGCTGTCAGTTGCTTTCCCCCTGTGTCTGAGACCTTATCACCAAGGAGGTACAGGGTTATCTGTGGGACCAGCTTCCAGTGGAATCTCTGGCCTCAGGATGTGCAGTCAACTCCCTCTGTTGAGAATCCTCTCACAGATATTGAAAGACCCCCTGCTTGAAATCCACATGCTGACCCATAAGCCCAGTCTTTAGCTAATTAAGAAATGGCAAGCTGGCTGCTGATAGAGGAAGCCTGCAGTTAAAAGAGCTGGGCCAGCAGGAAGATAGCAGGGAACAGAAAGTCCAGAGTGCACTCTATTGCAACTGCCAAGATGTTTAAGTCAGCTATATCTAATGCTTGTGGTTTTTCAGGGAATTCAGGGGGACCAACAGCTGTACCCTTAGGATGACTTATATGCTTGATTTAAAATAGCCAATGAAATGCCTGTTACCATGCCACTGCTTATGTAACCCCCTTTACCCTATAAAAAGCCTGTAGCCCGGAGCCTGGTGCTCTGTTAGCTGAAGCTGCTGAGCACCCGCAGGCGCCTGTGTGAAACAATAAAGTGCCTCTTGCTTGTTGGCATCCAGTGGTCCGATGCTGGATTCTTGGGCAGTGGGAATTGAGGGTCTTTCATTTGGAGGTCCCATCGAGATCTGACAGACCCCTGCCCAAAATCCATATGGCCCCACCGGGAGGTAAGCTGGCCAGCATCTGTCTATTTGTCTGTCCTGTCCCTTCTGTTTGCGAAGCGTCCGTATTGCAACTATGTAATTGTTCTGTATTTCTGGGCAGCTTGAGAAGGAGTTGACAAACTCGGACTTTTCCCCTGCCACCCTGGGAGATGTCCCAGGGATCCGAGGGGCCTGATTTTTCGGGATCCGAACTTATCCGAGGGATATGTTTATCTGTTGGTCGAGGGGACACCCTCCCCCCCCCCCCCCCCCCCCCCCCCGCTGTCCGAATCTGTACTTTTGGTTTGCGGCTGAAGCCGCACAGCGTGTCTATTTTTGTTCTGTTTCTGTCTGTCTTTTATTTGTTATCTCATTTATTTGGATGCTAAAATGAGACAAATTGTAACCATTTCCTTAAGCCTCACTCTGGATCATTGGAGAGATGTCCAGGACCGGGCTAATAACCAGTCGGTTGAGGTCAAAAAGAAGAAATGGCAAATCTTCTATACATCTGAATGGCTGACATTCAATGTCGGCTGACCCAGGGATGGGATCTTTAATATGAATGTTATTTTACAGATTAAAGAACGGGTCTTCGACCAAGGCCCCCACGGCCACCTGGACCAAGTGCCATACATCATAACTTGGGAGAGTCTGGCCTATGATCCTCCACCCTGGGTTGCTCCTTTTACTAACCCGAAACATTTACCTAAATCCCTTCCAACCTCTTCTCCTCCCGCTAAGCCTTTGCCCCTCCTCCACCCTCCTCAGATCCTCAGATCCCCCTCCCTATCGGCCTCCGTCCCAACAGGCACAGGCACCCTAACTCTTCAGAGGAAGAGGAAGGGTCAGACAATGCTACTCCATCCGGCGGGGACCAACCTGTGCCCTCTCCGATGGCAGGAAGACTTCAGGGCTGCAGTGAGCCAGCCGCTCTGGAGGTGACCTCCAGGGATTTCCTATTATGCCAGATGGGGGCCCTGGCGGCCAATATCAGTATTGGCCTTTCTCTGCTTCTGATTTATATAATTGGAAATCTCATAACCCTTCTTTCTCTAAAGATCCTGTTGCTCTGACTGCTCTTATTGAATCAATCGTGATAACACATTAGCCCACTTGGGATGACTCTCAACAACTTTTGCAGGCTCTCCTCATGTCAGAGGAAAGACAAAAAGTTTTCCTGGAAGCCAGGAAAAATGTTCTGGGGGACGACGGGAGGCCTATCCAACTCCCTAACATGATTGATGCTCCTTTTCTCTGACCCGTCCCAATTGGGACTTCAACTCGCCTGAAGGTAGGAACCACCTACGCCTTTACCACCAGTTACTCATAGCGGGTCTTCATAATGTGGAGCATCACCCCACCAATTTGTCTCAGGTAAGACAAATGACTCAGGGACCGGAGGAAACTCCAACCGCCTTCTTAGAAAGACTAAAAGAAGCTTACCATAGATATACCCCGTTTGATCCTGACAGCCATGAACAGCGAGGCAATGTATTTATGGCATTCATTTGGCAGTCAGCACCAGATATTAGGAATAAGTTGCAGTGGTTGGACAATTTACAGGATTATACATTGCAGGATTTATTGAAAGAGGCAGAAAAAAAATCTTCAACAAGGCCAGACTTCCATTCCGGTTAAGCTCTCTCGCACACTGCAGCTCAGGCTCCCTTGTGGGCAGAGAGCGTGTCAGCTCGGCAGCTGCATCATGAATGCAGTGACCTATGATGATGTTCATATCAACTTCACTTGGGAAGAATGGGTTTTGCTGGATCCTCCCCAGAAGAATCTCTACAAAGATGTGATGATGGAGACCTACAGAAACCTCACTACTATAGGATACAGTTGGGAAGACCATAATATTGAAGAAGATTGTCAAAGTTCTAGAAGACATGAAAGGCATGAAAAAAGTCAAACTGGAGAGAAAACTTCTGTACATGCTCAATGTGTTAAAGCCTTTGCATGTGACAGTCATCTTCACAGGCATGAAAAAACACATACTAGATGGAAACCCTATAAAGAAAATGAGTGTGGTAAAGCCTTTTCATATCACAGTCATCTCCAACGTCATGATAGAACCCATACTGGAGAGAAACCCTATGAATGTAATCAGTGTAGTAAAGCTCTTGCACATCACAGTCATTTAAAAAATCATGAAAGAAGCCATAATGGAGAGAAGCCCTATGAATGTAATCAGTGTGGTAAAGCCTTTGCATGTCACAGTCATCTTCAAAGGCATGAAAGAAGCCATACTGGAAAGAAGCTCTATGAATGTAATCAGTGTTATAAAGCCTTTGCACATCACAGTAATCTTCAAACTCATGAAAGAAGCCATACTGGAGAGAAGCCCTATGAATGTAATCACTGTGGTAAAGCCTTTGCATGTCACAGTAGTCTCCAAATACATGACAGAAGCCATACTGGAGAGAAACCCTATGAATGTAATCAGTGTGGTAAAGCCTTTGCACATCACAGTAATCTTCAAACTCATGACAGAAGCCATACTGGAGAGAAACCCTATGAATGTAATCAGTGTGGTAAAGCCTATGCACAGTCATCTTCAAAGGCATGATAGAAGCTATACTGGAGAGAAACCCTATGAATGTTATCTATGTGGTAAACCTTTTGCATGTCACAATAGTATCTAAATGCATGAAAGGAGCCATACTGGAGAGAAACTCTATGAACATAATCAGTGTGGTAAATCCTTTGTATTTCACAATAGTCTCCAAACACATGAAAGAACTCATACTGGAGAGAAACCCTATGAATGTAGTCAGTGTGGTGTAAAGCTTTTCTGTATCACAGTTATCTCCAAATGCATGAAAGAAGCCACAGTAGAGAGAAACCTTATGAATGTAATCAGTGTGGTGAAGCCTTTGCATGGCACAGAAGTCTCCGAAAGCATAAAAGAACCCATACTTGAGAGAAACATTATATGGTGTAGTGGGTCCTTCTGTATTTCTGTTCCTTTCATTGGTTGAGTAAAGAGACTGCCTTGGTCTAATGGGAGCTCGCCAAATCCAGCTGGACCAGGACTGAATAAGCAAACTGGACTCTCTGAATGTGGCTGCCAATGGGGGCTGACTGATAAGCCAATGATAATGGCACTTGGACCTATCTCTTCTGCATGTATTGGCTTTTTGGGAACCTAGTATATTTGGATGCATACCTTCCTAGGCTGGGATGGAGTGGGGAGGGCCTTGGACTTCCCACAGGGTAGGATATTCTGCCCTCTCTTAAGGAAGCAGGGGGAGGAAGGTGGGGTGGTGGGGGAGTCGGAGGGGAATGGCAGAAGAGGATAAAGTGTAAATTTGTGAATGAAAAAAAATAAAAGAATATGAAGAAAAAACAAAAAAACAAAATTAGAAAACAAAAAAGAGACTGCCTTGGTCTTTTGATAAGGCAGCCCTTAGGTGGGGGGAGAACAGAATGGAATTCTGGGAGAGAGAAAGCAGATTCAGGGAGAGCCACCCGCCATGAAGCTGCCAGGTCAGACACGCTGAATCTTTCCCAGTAAGCCACGAACTCGTAGTGACCAACAGATATAGAAATGTGTTAAAAGAATATGTAAGAGTTAGCCAATAAGAGGCTAGAGATAATGTGCCAAGCAATATTTTAGTGAATACAGTTTCTGTGTAATTATTTCAGGGGTCAAGTTAGCCAGGCACCAGGAACACAGCCCAACCACTCCGGGATCTGGGCAGCAGGACACAGCCCGCCCCTCATACTACAAATATGTATGTAATTAGTGTAGTAAAGGTTTTGTTTATCATAGTCACCTTCAAAGACATGAACTAACACATGATGGAGAGAAACCCTATGAATGTCATGAGTGTGGTAAAGCCTTTGTACTTCACAGTATTCTTCAAATGCATAAAAGATCACACACTGGATATAAACTCTGTGAATGTAATCAGTGTGGTAAAATATTTGCATGTGTGGATAATCTAAATAATGAGAAAAATCATGCTGCAGAGAAACCCTAAAAATGTATTCAGTGTGATAAAGTTTTGTACTTTGTGGACTCTGATACCTACTAGACTAAGGACACCGTGCAGGTTCGCAGCTGAAGGCGACTATTTAGAAAGACAATAGCCGAGGTTTTTGCTCCAGCTTCTCTGATTCATTTGTAGATTGCCCCAGGAAGGCAGCTATCTCTCCTGGCTGAGGTGTGAATGCGGGTATGGATGCTGAGAGAAATGCCAAGATATGAATCAGTCCCAAAAAGGAAGAGGGGGAAAAACAACAGAGGTAAAAAGGGATAATTAGGAATATAGCAGAGCAGAAGAAAAAGAGCAGAGAGCAGTTTGCAGAGAGGAGAGAGTTTAGAAAGCAGTGAGAGAGAAGTGGTTTTAAGAGAGCCTTAGAGAGCAGGAGGAATTTTAGGGAAATGGGATAAATACAGGGCCTTGCTGAAAAATAAGAGAAGCCTTTTAAACTGCAATGGTATGAAAGCCTGTTTCTTTCCGCGCGTCTCCGAGCACACATTTGGGGAAGAACATCAGTTTCTATGTTGGGGCAACGGTCCCCGACAGTACTTTATATATTGGAGTAAAACTTTTTCTGTGCAACAATCTGTTAAAATCTTTGCATATTACAATAGATGTTGACTACCTGAAAAAGATACCGAGGACTTCTTATTATAAAGTATTTGGTAAGATCTTTAGCCAAAACACTTATAATCAGCTATACAATGATTTGGGATTCCACTCTGTATGCTGTGAATGTATTTTGTTACCATTGTTTAATAAAGAAACTGCTTTGGGTCTATGGCAGGGCTGAATACAGCAAGGCAGGAATTCCAAGCAAAGATAGTATAGAAAAGAAAGTGGAGTCAGACTCCATGTATCTGTTGAAGGAGACAGATGCCCTTACTGGTAAATCACAAGTCTTGTGGTAAAATACAAGATAATAGGAATGGGTTAATTTAAGATGTCAGAGTTAGTTAATGAGAATTCTGTGCTAATAGGCCAAGCAGTGTTTTAGTTAATATAGTTTCTGTGTGATTATGTCTGGTCTGGGTAGCCAGGAATGAACAAGAATCCTCTGCCTACAACAGAAGACTATTTTTTCTGTAGAAATAAATTTGACAGTGTTAATCATTTTAAGCATTATGATGTCCTTTTTATACTGTTTGTACTTACAAACTAATGTTAAAATGAATTTGTGAATTTATGAAGCCCTATGTGTAGGGCAAATGTGTAGGAGGGTTCTTCTTAAAGAGACAGACTACAGATAGTTATAGATTAATAAATAAATAAATAAATAAGCTGCGTAAATATGGAAAATTCACAGAATGTCTGGATTATGTATTTTATTATGTTTTCTTTAAATTTTTTGACTATAAAGGAGCTAAATAGAGAAAGACATCTCATTATATGGACTGCCAAGCTAAACCAGCATGGATATTATAAAGATGTTATTGCTTCACAATTATGGTCTAAGGATATGATGCTTTCGAAAAGTGGTTTTTCTTTTGTTTTCATAGAATATAAGAATCTATGAACTTCTCCTATACCAATCTGGTATGATAGACCACGCCCTCTTAAAACGTCACTGTAAACAACTTCAGAAAATTACTTCATTCAACTGCCAAATGAGATATACCTGCCACACAGGTTATACCATGAAAGACCTAATTAACATCACCTGCATACATCAGAAAGTAGTTTGGAAAGAGATAACTTCATCCATATTCCCAAATATTGTTTATAAATGCTATTTTTAACATTTAAAGGGGGATATGGTATAGATATGTATAGTTTGCATTGGTATAAATTTTTCTTTATTGATATAAACTTTAAGTCAGTTTTGTTATATGTATATATGTTTCTGATCTTGATTAAGGTATTGTGATTTTGTACTTCATAAAAATTTAATGTATAATTAGGAAATATTGGCTGTTAATGGAGAATCATCTATAATAGTTAAGTTTGTAGTCATGTTAGTTAGATTTTCTAGATATGCATCAATATATTTCAGTTAGATAGACATTCTTCATATCTTTCAAAGACTACAGAACGTGGCATTTAATGTTTTATTAACTTAGGGCTTTTCATCACAATGCTCCTGGCAGCACCAAGCTACTTCAAGAGGAAGATGAGCATCGAAGAAGCTACTTATGGAGTTTGCTAGCCATTTGAGCCAGAAACTGCTCTTGCCTGGACTGCTTAAATGGACACAAAGAACCCACAGAAGGAGGACTGCTGAACTTGCCTAAAGGTGAGATGATCTTTCAGGGTTCCTGCTTCATAAAAGTGCCTGTGAGACATTCTGCAGGACACAAAAGAAAGTAACTGAACTGTCTTTGAATTTTCCTGCTTCATGGAAATGTCTGCTGGATGCTATGGGCCTGTAGGCTGAAGCTAGATGCCCCAACGGTACAAAAGAACTTTGGGTGACTGTACAGGCAGCGAGATGTCTCTGTCATTTCTAGAGTTTGGAAGTTGCTTATTTCTTGTTTACTTAGGTAACATTATATCCTTCTGGATTCTTTGTTGGAATTGAAGAATAGATAGTTGTAGTTACAGTTTTCCTTAATTATGATAAAAGATAAAATAGATCTAAATATGGTAACTGTATTTCTTGCTTGATAACTGTTTTTTTATATGTAATTTTACTATGTTAAAAGGAAAGCCTTTCTTTTTTGTTTAAACAGAAAAGGGGGAAATGTAGGAGGGTCCTTCTTTATTTCTGTTGCTTTCATTGGTTAAGAAAGAAGCTGCCTTGGCCTGTAAGATAGGACACAGCCCTTAGGTGGGTGGAGTAGAGAGAACAGAAGGCTGGGGAAGAAAGGAAGTGTGTGAGTCACCATGATGGCCTGGCTCCAGATGGATTCAGGTTAGAATCTTCCAGTAAGCCACCACCTCGTGGTGACATACAGTCTTTTATAATGGGTTAGTTTAGATGTGAGAGCTAGCCAAGAAAAGGCTAATGATAATGGGCCAGGCAGAATTTAAATGAAAAAAAACTTCAATAAGAGAGAGATGCCGGAAGAGAAAAAGGAAAGACTCAGAAAGTTGCAGGAGGAAAGGGAGGATAGACTTTGGAAAGGACTTAGAGAAAAACAGAGGTAGCAGGAATGTAAGAATAATAGAGAACTTAGCAGAATCTTGGCCACTGTAGTGCAGAATAGTCAAGGAACAGGGAGGACAGATAGAAAGGGAGACAATAGGAGGCCACGGATAGGTCGGGACCAATGTGCCTACTGCAGAGAAGAAGGACATTCGGTCAAAGACTGCCCAAAGAAACCCTGTAACCCCATTAAAAATACAGGATGGCGGCAGCTATTGCGATCCTCATCAAAGATGCCACCAAGCTCACGTTAGGGCAGCCACTGACCATTCTGGCACCTCATGCGGTGGAATCTTTGGTCCGCCAACCACTGGACCGCTGGCTATCCAACGCCCACTTGACTCATTATCAGTCCTTGCTACTGGACGCGGACAGAATCCAGTTTGGACCCATAATTGCCCTTAACCTGGCAACTCTTCTGCCCATTTCTGGGAAGTCAGCGCCACATGACTGTCATCAAACCCTTGCGGAAATGCATGGAACTCGGCCCAATTTGACTGACCAGCCCATGAAAGATGCTGACCTGACCTGGTATATGGACGGCAGCAGCTACCTGCAGGATGGAGAATGACGGGCGGGAGCGGCCATAACAACTGACACCAGGGTAATATGGGCCAGCACACTTCCAGGAGGGACCTCAGCACAGTGGGCCGGAATGATTGCCCTGACTCAAGCTTTTCAATTGGCAGAAGGTAAGAAACTCAATGTTTATACGGACAGCAGATATGCCTTTGCCACAGCCCATATTCATGGGGAGATCTATTGAAGAAGGGGGCTATTAACATCAGAAGGAAAAGAAATTAAAAATAAGACTGAGATCTTGGCCTTACTTAAAGCATTGTTCCTTCCAAAGAAATTAAGCATTATGCATTGCCCAGGCCACCAAAAAGGGAACAGTCCTGAGGTAAAGTGTAATCGCTTAGCTGATGAAACAGCAAAGCAGGCGGCTTTGGGACCCCAACTATTGACTGTTACTGTACTAACAGAAAAAGGGGGGTCCAGCATAGATCCCATTTGGACTTAATTATAATGATGATCTGGACCTTGTACAACACCTGGGGGCTGATTATAACCCTGCCCAGAACCAATGGGCCTATCAGGGAAAGACTATGATGCCTATAAGAATGGCTAAGAAATTAATAGATCATCTCCACAGATTGACTCATTTAAGAAAGATGAAGGCTTTATTGGAACAAGAAGAACCAGGAAATTACCTTCCCAGAAGAGACTTTCTCCTTCAGCAAGCAGCAGAGAACTGTAGGGCCTGTGCCCAAGTCAACCCAGGGAAGGCCAAAATTGGGCTAGGCATTCGGATTCGCCGACATCGCCCTGGCTCACATTGGGAAGTTGATTTCACTGAAATTAAACCTGGCATGTATGGCTATAAATACCTTTTAGTTTTTATAGATACCTTCTCAGGATGGGTGGAGGCTTTCCCCACCAAAAGAGAGACGGCCAACATGGTTGCCAAAAAGCTGCTGGAAGAAATATTTCCAAGATACGGGATGCCTAAGGTACTGGGGTCAGATAATGGGCCTGCCTTTGTCTCCCAGATAAGTCAGTTAGTGGCCAAATTACTGGGGATTGATTGGAAATTACATTGTGCATATAAACCCCAGAGTTCAGTGCAAATAGAAAGAATAAATTGAACAATTAAGGAGGTTTTATCCAAATTAACGCTTGAAACAGGCTCTAAAGACTGGGTGCAACTCCTACCCCTAGCCCTCTGTTGTGCTAGGAACACTCCTGGTCCTCATGGCCTGACACCATTTGAAATTTTATATGGTGTCCCTCCTCAGGCTGTCACATTCTTTGATACTGATATTTCTGACTATGCTACCTCCCCTACCCTGCAGGCCCATCTGCAAGCCTTGTAGCTGGTGCAACAGGAGGTCTGGAAGCCCCTAGCGGCCACCTATAAATAGGAGCTCAACATCCCATCTCAGCCACATTCTTATAAGATTGGGGATATCGTCTGGGCCCGCAGATACCAGACTAAGAACCTTGAACCTCGCTGGAAGGGACCATATACTGTGCTCCTGACGACACCCGCAGCACTGAAGATAGACGGAATCGCTGCCTGGATCCACTCATCCTACATAAAAGCCGTACACCAGAAAGATCAGGCTGTGCATCGCCAGGACTCAGGATGGCAGCTCCAGCGCTCCCATCATCCTTCTGGGATGGGTGTCAGGGATTTCACTCGGGTTCTCTGAAATTTCTTTCCAGGGGTTGGAGGATTTAACTCCAATGTTTCAAGGTTTCCCACTTGGACCTGTGTGCCTCATCAACATTTCCAAAGCTGCCACTCAGAAGGCACTCTTCCTCCCTCTGCAACCTTAAAGGTCTGATGGTAATTTGTTCCTAGTGACTTCTGAGGGGCTTTAGCAAGGATCACTATTGTTAAGTGTGGGACATTGAATATGCAATTCTCTAAGTGCTTTTATCCTCTTCCTATTTTCATTCATTCATTCACTCATTCATTCAATCATCCCTTCATTGGTTCAGCCACCAAATATCTGTTGTGCTGTGGCCATCAAGCAGAGTGAGACATGTGGCACTTGGCAGGCTCCTCAGAGTCCAGAGCACACAGAGGTCAGGGCTCCTTGGAGCATCTATATCAAAAATTGCTCACTATCTAAACACTTTCCAGCCCTCAGTCTTCAAGCTGGTTTTGCTGTTCACTTATTAGGCCTTTGCCTCAGTCTGGTCTTCATGGACCCTGTCCTCATGTATTTATACAGCCATTGACCATATAGAAGAAACCAGCAGTTGAAATAAGAGCAAAAAGAGTAAAACAATGTCATCTGCAGAGTGGGAAGGTTCCTAAGGTACAATAGCCAGTGAGTCATGTTCTCCCAAAACACCATATCCAAGGGGTCTGCAGAAGATCTGGGCCTCAGGAATCACCCAATGATGCTGATCCAAAGCAGGAGGACTAAAGCATTGGAATTAGATGGGCTCTACTGAGACTCGGTTGTTTACAATCAGCAATGACAAACTTGGGAGGCAAGTGACAAGGATTGCTGAGGTGGGTTTACCTAGCCAAAATCAGCAGGACAAATGGGGTTTAGGTTGAGAGAGCTCAGTGATTTATTTGTTGGTCTGACAGTGTCCTGGCATGTGAGGGTGCCAACCCAATCTTATACAATGACCTTAGTGAAGACTTAGAAATAGTAATTGGTAATGAGAATTTCTTTCTACATATAGCTGAAATATCATAGGAAAAATATAAACCTCTCCCCCGCCCAAAACCAAAAACGTTGAGTTTCGTGTTCAGTACAGTAGTGGAGACCTGTCCAGCCATACTGAGCAGGCCTGTTTCTCTGAGCAGGACAGTCCATGGCTACTGGACAAGCGTTTTGGGAGTCATGGAGGTTGTGCGGTTCCGAGTGCCCTGAGAGGCTCAGTGTGATAATCTCTAAGCCTGCTGTCGATACAGGCTTTCAGAGGCACACATAGGATGCCCATCCATTGTGCCTGGCCAGTTTAAAAAGTGAGGGTTGAGACTGCTTTGCCTGCAGAAGTAGGCTCACTAAAGCTAGGTCTTGGTCAACGAGTCCTCTGATGTCTGTGTCTTATCTTGCATCATCACCAGGATTGGATTCTGTGGTTTTAGGTGGTTTTGAAATCAGGAAGCATGAATCCATCTTTATGATTTCTTCCCAATAGTTTTTGATTTTGGGCCAGCTACAGATCCCCATGAAGTATGACATTTGTGCAAAAAGGTCCTGCGGGGATTTGACTAGGGATCTTGCACAATTTATACCTCTCTCTGGGTGTAATTGTTATTAACTTTTGCTGCTCTCCTAGGAACCTGGGATATCTCTCCATTTCTAGAGGCCTTTCTTATTTCCTCTGGCAACATTTTGTAGCTCTCTGTATACAAATACTACCCATACTTTGCTAAATGTCCTTTTGGGGTTGCTTATTGCTAGAAGACAGAAATACCACTGATATCTATTTTATACCCAGAAACTCTGAGGAGTTTTCAGATTTCTTTGATAGCAAATAGAAATCACCTCCTCCAGGAATGGGAAGTTACCCGATTTTCAACTTTACATGAACTCTGTGTGTGTGTGTGTGTGTGTGTGTGTGTGTGTGTGTGTGTTAGTTATGATATGTCTGGCTAGAACTTCCATTACAATGTTCAATAGCATTGTTGAAAGTGGGAAACTTCGTGTTTCCAACTTAGGAAAAAGATTTCAGTCTTTTACTACTGAGTGTCACGTTGTCCTTGAGTTCCTTCACAAATGCCTTTATCAGACTAGGGACAATTTCTAATCACAGTCTTACATTTTTCAGCATTTCTATCATTGAAAGACGTCCTGTGTTCACTTTGCAGAAGTCAGCTGAGATAACCACGGTTTCTTCTTCATTCTATATACAGCGTGCAATACAATGAATTTTTCTTTTTGGTGAGGGCCTCTGGGCCACTGTACATTCCTGGAATCCATCTCAGTGCCCTTTTATTTTTCTTTAGGGTTCCATCTTTTATGTGAATTTTCCTCCCCAAATATTTACTTAACCCATGTAAGGAACCCCTTCATGGGTCTTTCCTGTATTTGGTACTCTCTGTGATTTTCTGATTCTCATGGAGTGTTTTCTCATCTTTCTGCTAGCGACACCAATAAGCGCCTCCTATTTTGGCACAGGATAACAGAATATTAACAATGAAGGGCAGCTAGGCCTGAGGAGGCTGGTACCTGGTTCCCATTCTCACATTACATGCACTGAAAATTCCCTAGGAAGCTTCCAAGACTGTGGCCTAGAAGAACAGAGTAAAACCATCTGGAGGGCCTTCATAGAGACTCATGAACTGAGTGGTTCCTCGACCAATGGAAACATGGTCTATGTGACGGCACTGCACTACTTTGAAGAATGAAGCCAAGGTCAATCTGCTGAAGAGCTAAACTAACTCTTCCTGGGGGTGCATCTGAACATGCCATCAGAGCTCCACTTCCTGATGATCAAGCATTGGACCTAGGAAGCAGCCAGCTACTCGGGCAAGTTAACAATTCTTTTGTAAACACAAGCAAATGAGTATTGAGAAGGGCAGAGCAAACAGGATGATCAGATGGGAAGAAGAGTTGAGAGGGAAGAGAGGCAATGTTCACAAACCAGGATCTTGCAAGACACCATGAGCAAGCCAAGCTCCCCATCGTACTGATGGGTCAAAGACAATTGCGAGACAAGAAGTAAAGCACTGGGGTAGCCTCTGGCAGAAGAGTGGGGGTTCCCCCGACCCCCAGGAAGAAGCTGAGCAGTGAAACCCACCTGGGAGAACTCAAAAGAGGATGTTTTATTATAGCAGAGACAACAGGGAAAAGAGACTATCTTCAGAAAAGTGACATTCTTAGTTTCTGGAAATGGTGATTCTAAACACATCCCTCTTTGTATCATTATGGCGGGAAAGGACAGGGAAGTTGTTAGGGATGTCCCCTTTCAGACTGGACTCCTGTCAGGCTGGCAGGAAAGCCTGAGCCAACCATGGCAGGAATGTCTTGAGGTGCTTCGAAGGGAGAGGTGCTCCAAGAGGCAGCCAAGTTTTTAAGGTCATGGCAAGGCTGGGGTAGGGTAGGGAGGAGGGGTGTCAGTTTCCAAACAGACACCAGGACTTTTCTCCAGATGAGGCCTCAATGGGAAGACCCCGGAACCTTTCCTAAGGCAGAACTACTTATCAGCAGCCTGGGCTTTCTAGTCCTGGGAATGAGCTGAGGGCTAGGGTGCCAGGGCAGCTCTTTAGCTGGACTGGAGGAAGGCTTGTGGGGACCACAGCAGGCCTCACTCTCAGGAGCATCTGGTTCAGAAAAGACTTCATCCAGAGGCCCTAGAGTGTTCAGTTTGAAAACTCAGTCTGGCTGAGGTTGGCCCATCTAGGACAGTGGGAGGCCAACTCAGACCACCGAGGTTCACACGTATGTGTGTGCCCACAGTGGGATTGCTGTCAGTTGCTTTCCCCCTGTGTCTGAGACCTTATCACCAAGGAGGTACAGGGTTATCTGTGGGACCAGCTTCCAATGGAATCTCTGGCCTCAGGATGTGCAGTCAACTCCCTCTGTTGAGAATCCTCTCACAGATATTACTGTTCCTGGATGCCAGAGGACTTTGTGCACCCTGGAGACTCCCTTGGGTAGGAGACTGACCATTGTGCCTGAGCCCTGACCTTTGATTTTGCTCTGTGTTCTGGAGAGAACCCACAGTTGTGACTGAAACCCCATGCTGAGTCCTGCAAGTCCTTCTTGACACTCTTTAAGGTATGGTGTTCTTCTGGAAGCCCCCAACTCCTCCCCCAGGTCTTTCTTTACCTCCCTCTCTTTGTATATCTGAAAGCACCATTGGGGAGGTAGTCTGGCAAAGGGAGAGGAAAACCAGTTTCCTATCCTTGGTCTCATTCCTCTGTTCATTCCCATTTCCACTCCATTCAGACAATAAACTACTCTGTCTTATGCCTCGTTCCTCCCTCTTCTTCTCTCAGAGGGTCTTTGCCAAGACTCTTGTCGATCCTGCCAGTACTGTCTGGGTGTAGGGTTTGTTCTGAGGACCATGATATAGTGGTCAACAGCTCGCGTGCTGGTTGCTATGTGGACAGTGTCAGTTTTGGCTTCCCAGGCCTTGCTGGCTTCTGTCTCTTCACCATCCCTTTTGCAAGTGTGTTTCTTTCTTTCTCCTCCTCTGCTGGGTGAACACACTCCCCTGTTCGGTTTGAGGTTGGTGCAGAACGTGTTTCTGCAACTACCCTTGGCATACCTCCAAACGTCAGTATTGTTTTGCTTCCTCTCTCAACCAAATTCTCTCCAAGAAGTTTGTGCCAGGCTGGCCTAGGGAAAGGACCCATCTGATGACAGGGGTAGGGCTACAGCTTCCTTCTTTTGCCCTGCTGGCCAGCATCAGGCCTGTCCTCATGCCTGTCAGAATCCATGCCCCGCCTGCTGCCCGAATCTTTCTAAGACTCTGTCATTATCAAGAAGACATCAGGCTCACAGCTGTGTCTTTCAGCTATCACACACACGAGGTGCAGTCAGCCCCATGTGTGACCCACGGAGCTGGCATTGTGATCACAGAATGAAAAACTCAAAAGAGTATCATGTTTGCCTGGTCCCGCTGGGTCTTGGTGATCGAAACACAGTCAGAGGTAGAGGTAGTAACCCAAAACCATAGCCACCACCCTCCCCATCTGTCCTCCTTGAGTGACTATTGCCAGCCCCCATGGTCCCAGCAGTCAGTGTGTGGCCTCTGTGTGTTTTCTGTCCCGTCCTCCAGATTGGCCTCCCATCATCCTTCTGGGATGGGTATCAGGGATCTTGTGTTCTTTGAATTTTCTTTTCAGAGTTTGCAGAATATTTTCCAAAAAATTCTTCATCTTTTTTTTTACTAACCATAAATAAAAAAATATTTAATGTTAATGTAAAACATAAAAGAATTAGCAAATAGATTTGCAACAATGCTTGGTGGTAATTATTTTCAATTTTATTAAAGCACAGCTTTATCAGGTTTGGGAACCTGACAGTGATTGGCCTGTTTTCCATCAATCTCTCCTGCTTGGGTTTGAGAATATCTGGCGCATATTCTCACATAAGTTTATGGTCATTAAATTTGCAGCTCTTCAGCTTTGGAAGACCTCACGTAGTGCTTGGTCTGTGGATTTTGCTGGTAATTATCATAAGAGGCTAGTCCGTTGATGCATCTAGTGGAGGTTAGACTTTCCCCTTCAGTATTTCAGCAGGAATGGCGATAACAAGAGGACACTGCCAGGAAATAATGGCTGTGAACATTAACTGTGAGAGAAATGGAATGTTCAGGCAAATGGGGTGAGGAGACACTGCAGCAATCAGTACGATCCCCTGCCCTTAGGTAGCATCAGCAATAGTCCCTGTGATCCAGGCAGAGCAGGACTGTCAATAGATTGGCTGCCTCAAACCTCCTGCCTCCTGCACAGCAGAAGCATCTAAAGGGCCAAGACATCCAGCTTACAAGGGGAGTACTATGCAAACACGGATTGCTTTTCTCCATAGTATCACGAGTAAAATTGATGATTGTATGCTCAACACATAGGAGGACACCCTAGTTGTTGAAAGCGGTAAGATAACCCTGGAGTCTGGTAGGCCTGTGGACCTCCAAACCTTCTCACATTTTCCAAAGCTGCCAAGTTGGGAAGGCTGAATGCTGCTTACTCTGGGGGCTTTTGAAGTTTTATGTTGCATGTAGCAGTTAGGTGCGTGTGAAGAGTTCGTTACATTGTCCTTTCAGGAGTCCTTCATTATTAAATAAGGGACATTGTGTTGGGCAGGTTTTGAGAAACTTCATTAGCCACCCTCCCTCATCCATCCATCCATCCATCCATCCATCCACCCATTCATTCATTCATTCATTCAGACAACACTTAAAAGAATATGTTGTCCAGGCATTGAGCTACATGAGACTCAGGACACTTGGCACCAACCTTGAAGAGCTCCTAGGTCTCCATTTTTGTAATTACCACTGCCTAGCCTATGTGCACCTCACTAGACCTCTTGCATGACACAGCTTTAGGAATTTATCCCTCATTCCTTACATGGAACAGTTTCTCATGTAGACACTTAAGTCTCCTCTGAAATGCCTGTATTGGATCCAATCTGTGTCACCCACCAAGGACACATGCCAGGCCCTCTCCCAGTTCTTCACACATACTCTGAGGGCTACGTAGAGGTTTTCTCAAGAACAAAAACTGACAGAGGCCTGTGAACTCAAGAACAGTCTACCCAAGCCCTTCTCTTTGGCCCAGTAGCCAGACTCTCTAATTTCTTCTTTGGAAAAGACAGCACAAGCAACTGACAAACTGTATTGTGTCTCATTGCATGTGCCTGAAGTGATCTTGAGACCAGTCCTTTTCATCTTCAAAAGCCTTCCCCAGCAAGCAGGGACCCTCTGTCACATGAGTGAAACTTGTCATTCAGGGCTGTCTTTAAGGGGAAGGCAAAAGGATCCCTACTAGTGAAAATGCCAAGCCATCTTCAAGCTCAGATAATTTCCTATCCTTTACACAAGCCATTTGAGCCCTGCAGAGAAAGTAGGAGAGCATGATTTTTGCATTTGGAAGGCAGAGGAGGGCCTAAGTTTTAGTCATCACCCGTAAGCTAGGAAGGGGCCCCGGGTGGGGGTGGGAGGAGCAGGCTAATGGGCCATGAAAGACCCCAAATAGACTTCCCTATTGCATAGCTGGCCTTTAGGACAGCCTTGAAAAGGAGGTCTAAGTTAGTACCAGACGTGGCACCAACAACTCCGGTACACTATAACTCAGAGAAGCAAGGGTAGGGTAGAGCTGGCAAGGTGGACTACCACAGCAACAGGGGGCTTCTTCATCTGAATACTGACCACAAACACCTCCAAGCCCCACTGACACTTGTCCTTAGGCCCTTTCTTCACAGCCACCTTCCCTCCAGGAAGTAAGAAAAGCTGCAGTGGGGTCTTTGAAAGTATATGACATCACAATGGGTACCAGGATTGTGCTGGGAGAGGCAGTGCCTGATTTGAGGAAGGAACAGTGGCGTTATGAACATTGAGAATCAGGGATCAGTTAACTCTTGCAGTCTTCATCTATGGATCTTATTTTACCTGTCCAACATCCCTAGGGACTTGGCATTGCTACTCCACCTTCATTTTACAGTTGAGGAAAATGGAACACAAGTTTTTAAGTATCTCACCCAATGTCACCTAGCTGCTCCTGAAGCAAAATGTCCTCTGTCACTTTTCCACCCCTGGCTCTTTAGTCAGACCCTTGGAACATGGCCTTAACCCTGCTTCCACTTCCCAGGCTTGTCTTGGAACCGATAAAGCAGGAAAAGGAAGGACTGGTGTGGTTGGAGAAGCTCCAGGGTCAGTAAAGTCTGAGCCTGCCCAGATCCGGCATGCTGGCAGCTTGCTAGGACATTACTTCTGCCTTCTTTCCCTCCCCACACTCTGTAGTGTGCCCTCTTTATTCCTTCTGCATGGTAGGCACACATCTCCAGAAGCCCCATCCCATTTTATTGCTTTGAGATTCTCCTTTCTGCCTCCCACCTGCTTTCCCTGCACCAACTCCCCACCTGTCTTTTGAGCAATCTCATTTCCATACCTCAATGCTGTTGTGCTTATGTTTTCCCTGACTTCCTCTGTTTCTACGATATGGTAACCTTCGGGATATATATTCTCTCAGCTTATGAGCTTTTCTGTGTATACTGTTGAATATGTATGTTCCCGCCCCCTGTCCCTTCCAATGCTGGATATCAAACTCAATGCCTTTGTTTATGCTGCCATTAACTACAGTATTTTCCCTCTTCCTCTCTAGGGTTCAAGAGATAAGGTTATTCAAATAATAAAGTTAATTATTTTTTATATTTACTTTATGTATATGAGTGCTTTGTTTTTATACATACCAGAAAAGGTAATCAGATTCTATTACAGATGGTTGTGAGTTGAGCTACCACGTGGTTGTTGGAAATTGAACTCAGGACCACTGGGAGAGCAGCCAGTGCTCCTAACTGCTTAGTCATTTCTCTAGCCTCCTTTTTCCCTTTTTCTATTTTTTTTTAAAAGAATGAGCAAAAGCTTTTACATCTGCCTCCAACTTAAGTCAACAAACTCAATGCCACCTCCATAAGAAATCTGCATTTCACTGAAAGTATCATTTCCTGTCCTCCATAGGTACCATTCCCAGGGACAGAAGATGTGACCACCCCAAAGCCACTTTGACTTCTTCTCACTAAGCCACACACAGACTCCTTATGGAAGACACTCTGAACTTTCTCTCACTTGATTCCACGCCATAGTTCTGCAGTTAGAGCCACAATCTTGTGTATTGTGTTGTCTCAATGTCTTCTTCACACATCCTGTCTTTCCAGGGAATGTAGTCCAAGACTTGGTTCCTGACTAATGGTTTCCAGCCTTCACCGTCATCTCTGAGATATGGATCCTTCCTACCTAACTTGGAAGTTCTGTGGACTTCAATAGGTGTCAAGCCTTTGGCAGTGTTTCTTCTGGGACTTCCAGGGTCATGAAGTTGGGTAGGGCATCTTTCTAGGAACCATCTGGTGGCTCCAATTACAGGCAAGAAACTTCAATGAAGCCAGTCTTATATCAGCAAGTGTTGTAAATGGGGGGGGGTGGCTGTGTCCCGAAGCCAAGAAGTGGGGCCATTTTCCCAGTGTCTGGCTCCCAGCCGCCAGCTAGCTTATGCCCGAAATAACCACACAACAATTATATTCATTTAACTACTGCCTGGTCCATTATCTCTAGCCTTTGCTTGGCTAGCTCTTGCATCTTATTTCAATCCATTCTTAAATAGTCTGTAAGTCACCACGAGGTAGTGGGCTTACCGGGAAGATACAGCAAGTCTGACCCTGGCGGCTTCATAGTGGCTCTCGTACTTCCTTTCTTCCCCAAATTCTGTTCTGTCTACTCCGCCCACCTAAGGACTGTGTCCTATCTTACAGGCCAGGCAGAGTCTTTATTTAACCAATGAAAGCAAAGAAATACAGAAGATCCCTCCTACATCATTCAAGTAGAGGCCCTTACCAAAATAGGCTTTCCCGCTAGGGCCTTCTTGCCATGGAAGGGTGAGATTTTGACTGGGGATAAGGAAGGCTGCTGAGTCCTAGGGTTGTTATAACTGGAGGGTGTAGGAGCAGTCAGATCAGCCCGAGTTTGGGGCTACAGTTACATAGACAGGGGTGGAGGAGGTAGAAATGATTACTGACTCTCCTTTCTGTTGTGGCAGATGTTAATTCTCACACGTTTTTGTTATGTGGTGGGTGCAGACCCAGAGGCTCTGCTTTTCCAGAAGTTGCCCAGGGTCACACATTTAGCAGGTGTGTGGCTTGGAGGAAAGCCAGTCCTTTCTGATTTCAAGGTCTCTAGACACTCCCAAATATTTCACACGCTTTAGTGAGCTTGGAGTTTAGGTCTTAGACCTACAAATAAAATCAAGAAAAGTAGCCTAAAGACCAAACACAACCAGGGACTGATCAGTCTGTAGATGAACCCTTAATGACATAATGCCATCTGCTCCCAGTTTACTTCTTAGAGCTTGGCTTAGGAGTATGAGTGAATGAGCAAGGTAGACTGGCTGGCCCCTCAGTTAGGAACCTCTAGGAAATAAATTTCCCTGCCTCCCAAACCACGATCAGAACCACTACTAAGCCTGCCCACTGCCTAGCCTCTCTGCCAGCTTCCATGGCCTCCTTTCCAATTCTTGCTGAAACCACAGTGAAGGAAGGTTGGAAGGCAGGCTGGGGTCTCTTAAATCATCAGTTGACTATAATCTTGCCTGATTCCATAGTTTCTCACTTGAAACTGAAAATATCTTTAATGTACTTACACTGTGGAAAGCACATTGTAAAAAAAGAAAATGAAAACTATTCCTCATCACAATCAAATTCTTGCTGTCTGGCCACTGCTCTCTCTGGCTAGGAAATTGTAACTAAGTGTAGGAAACCCAAATCAATTGTCTCAGAGGGTGTGAAACAATCAGTGTTTGTAAAAGGGGCTTCAATCATGCAGGGTGTTTGTCGTGAGATTGGTGTTCAAAGAACTCAGCCATGCTGTTGTTGTAAGCTAAATAGCAAGAGAATGTTAAGACTGCAGCCAAGAAATGTGCAAGTAAAAAATACATTTAGAAAGCTGAAGCTTATTAAACGTATGCATTTAAGAAATAGCATTACACAAAACTCTGCACATAGCAGCAGGTATATAGCTCTATCTAGTTCACAAAGGCCTTTGGGCTTAAAAGAATGACCGACCGTCAACATCAAAGATGCAGTAAATGTGGCTTGGCGAGGTCTGGTAAAGAACAACATAGAACATGCTAGGAAAGATGGGAGAGGACCTGAAACATGGTGGCAAGATGCCCCTGCTGCCCCAGAACAAGCAAGCCCCAGCAGGACCTCTGAGCTAGGTAAGGGCGGGATGGCAAGAGGCTCCCCACAACAGGGCGTAGGAGATTCCGTGGTGAGATTTGGGCAGCCCCCTTTCCCCAACGCCTTGATCCAGAAGTGTCCCAGATGGCCCACCGAGTACGAGGCTATAAGAAGGGGGTGGGGCCAGTCTCACAGCTTGGGTATAGTGTGCTCAAGCTCAGGCCCTGATTTCAAAACCCACCCTCTCGAGGTCTCTGAGCCTGTGAGAGGTTCCCGAAGGCCTCGTGAAGCGCAGGCCACTACCACCAACTTGCCCTGAGCTCGATGATCAACTGCGCTGATAAAACAGACAGGAATTCACGTGAGCACACTTGGAGTGTACTGGAAAGCCTAGCCATTGGCTCCACCCTCAGCAGGCGGCACCGGAAGTCCCAGCCAGTCCCAGGCATCCTAGTAATTGGAACGGGAAAACCCTTCAGGGGCCGTTGGAAGGCGTTGGCCATTCCAGCCCAGTGCCTTTCAGTTAGGCTGGCCCCATCAAAGATGCAGCAGCTAGCCTCACTAAGACTCTGCTGGGCATTGGGGACAGGGTGGGGAAGCCCATCTTCCCAAACCCTAAACTGTTACCAAGACCTTGAAAGGTTGCAGAGCTATATATTCTTGTGGTGACAGTAGCCTTAGGGCAAGATTAGGTAGGCACTGTGCGAATTCTGTTAAATAATGTTGCTGACTTGCCTGGTGGCCTTTTGGAGCAATGTTTGGAAACATTTCAAAGCCGTCCCAGGAAAGGGATGTGGGACTGGGACATGTGTTCTTTGGGCTCTTGGACTTGCACTGACAGCTCCACAGACGCCTTCTCTGAAGCACAAGGCTGAAGATGTTGAGCCAGGTTTTTCTGACAAGAGAGCTGGCATGCCTCCTTCCTTTTGAGTTATCTCACTTTAGTGGAGCCCAGCAGTAACTTTCCAAGAGTCTGTGGTTTTACCCTATACTGCCCAGCTCCTGTCCCTAGTTCTTAGAGCTCGGCCAAGCCCTAGGAGCCTAGGGGTTTCTGCCTAACCCACTTCTCCTTTGCTCCCTTTTATATCAAATCCCTGACCTCAATTGAGAAGAATTCTTTCTAGACAGGATGAAAAAAAAGTGACTCTTAAGTCACTTTGATGTCATTTGAGTCACTTTAACAAGAATATTACAAGGATGAAAGGATTAAAATAAAGAATATTGTCCTCCAGAACTTATGACCCTGGAGGGAAACTTCCTTTTGTGTTTTAGGGCGGCTGTATGGTTTGCATGAAGCTCTGAAGCTTGAGATAGTCATTTATGAAATGTTAAGTTCAAATCCTGAAATTATTTTAGACTTCATTCTGGGTGTGAAAACCCCAGAGTTGACAAGCACTGTGGAACAGGAAAGGGGGAGGTGTCCTTTCTGAAGCCACAAACTGGAAAAATGAAATGGTGTTCCCAGTAAAAGGCAGCAGGGGTGTTAATAAACGCTATCTTTATTCTTTGGTGTGGTCATTCTTAAATCTCATTTTAAAATAGCTTAGACCTATTTATGAATAGTCACATGTGTAGTGGTATTCATCAGAGAAGATTGACCATGTATGTTGTTGTGTGTCCTGACCTCAAGGGATGGGGACAAAAATTCTTCTCTTTATAGAGATATGTTTTTCATTCCAAGTGATCCCGAAAAAAAAGGAAACAATACTGCAGAGATGATGAAGCAGCAGTTTAGGTATAATTCTAAGGACTCTTAAGAATTTGGGATTTAACCTTGTGGGAACTAAATACCCTCTAACTGTCGTGGTCCAGGATGCGGCACCAAGCTGTGGGAGTTGGGTGCAGCTGAATGCACCTAGAGTCTTTGTAAGGTCCATAGTTTCCATGAACCACACCCCTGGCTTGCCTAGATCTTCCCTGGCCACTATATTTCCGTCAATTACCCACCTTCCAGAATTAGAAAGCCTTCTTTCATTTTTGATGGTTTCTTTTCTCTCTGGTATCCTTTAACATCACCAAAAAATGCCTGAGGTTAGCGGGTACTAGGTTCCCTGCCTCATCTGGAACTCTGTCCTCTGTGCTCAATGATGGACTGCCACAGTCGGTGGGAACCCCCGGGATCATGTTCTTCCACAGCATATGCCAAGTCCTCGCTAGCTGAGACCATAAATGGAAAGCAAGAAGCTTCAGAGCCCAGATGAGATCTAAGAAGGAGCTCCAAGCGGTACCCAGTTCTGTTGGAGATGAGACAATGATGAGAATGGGATGAAAGCCCAATGTGGATGTGGCACAAATCCAGTTTCTCTTCTGTTATGAGTTGTTTGGTTGCCCCTGATGTCACTCATGGGGCAACCAAACACAGGGCTGGACTCTTTGAATCAATGTTATAAGTCAAGTCACCAATTGTTGCCCATTGGGTAAAGCTACAGACCCTTGAAAGAGTTGGTTTCTAGGTTGATGGTAACTGGAAGAGCTTCTGAGTGATGCCCATGTCACAGAAGAGAGTCACTTGTGAACTGATGGACATTGCCTCTCTGAGTGCTTAGATGAAGCCCTTCTTAGTTATTGCTTCCCTTTCACATAAACTTAAGATCCTTGCCATAAAGGAAAAACTGTATTCAGAAAAAATGAAAAAAAAAAACCAGAAAAGTATCAAAGCAGAAACCCAGATAAGAATATAGACAGGGAATTAAAAATGGCAGAGAAGTTAGGCTCCAGCAACAGAGATGATGGGGGTCAGGAGAAGATGAAACAATCAAGATAAAGAGGAACACCCTAAGGAAAAGAGTAAAGGGAAGGTTGGCCAGAATGCTCTATGAAACCAGAGAGAGAACGAGGAGAGACGAAACCTTTTCCTCTCCCTCCACTTTATTCCTGTCCTCCTTCTCCTTCCAAGTGCTGAGTAGGCACAGGGACAGCTGTGACAGTCTCCTGTTGCATGGTGGAAGGAGTGCCTTTTGTAGAAAGAATGAAATTGTGTCTCCACTGACTGCCTTTCCTGGGCATAGAGGAGGAGAGGGGCAAAGAAACCCAAAGTTCCCAAAATGAAGGCGGTGCTATCTCAGCAACTCTTGGCCTGAGCTTAGAGAGCAGCTGATCTGTGTCAGCCAAGGGACTCACAGCATCATTGTTGGTTGCCTTTGGCCAGAAGCTGGGACTGTTACAAGCACAGAACAGGCAACTGGAATGAGCCAGGTGGAGGGAGTCCTGGGTCGTGGTTTTGCCCACAGTCATTGACAGGGGGAGCTGTGCATCTCTTTTCTCGAAGTGCCCTCCATACTGCTGTGGGTTGTCTAGTAGCAGCTCACCTTGTCCTTTATTGTTATTGTCTTGAAGGGTGCAGGGAGAGAAACGTGTAAGCCTTATAGGAGGTGGGGGGAAAGCCACCTTGTATTCCCAAACTAACAAAACCTAAGAATTTGGCATCTAATGACTGGGCTCCTGCAGGCTGGGAAACCCGAGTAGCACAAAAAAAAAACCAAAAAAAAAACTTACTCTTGTAGTAGAAGATATTGTTGAGAGATGGAGGGGGGTCCTTGCTGAGGCTGGAGACATGGCGGAAAAGCTGCTAGGTTTTCACCCCTAGGTGTATCGGGATATATGGATTTATTAAAGAGACACAAGAAATACGATACCCAACAGGAGAATACGCAGGCAGGCCAAGCAGGTCGGCGATCCGCGCAGAGAGAGCTTCCCGCCTGGATCTCCAGCACTTATAGATCTCCTGAATAATGGGCACCACCCTTGGGGGCGGCAGCAGGGTGTGGCCACAGGCCAAGGGACCACA